>CM053769.1:19790479-19828131 GCA_028658325.1 Potorous gilbertii | reverse complement strand
CAAAGGGGGAGAAAATTTTGGAACCCAAAATCTTGTGAAAATGAATGTAAAAAGTTAAATAAATTTATTTTTAAAAAAATTAAAAAAAAAAAAGAATTTAATATTGGGTAGAGTGCTCCTTGAAAGATTCTCTTTATTTTTTAATGGTTATTATATAGAGGGGAAAAACAAATTATTTTCCTAAGTTTGCATTATTTAGAACTGGAAGAGAGTGGGAGATTGTCTAGTTCAGAGGTGTCTAACTTCCAGAGCTCACAAAAATCCTGAGTGCAAGTCAAACCAGATTAAATTTAATTGGGAAATATTTAACAAATAAATAAAAATACAACACAACAGAGAAAGAGTTAATTTTCAGTTTTCTAAGTCAACACATGTAATGGTAATTTAAATGGGAAGATCTTTCCCATTCATTCATAGGCCCATGTGATCTGCTTAAAATCACATGGAAGCCTAAGTCACTTGAGGTGGGAGGAATTTGCTGAATGGGTAGAACAAGAAGGAGTGAAACAGAGCTGAGAGGAAGTAGGTAAGAAAGCTTGGGGATAGAGGAAAGAGGACACAGGTGGCCACAGCCAGTCTTGTGGGAAGGCCCCAGCAGAGGGGGGAAAGGCCTGAGAATGGTTTTGTCCCCTGCAATGATAATGTGTATTGCCTTCTTGGTTACTATGATGGATTTGGCTTTCTGGTGTCAGGATTTGACTTTCTGGAGTCTGAATATATGTTTTACTTCTGCCTTTTGTGTGGAGAATCTACTGTACTTTCAGATTCATAACTACACTCGCATATTCATAGTCACCCTCAGGGCTGTGAATATTGCCTTGACAATGCAATATGCCATCCTCAGAGATCCATTCTATTTTACTTTTATACCATTGGTTTGGTCCAACCCTCTAAGTTTTAAAGATGGAAAAACTAAGACCAGTACATTGGAAATGACTTCCCAAAGTTTATATAGCTAGTCAATAGCAAAGCCAAGACCCATGTCTTTACCTATTCTTCATCAAAACTCAACTTTTTTTTTTTCCTCTGAAAATAGCAAAAATTGGATGCATGGTTAGAAATTGTTTATTGACTTTTTTAAAGAGTTTTTCAGGATTTCTTCAAATTTCAATTTTGAAAATTTCAGTTCAGTTTTGGAACAGTAATTTAAATCATGGCAAGACATTTTAAATAAAAGAGGGAAAGGAAAGAGGTCAGTCATCAACAGAGTACCTACTATGTGCCAAGAACTATGCTAAATGCTTTTAATGAATATCTCATTTTATCTTCACAACAACCCTGTGGGGTAGGAGGTATTATTTTCTTTGTTTTACAATTGAGGAAACTGTGTAAACAGGGCACAATACAGTTGGTAAGTATCTAAAGCTTCATTGTAACTGCTCTTCCTAATTTAGGGCTCAGCGCTAGACTACTACACCATAAGCTGCCTTTCAGTGGACCAATGAACATTATTTCCAAGTTCTACAATAATTTCTATCTTTATCTTACTATAAATATTCCTTGTAAATTTCAGTCTTCTAAGAATAAACACTTCATAAGTTTATCTACAATTAGAATATATCTGTGCTTTCACAAATATTCCCCAATACAATTAAAATACTGAGTTCAATTCTTTTATGTAGCTAGCATTCTTTGAAAAATTTCAGGTGAAACATCAAAACCTAAGATACTAATTTCTACTATTAAAAGATGGTATTAAAATATTTTAAAAGGGTCTCTATTTGTTGTATACATTACAGTGGAGATTCCATTTTTTTTACCCTATGTTAATGACTCATTTGGAGATAAAGTTCTTAAATTTAAAGAGAGAAGTCTTTCAAAAACACATATTCTCTCCCCCAAATCACTGTGGTGCTTTATCACTTTTCAATAATGAGTTATTTTTTCATGTCAGGGTTAGTCAAGATGGCTGCCACTGTCCCTTCTAGCTCTCCAGCTATATGATTCTATGAACTTATTTTAGCAAAAAGAATTGTTTTTCATTTGTTTTTAACCTTGTTTCCATACATAGACATATAGGTACAAAGTGAACAGGTAAGACTTATTATTGTTGATTTTTTTTTAGATATTTCATTTAATTATTGTATTTCCCCAAGGACATTGCATGTGTAAAGAAACAACTAAATGGATAGTATCTATGGAAATGCACAATGATTTATAGTTCAGAAATCCTGAATTTTAAACATTTTCCCCTAATCCACCTGCATGCAATTTTCAGGAAGACTCGTTAAATGTTTAATAGGACTACTGAGTACTCTGGTGGACAAGGTCAGTTGTAGGCTTGTTAAGCATTCCCGAAGATTGGGAATGTTTTATAAAGTGAGAGTAACAGAAGGCAGAGAAAACAATGGAAAAAAATTATTTGAATGCTGCAAGTTCAAATGTAAATCCTTACTCATAATATACAAATGCTAAAAATGCAAAATAAATATTATATTTTGGGACATGCATCTGCGAGCAGAAAATTGGTTGGCATTTGTATGACGACTTGTCCAAATTTATCCAATAAGTCTCCAACTTGACAATCTTAAAAGGTCTACTAGCTATGTACCTATAATTATATTCACTAAAATTTGCCACAAGATACAGTTGTATTAGCTACAGGAAAAAAAAAGAAAAATGGCTTTTTTTTTTCTAGAAAAGTGATAACTCAGTTAAACACTACAGTGATTGGAGGGTGGGAATTACGTATTAGGAAAGACTTCTCTCATTAAATTTCGGAACTTCATCTCCTAGTGGGTCATTAACATAGGATATACATAAAATGACAAAATACTTATAAATATTTTGAAGTTTCAATAAAATATCTGCAGCACTCATATTAAAGCAAAAGAAGTCTTGCCTTTGCAAAACCTAACTTCTACTGACTCTCGATTTATACCAGAAGAAACTGTTACCGCTTTAGCATGGGACAGAAGGTATTCTTCTGGCTCGCTTCTTTGTCCCTAAAGGAAAATTGTGGAGGGGTTATGAAAATCAGATGAAATCCCTAATTTCTCTTCAATTTCAAATAATTTTAATACCAAGAGGGACCTTGATATCCAAATATGTTTTACTGATTAGAAAACTAAACATAAGACAGGTTATGACTAGCTCACAGTCAAAACAGTAAATTGGTGGCAGAGCTCAGATAAACCCTATTCTCCAGATTCCCAATTCCATCCTCTTTGCTACAATACCGTATTACCTACTTGTTATATTATTTTCCCACTGGGTATAGTGGCGCATAGTGATAATCCCTGTAACTGGGGAGACATAAGTTAGTGGATATCCTGAACTTGAGATTACTAAGCTGTAGTAGAGTTAAAGTCAATCAGGTGTCAGTATCAAGTCAAGCACTAATATAGTGGGCCTCCAAGAGTGGGAGGCTACCAGAATGTCTTGTTTAAGGAGGAAAGAAAAAAAATGGACCAAATCAGGAAGAAAGCAACTCAAAACCTCTCAGTCAATCAATATTGCCATCAAGCCTATGAATGACAACTATACTTCCAACCTGAGTTGGAAGTTCCAACTAGGTGAAATAGGGAGAGCCAGAGATAGATCGATGGATAAGGGGGATGGATGGATAGATAGATGACACATGGTACAAAAAAACTTAAATAAATGTTAGACCATTTTCCTACCTCTATCTCCCTTAGAAAATGAGATTATGTTTATTATTACAATGGGAAAGGTACTAAGGGCAACCTCAAATTTCATTTCAAAAGCTGGGACATATATGAACGTACAGAATAATAAAACTCACATTTACATGGTACTTCAGGACTTTTAAAACGCTTTTCACAACTAGATTGTGCAGTAAATAGCATAGGTATTATCGTTCCCATTTATAGGTGAGTAAACTGAGTTTGAGAGAGATTAAATGACTTCCCAGAGAACAAAGGATGTATCATATACAAAACATCTCGTAAATCTTGAAAAGTTACAGAAATGTCAGCTACTGTCGATTCTTTTGTGACTGCCCTGTCGCATAGCTAATAATGTGAAAGTACCATGTCCCAAATCATATACATTACCAAACTCTATGCATACTAAATACGGATGAAAACATTTTGTCATCTCACTTGTTGTCATACAAAAAATACATTAAAGTAATAAAAATCAGAAGAACAAATCTTTGATCAGAAAAATTTCCGATAACAGTCATCGTTAAAAGACCTACGGCTCAAGAAGACCTACGTAAGAAAGAAACAATCATGGCAGCCACAATGACCAAATGACATGAGGCAAAGGCTCAATTAAGCAAAACTGAAAATTTCTCATCACTAAGGTCATTGGACTCACTCAGAATGCTTCCTTTGGAATGCTGATTGATTATCTAAGTACCCGACTGGTGTATCTACTCCATCAGCAAATGTTTATCGGATGCTTCATACACACTCAGTACTTATTATGTGTTGTAGGGGACATAACTTAGAGATTCATAGAGATTCATTTTGCCACAGCAAAAATGGATCTTAATGGTCATCTAATACAGGAATTCTTAAGCTTCTTTGTAACACAGATCCTCTTAGCAACCTAGGGAAACCTATATAACCCTTTTTAGAATAATGCACTCAAATGTATAAAATACATAGAATTACAAAGGAAACCAATGATAGTGAAATATAGTAAAATTATTAGAATATTTTTTAAGCAAGTTCATGATGCTAAGTTAAGGGTCTTTGTTATGGTTCACTCTCTTAATTTTACAGATACAACAACTGAGGTTGAGAGAAATGAAAACGACCTGCACAAGGTCCTATATTTACCTAGCAACAGAGCTCAGCTAACATCCAAGCATGAGGCTTTTCTACTTCAGCACATTCATTATCCCTGCTCTCAATAACCTCTATTCCAACCCCAGGTCAGCTTTTAGAAAGTAACCTTGGTACATAAGTTAGCTGCAGATTCGATGGCATTCCAAATTCCCTTAAAGAAGTCTCAAGGTTAAACTCTTTGCCAATCTGAAAACTCCTACCTAGGGCGATTTAATTCAGACTCACTGCCCTCTGAACTACCATCAAAATGTTGTATCTCCTCCTTTTGGGGGTATCATTTTTTCCCTTGGATTCATCTTAATTTTTGCCTTTTTCCAAAATCATAACTGACTGGTTTAGGCCTTCAATAAATTGATGTATTCAGTAAGACTATACACACCTGTAAGGGTTATGCAGTAACATGACAAATTTCCTTTAACTATATGGGTAGGCCAGTCTCTCTAGTTCTTAGTCAGACTTTGTGGGCTAAAATGCATGATGAGGAAGGACCAGATGAGAAAGGGTTGGAACCTGGGAACTGGAAGCTATTAGAGGTCCTCACCCAGTCAGCCACTGATTTGTTCTGTTGCCTTAAGCAAATGACTTAAACTCATTTTAAAGTCATTTGCTCTACTGGGGCTGACATCATCAATCCACTTGAAAACAAACTCCAAATATAGGGTTGCAAAGACACAGTGGGGAAATAAATCAATTTGCCAAATGGAACATGGCCAATGTAAGAAGTGAAAAGTAAGAACTGAAGAGAGAGGAATCATTTTCACACTTTAACTATGGCCATAATGAAAACAGAAACGGTATTAAAAAAAAAAAAAGACTGGTTCTTTGGGAACCATCTTTATACCATGCCAGCAGCTAAACAAGTACTTCCCAATCCCAGCCATGCAACTCCAAACTCCAGGTAACCTTAGGTGTACCACAAGGATTACAGCCATAGAAACAGTCTTATAAAAGACAATATTAGCAACAACACTGCAAGTCACAAATGAATATTATCAAGTACACAAAGCTGAGAAAACTAAACATTCCACGTTTTAAGAGGCTCATGAGTGTTCCTTTCTGCAGTCACCTCAGAATAGGGAATTTCTCCTTTGCTTTATAGGTATTACAGTCACACCTATTTGCATTTTTTTTTACTTGTCACATGCATCATGTCCATTTGGCAGCATCTGGACATCTCTGTATTTGGCTCATTTCCTTCACAGTTTTATACCAGGAAACAACCCTAGAGGCCTCATAAGAGGCTTCTTGAGTCAGAAAGAAAACCCAGTTGTCTGAAATCAAAACAGATACAGCAAGGGTTACCAGGTGGGAGTAAGAGGTCTGCGCCATAACTAAATAACTTGGTCTCCTTTCCCAAGACCAGAATTATGATGCTTCCTGGTGTTTTTTCTCAGATGTCCCAGGAAATGAGAAATAAATTCAGAAATTGTGGCTTCTAAAGACCACTAACTGCACCTGTATTTTTCGTGGAGAAATAAAGTAGTTTGGTGATAAGCTCCATATTATCACTCATCTTTGAGGTTATAGGATCATAGGGTTAGAAGTAGAAGGGACCTGAGAAGTCAGTAAATCCAATTCCCCTCATTTTACACATAAGCAAACTGAGGCACAGAGAATTTAGGCAACTAGTCCAGCACTGGTCCTTTGACAACAGATACACAAAGTTCACACTCAAAGCATTTTCCACTGGGTGGGTTCAGACTGAACTTTAAGCCTTATTATGGAATAGGCTTTAAGAACAGTGAGATTCCTATGTAACACAATAAGGTAAATGGTATGAGTGGAGTTTACATATAAGATTATAATTTTGATGTACACAAAGTAAATTCGGTTGACTACAACATCACTGAGAAATGTCTAAGTGGCTCATGAACGTTTAGTGGCTTAGTGTCAGAGCTGGTCCTACGACTCACGTGTCCTGACTCCAGATCATTGCTTTTATATAACACTGGCTCTAAGTACACAGTGCAGTAGACAGTAAATTCTTAACAAATGATGACAGAAAATACGTTTCCTATAAAATGTCTTATTTACAAGTAGGAGCACAAAAGTAGGAGTACTTAGAAGAAAATTTTTGTGTGTGTTCATCTAAGAAATAGCCATTTCGTTATTAGTATCAGTTTTTGGTAACCACTCTAGCTAAGGTCATAGTAGCTCATCACCAGAGAGTTGCCCACCAGATGATGGATGTTTTTATTCCTGGAATTTTTGCAATTATTCAATAAGGAGTGGTTGTGAACTGTTCTCTCTCCTGCTCCCACCATCCCCCATCATTAAACTAACTGTACTCTTTGAGGGACAGGAGGAAAAAAAGTCAATTGGAAAAAAATATTAAAATGAGATTTTAAAAAAATCACATTTTTGCTATTAGTGGCAGAGACTTATCTGGCATGCTAAGACAATTTTATAACAAGGCACCAATTTTATAACAAGGGACCAAGCTCCAGACTGACAACATACTTTTCTTCTAAAACAAATCAAATTAAACTATATTGAACTCCTACCATGTGCAAAGTACCACTGGGAAAAGATAAATATGTAAAAATATTACTTCATATTAAAACTCCATCTTATAACAGTGCCTCTAAAAATCAAGTTATCATGGCACTAATCTCTTACCAGTGAAATTCCAAAGAACCAATTTCCTCTTTTCGTTGCCTGCCTTGATATAGCAGTAACTTTAGCTGATGGTAAAATAAGCTACAGGATTACTATTTTTTTCCATGAGCAGGTATGAGGAATGATAAGGACCATAATAGTGGTCTTATTTCACTGTACACAATTTTCTAGTAGTAGTAATCCACTCTGATCACTATCACTGTTTTTGTAGAAAAGAAAAATTGTTAAGTCATAGTATTCTACCTGGATGGAACTTTGGAGATTATCTACTACAAAACTCACTCTGAAGACAAGGACATGGAGAACCAGAGAGGTTTGATGTCCTTCCCAAAGTTCGACTGTTAATAAGGAATAGATCAGGGACATGAACCTAGGTTTTATGACTAACTCCAAGACTCTTTCACTATATCTTTATGTCCCAAAACTGAGAGTTCAATTAAAAATCTATAGTAAAGATTTCTCCCCCCACAAATAATCATCTCAAAAGTAAGCCCAATATAAGTCACTAGTAATAAGAAAATACAAATTAAAATTGCTCTGTGTCCTCCTTTGGTCCTGGTAAGTTAGCAAAGACGATAAAAGACAAAATCAGTCAACATTAAGGGGCTGTGAGAAGTCAGCAGGCTGGGACACTGTTGGGATTGTGAATTAAAGTGTTCTGGAAAACAATTTGGGGTTATGCGAAAATAAATCACTAAACAATTCACATCCTTTCACTCTAAATTGGCACTGCTGGGCAAATTCTCCAGGGCAGTCAAAGCTAGAGAGAATGACACTACTTACATACATACATATACATATTATATATGTACATACACATTTACATACATATATACATGCATATATATATACACATTTACATACATATATATACATACACACAGACACATAGTAGCACATTTTGTGCTATCAGAAAAGTGGAATAAAAACACAAGATAATCAATTGGGAAATGACTGAACTAATTTCATTACATTTATATATATAAATACATATTTATGTATTTATACTATATTATCGCTATATTCTTATTGTGCCAAAACATCAATGCGTGTAAGGAATTTAGAAAAAGGGGGAGAGACTTGTATGAATTGAGGTGAAACTCGGTGAGGTAAATGGAACCAAGGAGGCCATACACAATGGCCTCCCTCCCACCAGAATCAACATAAAGGATTAAAAAAAATCAGTTTTGATATGTGTATTTAGGATGACTTAGTTACAAGGACAAAAATCACTCAAACTCAGTATTAAAATGAATTTGTTCACAGCACATACTGTTGGTTTTAAATACATAGTACCAATCTAATTGTACTTTAAATCTTGCTTTTTACTCAAAAATAACCTTTTAATTCAATTGCACATTCATCTGATTAAAGGGACTAGGAGCCACATAGTATTCCTTTCAAGGTTAAAATTCTTAATCCCTGTCTTTGATAGTTAAAGGTAAGATAGATCTGTGGATGATTTTAACTTGGTAAATAGCAGGTGAAGGTCATTTGGAAGGTAAACAACCAGTTTCTCAGTGATTCTTACTATCAACAAAAAAGGGAAATAAGAGAATTTATTTCATGGGAGTTACCTCTAGGACTTTTTAAAGGGGTGGTCAGATTGTAAAGGTAACATCAAGGGTGTCTTCACTAGCCAAATGATGCTGACCCATGTTCATATGCTAGCTTTCTTGTATGTGTATCCTCCTTCTTATTATAAGAATCTAGCTTTAAAATAATGCTCTTGGCTTTAGAAAGTTTAAAATACAAAGGTACATCCCTAGTAAAAATAAACCCACAATGTTAATTTTCACTTAAAAAAGAACAAAATAATACTTTCTTTAAAAAAAAATCACTTCTAATAAACTCCACCTGTAATATTATCATGCTTTGTTAGTTTGATAAGACAAATGGAGACCAAACTATTGCACATGTTAATGTGCAAAGACAATGCCTAAAATTCCCTCCCAAATCCACTTCCAGGTCCTACATATATGTACCTACATATACATACACTTATCTATATCTTATCCTATCTATAAATCCTTATCTCTTTATCTATTACACATGTGCTTATGTATTAGGTGTATATGTATTTACATATACATACCTATACTTCTACATATATACATTATGTATATATACATATATGTATATATACATTATGTATATATACATATATGTATGTGTCTATACATATATACACATTGTGTATATGTATGTAGGAGTGTGTGTACATATACATATGTATATTTCTACATATATATGTATGTGCATATATATGTGTATGTATGCATCTACAACTAGTACAAGGAAATTCTTAATCTTAGAGAATCTATGCGAGAAATCTCTATGACCATTTTAGTTGTATATTTTACTCTTGTGTTTGAATCTACTTAAATAGTTCACTGATGTCATGAGAATGCTACAAGACTGAAGATGTCACAACTATTATATAAGAGCAAGACATATAAAAACTATAGGTTACCACTATGTTTAACTCAGAGAAGCCTGAAACTGATCTCTTTTTAAATATTTTTTGTAACCATCATTTCCCTACAAAGAAAGAAAAAAAATGGATAAATATAGCTCCAAAGAGAGATCTCCAAGAGATTTGGCCATTGGACCACCCTGAAAAAGCAAGTCATACTAATGGTGAGGTCCTTGTTCTAGTAGCTGGCAGAATAACTGAATCTTAAGAAGTTTTTGGCAGCAGGAAGAGCTGGGAACAATGAAGCATGTTCTATATTAAAGCAGGACTCAAAATCCCATCTCTTAACGTGGAACAAGACAAGAGGATTACCTTCCAATAGAAGGTGGCTACATGTGGAAACACTCATTATTTGGAAAGACAGGATGATATACTGGGTACTTGGAGTCAAATGGCAGGGGTTCAAGTAAAGGCTTCAAACCACTTGGTAGCCTTGTTACTTAATGGTAACAGTCATAACTACACTGGCAAAGTCCTTGAGGGTTAGTCAATTGGCATAGTCTTCATGTTAAGTGGTACAAGGCTAGAAGTAGAAAAAAAAACTTTAAGCTGGGAGTCAGAAATCTGGATTCTAGTTTTAGATAAATCATTAGGAGCTCCATTCATGCCAAGAGGGGAGTTAGTGTACAAAGCTCCTGAACGTCAACTTCCTGTGTAGAAGAAATTCATTTTACATTCCCTGCTTTTTTTTAAAAGAGAAAGATAACATGCTAGATAATTCTGTTATCTAAATATGGGACTGATCTTCCAAACCTTCCAAGATGAGGGGAAGAAACTCAAGGCTAAAAAGAAGGTGAATTTTAGAGGCATCTGGCTGAATTTTCTCAATGTTCCCCTCTAAACAGCCTCAAAACTATACCTAAAATTTGGAAGCAAGAGAACTGACAAGGTCAGGGTGAGATATTTTTGTGGTCTAAGAGAACTAAGCAGGTCAGCAGGAGAAGTCTGTTATGCTGGGGTGGAGGCCTGTTCCAAGTACAGTTTGTGGCAGCAGCAACAGCAGCTTAAGCCCCCCCACCTCTTCCTTATTCTCTTCCCCTTCTATTTCCTTGATGAGTAAGATGGTTGGGGGTGCAAAGAGAGAGAGGGTGGGGGGAGGAAATGAATATGTTCTTTTTTTCTTTGATAATATATTTTGATAATGAAGTTTTAGTATTGCCTACCACTTTGCCCCATTTCCTCTCCATAAGTTCTTCCTCTCATGTTTCTTTTATGTAAGCAAAATTCCCCATTCTACCTCTTCCTTCTCTCTTTCCACAGTGCATCTGTCTTTCTCATACCTGTAATGTTAATGTAAGGTTAATGATGGGTGGGGGGAAAAGTTATAGATCTTCCCCAATCATTAATAGGCCTCAGACATCTTTTGTTAATTTCTAAGGAGGCACTGAGTCACTAGGGTCAAGCTCTCTAGTCCTGAAAAGAGTATATATACTCTGAGGTGAGGTTTTGCTTTGGGGATTACGCTTTAGCAGAAGGTTGGTTTGCCAGATGAGACTCTGGGTAGCGATTAAGGAGCTCCCCTGGCTTTAAAAACCCACATGTTGGTGCTTTTCTGTCTGGTAATGAGGTACGTATTGTCTATGTTCAGAAAGTTGGAAGCTCTGGTTGGTCTTTCTGTTTGCCATTTGTCTGAAGTTCGGGGTGCAGATATTTTCCTCTGAATTAAGTGAATGATATATTTGCTTGATTAAAGCAGACTGTTGACCTCTTAAGAGTTGCTTTCCTTTTAGAAAAGCAGATCTAAGAACCTGTACAGCAGGCCCTCCTGTGTATGATGGGGTTCTTCCTGTTACAATATCTTGTTTTTAGATCACTACAATATAATTGGCTGACACTCATCCTTCGTGTATGTAAATAATGATAAAATTCTTAGGAGTTAGATGTATCAACTTCCCATAAATAGTTTATTATTATTGAGTTCTTTATGATTACTCTTTCATCTTTGCATTTTTAAGATGATCTTTTTAAGGTAATCAGGAAAACTAAATTTTGTTAAAAGGTACCACAGACAATGAAGTAATATCAAAAATTTTAGAGCAAGTTTCTCTGAAAAAGGTCTCATTTCTCAAATATATAGTGAACTGAGTCAAATTTATAGATATAAAAGCATTCTCCAATGGACATTCAAAAGATATGAACAGGCAATTTTCAGAAGAAATCAAAGTTATCTATGGTTAAAAAAATACCCTAATGCAAATTAAAGCAGCCCACAGGTACCATCTCACACCAATTAGATATAACAAATACTGGCAGAGATGAGATAAAATGGGTATGCTAATGAGCTTCTGGTGGAGTAGTGAACTGGTTCAACCATTCTGGAGAATAATTTGGAACTATGCTCAGACAGCTATAAAAATGGGTCCATTCTTTGACCCAGAAATACCATTACTAGGTATCATATGAGGTATTCAGGGTGGACTAGCACCTCAATGTGAGGTCTTACATGATGGCAAGCAAAATAAGGTCTTTTGCTGTTTTTGTTTTAGTATAATCAAGTGCCTCTGAATTTTGCCTTTATTAATCATGAGTTTTTACAATGAGTAAAGTACAGAAACAAGAGTTTCTTTAACTAGAAACAGTCCATGTATTTGCATTGTTAATTACTTTAATATGATTAAAGATCTTCCCCACACATTAAAGGACCTGCCTATTAAGGAGTGTTTGATTAGGGAAGATTTGTGGGAAAGCCCAAGCCTTTTGTTAATGAGGCACTGGTTCTCAAGGGTTGTGATGCCCTGTGACTCTAAAAAAAAGGTATAAATACTTTGAGTGGAGGTTTTACTTTGGGGCTTATTGACTGGAAGTGTTTGTCTGACCAGATAAGGACTCTGGGAAGTCACTAAAGGAACCCCCGACTTTGAAAACCCAGATATTGGTGTTTCCCTCTCTGGAAACTATGGTCAGACAGTTGGATCTGTCTGTTGAATTCAAGCAGAGGAAGCCATGTCTGTTGATCTTTGATTTCTCTGTATCTTCTTTGAAGTTCAGGGTGCTGGCTCCTCTGAACTAGGTGAATGATATATGTGCTTGGTTAAAGGAATGATAAAGTGATTGTTAACCCCTTGAAAGTTACTTTGCTTTTATGAATGCAGATCTAAGAACCTATGATAGCAACCCCCTCTGTACTCTGGAGTGCTTCCAGCTGCCTAAACCCTTTTTAGGATGCTCATTCATCTTTCATGTCCATCTTTCTCCCAATTCTCATCTGTGGTTCCAAGAAGCTATAGCATGCACAGTGGCCACACCCCAATAAAATCATCTCAACAGATAGGATAAACAAGTCGAGGGTAATCAACAGGCCTCAAACCTGTTGGTGAATTAGGGGGATGTCTACCTCATACATGGGAAGACTTCGGTAGATGAGAACAATCTATTCCAATAGCCATGAAGGCAGCTGAAGCAGGTACTAAGGAGCCTGTACTTGGTGAGACATCAAAGATGCCAAAGTCATCCACTGCATCCTGGGCCTGTACTGACTTTTGTATTGCCACTGGACTTCAATGACTCTGGAAGAGAGAGAAGTGAAGCTGACAACTTTTATGGACCTCTACCTCACATATCCAATTCATGCATAAATCAAGACCTTACCTTTGTGAGATCATCGGTCATCTTTGAAAATTAAGGATGGACAATAACCATAACTACTTTGATTACTGGATCAAAGAAAAACTAAAAGGCTTATATGTATAACAATATTTATAGCAGCTCTTTTTGGGGTGGCAAAGAATTGGAAATTAGGTGTTTGCTCATTAGTGGGGGGAATGGATGAAGAAGCTGCAACAGATGATCGTGATGGAACACCGCTGTACTTATGAGATGCAATGAGGGCATGGTTTCAGAGAAACATGGCAAGGCAATATGAACTGATGCAAAGTTAAGTGAAGAGAACTGGGAGATCATTGTGCACAATGACAAGAATTTTGTAATGGTAACTCTGAAAGACTTAGCTACTTTTATTCATACAATGATTTAAGACGGTTCCAAAGGGCTCATGATAAAAAAATGCTATCCACCTCCAGAGACAGAATTGATGAATGCAAATTGAAGTACAATTTTCTCACTTTGTTTTTTGGGTTTTTTCACAATATGGCTAATATGGAAATATGTTTTGCATGATTTCACATACGTAATTGATATCATATTGCTCTCTTCTCAGTGGGTGGAGGACTTTGTGGAAGAGAAGAATTTGGAACTCAATTTTTTTAAAAGAAAAGAATGCTTAAAATGAATAAATAATTCTTAAAATTATTTATATTTTTAAAATAAACAAATCATTGCTAGGGTGAACTTAAGAGTTTACCTTCTGCATGCCTCAGGTTTGTCACTTCTACTCTAAAGGAGTTTTAGCCAGATTAGCTATAAGATTCTCCTGAATGCCAACACTCTATAATCCTACTCTGTGGGGAGTAGGCTTCCAAATAGGGCATACTTTGCCAATACATACTTCTACATATATTACATGAAATGTAAATTAAACATCTATTATGTGTAAACCAAACTAGGCAATATGATAAAAATCTATAGTTATAGCTCTGCTTTCTAATTTATTATCACAATAATCTCTGTACTTTCATTTGAATAGCTCCAAGTAAATAAATTAATCAATAAGGATTAATCATTTTTTTCCTTTGTTAAAGACTTTGCTAGATAATGGCAATTGTTGTGTTGTTTCAGTCATGGTCAACTCTCTGTGATCCCATTTGGGATTTTCTTGGCAAAGATACTGGAGTGTGTTACCATTTCCTTCTCCAGCTCATTTTACAGATGAGGAAACTGAGGCAAACAGGGTTAAGTGACTTGCCCAGGGTCATACAGCTAATAAGTGTCTGAGGCTAGATTTGAACTTAGAAAAATGAGTCTACCTAGACCTGGCATTCTATTCACCATGTCATCTAGCTGCCCCATTGGGAACGCTAAAAACAGAAAAAAACAAACAATCCATGCCTTCAAAAAGGTCACATTCTAACAGCAGGAATAACACATACATAAAAATTATATATAGGATAGAGTCAATGGAAGGTTGTTTTACAGGTGAAGGTATCTGTAAGCCTGAAGCCTTCAGGGAAGTCTCCTGAAGACTGTGTTGACTGTGCTGAGGTCTGAAGGAGGTCAGAGATTCTAAGAGGTGAAAGAGAGAAGGAAGGACATTCTTCTAGGCAACGTGGAGAGGTGATGCAAAAGCAAAAAGATGGGAAATGGAAGGCAAGGGATGATGAACAGGAATTAATGATCATGACTTGATTATAGAGCATGTAGAAGGGAATAATATGTTAAAAGCCTGGAAGGATAAGAGAGCCAGGCCATGAAGAGTTATTTGATCCTAGAGATATTAGAGAGCCATTGAAGTTTAGTGAGGAGAAATGGGGCAGGGCGATATGGTCAGACCTGAGCTTTCAGAAAATCACTCTGGAAGCAGTGTGGAGAATGGGCTAGAGTGGGGAAGAGACTTGAGGAAGGGAGTCCACTTGGAAGTTTATTGCAATAGCCCATGCCAGATGTGATGAGGACATGAAGTAGAAATGTGTCTATGAGAGAAGAAATAAAGGGAAGCTGAGGAGGAAATTATAGGATTGGTGAAGGCACTGGATAGGTGGGTGATTGAGACATTTTGGAGATGAGAGCAATGTTAACCTAGATGACTGAAAAGACAGTGGGACCCTCAAAAAATTGGAGGGGGGTAGATTTAGAAAAAAAGATAATGAGATGTTTTGAATATATCAAGTTTAAGAAACTATGGGACATCCAGTTCAAAAGCTGTAATAGGCAATTGACGACGAAGGACAAGATCTTACTAGGCTGGATCTATAAACCTAGGGATGATCTGCATATAGCTGATAAAATGAACCTGAGTGCTTGTGAGAAATTCCAAGTGAAGAAATATTCCAAGTGAAAAAAGACAACAGATCACAGGACAAAGCCTTGGGGACACCCATAGGTAGTGGATATAACATAAAGAAAAACGCAAACAGACTGAGAAAGAAGCAGACTTTGTTAGAAGAACCAGGAGGGCACTGTTGTAAAAACTCAGAGAGGAGAAATTATCCAGAAGGAGAAGGTGGTTAACCTCAGATGCTTCAAAGAGGTTAGGGGATATATGTTTTGTCAAGTTACAGAAAAGAACAATAGAAAGTGATGAGTTATACCTGTTAATCACAGGTAGAACAGTGTGCGGCAGGGTGAGTCCTGTGTTTTTCTCTCCAAAGAATTTGGTGTAAGCCTTCTAAAACTTTAAATACAATCCTGGAACATATCTCCTACTCCTTTACTCAGATGGTGTCGTTATTAGCCAAATGTATTTGGTTAGACTTGGGAAGGTTGAATATTGCTGACCCAGGTTTGTCCAGCCACATAAAGGACCTGACAACGAGTCATTTTCTCCATCTTTATTGTTCCCCAAAGGATTACAATTAAAACATCCTGGCTCGAAGAGTTTATAGATCACTTGAAAGATCTAGAAGAGATTAAATCAATTCTCTTTGTAATGAGACAGAGGAGTTCTGGATTTGGAGCCAGAGGCCTGGGGTTTGCATTCTGGATCTGCTATCTGTGGGACATTGAGCAAAGTGCTTAAAATCTCTGGGTTTCAATTTCTTCATCTGTAAAATGAGGGGACTGCATTAGATGACTTCTGAGATCACTTCCAACTCCTTCCATGAGGTCATAAAATCATCAAAATTATCAGTCTTAAGATTCTTTTCAACTATCCTCAATCCCTTATCTGCTACAAATTATAAGCCCAATCTATTCTGTCTTGTTCTCAGTACCATTCCTATTCTATCACTCTACTCTGTAGAAGAGGTTTGCATACAATGAGAATATCCCTCTGCCATCTTGGCTTACTTCTCCTACTGTCCCTTCCTTCCAGGGTCTCAATTCTGGAAATAGACCAGTCATGCTTCGTAACTTCCTCAAATTTTACTCTGGTTCTCTGGACCCACGAGTCAGGAGCTTTCTCATCTTGGAAATTCCCTCAGCATCTGGAGTCTTCCAACAATTTGATATCTCTCCACTATGCAGACCCTCATGCCCAGTGTGATTTCTTCCAGGATCCTCCATTTGGGAAATGGGCTCAAGCTCGTCACACTTCATGCTTCTGACTCACCAGTCTTCACCATGGTTCCATCCTGTCTCTTCTCTATGTTGTCTTCCTTCATTAAAATGAATGCTCCTTTAGGGTAGATATTGTTACTCATTTTGATTTTGTATCTATCCCCAGCATTTAAGATACGGCCCACCACACAGGAAAGCACTTATTAAATGATTTTCCCTGGTCTGCCAGAGACTATAATACCATACTTCATGTCTTCGGTAGACTAAAGAATTCAAGTTCCTTTAGCCTTCAGCTCAGATGTGAATACAGCTGTTTTTAAGCCACAAAGAAGGCTGCATACAATAGGGTTCTCCCCTTAATTCTTAATTAAGGCTTTAATCCTTTTCAGAAAGATAATCAGAAAAGAGAAATCCAAATTTTATTTGGGAAATTTTCTCTATCCCTATGGCTCCAAAGAAAAGATATCCTCCATCCCATAGAGGAGGAAAGCCCACTGGAATGGTACATTTCAGATTTTTGTGGTATAGTAATCAGTTTTGCTGATTTATTTCTCTTCTTTTTGTGTTCTTTTTAGTATCTGTAATATGGGATGACTCTCTGGGAGAGGAAACAAGAGGCCTATGAGGGGAAATTTTGATGATATTTTTAAGAAGGCATCAATACAATTTTTTAAAATAAAAAATGGAACTAATGCTATATAAACTGGCACCTAATAGTGACAGAAACCAACAGAGGCTCGATCTGAAGGCAGTAGAGAGGGCATGCACTAAACCTCTGAGAATAACCCCTAGAACCTGGAGAAGGAAGATAGAAAAGGTCTGGTTCTGGGAGAGTGTTTCAGAGCATACTTCCTACATTGTGCAGGGAGGAAAAGAAAGTTAGAAATCACTGCTTCCATACTACAAGTTAAAGCAAAGTTTTTACACTGAACTAGTGGAGTAAGTTTCTCTGCCAGGTGTTTCTGACATAATCATAGGTTTGGACGCAACAAAACAGAAAAAGTCAAAGTATCGTTTGAGAGTTGATCGAATAGTCAAAATACTATCATAATAGTGACTGTTCTAATAATTATTCATAATAGCAATATTTTAATATCCTTTATAATTTTCAAAACACATTATTTAGCTCATATTACAGATAAACTACACCTGTAATCATCAGTGATAATTGGTTCCCAGATATATGATTTTGCTTGTATAACTGATGATACTACTGTTACCAGCTTTCATTGCATATCTAAATGCTGGATAAAACAAACAGCGATTAGTGATGGGAAAGAAAGAGAAGGAAAAATTTCAAATGAAACACAAGTGATTTAAATATCCCTTTCTACATAGGAAGCCACTTCAGCAGAATGCAGGGGAGAAAGTACCAGATTGGGGTGGGGGGAAGGAGGAGGGAGTATTAGGCATTGGCTCTGGCACAAATTAGCTCTGTGAATTTGACAGTCATCCCACCACTTCAGGACTATGGTTCCTAATCTGTTTAAAGGGATACTGGACTAGATGACTTCCAGGGTTCCTTTAATACTTATATCCTATAATATTATGTCATTTTGTCAGGCTTAACAAATATGTTTGTAATATTCTAAAATGTATCGAGAATAGCAGCTATCAACAGCAATATAAATATTATGTAATTCTGTCAGGCTTAACAAATACGTTTGTAATACTCTAAAATGTATCGAGAATAGCAGCTATCAGTTAAACAATTAGTTATAGAGCAGGAGATACAATGGAAGAACTACAGATGGCCTTTATCCTAGATAAGTATTTTGTAAATTTAGGTCCCTGTTATATTACATATAATTTTAAGTATATAGAGATGGAAGTGTAGGTTAATAAAATAATACTTTAGTTTCAAGTTTTCAGGGATATTATAATTTCAATTTCTAAATAACATATAGCTTGATTGTACATAGTTATTTGGGGATTTTCTCGCCTTTTAGACTGTGACCTCTCTGAGAGCAAGGACTGTATCTTTTACCTTTCTTTGCAACCCCACTGCTAAGTATAGCACACAGGAAATGCTTATTAAAAGTTTATTGAATGAGTGAAGCTATTATCAATTTAGAGAATTTTGTTACTCATTTTGAAATAAGGTCAATCAAAGTCCAAATTTAGTAAATCTGGTTATGGTACTTTCTAAAATTGGAGATTCTATATTGGGTACAAGTGAGTTTTTATACATTACTGCTACTTGCTGTAATGTCTTCCAGATATCTGCATGTAAAAATGACTGATAGAGCAAAGAAGATTAGCTCCTTCTTATTAAGATAGAAGCTTCAATCCTCATAGGTTTGATGCATTCCTCGGTACATTGTGACTAGAAACTATCAGAGCAAGATAAAATATATATTCTCATCTCAATGTACAGAAAGTTATGCATGCAAATCCCAGTAGATAGCAGTAGGGATATGTCCCTCTGGGATGAAGAATGAATTAGTGCAGAGCCAGCCTTCACATTTTAGAGTTCACCGTGAAATAAGTTTTACATGGACTTGCTTTTCCAGCTGCAGGGAAGTTCTTGGAGCTTTGAAATTGTTTTTCCCCAAGGTACTGAGCTACTCCAACCATTTCTAATACTATTTCATATCTTCTGCAATTCGTTTTCTTGCTGCTATATTTATTCAGAACCAACTCCCAAAATCTAGTGCAAATAGTTTCTGGTGAATCAGTCTTTGAATACCTGCATGATACCACAGGGATTAAGCAATGATCCTCCTTGATATTCTTATCCAACTTTTGGACTAGAGGAGACTAAAGCCTTCCAGAATGCATCTGCCTTCCTAATCACTATGAAATTTTCAAAAGCAATATACTTTTTAAAAAAGGTAGGGGGGAGAGAAGAATCCTTCGAAAGCTTTGAGTGTGACGCAGTCATAAAAAAAAACTGAAAAGAAACTGGTACAGTCAGAAGGCTTTCATGAAAGATTAGAAACTATTAATTCCACTACTTTTAGTCTGCTCAGTCATCCATTCAACTTATCTTCATTAAGTTCCTATTGTGTGCAACGTACTTTGCTAAATTAAGTATGAAACACAAAAGGGCATCATACGCTATCCCCACTGTTGAGGGGCTTATGCTGAAAAGGATCTAGAGAACATAAGACAGTTATAGAACTTTCACATAATGTTTTCAATGACATTCCTTCTGGAAATATCTCTTCCAAAATGGAACCACACAAGATATGAATGGCTACAGAAACAGTCATTAAAAAGCCCACCATGCTGAGTTCATAAATGAATTAGGAGGAACACTGGTTGCCTGCCAATTAATTTGTAGTCATCTGAAATAAAGATGAACGCTATGTAGATTTGACCTATTTGCACCCATATTATATTACACTCTTGCCCAGCATTAGTCTTCGCTTTGCTTAAAAGAACAAATGAAAGAAAGAAAGAAAGAAAGAAGGGGGTAGGGGGACGAATCATATCCAGCTGCATACTCCAGAGAGCAAAAAAAATGAGACAGCTTAGTACACTTCCTACATGTACAGCTTGCCCACTGAAGAAGCGTTTCCTCAGAGAGTAAGATTCCATATTTGAGTTACGAAAAAGCAACATTTATGTCCATTATTTCTTTCTTTAACTTAAAAAATTCATTAAAATGCACAAGCTACAATAATGGGGGAGTTGGAGGGGGAAGGGAAGACAGTAGGATACACATATGAGTAGCTTGATTCTTGGTTAAAAACCTGGACGGAAATTAGCCTAAAGTCCTGGCTTTCACACAGAACACCCACTCATCAAGACAGTTCTCAGCCAAACAATTTGTGAAACAGTGAGAGGCATATGCTGAAAGAGAAAAGGTTATTCTATGACAGCCAAACTACTCAGCATAAAGACCTTTAAGCGTGGGCACAGACTCAAGAGATGATCCAAAGCATTTTTCCTAATGTTTCAACTAAACCATCCAAACAAACAAAACAGAAAAGGCAAAATGTCATTTTGTTTTGAATTTTGAAGCATTGCAGCAAACAACCCAATATGTAATAACATTCAAAACTCTGTGTGTGTATAAATTAACAGTAACAGCCATGTCTGCTACTTTTATAGTTTATCCATTCCCTTCCATTAACCTGCACTCATTTTAAAATAAAGTCACATGTACAAGTTTACCTGGGGCTGTTTATCTCAATTTGCAACATATCTATGTACAGTATTTCTTAAATTCTTACGGTCTGTTTTCAGTAATGGGTTGTCAGGTCAAAGGGTGTTGACTTGTTTCATTATCTCTTCTTAGGTTTGGCTCAACTGATTGTCAAAAAGATGGAACAAATTTACTATATGAACATTAAATTCCTGTAACACTTTCCTAATAGTCCCAATAAACACCGAGTTCTATCACTTTTTTGCCAACTTTTCAAAGGTATGTGTTGATACCCAAAACTATTTAATTTTCATTTCTTTTATTCTAAGTTGACCATCTTCTCAAAGGGTAATTGATAATAAATATATTTCCTTTGATAATAGCTTATGCATATTTGATTGCCATTAATTCATTAAAGGTCTAAGAGGGTATTATTGAACTTTAGTAAGTTACTTAATTTTGAATTCCATTTCTAAAATGTAATAGTATTTATTAAAATTTTTTTCCAATGAACCATCTTCTCATAATTATCCATGTTATGTCATGAATTCTTTTAATATTAAAAAAAATTCTAGAGGGGGAAAGCAATTTCTTTATACTTGGTACTTTCTTTCATTTGCTCTGTAATTAAATTTCATCAATCATCCATATTTATGAATATACTATTACATTTCTTCTGATGCTTTTATTATACTTTTTAATATTGAACTCACTGATCTAATTGAATGTTATTGTACTCTATAGGGTGAAAAACATCTAATTTGGTAGCTAGGTGGTGAAGGGGATAAAGCACTGGACCTAGAATAAGGAAGACTTGTATTGAAATCCCACTTCAGATATTTGCTACTTGTGTGATCCCGAGTAAGTCACTTAACCTCTGTTTGCTTCAGTTTCCTCAAGTGTAAAATGGGGAAAACAACAGCACCCATTTCACAGGGTTATTGATAGGATCAAATGGGGCTTTGGGGAGGTTTAATTCTTTTTTTCACTTAATAGTATTTTATTTTTTCCAATTACATGTAAATTTAGTTTTTAACATTCATTTTAAAGACTGAGTTTCAAATGTTTCTCCTTCCGTTCTTCCCCTCCCCAAGACAGAAGAAATTTAACGTATGTTACAGATGTATAATCATGTTAATCGTATTTCCACTTGACTCATGTTGTGAAAAAAAGAATCACAATAAAAGGGGAAAACGATGAGAAAGAGAAAACAAACCAAAAAAAGGTGAAAATAGTATACTTTGATCTGCATTCCAACTCCATAGTTCTTTCTCTTGATAGGGACATTTTCCACCACGAGTCTTTTGGAATTGTCTTGGATCATTGTATAGCTAAGAAGAGCTAAGTCTATCAATGTTAGTCATTGCTCAATGCTGCTGTTATTGTGTGCAGTGTTCTTCTGGTTCTGCTCACTTCACTCCACATCAGTTCATGTAAGTCTTAACAGGTTTTTTCTGAAATCTGCCTGTTCACCATTTCTTTTGGATCAACAGCATCCCATGACATTCATATACCACAACTTGTCCAGCCATTCTCCAGTTGATGGGCATCCCTTCAATTTCACATTCTTGGTTACCACAAAAAAGACTATGAAAATTTTTGCACATGTGAGTCCTTTCCCCTTTTTTATAATCTTTTTGGGATACAGACCTAGTAATAGTATTGCTGGATCAAAGGGCATGCCCAGTTTTATACTCCTTTGGGCATAGTTCCAAATTGCTCTCCAGAATGTTTGGATCGGTTCACAGTTCCATCGACAATGCATTAGTGTTCCAATTTTCCCACATCTTCTCCAACATTTATCATTTTTATTTTGCATCATATTAACCAGTCTTATAGGTATCAGATGGTATCTCAGAGTTGTTTTAATGTGCATTTCTCTAATCAATATTTATTTAGAAAATTTTTATATGACTAAACATAGCTGTAATTTCTTCATCTAAAAACTACCTAATCATATCCTTTGATCATTTATCAATTGGGGAATGATTCAAGGAGATACTATTTAAAAGCACTTAACACAGTATCTGGCAAATAAGAGATGCTACATAATAGCTATTACAATTATTCATGTGTTGGTGCAGTAAGGAAAACATATTTCACTAAAGCATTTATCAAATTATTCTTTTCCTCATTGTTTCATGTCCTTAGATTATCTTTACACTCATATTCGGTATACAATTGATTCTGTTTCTATAAATGTATTCTTTTACACTGCTCTATTTCTGGTTTTGACTATAATCACATAGTTTATTATAATTCTAGGTTAATGATATTTTTAAATTCTAGCAATACAAGCCTCTTTCCTGGCAACATCCCCCTCTCTAATGTATCTTTTAATGCTCTTGACTATTTTACCAAATAAATTACGTCAATTGCTTATCAATGAATTTTCTAATCCAGTGGTATTTCATTTAATATATTGATTATGTTGGGAAATAACAACACTATACTGTAGCCATTAGTCTAGATCTTACTGTTATTGTTTTCATTTCTATCACACCTATCAATTTTTGTATTGAACTTTATAAGGTGTACCAGGTATATCTTGGTGAAACAAGCATGCAACATCATCATTGACATGAAAATGTCCCCTGTCATAGTTCTTCATCTTTGTTGTCAGAATATGAGAACATGGATAAATTCAGTGGCTTTATCTTATAATCCATTACCTCATTTAAATAATTTGTTATTTGCTCTACTTCTCATCATCTCCTATTGCAATACTCAAAGTGTTTGCAAAAATCACCCACATGGAGACAGCTGGAGATTGCTTAATGACAACTATGGAAGAAGATCAGGAGGTAGAGAAATTCCAAAGAGAACTTGATGAGACACTCCAAATTTAATTAACATATATCTTAATGCTTCTTTGTATCAATGCAAAGATGGACACAAGAGATGAAAGATCAATTGCAAAACATATTTCAAGGGTAAGAACAGAAAGCTGTCAAAAGCTAACACTCTTATGCCTATATATCAGGCATTTTTTAACAGATGAGAGTCACAAGATACTGGATATGGCAAGCACCAAACATCACTCAAGTAAGAAAAAAAGAATTTTATTATATTTCAAAAGACAGGAAACAAGTGCCTGTAGGAAACTAAAAATGTGAGAATTGTTCTCTAAATCAATTAGTGAACTAACTTGTAAAATCAAAGATCAAAATAAACTCAAACTTAGACAAAAGTGGGGATAAAAGGACTGAGGGAAGTGATCAAAGAAGTTCCGTGATCAAATTACATGTATTCTTGCCCATACGATCTCTTGAAGACGATTGTTGCACTTTGAGTAGGACTGAGAAATCATAACTTAAGATTGTTTGATTTTTGTGAGGGAAAGGGGAATGGGAGGCTAGTCAATTTACCTAGTACAATATAAGTTCAGATAACTCATCTGAGATAATTTGATTTAAAAAAAATCTGCTCTAGACTACCTGCTCTAAAATTTCATGAGTCAAGAATAGTCAAGACAAAATACTAGATTATTGCACATGTTTACATTTTGAATGTTCATTTGAAATCCCTATCATCTATAGGTTCCAAAAGTGCTGCTTGAAGGAAGAGAAATAGCCCTGAAACTAAAATGAGAATGGCAGCTACATGGGAAGTAGCTATAGACTCTGAGTGTACAGAAAAGAGAATTACATTGAAATCAACAGAATTTTAAGGTCATTCAGGTCAGATCAGTTCTCAAGACATCTGTAAGAGAAGAAGAAGATATCCAATTCTTCGGATTTTGGATTTGGTCTAACATGGATTTTGTTAGCCCTCCAAAAATGTGATCAAGAAAATGTAATAATACTTGCTAACACTTATATAGTACTTGAAATTTTACAATGTAATACTATATTTAATCCCCATACCAATTGTAGTGCTATCATTACCTCTACTTTAAAGATGATGAAATTGAGGCTATACAACGTTAAGTGACTTAGACCAGGTGACGCAGCTAGTATGTATCTGAGGCAGGATATAAACACAGGTCTTCCTCACTCCAAGCCTATCAACCTCTCCTCCACATCCCCCAGCTATGTCAAATTGCTCACCCCTCAAATGATTGCCCTTAAGGAGTAAGAAGGTTGTGGGTATGTTTGTATGCATACACACATGCATACATATATGCGCATGTATTACACATGTGTATATGTGTGTATATACATACAACTATATATACACCAACTATATATATACATACAAATATATATATATATAGTTGAATTTTTACTTTTTTCCTAATTTTTTGAGATGGTAAGATAGGGAGAGATACTTGAAATAGTCAAAGCAGTCATAATCCTTGAGGAACTTGGTACAGTTTTTGATCAGGAGTGAATAAAATAACCAGGTTTACACAATTATGAAAAGTATAGATCCTCAAAAAGAATCATTAATGTCAGGAACATCTAATGATAGTATATCATGAAAATTACCATAGACTCTTTGGTGAGGGAAACACTGGAGGATATACTACAGGGAAGTTGGCAACTGCTGCACTGAGCTAATTTTCTAAAACAACCCAGGATTTTCACTTTTTCCTGTTCAACTCTGGGCTGAATACATTGTCCACTGCAGTGAATCTCAGATAGAGAGATAGAGATATACATACATATACACATATATTCACACATATAAACATACATATACACATCTATGCATACATATGCACATTTATACATAATATATGCATATATATCCATATACACACGTTGAACACATACAGATATATTCAAATATATTTGTGTGTATACCATATATAAGTACGTGTGTGTAAAATCTTAAAACTAAGACTTTTGGGATACTCTATGTGTGCATACACAACCAACACTTTACTAATGATGAAACTGAGACTGAAATATGATCAGTGTGTCACATGCAGACAAAACAGCTTCCTACACAGGGTCTTTCTTATCCCCCCAGGTGTTAGTGCTGTTTCCTTGAAATTACTTTGTATTTCCATGCATATGTGTGTATTGTTATAGATACTATCTATATCTCTCTCTGTGTATGTATACACACACACATATATGTATATATATATATATATATATATATATATATATATACGCACACATATACACAATCACATCATTCAGGGATTTTTCTTTTTAGTTTTTCCCTTTGTATTCTTAGTACTTAATACAGCAAGCACTCAATAAATGTTTGATGAAGTGAAGTCAATTGAACTGAATACTATACCCATAGGATGCAAATAGTTGAATATGTGTGCCTGTATGTATATGTGTGCACATATATGTGTGTGTGTGTGTATGTGTGTATACATAAAGAGAAAAAGAGAGAGAGAGACACAGAAACAGAGACGGAGAGACAGAGGAGGGAGAATACACATAGAGGGAAAACCTCTCAATGACTTTTGATTTAATTAACTTTAGTTCAGACAAGAAAGAAAAAAAAATCCAGGAAATTTAAATATCTACAAGGCAACATTTATGCACATCAATGAATTGGGTCTCTAACATAATGAGACTGTTTATATTTACAAACTTGAAATGTAAGCTAGTATTCTACACGAGATACAGAAAATTCATTTACATCAAAAGTTGTAAATTATTTCATGAGAAATAGATTATGGGAAAAGGTCCATAGACAAATCAGCAGAAATATTTTTTAAAAAGTAACGGGAATATAACAAGTTAACTTGACCAAAAGAGAACATATTCAAGGAAGCAATAGGCAAAAGCACAAAAAAGAATTTGGTGTAGATTGATATTCTACATAAATTTTTGAAA
Source organism: Potorous gilbertii (assembly GCA_028658325.1). Taxonomy (NCBI): domain Eukaryota; kingdom Metazoa; phylum Chordata; class Mammalia; order Diprotodontia; family Potoroidae; genus Potorous; species Potorous gilbertii. The sequence continues at coordinate 19,801,386 of CM053769.1, read as the reverse complement.
GGCAAAAGCAGTAAATGAAAGGAAGAGTATTAAATATTCATATTAGCTCACCTAAAGCAAAAGTCATTATCAGCATAAAAATGTGAAAGAGATCCCAGATATTTCTGACTTAGGAACAAATTCATCTCAATTTCAACAAAATCATCCTCTTTGAAACTGAAACAGCAAACTATTAAATGCATTTACCATTAACATGTTATAATGCCTAGCATAGTACTCTTTATATAGTAGGCATTTAGCAAATATTTTCAACTGAACAATATGTAGATAAGTAAATAAATCTATCAATAAAAGAAAATCCAATGATTATATTAACCATAATACATGACGAGATGCTCAAAAATTTGTGAATATTTTAAAACTTTACAGGATCCATAAATTAAAGGCAGTGTGGGAAGGTGGATAGAGGTCCAACAGTGCCTTCAGGAAGGCCTACTTCCAATTTCTGCCTGTGATATTTATTAGTAGTTCAACTATGATTGAGTCACTTAATTTCTCATTGCTATCAGACAGCTTTCTAAGACTGTAAATTTTGGTAGAGTTGTCTGTAACTTGAGTGGAAGGAGTTTTCACATTAAAAGTTCTCCCATATTTATGAAATCACAAGTCCAGACTTGTCCATAATTATACACACCTACACACATTAACACACATGCACACATATGTACATACTTATACACATATACAACATGCCTACATATACATACACATGAATGTATATTATGCATATGTATGCACATTGTATGTGTTAATGTATATGCATACCCATTCATTCTATATACATACATGTACACATATACATACACATATATGAATATATGTGCATATATATGCATACAACATATCATGTATATATGATGTACATGTCTATCCATTCATTCTATATGTATATAGACAACATAGATATTAATATCTACATATGCATATGAACTCATGGGTATATATTTATATATGCACTGTGAATATTTTTATACATGTAGATATGAATGTAAATACATATCCATTCATTCTGTGTGCCTGTGTATATACAAACACACATCCACATATACATATGTATGTACAAGATATACACATGGGCATGTGTATGTAATATACATGTTCATGTAGGAATAAATAATATACAAGATATACACATGGATATGTAATATGTTTATAGTTTGCATGAGTGATAGTATAAGCAAAAGACCACACATACAGAGTGAATGAGTTTATATACACACAGAGGTAAGTGAAGAAACAAACAGTAGTGGCTCATCTATCTACAGTGATCCAGAAAACTGATCTTAATCTATCAGTGTAATATTGCCAGGGGAGCTTGGGTAATTCATGATTGTATATGAGACTGAGAATTAAAATTAACTTCTGAGCGACATTCTCAATAGATCAATACACACAGATTTGTAACAGAAATGAGAAATTCAGAATTCCCTTTCTTTCTTAAGTAAGGAAGATAGACGACAAAGCCTTCTCTCATGCAAACACTGAGCCCTCTACTGTACTTAAGATTGAGTAGTTTTGATAAGATTTTATAGTTTCAAAAGTTTTGATTTACTAAAAGGCAGGCTTAATCTAAAATGCTAAATTTCAGGCATCATTAAACTTATAAGCACTACAGTGTTTCTGTTTAGAAACTCACACAGGGAGGGCAGAATGATCTTTTAGAAACTTAAAGCAGGCAACTGACTGTAGTTTCTCTTGTTAGAGCTTTTCTTGTAAAAGATTTACAGAGAGGTGAGTACTATTCCTTGGGTTTTCCACAAAATCAGATACAATAGATGCACAGTCAAAAGAGTCTCAATATGGTCTTTTTGCATTCATGATGCATGTGCCCAACAGAACCATTTGTTTCAGAATGAGTGGGACTCATTTTCATAGGTTCAGATGGCAAAACTTAAATGTGTCCCTTTTTAAGTTTTAAAAGAAAACTATCAGAATGCTCACTATTTCTATCAAGAAAATTCCATTCACCCAAATAGGCTCATTTATAAGTATTTTCAAAGTATTGTGTGTGTGCTCTTAGGACATTTTACTCAAATGTAAAAATCCTATTCGTTTAACTTTGGTCCTAAGCAGTGCAAATAATAAATCCCCTGAAATGATTATATTACTCAAATTTGCACTGCATATTTCCACCTGGTTGGGAACAATTTGCATATTTCACATAATTATAACTTCAAATAATGCAAATTCTAATACATGGAAAAGTTTCATGTGAGTTCTTTAATAATAACATTAATTGGTATCTGGCTGGATGTCAAAACTTCAAGGCTCCAGGATTTTCATTTGTATGAGTACTCCTCTTATCAAAACCTAATTTCTGTAATTAAAAAAATTAATTTCCTGCTGGCCAGAAGATGAACCTCTTTAAATTCAGCTAGACTAGTCAGGAGATTACATAAATGTGGCCCAATGCAATGATTCATAATCGAAAATTTTCCAATTTAGAAAAAAGTTACTAGAAGTTGTCCTTAGAGAGCCTGACCTCCACAAACAAAGCATTCACTGACATGCTACAATGAGGAAGTGGAGAAAGGATGGGAAGGAAAACAATGAACAGGACACCAGGAACAAAATGGAATCTTATGCAAACATTTAACTTGTATTATATGTAATATTAAGGAACTTTGATTTTGTAATAGGTGTGTTCATCCTTTGTTGCCAAAGAAGACTATGCCATCAGAGGAATGATGACATGACTTACACTCGACTTTGTTTTGAGTGAGGGAGGGCTGTACAGGTCACCAGCCTCACTTCTTCAGAGCCATCTGAATCCAGTGACCAGATATTCATCAGGGTGACTGGAGATGACCCAGGATGCACTGGGAGATCTTGGGCCCTTTAGGCCAAAGTCTTTTCAGGTACTCATTTAAGGTGAGGCAATGCCCATTCATTGAATAGGCCTGTTTAAGAAATAGCCAGGGGATGACCCTTTAATGAGACAAAGAAAACGATAAAAGAAAGACATCAGGCTGGGTGGAAAATAGGTAATATTGATCTAAATCGCTAACATGCAGAAATAAAAGGCATGGAACTGACAAAAATGTTCTCTGATTGATAGAGCCCCATCTCAGCTCCCTAAAACTTAAGTCACATGCTAAACACATTTCTATATGTCTTATTCATTTCTTATGAATTTCCTTTCACTATGAAATTCTTTTTTATATTACCAGACAGTTAAAAATTAGAATATTATTTTTGTTTTATTTTTTTCTGGACCTGTGATTTCATCAATATAAAGGGACCACCCCAATCAAGTGACTTCCTCTATGGATGCAGACAGCATCTTCTATGTAATTCATAGTTTAAGAGAGCTATGTAAGGCAATGAGGGGTTAAGTGACTTGCCCTAGGGTTAATAGCGCCTAAAAATGTCAAGAAAAATTCCCATAGTATCAGAAGGTAAAAATGCCACAGTGGCCTTAAGAACAATAAACCCGGATATTTAACCCGCCTCCCCCACCAATCAAGTATCTTAAATCACTTACGATTTAATATCTTTAATCCTACTCTTAAAAAACATCTTTCCCCTAGATCTTGGGTCTGCAAGGAAGAAACAAAACCAAATTTGCTGTCAATAAGCTTGAAAAATCTCTTTGCCTCAACATTATATAAGGAAAACATAAAATCACTAAATATGAAGATTGAAAGTTATAAAACAAGCCCATTTTACCTATATTTCTACTACTCTCATATGAAAAATCCATTTTTTATAAAATCAGTATAGTTATTCACTGTATTTATATTTAACTATATATACTATATGTTAAAATAGAATACTTATATTCATTATATTTATATTATCATTATAATAGTAAAAATGCCATTCATTCTATGAAGTTTAATTAGCTTAGCTCAGACTTATCAACCTACTCCTTGTTATTTTATAGATATATTCATATATATATATATATATTTTTAAAGTTCTACATTTACCTAAAATAGTTACATTTCTTTTACAAAAATATTCTTTCCCTTAACCTTCCCATCCACGTACCTCCACACATATCCCTCCACAAAAAAAGAGAGAAATGAAACAATGACAATAGGTTAGAACTGGAAAATGCCTTGTCAAATAAATTTAGCAAGGGTTTTTGAGATGATCTAATCAAATAGAAGGTTAAGGAAACTGAGGTCCCAAAAGTTAAAGATGACTTACCCAGTTTCACAGAGTGCAATGGAGGAGCTGAGACTCATACCCAGGACTCCAGTGACCCTTTAAAAAGATGTATTATATTTCTCCTTGTCTCCTTTTCTCATTCTCATTGTGCCTTCTCTGATTTGACCTTAGGGCCATATCTTTTCTTTGCTCTTTCCAAAACTGAACATTACATCTCGAGTCTGCACCTTTCCACAGACTGTCCTGCTTGCTTTGAACGAAATCTCTCTTAGTGACTTTCTTCAAGCTCAGTGTACGTACCATTTCCTACAAATGGTCTTTTTTCATCTACCTAGTTGCTAAGACTCTCCCCATACTCCAATGATATCATATTTATCTATCTATATGTTGTATCCTCCAAAAGAAAGGAAGCTTACCAAAGACAAGGCTTATTTTTCAAGTTCTTTTTTTTCTTTCTACCCCTAGAATCAAGCATGTTGCCTCATAAAGAGTAGTACTTAATAACTGTTTATGGAATTGAATTGAAATTTCAGTGATTATTTTCACAAAGTCACAATCTCAGAGTTTAACTAGGCCAACTCAGAGCTGATGAAGAATTCCCACTATAGCATTCTCAACAGATGCTTATCCAGCATTCACTAGGAGATCTTTAGCGAAGGGAGACTCACAGTCTCATAAATCTGTCCATTCAATTTTAATTCTTGGTTCTAATTGTTAGAAAGATTTTACTTATAGTAAATCAAAACCTGCCTCTCGATAATTCCCATTCTCTTGTCCCATTTAATGTGACCAAACACAACAAGCCTCCTCCACATGAGAGATTTTTTAAATATTTTGCTCCATACATTTAGATTTTTTTTTCTTTTTGTAAAAAGAGAAATAAACATTAGAAATATTTTGGGTTGATTTTCTACAACTATCTTCAAATTGTTGAAAATTTTAAATATATTCCCTTTAAGTGTCATGCTCTCCAGATTAAAAGAAAAACCTCTTATTTTAATCAATCATCCTATGAAATTATCTTGAAGACCCTTGCTATCGTTATCTGCAACTTTTGCATTTTGTTGATGGTTAGGCTAGTACTTACAAATACTTTCATCCACAGCTTTATCTAAAAAGGAAATGTAGAAAAACCCAGGTTAGGTTTTTTTTAGTACTCCCCACATGAAGTGCCAAGTACATAGGATGCATTTTGTATAAACTTGTCCAAAAGATTGACTTTGCCCTGATTTTCAAGCAAGGATGTTGTGCTAAAGGCTATAAAGATGTAAAGCACCCAGGACAGCAACCTTGATTACACTTTGGTAATCCCTTCCCTCTCAAAGCTAACATCTGAAGGAAGCTGTTGCCTGCTGTTTGGTGATTCACCCCTATAGCAGGTATAAAGGGGACTCTCTGAGAAAACTAAAAACTTTAGGGAAAAGAGCAAATGTGCATTTTCTCTCATTTCACTAGGAATTGGACAGGTTACAAAATATGCTGGAGCTTCCTCCTCTTGGGCAGATTCCATACTCCATACATCTTATGTTCAGATTCAGATTTTCAGCTAAGTCTCTTTTGATTAACTCTCCTTAGGCTCTTTACTGCCCACATGAGTATACCCTACCAACAAATTACCCACTGCTTATGCATTGTTTATATCAAGAAAGTGTAAAGAAATGCCTACAGAGCATGCTTCCAAAGGAACAATCTTCTCTTCCTGTCAGTGGAGACCGTGGGTGAAATTCACTTCTAAATGGCTGACCTAAAAGGAATATGCGTAGTGTAAGAGCCAACCATGGAAAGTCAAGGCAGATTATTAAAAAATGGGCTAAAAGAAATACAAATTAGACAAAATTAAAGCTCTTTTTTAAAAAAAAAAAGTCTAGTTCAATGGTTTCCTTCCTGTGGTCAAAGATGCCTAAGAAATGGCAAAGTTTTTTGGAAGTGGTTCCTGAATTCTACCTTGACTGCCATGTTTATCTTTCTTTAGCATTAATAACAATAACAATGCTAAGTCCTAATTCGGATCAATAATCAATCCCCTGACATAGTCACATGTAATCGCATTTCTACTACCGGAAGCTGTAATTCTATAAACTATGGTGTTTTGTTTCAGGCCAATGGAAATGAGTAGTGTGAATTCATGGGATGCCACACTTGGAAGTGATTCATCATTCCCACTAATAGCCAGCATTTTTATAGAGCTTTAAGATTTGAAAAGCACTTTCCAAATAGTTCATTTTATCCTTCCAACCACTATGGAAGGGAGGTGCTACTCGTAGCATCCCTGTTTTACAAATGACAAAACTGAGGTAGACAGAAGTTATGTGACTTGCCCATGGTCACAAGACCAATAAATCTCTAAGGTTGGATTTGAACTTAAGTCTTAATCACTCTAGGTTCAGTGTTTTCTCTAGTGAGCCAACTAGCTATCTCAAAAATAAAAAAAAATACAGTATGACACAATTTAACAAACATGCCTTCTGTAGGCATATGATTCCTTGTACATACAACAGCCAGATGGTATAATGAAAGGAATACTTGACTTGGAGTAGAGAAGACCTGAGTTCCTATCGTGCTTCAGGATCTCTTACTCGCTATGTGGTTCTGGCATAGTTATTTGATCACTCTCCATCTCAGTTTCCTGCCCTAGAAAATGGAGCTAATAGGACCTACTTCATAGGGTTTTTGTGAGGCTCAAATATCAGTACTAGTAATTGTTTTTAATGTAGTTAGATAATGTGATTAAATAGTAACTTTTGTCATCAGTTATTGACTTATTCAACATATAACACTTGTACAATTATCCTTTTTTCTGGGGCTCTAAGATATTTTGGAAATTAAAGGAGCGGTCATGCTTGAAAATTTTGGCTTCCACTGGAGTAGCTAATTCCAATGTAGTGTGGTACAAGGAACCCAGGGTTTAGAGTCAAAGAAACTGCCAATTACTGTATAATCTTAGGCAAATCACAATCTCTCTGTGCTTTGCTTTTCTCGTGTGTAAAAGGAAAAGGTTGGTCTAATTTATTTTTTTGAACTTCAAGTCCTATGATTCTATATATCACCTGACTTTTGTGAACCTCTGCTCCTTCTTTTGTAAAACAGGTATAATAGTCTTGCAACTGACCTTGTCTTAAGGATCAAATGAGTCAAGTATTTTGTATACACGCGGTGTTATAGTGCTATGAGCTACTATGAAAAACATTTTCACAATACCATTTCAGGAATGTATAAACTTTAGCTATTAAATATCATTGATACTAGTTTTCAAGAATTAATGTTTGAGTTTGGGGTGTGGCTGTTTTGTTTTCTTTGGACTGTGCCTTTTTTATTTGCTGAAATGTCAAGAGATAAGGGGTGGGGGGGGGAGTGAAGCCACAAGAACCTAATAAATTTCAATGCCATAACCAATGGTTCTCCCCTCCAACCCCGACGGAAAAACAATGTCCTTCAATATCCTTGAACCAGCGCTGAAAGTCATCTAAATTATGCAAATGGTTATCCCAGCATTGCTGGGGAAAATAAACAACAAACTCTCTCAAATCCATACTACCAGCAGTAATGACAGCAACACAAATTATAAGCAAAAAAGAAAAAAAAGCTTCTTACACAGCAGCAGCCACATTGTGTGATGACTGACATTGACAGACTCAGATATCCTCAGCAGTGCAAGAACCTAAGACAATCCCAAAAGACTCAGGATGGAAAATGCCCTCCACATCCAGAGAAAGAACTTCGCACTCTGAATGCAGATGAAAGCATACTATTTGTTCTCCTTTTGTGTTTTGATTTGTTTCTTCTTTCTCCTGGTTCCTCCCAGTAGGTTCTAATTTTTCTTTACATCATGAATAATGTGAAAATGTTTACTACAAATGGATAAGTAAAGTTCATATCAGATTGCATGCTGTCTTGGGGAGGAGAAAAAAAAATTAAACTCAAAACCTAAGAATTGGAGTAGAGCATAAAACATTTTCTATTAGAGGAAGAGGAAAACCTTCATGGTAGAAATAGGTACCTGATCTGAACCTCAACAGAAAAGAAAAATTTCAACAAGTAGAAAAGAGGAAGGAGTGCAGTCAAAGCTAGGAGGTAGACTTTACAAACACGTGAAGGCAGAGCAACAACTTAAGTAATGAAACTAGGGTTTTGTCCCAGGGCACTGACATTTAGAGGGCGGATAGTGTTTCCGGCCGAAAATTCATCCTTTTCATTAATTCTCACTCTTTTGTATGGAGCCCTATCACCATGGTACTCCTGTCTGAGGTATTAGTTTCGAACTCCATGCCTATAGTGGATCAATAATGGATCATGGGAACATCCTCTTTGTGGGAAAAGGCATGACCAGAAGTCTATTGTTGAGGCCATTTTCCTTCCCCCTTTCCTAAATATCTGGCTTGCTAAACTTCCCTATTACCACCACCACTCCCCAAAATTTCCCAAGATGAAAGGATTCTTAATTATATCTCTCCACGTTGGAAAGAGATAAACAGATGAGAATGAGTAATTGCTAGCAATGTACATGGCAGGACTGTAACACAAGTATGTTAATAAAAATATTTTTAACATTGAATTGAGACTGCATTTCTGAAAAGTGTATTTATATTTTTCATCAATTTTAAGAACGACTTTGAATGACCAAGTCATTTTGACTAGTATAAATACCCACACTGACCACAAATGATCTACGAATGAGGGCTCTATCTGTATCCAGGGAAAGAATTGACAAATAGAAGTATGTATGGAATGATTTTGCACATGTGTGTGCATATATATATGTGTATGTGTGTGTATGTGTGTGTATGTGTATGTATGTGTGTATGTGTATGTCTAATGGAAGCTATCTCTAGAGTGGATGGGGGAAAAAAGTAAAAAAGGGAAAAAAAGAAAGTTGTACATAATAGATTTGTAGTTATACAACCATCTTTTTGCTCTAGGTTGTATATACAACCATCTTTTTTCCCCTATTCTACTATGGTATAGAAATATTTGTTTTATTTCTCAAGTTCAAAATAAAATTTTTAAAAATATGTCACCCAACCTAAGGATGGTATTTGGCCTCAAACACTTAGAATCTCTGTGACCCTGGACAACTCACTTAACCCTATTTGCCTCATTTTCCTCATCTGTAAAATGAAGTGGAGAAGGAAATGTCAAACCACTGAAGTATCATTGCCAAGAAAATCCCAAGTGGGGTTATAAAATGAAACTGAACATGATTGAAATGACTGAGCAACAGCAGCAAGAATGATATAGAATGGTAGAGAATTACCATGGAAGGTTCCATGTCTAACTTGCAACTACTAATACTTTTATAGCAATAATATTAACAGCAGACATTTACATAGTGTTCTATAGTTAGAAAAAACGCTTTACACATAGAGCCATTGTTCTAGAGATGGATGGGATCTTACAAATCACCTACTCCAAACCCCTCATTATACTGAAAAGAAAGCTGAGATCTATAGAGGATGAGTGTCTCAACCAAGGTCACAATGAGGATGTGAGCCCAGGGTCTCTGATTTAAATCCAATGTTCTTTCTATTGTAACATGCTGTGCATATTTGTATTTATTTTTAGCTGATTTATTTTTTCCTCTATGAAGACTTTCCTTCTAATGTATTCTCCCTGCCCTCATCTTCTACCATCGGCCTGTTGCTAACACTCTTTCTGCATCGAGTACTTGGTTTTGTTCTTATCTAATAGATCTACTACACAATTGTTTAGATATCTTTGATGGTGCCTTTCCCCTCACTAAGATCCATGAGATCAAAGCAGCAACAATGTGTTGTAAATGTTTAAAAACTGGATTTCAAAAAAAAAAGTATACATAACACTTAAATTTAATCTATATTGTTAACAAATTCTCCATCACTTTCTACTCCAGACAATCAATATAACAATAAATCAGACCCTGATCTACTGTGCTTTTCCCATTTCTGAGGTATCAAATGCTCAAACTGAAAATTTAACAATTGGCTCTCAGGAGCCAGACCTGGATTCAGTACACCCCTGGATCAGTAACTTACTGCTGCTGTTGTTGAATTGCTTTCAGTCTTGGCAAAGACACTGTAGTAATTTGCCATTTGCTTCTCCAGTTCATTTTACCCTTCTATTTCTTAGCCAATACCAAGTGGTTTTTATAATTGCTGCTTTATAGTACAATTTGAGATCTGGTAGCATTAGGCCACCTTTCCTAGCATTTTTTTTCATTAGTCCCTTTAATATTCTGGACCTTTTGTTCTTCCAAAAGAATTCTGATATTATTTTTTCCAGCTCTAGAAAATAATTACCTGATAGCTTAATTGGTATGGCACTAAATAAGTAAATTAATTTAGGTAGAACTGTCATTTTTATGATATTAGCTTGGCATACCCATGAGTAACTGATGTTTTTCCACTTACTTGATCTGACTTTATTTGTGCAAAAAGTGTCTTGTAATTGTGTTCATTATAGACCCTGGGTTTGTTTTGGCAGGTAAACTCCCAAGTATTTTATAGTGTCTACCTAGTTTTAAATGGGATTTCTCTTTCTATCTCTTGCTGTTGGACTTTGTTGCTAATATATAGGAATGCAGAAGATTTGTGCAGGTTTATTTTGTAACTGCTAGTATGCCAAAGTTGTTTATTAGTTCAAGTAGTTTTTTACTTGAGTCTCTGGGATTCTCTAAGTATATCATCATATCATCTGCAAAGAGTGAGAACTTAGTTTCTTCTTTGACTACTCTTATTCCTTCAATTTCTTTATCTTGTCTAATTGCTATAGCTAACATTTCTAGTACCATATTGTATAATAGTGGTGATAATGGACAT
>CM053769.1:19754659-19789979 GCA_028658325.1 Potorous gilbertii | reverse complement strand
TTTTTTAGATTTCAAAGTAACCTAAAATCAATGTTGTACAAAGCTAAGTTGTGGGCTCCAAAGTTGTCCAAATTATCACTAGTAACTCAGGACAGCATCTGAAATGCAGAGTTGTGCCCTAAAGTTTACCAAACCCAAAGCAGCATTTGCTTTTTTTCCTCTTAGGGATGCCATCATATAATCTATCACATAGGCAGCTAGCTGATGCAGTGGATAGAGCACCAGACCTGGAGTCGAGAAGACCTGAGCTCAAATCTGCCTCAGACACTTACCAGCTGGGTGACCCCGGGAAAATCACTTAACACGGTTTACTTCACTTCCTCATCTGTAAAGTGAGTTGGATAAAGAAATGGCAAAGCATTCCAATATCTTTGCCAAGAAAACCCCAACTGGATTCACTAAGCGTCAGACACAACTGAAATGACTGAAAAACAACACTCTATCAAGTGTCTGTGTAGACTTGGTTTCTGATTTTCAGGTGCTGCTTTGGGGTTTTCCACATTCTGCTAAGCAAACAAACTGAGGCAAATAGTCAGGTAGGGGTTTAAAAAAAACAGCACTAAAAGGTCAGGAAACAACTCTATCATTAATCAGTGACTTTGGGAAAGCCATTCCTTTTCACTGGAACTCAGTTTCCTCAACTGTAAAATCATGCTAATGAAATTTGCACTGACATAGGGGTCTTGTGATGTAATGTGAATAGGAAAGTGCTATGGAATTATTAATGGACTGGATCACTATATTCAGACCTCCAAGGGCCTTTAGAGATTGTCCAACCTCCACCTCCTTTCTTTAAACTTATAAAGAAGGGCAAGTAAGGGACTTATCTCAGGTTCTATAGACAAAACTGTTATCTCATTATGTTCAACATTAGTTTTCTCCTATGACTAAACTCCAGTGTCTCTATAATTCAATTATATCATGGTCCAAAGGTAACAGTCATGGAGTTATGCTTCTCAGAAGGATGTTTCTGTATTAATCAGCACCTACTATTAAGAAACTTGTTTAATTAAGTTTACTGACAGCTAGCAAGAATTCCCAACTGAACTCAGCAGTGGCAGCTGCCCCTCCTCCTCCACACACAGGAGCACACACTTGTACATGGTCACACACAAATCCATCTCATCACAAGCATGACAGGAGCCAGCCTGTTGCACTGGAACAACTGCTGGAACTGGAGTCAGAGCTCTTGCATTCGGATTCCAATCTGGCCATTTGATCCTTTCCTAACCTAGGACAAGTCATCCTCTTGGCTTCAGTATCCTCATTTGAAAAACGAAGAAGTCGGATTAGATGGGCCCTTAGTGTGGGACAGTGGATAGAGTATAGGCTCCAAAGTCAACAGACCTGAACTCAAAGCTCACCTCATCAATTAAGTCTTCAGGGTCTCAGGCAACTCTATAAAAACAATTTAGAAATGAGTTTTCCATAGCCATGAGTCAGGACTGCCGGGGTAGGGAACCAGTGACCTGGAGGTGGCCCTCAAGTGTGGTTTTTTGAATTCAAAGGGCCTCACTTGAGGACCTGGAGAGTCACATTATGCTCCAAACCACAGGTTCCCCACCCCTAGATCAAGGGAAGGAAGTTACCTACATGGAGATCATATAGTCCATACATGCATACTGTAGGACCTCAGACAAATCTCATGACCTTCCTGGCCCTCCCTTTCTTCATCTATCAAGGTTGGAGTTTGACTTCTCTGTTCTCTAGCTCCAGCACCATAATTATAGCTCAAAGAACCTATATGGAAACAAAATTGAATATTTAGAGACATACCTGTGAAGAAGCCTGTCCAGTCTTGATAGTGGCCCTACAAAGAGGAGGAAAACTTGAGGGTAAACCAAGTCAAAAAGATATGACTCATAAAAGCTGGAATTGTCACCCAGATTTCCACTGAAACACTGGCATGATATTCATGCTATGTGACTACTTGGCATTTTTTACCCTTCAGCCTTCAGGACATCCTCATAACAATCTGATAATTTAGCTTTAAGAGAGGAAACAAAAACAGAAGAAGCTGAATAAAGATATATCCTTAGGAAAATACTTAATATTTAGAGGTGCTTAAAGGGCAACCTTGTTTTTTAAACCCTGAGGGTTGATGGATAATGCACACACACACACACACACACACACACACAGAGGTGACTAGTGACTATATAAACCCAATATATATTATATAATGCTCAAGAGAAATATTTTATATACATATATGCATACAGGTATACATGCATGCATATATATGTATACACACACACCCATACGTTACCCTGGATAAATCACTTCACCTCTGTCTAATAGCACCTAGCACCCAGGTCTATTGTGGCAATAAAATAACTTCATTTAATAGTCTGCAAATCTTAAAATCAATCAATAGAAAAACCTTTATGAGGAAGCAGCTGTGTTGGCGTTTGGCGGTCGTCCTTCATCCTTGAAGAGGACCGAAATGACAACACTATGTTAGAGTCAAGTTTCAGTGTGTCTGATCATACCAAAGTGAGCTCAGAATGTTCTACCACAGGTTGGGCACAACTAATCTATGTGAATATCTGGAGTGGATTCTCTAAATTTCTGCATCTCACATTTCTTGGGAGCTATTTCAATTCTGCTTTATTCATTGAACACAGCACCTTCTCTGATGTAGGTACAACATGCTGAGTGGTCCTATGCCAGCGTCTCCCATGTTACAATTCCAAAGTTCTTAAAAGAGACCTTGAGAGAGTCCTTGTATTACGCTTCTCTGACCACCATGTGAGCACTTGTCTGGTGTGAGTTCTCCATAAAATAAGTCTCTTTCGAAGTGTTCATTTTGCATGCCAACAATGTGGCCAGTTATGTGCCAAGCATCTTAAACCACTATATAAATGTTAACTATTATAGCTGTGTGTGTATAGAACCATGAGTATGCACATTACAGGCGGTAGCATATTGGTATGAGTTGGGAAATCCTGGATTCAAAGTTTTGTCTTTTCCAAAAACGAATTATGTGACCATAAGAAAAACAATTATTTTCTCAGTACCTCAGAAAACTCTGTAAGATAAAATTAGAGATGCTTTTTCAACATGCATAGGTCAAAGGAATTTCTATACAGGAAGCTGCCTAGACGGATAAAATCACAAATCCAAATACCCAATCCCCAAGATGCAGATATACACATGCTGTACTTGTATATCTAAATAGATATATTAGTACAAAGTGATTTATCCGCTTTCAAATAGTCATATTGGGTGACCTACCCTCGAAATGAGGAAAAATTCTTTACAAACTATTAGTATCTCTGAAGTCCCTAGATTTTCTTAAAAGTACCCATCTGAAGGTAGAGGATAGGATAGAGGATTCTCAGGAGAAATGCACATTTCAGATAAATAGGTACATATCTAAAAGAGCTCATTATTTTAAAATGTGTGAGATCATCAATGGAGCCCTACCCTTACACCTAACAGGGTGATATGCTTACAAATTAGACAAAGAACAGGGAACTTTAGAGGGGAAGGTTCTAGCAGCTAGAAGGATGGGGGGGCAGCCTAAAAAAATGATAAAAACAATTACCTGTACACTGATCTGTCAGAAAGGGTAGGTATCTAGCCCAGACACTAATCAAGTAGATAAAGAAATATATCCACAGGGTTTCCACTTTCATCTGAGTGAAAGGCAGTCTATTCTAGGAGATAATACTTTCACAAACCTTCTAAAACAATGAGATATTTAGCAAGGGCAAGTAAAGACCCAAACTATAGAAATAAAGGGGAGAGTGGGATTGTTGTTCAGTCTTTTCAGCTATGTCTGACTCTTTGTGACTCCATTTGGGATTTTCTTGGCTGAGTTACTGGAGTGGTTTGCCATTTCCTTCTCTGGCTCATTTTACAGATGAGGAAACTGGGTCAAACAGGGTTAAGTGACTTACCCAGGGTCACACTGCTAGTATTTGAGGTTGAATTTGAACTCAAGTCTTCCTGATTCTGGGCCTAGCACTCTATCCACTGTGCCATTTACCTGCTACTGTGAGTGAGTAGAAGAATATAATTTTGAAAGATAAAATTTTGCTGATTTAGAAGTAATCAAATAAGAAAAGCAAAAGACTTTTAATAGGCAAGAGAAAAATTGGTCTTGATTTTTATGTCTCATTCTAAAAACAGATTTCACCAAGACAAATTCATATGATCAGAGTTGTGAAGCTGGAAAAGATACCCAGTTCAATGTCCTCATTTTACAGATGAGGAAATTGACTGCCCGAGAGGTAACATAACTTGTTTAAGGTCACAGAAAAATTTAGACTTGATATAGCGACACCACGATATAGTAAAGAGTAATGGTTTTGGAGTGAGAAGACCTGGACTCAAATCCCACCTCTCACATTGACAACCTGTGTCACCTTTGGCAAGTCACTTTCCTGACCCTCAGTTTCTCCATATGTAAAGAGAATTAATAATTGATCCGACCTCACAGAGATTTTTATAAGCATCAAGAGGTAATAAATGTAAATCATTTTGAAAACCTTGCAAAGTCCCATAAAGCATTAACTATTATTACTCACTCATTCAACATTTAATTAGTGTCTATTTTATATGAAACTATGTGAGAGGCTGCAAGAGATACCTAGGGCTCAAGAACACTGTCAAAACCAAAAGCAACAGAGAGAAAAGAGTTAATGGTGTCATTTAATGAGTCAATAGGAGTATTTGACCAGAAAGTGAACTTTACTTTCTGTGAAAACCAGCCCTGGGTGAGATCTATCTTAACTGTCCACTATGATTTGTTGAAGATGACGACATAATCTGCTAGGACTGAAACTTGTAGATGTCCAATGTAGTCTGGAAAAATTGTGGTACTCCCCCTGCTGGCTTTGGGAATGTGGCAGCAAGATCTACAAAAACAAAAAAATAAAACCTTACTTGGATACCTATTTATATCACATACCATCATCTAATATTTGTATAGGGCTTATTATGAGCACTCTCATACCAATTATCTCACTCAATCTATTAATAATTTATTCTCCAAATATATTTTTAAAATTCTTGGTTAACATGACCTCACTCCGTTACATTACGACAGCACAGTTAGCTTTGTTCTTCAAAGAACCATAGAATACTAATTTCCTGGACTCAAAGACCCCACTGTGTTGGAATGGAACCAATTTGAACTCATATTTCAACTTAATTATTGCTTCAGTGGATCTGTGATCTCATCGACATGGGCAGTCCCTCCAAGTGTGCAGAGCTCCCAAGCTCCCACACAACTCCTCATCCTGTACAATCCTTGTCTCTTTCTGTAATTCATTAGATTGACCTAATGTGCTGGTGGCCTCATCCTAGCTCCTTTACTAGTTCATGGGTATCAGTGAGGCACTTGGGCTGCCCATCTGGAATCCCTCATTAGAGTGATTTGTGGTCACACTGCCTTCTTTTCCATTCATTCATGCCTCTAATGATGTCTGTCTTTTCCTCACTCACATCATTCTTTTCGCACGTATCTGCGTTGAACATTCAATGTCCTGCAGTTTGCTTACATCTGCTATATGTTCTTTTGGGTAACCAGTAATTATGGTTTTTCAGCATAACCCTATAGAACTAAGAAGAGAATATTGATGAGGGAGGAGGGAAGGTAACATCTTGTGATATTGTCAGCTCTCCTCCTATTCAATTCAGGCCCCAGTCTAGGTCCTCTGAATACATAACCTTGGAGTCAGGTGTTTTTATGCATTATATACATGCCTACATATGCTGATAGACTAACCCAAAGCATTTTCTTTTTATTTTTTGATTGTATCTGTGTTTTCATCCCTGTAAGGAACTCCTGGGAGGAAATTCCTCCACCGTACACATCAACACCTACTTTGTAATTTTATAATCATAGAAATTGACGTAGCTACACCGAAATATTAAGCAACTCAACCAGAGTCATAAAACTAGTGTGTATAGAAAGCAAACCTTGAACCCATGTCTTACAGACTCCAATAACACCTCTCTATATCCACTACATCAGACTGCCTTTTATGCATTTAAATTTATTTCATCAACATCTACTATAAATCTACTTTTAAGTGTCACTGTGCTCAGAGCCCTAAGAAGTGAGGTAAGTCAAAATTGTAACATTGATACAACTAGATATGCAGAAGACTTTTAGCTAACATAATAAAAATGCAAGAAATTTTTGATTTGAGAACTTGGGTTCAAGTCCTGCTAACACATACTGGCTATAAGGTCTTAGGCAAGTCACTTACCTTAAGGCTCTAGGCAATTCACAAGGGCTATACACTACAGGGAATATATGAATCTATTTTGGTAGAAGTGGTCCATACCAAGGAAATCACAGGTTCAGGCCTTACTATGCATGAGTTACTATAATCAATACTTGGGATACAGATGCCTCTGAAGTCAATGGAAGAATTCAATAGGAAGGGATAGTTGATAATGTCAAAAACTCCATTAGGTTTGTAGTAAAAGATAGTTACTAGCCCTTGAGAGAACAACTTCTGTACTATGGAAAGGTCAGAAGCCAGACTGCAAGGAAATAAGAAGAAAATGAATGGTGGGGCATAGGATGTAGTAAACTGAAGTCAACTGTTTCTAGGAATCTGGCGGTGATGGGGGCATCAAAGGAGTAAGGATCAAGTTAAGGTTGGTGTGGTTGTTTCTCAGAATGGTAGAGGTACAGTGGACGTTTATAGGCAGTGGAGAAAAATGTAGTAGAGAAGGAAAAAATTAAGATGAGAGAGACAACTGGGTGGCTGGCCATATAAAGGGGAAAGGCTACCTGTTCCTCAGAAGCTAAAACAGGAGAGAAGACAGATGAACAGAGATTTATTAATAAAGAAAATTGAAGCCTGGAAAGGAGGAGTTTTTTTCCCTATTAAATTAAAAGATAGCAATTATCTGCTGAAAGACACCAAGAATGGAGTGGTATTTCTGATTAAGAATAGGGGAAAAATGTTTCAAACAGCCACCATCCAAAGGCAATTGGGGAAGAAGCTCACAGACAGTCTGGCAGGGTAGGGTGGGGAGGCCACCAGGGACTGAAACTGGACATCATGAACCTGCAGTAAACACAAACAGAATTCTTCTACTTTCTTTCCTTGTATTCAATGATTGAAGATTAAGTCAAAGGAGGAAGACGAGGATGACCTTAAACTGAGAAACAGGAAGCACATCAGCAATGGAAAGGCAGAGCAAAGGTACTGGAGGCAAATACACAGAAGAGTTAGGGGTGGGGGAATGCATTTTAGGGTTACTGTAAATGCTCAATTACAAAAGGGAACTTCAAAATCCAATGTCATCATGGGGATAGAGTTTTAGGTAGTGATGAGGTTAAGGTGTGATGATCCTCCACACAACTACTGAAGTAGTTTTTATCCATTCATGCGTGTCTCTTTCTCTCTCTGTGTGTCTCTTTCATACACATACACGTGCATGCACATATGCACACACACACATGTATTATACATACATATATATATATATATATATATATATATATATATACTATACATAAATATTCTTATATACCCATACACATCTGCAGGTCATGATATTTGAGAATCTTGAAGAACTATGCTATGAAACCAGCACGTTTGGATGTTAAAATTTCACCCTCCATACCCAACCAAAAAGCACCATCTTAGGAATGGAGATCCATATTGTAAGAAAGATATTTTATTTACTGAAAAAGGAGGGAGGATATGGAGGAATACTGATCACTTCAACAAGGGTCAGGAAAGAATAAATTTCCATAACTTCACTATACCTAATAACCCAAGTATGTTTTCAAATCAGTTGGAAGCATTTATTAAGCACCTACTACATGTCAGACGCTGTGACAAGCAGTAGTGGATACAAAGAAAAAAAATCCCTGGTCTCAAAAAGCTCATAGTCTAATAATTTTTAAGGAATCACTATCATAAAAATAACTATCACATGTGGTTAAATGATTCTCCATCATCACACAATAGCTAACCAACTCATATGTGTAAAATATTGTTCATGTCTACTTCTTTAAAAATCTTATTTCTTGAAAGTTAAAGGACTCTGAGGCATTTCACCTACAGTAGAAAAGGTTAAAGCCTTTATTTAATAAAGATCCTCCCTGATAATAAATTTCTTTGCAAAAGAATAGACAATCAGCTATTGTTAAAAGTCACCCTGAGTATAAGGGACTTAGGTTCTATATAAATAAGTACTTCTTGATAATGAGGGTTGTGAAACATCAGTGGTGTTTAAGACATAGACTGTGAAATTTCTTTATCTCATAGTCTTAAAAACAATATAGGTTTTTCTCTATGTATTTCAACTAGTACAAGCTTGATGCTAAAAAAGTTAATTAAACTAAATTTGTTCATTACAGTTATAGCAGGGAGTTGGCTTGGAGCCATGGGCTCTGACATGGAGAAGTTCAAGGGATAACTAGCTATGACTATGTTCCAATGAAGAAGAAGCCTAGAAAGGAGGGAGTTTTTTTTCTCCCCTTACCCATCCATCTTACCACCTTAGCTACCAGTCATTATAGTTTGAATCAAGGGACCCATAAGGAACCACTGCTCACACACATCCTTTAGTAAGGTACAAGAGCATATAAGAAGGGCCTAAGGTCCAGGTCATACTATAGTCTGTATAGTCTCCCAATAGAGTCTCCATAGAAAGTGTTCCAATCCAAGTGACCACCACACTATGTTGTTTCAAGCACTATATTATAAACTGAGGGGATTTTAAAAAGTAATGCTGTCTATGGTAGGAGTCATTGTCCTCAAAGAGTATTGGAAGACAATTTCACATAGCACTCATCCACATGATAGCAGTATTGTCTTTAATGAGAATTCACTGGTGGTTTTGTATCACTTCAAATTCTACTTACCAGACAGTCATCATCACTTCTGAGATTCAACATCCACATTAATTAACTGGTCAAAGAAGAAATATTTGTTAAGCACTTCCTAAGTGCCAGGGTTACAAATACAAGTAAAAAGAAGGCCAAACCTTATTCTCAAGAAGCTTATACTCTAATGAGGAAAACACTGCATTAAAGAACACTGAAAAGCAAGGAGGAGGGAAGAAGATACCCAATGAGAAAGCATTTTGGAGAAGTCTAAAGGAGTAAAACCTAATGAAAAATGGCTGGCCTAGGCACTGTCCTTATAAAGAGGTTCTGGGAGGAGTCATCCAAGAATACATGACACCATAACGGAAAAAAAAAGTTTAAGACACTGTTAGTCATTGTTTATGTGTGTCTATAGACACACACACACATACATACATATATATACATACATATATACAAGTATATGTATGAATACGTTTTCCTTTTTTAAAAAAAAAGGTTTTATTGATGACTATCATTTCATTTTCTATACCATCCCTGCTATCCTAATCGAAGCCTCCCTTTTGAGAAAAAAAGTTCAAAGCCTCATATAGTGACTGCCTCTGACCAAATATACAATATTCTTCCCTAAGAGTGTTCCACCTTTCTTTCAGGAAGGCAAAGGTCTTTTATATCATCTTAGAAGAGGAATTCTTAACTGTTTTTTAACCATGGACTCCTTCAACATTCAGATAAATCCATAGACTCTTTGTCAGAATAATATTTTAAATGCATAAATTAAATATATAGAATTACAAAGGAAATCAACTATTTTGAAATACAGTAATATATGATACATGCAGCAATATATGATGTTTTCAATATATCATATATTACTGTATTTCAATATAATTTTAGTACAGAGACGACAAGAGATAGACAGAGATGGACAGACGACAGAGACAGACAACAGAGACACACAAAGACAACAAACACACAGACAAGGACAGACACAGACACAGAGATACAGACACACACAGATGCACACAGGCACACACACAGTATACTTATTAGAGGCACACAGAAAGACAAATTTTGTCACAGAAAGTAGAAACAGGGAGAGTAGCTACAAGATGCAGAGATTCAGCCTCTGCCTCAGAATAAGAAGTACCTTTCTCATCAATAGCATCCAAAAAGGAATGGGCTGCCTTATGACACCCAAGGTTCTCCAGCCCAAGAGATCTTCAAAGAAAAACTTAACCACTCGCAGGGATTAAAAAATCATAACTACTCAGTGAAGCTCCCAGACAAAACTTGTGATCCAAGAACTGAAAAGTAACTTAGAAGTCATCAAGTCCAACCTCCTCCCTTGGGTGTAACAAACAGGGCAATCATCCTGCATTCCAAGTGTCAAGAATTTCAGGCTAAAACACGATGAGCATTGGCAGGAAAATCCTGGCTGCTGTCCACCTGCAAGGTCTCTATCCTACAGAAGTAACTATCTGAGGATGCCCCAAAGCACTGCTCAACCCATCTCCACGAAACCCTTTTGCCAACGAGCTGAGGTGCCTGTTCCCTTTGACCAGAACAAAATTCTCGTTTCAGGAGAAGTTGGCAAGCCTACATGCTTACTTTAACCAAAATTACCCGCACACAAAAATTAGCAAAAACAGGAATTCTCATCTAATTTTCTCAAGATCTCATATTCCAGTGAGGGTGGCCTGGACCTTGAACACTTTAAAAGTGTCTTTGGATTATGCATTTTTTTAAAATAGCCTTCTCCAGGAGATGAGTGAATGCTTCTGGACGTATTTGTATACATCAGCTTTTTCCTTTTCCCAGTGATTCAGACCTTCAGCCTGGGTTGCCTTGGCCCTTTCTAGTACTCCTTTTCATGTAAATCCCTCTGATTCCTACATTATCCTCTGGTATTAACAACTTTGCTTTAGGACCTACAGTCTCCAAAGCCTCTGCCAGTTGAAATGACTGCTTTAAGATGTTAGTCTGCTTTTCTGTTCCCTCACACATGCCCGGTTCGCATTAAAATCACTGAGCTCTTTAAAAGCGTTCAGCACCCACAGTGAACTCATTTCCACTGAACTATTATAATGTTATTGTTATTGTTACAGCCATTACATGTTCTTAATTGTTTCTTTAATGAAGCCAAACAGATGAACTTCAGAGGAGTTTTGTGAGTGAAGACAGAGAGTTGTTAAGTTGACATTTTCCAAGGGGCTAAAAATACAGCTAGAGAGGTGTTAGACATTTCTCACAAAATTCATAAGCCTATAGAGTGGGGGCAGGGGGAGAGACAGAGACAGGTAGAGACAAAGTAAGAGAGATAGAAGAAGGCAGAGACAGACAGAGACAAAGGACAGAGAGGAAGATATACTTCACCTCTACCGTATACTCCCAATAATCTGCTTCTCACCTGCAAAGTCAATGTAATCCAGACTGAAATTGATCTTTCCTCAACAGAAACCATGTAAACCTTTTCTTTCTCAGTGAGAAAGCTGCCATGGGTGCCTGGGTCTGGGTGTCTGTTCCTCTGCCAGTTGCTATCCCACCTTGTGAGTTTCTGTGGAATGCTTGGTGCTTAATCATTAAGGACCGCTCCCTCCATCCCCACCTGCCTACGATTCTATGCATAGTATTTATCTGATTCTAGCTCACTTTACTTCTGACCTCTCCGTGTCATGTTTCCACTTAACCTCCATGATAAGGTTCCCAACACCTGTCTGCCTGGATTAGAAACTATTATCTGATATTTACAGACCACCATGATCTAACAACTTGGGTAACTATCGGAATCCTTGCCAAGTATTACCTATATGTGCCCAGACTAGTTTTCAGCTGATTCCAAACATTTGGCACCAATTTGATCTCCATATTACAGGCCAGGGATGGGGAACCTGAGGTCTCGAGGCCACATCTGCCCTTCTAGATCCTTGAGTGTGGCTCTTTGACTGGGTCAAGGCTATACAGAACAAATCCTTTTATTAAGGGGATTTGTTTACTATAAAGTTTGGATTAAGTCAAAGGGCCACACTCAAGCACCTAGAGGGCCACATGTGGCCTGGAGGCTGCAGGTTCCCCACCCCTGTTTGTATGTAGGCTAATGCCCCAGGTCTGGTTCTGTTCCTGTCATGAATGTGAAACTTTAGCCCAACTTTTGGCCTGTAATATTTGCATTGTTGCTGTCTATGTTTCTCCCAATAAGATAAGAAGTAGCATTTTAAGAGAGAATACAGGTGTTCATATGTAGCATAATGATGAGAGCTCCAAAGTGTTTGCTTTTTTTAAAATGAGGAGAAAGAGGTTTCCATAAATGCCTGTGAATACCAAAGGGATATCAAGTATCTAAGTATGTTTCTGTAGTTGTAGCTGAGCAAATCTGCACTGGTCAGTTGCAAGGATTCCTCACATCTGTATGCACTCTGCTTTCACCTGGCTCTATTTCTTTCTCATCAACATGGCCAGTTGTTTTATTACATTACAATTTAGCACTTTGGAAAAACCAAAGGACTAACCATTTAGATTGTAATAGGGATGCCTGTTGAGCTTTCTGACAGTAAAAATCTGACCCTATTTCTACTTCGTAGCAATTCTGATGGGAATCTCAGTTTCAAATATTATGTAACAATGTAACCTTTCTTTAAGACAGTGTGGCTGACAGATGGACTTCAGAAATCAACAATGAGAAAGTTTCTAATTTATCTTGTCCTTTATAATAGGATTATGCAACAGAAATGAACTTCTTTGGGATCTAGCCTTATGATAAAGAAAATTGCATGCAGAACAAATTTACTTTCCTTGCAATAAGTTATCTTTGGGGTTAGTCTTCGTTGAATTCCAATATCCTTATGTTTTTTCTCCTCAATATATTTTGCAACCAATTGGGATGCAAACTTCCATTTTCAAAAAGGCAGAATATTATGTTAGCATTTTAATTCAAGAAGTAAACAGAATGCCAGCACCTGTAGAGAACAAAAGAAAACTGACACAGTGCTTAATAAACCAAAATAAGGGATCTTTGGATAAATATGGGTCATTAGCTTCATTGAGGATTAAATTAAAGAACAATAGCTAAATTTAAGCTTTCAACATAATTATCATTCCATCTAGGGGCATATGAATAGATTTTCTATATGCTTCTATTAAATTAATTCACAGCATAGGAAAGTTTGAGAGTGGAAAAACTCTAGGCTGGAGAGATTATAATAAGAGAAATAAACAAGAATGGAACAGAGAAATCAGAGATGGGACAGTGAGGAGGAATGTGGAAAGACAGATTCCCCCTCTCCGTGCTTCTTCCCCCTGGAAAGGACAGAATTCAGGCTATGAGGAGCAAGGGGACTTCATTCACACTTAATGACAGCAGGAATAACCCTTTGGTTAGGTAAGTACCAGAAAGGAAACTGAGTGTGGAGAAATAGGACAAAAAGTTATGAAGTCCAGCTCAATCCCAGATCTGCTTTCCTTGTCACTTTCATTTCTAAGAAAACCTCTCTTTGCCTCTGCAAAAACGTCATCAGGTTATTGTCATTAATCAGCATTGGGATGCCCAGTAGTAAGCCAAATTCTCCAAGCATCACTGACCTATCAAGGAGCAAAATTAACTTTTTCAGTGGAGAAAGCCATGTTGGGATTGTTAGAATGTAGCTTTACTAGATAATTAAGAGATAATAGTAACAGAATGAATTTTTTTATATAAACCACTAGTGAAAGCAACAAGAAACAAAATGCTATTTGTTTTTATAACCCTGGTTTAATACTTGACTATCCTTACAAATAGTCTTCCAGATAATTTACATTCTTTCCCTACCTTCTCTACCTCTTCCATCTGCATTAGAAGTCCTAAGAATACATAGGCCTGGAAGGACCTCATGGCAGTCACTTCTGACCTTAGTTTGTCCATCTGTAAAATAAGTGAAATAGAATAAATTATCCATTTCTAAACTCTAAAAGTCTATGAGTTTTGAGTCTTCAGGGATAGGAAATTCACTATTTCCTGAAACTGACCATTTGAAAGGTCAAATGTAGAAAGAAAAAATTAAACCAAAAGAATAATGTACGCAATGAGTACAACAATGAAAACCAAAAGATTCTTGAAAAAAAAAAGATTATGACCTAATGATTAAAAAACTGAGGAAGGTCCTGGAGAGCAGAGAAAGGAAGGAACATACTTCCTTCTTCATAGAAGACATCTACTGATTACTAGCATGACATATTATACATTATTACTGTATCAGATATTTTTAATTGTTTTACCTCTTCCCAAGGGGAGGTTCAATCCATTGCATGTTAAAATCTCTATGATAAACAGACAAAAGGCAGCAAACATTTTTAATTGTCCATAGGTATGAGGGTGAAATCTGTTTGCGTATAAAAATAAAGTGAGCTGTGATTATTTTTAAATGGCAAAGGAGATATTCTGAAGAAAATTTGTAAACTTATTGTAGATAAAGGCTGAATGAAAACAAGTAGGTCAGTACTTTCTAAAATATGTTAAATATTTTCTATGAAAAAATTTATAAGTGGAAATGCCAGGAATATGCTAGATTAAGAGACCTCTTACATTTCTTTATTCCTTCATTTAGGAAGGTTTTTTTCACAGTCCACCATCATATGTGAGCCTTATATCAAAATTGTGAGGTAAATAGGGAAGGCACTGTTATCTGTATTTTAGAGAGAATGAATTAGAAGAGGTTCATTGAATTTAGCTGGCAATAAGCAGCTCAAGTAGAACTTAGCCTAGATCTTTTGATTTCATAAATTTTTCAAGTTGGAACGGACTTAAGAAGTCACCCAGTCCAACATCTTCATTTCACTTTTAAATAGCCTTATAAAAACTATTATGGCATTTTCCAATACCCTCCTCCCCTAACAAGACCCAGATTTTATAATAAAGAAAAACAGTTAATAAGGAGAAATAAAAGCATCCATATCTGAAAGCATATGCAAATTCTGCATCTATTACCCTCACTATACTAGGAATGTGATCTATCTCTGGGAAAAAATTGATCATCGCAATAAATCTATGATTGACTGCTTTTTATTTTTTTAAAATTCATGTTAGTCTAGCATATTTGCTAATCTCTTCATTCTGGTTTCTTAACTCTACACCAATCTATGGAATTTTTTGTAATCCTAATTTCTTATGACAAAATAACATTGTTCTTGAGTCATGTCAACCATGTCTGACCCTTCACGGTCTTGTGAAGTTTTCCTCGCAAAAATACTGGAGTGGTTTGTCATTTCTTTCTCCAACTTATTTTACAGATGAGTATACTGAGGCAAACAGGATGAAGTGATTTGCCCAAGGTCACACAGCTAGCGTCTGAGGCCAGATTTGAACTCAAGAAGACAAGTCTTCCTAATTCTAAACCTAGAGCTCTGTCCAGGGTATCACCTCTCTGTCCCCGAAATTATATTACCGTAGAGAAGACAAATGATAGAGAATAGATACAGAAAGAAAGATATATACCATAATTTATTTAGAAATTGCCCAATCAAAGGGCGTATATATTTTTTTCTTTCAAATAGCTTTGCTTTGGGTTTCTAAATAATGGAGTGGAATCTGGTACCAAAGAAGCCTGATGCATATTCAAAGAGAGTAACTCAGGCAACACTAACAATCTAGCTAAGAATTTCCTGACATCTGCCTGCTGAAATACTCAACTATAACTAAGGTTAATATTTTTTTCTTCTTTCCTGGGAAAAATAAACTTGCATTACATGGAACTTTTTTCCCCATTACGTTGAGTCAAGTCTGCATAACTTGTTAATGAAGGAAAATTCTACTGCTATATGTTAGCTCAATTGATGTTTTCTTTCCCAATAATTTGGCATTGGTACATCTGTAGTAATCTGATTTCACAGTAATCAGTCATTGGTTCTTTATTTAGAAGCCAAAGTTAGGAAAGGTCTTATAATTTAAATATTTCTTAAGAGTAAAATGTGGTAAAATAGAATTTCATGTTACTCAGATATTCCTAGTTGATTTTAGGATGTTAGATACCAACGCTTTCCAAGACCATTAAGATAATTCTTTGCTATCTCTTCAGGGATGGCCAGTTTTTCTAAGGGAAATCACACATTTGTTGTCATTCAGGGAACAACATGCAGTGACCATACCTTTTTTGACTGACAAAGAAAGGCCACCAAATAGATGAATTTCTTGCTATTTATTAATTTAGGGCATTCATAGACTACAGAAAACACAAGCTTCTAGTTTGGTCAGAGATGCGATGAAATAATCACTTTTTTGTTTATATTACTGCTTTAAGAAAATGAAGAAAATAAGTATCAGTTCTATAAAGGATAATTTGTGCACAAACCAAATATCACATCTCATACATGACAGAAATGCTTGTTGAAGTCAAACAAATTGATGTGAACATACATGGGTTCTGTTGTTAATGTCTCAGTTTGGTGATTGGAGAGAATTTAGGAAAGATAAAGAAACAAGGCTCTGAGGCTGGGGTGTGGGGAGAAGGAAAGGGCTGTACATTTGCTATATGAGATTAAAGTTAGGAACAAAGCATGAGCTAAAGAAACACTAAAGTTACTCAAAACTTATCTGGTGTCCCGCTCATTAGAGATATTCAAGAAGGATTTGTTAATTATTTAAAAATGTAAGATGGGTGTCCCACACTCACTGGCCTCAGCTAACATAACTTAAAAGATGCGATCTATATTAATTACTTTAGCAAGTAAGAGTGTCTCTTTCACTGGGTTATGGAATCAAAGGTGTCAATGGACTACTTGTGTCACATAATGTATACAGATGATAACACACAGGAAATGTGGTTATTTGAAATAAATCAGGCACATACTATGGGGCTTGGCTTAAACAGCAAGCCAATTCAAAATCTGGCATCCCAATAACAGACCAGCAAAACAGAGGAACAGCTCCATCCAGTCTCTGTCTCCTGTCTCCAGCCCCCTGTTGGTTAGAAGATGACCCTGTGAACTTTAGATGGCTGGGAAACTTGGACTTCTTTTAGGCATCCATTTCAATGTCCTGCACAACAGTGGCTGATGGAAGTCTCTGTACTGCTAGTCAAAGACAATCTAGATACATCCAGGAAAAGCAGTTTCAGGACTCTACAAAGACATGCTTGGGGTCCAGCAGAGAGCCACATATACCAAAAAGGAATTTTATGAGGATACTACAAAGGGTGAAAAAGACTTTTCAGAAAAGGGGACATGTGAGTTACCCCCTTTGCCATATATTCTAGAAACTCAAGCACATTTTCTCCACTGATCTTGTGAATAGGAGAATGTTCCTTTGGTTTGGAGGGGATGTTTTTATACTTCAGTCACTGCTATATCTTCTCGATAAATATATTTTTATAAAAAGCTAATTAATATAATAATTTATACTGGGAGAGCATACTGAATAAAGGTTTATGAGACATAGTACTAGGAGACTCAATCCTTCAGGGATACCTTATGAAAAAATGTTGAAAGGAAGGGCCACTACCCGTCCTCCGGTGATCCAAAATGCCAGTGCAGTCTCATAGAAATGAAGGAACCCAGAAAAGCTGCTATAGAAATAGTTATTTATTCTTCTTCCCTAGGCATCTTTGAAAAAAAAAAGATTGACTAAATGACTTCTATTTACTTTTGTGTGTGTTCATCCTTCGTTAGGATAACATTAAGCTACTAGGTCAAGGATGAACCTTGTCACCTGTTCAGGTACCGTCCAACCTATTATTCAATGATAAAACAAATTTGAATTCAAACTCTATGTTTGCAGACTAATCTTTTTCCTTCCAAAATGGATACTGTGTGTGGTTCAGATACGCATGAGGGCAATTTAAAACACCAATCATTTTGCTTTGGCCTCTTTTCTCAAGTCAGTACCATAATTTACCAAGTTTACTTGATAAAATTCAAATAGCATTCAAAACCAGACAATTTTTAAGGCAGAGTATTAAAATAAAAGCATCAGAGATTCCATGTTATGTGGTGATAACATCAGAAAATCAACATGTGAACAGAAAACATCTTTTGATGTGGAGATATGTAGACTTTAAGTCTCTCAAAGCAGAAGTATGCATCATTAGAGAATTTAAGGTGTGTTACAGTCATTTGATGGAGACAAAGGACTACAAAAACAGATATGTTAATTTTGTGAATGCCTATCAACCTAAAGCCATGGTGAACTGTCTAGAACTCTCTGAAAGCCTAAACTGGAAGTAATTAATCAAGAACTAAGAGGGATTAATACTGTGTGAGGAAAATTGATTTTCTTTATGAATTTTATATAATCTTTCCATTTCATTTTATCTACATTTATATTACATTTGTATTTGTTTGAATATAAGCTTCTAAAAGATAACTGCAACTTTGCTGGCCCAATTTTTAATCATTCATCACAGTCTAGCACAAATTTCACCTACTAAGTGAATCTTTTTCCCTGATATGCCCATCCCAAAATGAGGCTTTTTCTACTGAATTCTCTTAATAGCTTTGTCCTCTGAATGTCTTTTAGCACACTTTCACTTATACCTTGTATTATAATTAATTATATACATCTAATCTCCCCTACAATACTACTTCTATTAGGGCAGGAACTTGGTCAGATTCTTCATATTTCCCCATGGAATCTGACAAATAAGATGCATTCGACAAATATGTAATGAAGATATGGATTTTACTAACCCAAAATACATAAACACAATCCATAAAATAGGTAATGCACCCAAGTGTACCATAGGTACCAAATAAACATGAAAAATAAAATAAACATAAAAAAGTGGAACTTCACAAAGTAACGGCAACTCTTCACATCTTAAGGATACTTCTAGGATCTTAGGGTCTTAGATTTGGAGCTAAAGGTGACTTTAGATATTGTCTGGTCCAATTCCTTCATTTTACTGATGAGGAAACTGATGAGGTTCAGAGAGGTTAATTTCCCAAGATCCCACAGATAGTTTAGTCCTAAATAAACAAAAAAATATTATTTAATCAATGTAATTAAAGAAGAATTCAATTACACATATGTCTATTAAATACCTATACATGTAAAACCCTGTGCTAAATACTAGGAATCCAAAAGGAGACAAGGAATAATGCAATACTCCCTATCAAGGAGTTTACAATCCATCAGAGGGATATGATTTGTATAAGTATGATAGAAGGAAGAATGTGATAGGGCAGAGAACAGAACCAGAAAGATTACATTAGGAAGATTTGAGAGATTTTTTTCCCCTGGAGAGATCAGGGACCACTTCATGGAAGAGGTGTCCCCAACAATGAGCTTTAAGGAAAAGAATTTCAAAAATGAGGGAATGTTTTCTAGAGTTAATCTAGAGGACAAAATTTCAAGGCAAATAACTGAAAGAAAGGTTTATAAAGTCAAGGTCATTAATTAGCCTCCTTTAGGCCATTTTCTCTTCAAGGACATTGATTTTACACAGCTTTTAAAATACTATTTGCCCAAGGTCAACAAACTTTCAAAAGGGGTGTGGCAAGATTCAGTTCTTATTCTTTTATTGTGCTGGGGCTGGGGGGTGTGGAGAAATGAGTTCTAGGAAATAGGAACCTAAGGGACCAATTCTCATGAGCTGGAACAGAGTGGATTTGTTTTTTCTATTTTTCATTTTGATGGTGGGAAGCTATGATGGGTTTGAAAATGTTTATTCTTTTAAGCAAGGGGCACTCATATAAGTGCTTTGGCTAGGGACCTCAAAACTATAAGGTTTAGACAGTCTACTAGAAAGCAACCATATTTTGAGATAAATCTGGAAGTCAGTCAAATACTTAGAATTAGAGAGTCAACTGCAAGTCCAGAGGTTCAGGTAAATGAATCTAATGCAGAGAGAAACAATCTGAAAAAGAAAAAAATATATCATCCCAGAGAAGAAAATTTAGAGTCCTGAGATCCAGGGCCACTTGGGAGATGAGATTTTCCTCTGAGATTTCTAGCAGTTGTATCAAGAAGTTGTCTTTATACTGAACTCTGGCAAGCATGCAGTTATTGCAGGTGCCTCCCTGTGTGGTCAGATAGATGTACAAAAGCATCTGCTTTACTTGTCACACAGAACCCAAACTTAGAAGCATCTTCATAAGTGCTCTGACCTTTAGGGCCTTTATTACTAGTAATAAGCCTGGATCTGAGAAGGGCGGTTCCTTACAACAGATGGTTCACATCTGACCACCAAGTCAGAGCAGCTTTTATGAAAAGGCTGCTGCTTTCCAGGATTTCTGGCATATAAGTTCCAAAGAGGATCAAGAACAGCTGGAGAACTTGGAACCAAAAAAGGAGCTTAGGTCATGGCCTTTAGGCAAGATGTAAGCAAACTGAGTCACCCAAGTCCTTCTGTGATGAGGCATTAGCTATGGAACTGGAAAGAGCACTTGCACAAACACACACAGTGTGTTTTTCTCCATTCTTTTCCCAGAATTTGAAATGACTGTGTGTTAAGACTCCAAATTCTATACTTGAAAATAAACTTAACTTAATTGACTATAAAGGTTCAGGGAAAGAGAGAAGAAGAAATGCTAACTGTGGTTTCTCAGAAGAGTTGAAAATACAGGGGGCAGTATTGCTAGGTGGGGCAATAAAATGGAGGAAGTAAGGATGTGATAAGTAGGGTAGTAAGGTGGTACAGTGGATAGAGTCATGGACTTACAATAAGGAAGATTCATCTTTCTGAGTTTAAATCCAGCCTTAGATACTTACTAGCTGTGTGACCCTAGGCAAGTCATTTAACCCTGTTTGCCTCAGTTTCCTCATCTGTAAAATGTACTGGAGAAGGAAATGGCAAATCACTCTAGTATCTTTGCCAAGAAAAACCAAATGGGGTCATGAAGGGTTTGACACAATTGAAAAACAACAAAACTCAACCAACAAAACAAAACAAAACACCCCAACCCAAATTAAGTAGTAATAGTTATCATTGTGTGACAGCTTTGGGGCAACTTTGGGGGCTTTGGCACAGTGGATAGAATAATGGGTCTGCATTCAGGAAGACCTGGGCTCAAATCTGGCCTGAGACACTTAACAAGCTATGTCACTCTAAGCTACTCATCCAATCCTGTTTGCCTCAGTTTCCTCATCTGTAAAGTAAGCTGAAGAAGGAAATGGAAAACCATTCTATTATCCAGGGAAAAGGAGTTAAATGACTTGTTAATCTACATATACTAAATGTCTCAAGCCAGATATGAATTCAGGTCTTCCTGACTCCAGGTTTGGTGCCCTATCCATTGCACCACCTAGCTGCCCATTATATAAACTAAGGTCACAACCCACAGTTTAACAATCACTGAAGGGGTCATGAGTGGAAAAAAATTTAAGAAGTCCTGTTGTTGGGAAACTTAAGTATTCCTTCAACAACTCACAATTTCCTACCTCCACGCTATTGCTCCTAGGGTTCTATAGGCATGGTATGCCTTCCCTCAAACTCCTTCTCTTGGGATCTAACTCATTATGTAAGGTCAAGATCATATGCCAAGTTTTCCATAATTACTTCCCAGATCATTCCACATAGGATCTCTACTTCATCTTACCTTACAACACTTTTTACTTCTCTTATATAATTATCAGGTGCTAATCTGTATTCTATTTAACTATCAGTAAAGAGATTGTGGAACACTTAAATTACAAGGCACAGAAAAGCCCATCTATTTCAACCTTCTCATTTTACATCTGAAGCTTACTAGATTCACTTTGTGGGGATGAATCACATTTAATTTGCTTCTAGAGCTCCCCCCAAAACTAAAGAAAGTACACTGAACAAAGTATAGTTCTTTAATTTTTTTATGTTTTCTGAATGAAAATTTAGTGAATGAGTATATTCATTCATTCATCCCATGTCTAATAAATATATGCAATAACAAAACTGGATGATTTAGTAACAACATGTTTTAGTTAAGATTATTTTTTGTTTATTTATTTTTAGTTTTCAATATTCATTTCCACAAAATTTTGAGTTCCACATTTTCCCCCATCTCTCTCCTCCCCCCACCCCATAACACCTTGCATTCTGATTACCCTTTCCCTCAATATGCCCTCCCTTCTATCACACCCCTTATCACCTTCCCTTATCCCCATCTTCTCTCTTCTCTTGTAGAGCAAGATAAGCTCTCTACACCCCATTAGCTGTATTTCTTATTTCCCAATTGTATGCAAAAACATTTCTCAACATTCATTCCTAACACTTTGAATTCCAACTTCTCTCCCTTCCTCCCTCCCCACTGAGAAGGCAGGCAATTCAATATAGACTATATATGTGCAGTTTTGCAAAAGATTTCCACAATAGTCATGTTGTGTAAGACTAAATTTATTTCCCTCCATCTTATCCTGACCCTATTTATTCTATTCTCTCTTTTGACCTTGTCCCTCCCCAAAAGTTCTTACTTCTGATTACTCCCTTCTACCATCCCCCTCACCCCACTTGTCCCCTTCTCCCCTGCCTTTCTGTAGTGCAATATATACCTTCATACCAAACTGAATGAACATGTCATTCCCTCAAGCCAAATGTGAAGACAGTAAGCTTCCCTTTTTCCCTCTCACATCCTCCCTTTTCTCCTCCACTGAAGAAGCTTTTTCTTTCCTCCTTCATGGGTGATAATTTACCTCATTTCATTTCTCCCTTTCTTCTCCCAATATATTCCTCTCTCACTCCTCAATTTTAATTTTATTGTTTTATTGTTTATTTTATTGTCAAACTCATCCTGTGTTCTCTGACTGTGTGTGTGTGTGTGTATAATTCCTCCAAGTACTGATCGAGTTACAAATATTATCTTTCCATGTAGTAATATGAACAGTTTAACTTTAGAAAGTCCTTTATTTTTCTCTTTCCTGTTTACCTTTTCATGCTTCTCTTGATTCTTGTGTTTGAAGGTCAAATTTTCTATTCAGTTCTGGTCTTTTCATCACAAATATTTGAAAGTCCTCTATCTCATTGAATGACCATTTTTTCCCCTGAAGTATTACATTCAGTTTTGCTAGGTAGGTGATTCTTGGTTTTAATCCCAGTTCCTTTGACTTCTAGAATATCATTTTCCAAGCTCTTCGATCCCTTAATGTAGAAGCTGCCAGATCCTGTGTTATCCTGATTGTATTTCCACAATACTCAAACTGTTTCTTTCTGGCTGCTTGTAATATTTTCTCCTCAATCTTGGAACTCTGGAATTTGGCTACAATATTGCTAGGAGGTTCTCTTTTTGGATGTCTTTCAGGAGGTGATCTGTGGATTCTTTCAATATTTATTTTGCCCTCTGGTTCTAGAATATCAGAGCAGTTTTCCTTGATAATTTCATGAAAGATTATGACTATGCTCTTTTTTTGATCATGGTTTTCAGCTAGTCCTATAATTTTTAAATTGTCTCTCTTGATTTATTTTCCAGGTCAGTTGTTTTTCCAATGAGATATTTCACATTATCTTCTATTTTTTTATTCTTTTGTTTTTGTTTTGTAATTTCTTGATTTCTCATAAAGTCACCTGTTCCATTCTAATTCTTAAAGAACTATTTTCTTCAGTGAGTTTTTGAACCTCCTTTTCCATTTGGCTAATTCTGTTTTTTAAAGCATTCTTCTCTTCACTGGCTTTTTATATCTCTTTCACCAACTGAGTTAGCCTATTTTTCAAAGTGTTATTTTCTTCCGCATTTTTGGGGTCTCCTTTAGCAAGCTGTTGATTCACTTTTCATGATTTTCTTGCATTTCTCCTCCTAATTATTGCTCCATCTCTCTTACTTGATTTTCAAAATCCTTTTTGAGCTCTTCCATGGCCTGAGACCATTTCATATTTATATTGAAGGTTTTGGACGCAGAAACCTTGACTTCCTATGATGTTGTGCTTTGTTCTTCCTCATCCAAAAGGATGGAAGAAAATACCTGTTCACCTATAAAGTAACCTTCTATTGTCTTATTTTTTCTCCCTTTTTTGAGTATTTCCCCTGTCAGTTATTTGACTTTTGAATCCTTTGTCAAGAGGAGGGTATATTCTAGGGACCTGTAAGTTCTCAGTTCCTCTAAGGTGGCACAGTCAAGGGAGAGGTGTTTACTCCTCTTTTGACCTGCACACTGGTCTAGGAGCAACCAAAAACTTTTCTGCCCAGAATCTCAATAAAGATTATTTTTAAATAAAGAAATTTATATAATTTTAAAATATGAAATTAGGAAACTCCAACTTGCTAATATGAGTATTGTAGAATAAACACAGGATCATAGATTTAGAACTGGAAAAGAAGCTCATGTGGTACAGTCCTATCATTTTACAGATGAATAAACCACACAGAGAAGTTCAGAGACTTATTAAAACGTCACATTCAAGGAAGTGACAGCAGAGATTCGAGCTCACTTCTGAGTACAAAAACACTGCTTACTACATTAGATCAACAGACTCAGAATCCAGTCCTGTCTCAATAGCACTAATCTTTCTAAACCTCAATTTCCTCATTTGTAACATAGTAACAGTTAAATTAGATAATTTCTAAGGTCCTTTCCAACTCTAAAACTCTATGATCATCAGTAAAATGGGCATAATCACAGCACCTACCTCCAAGAGTTTCAGTGAGAATCCAATGAGATGACAGGGAAAGCAATCTGCCAATGTTAATGCACTATAGAAATGTTAGCTATTCTTTACTGTTATTGCTGTATTCTAGAGAGCTGGAACCAAAGCACCGGCATTCTCCAAAGACTGACACAATGGAGAAAGGTTAGGGTAGACTAAACATTTTCCATCAATACGTCATTTTCAAGTAACTACCTGAAAGAGTGGGACATATGTAGGTAAACTGTATAGGCAATATCTGACCCTTATATCATAGATTGGGAATCACAAATATTGATTCTGGGAGATCCAGAATCAATATTTGTGATTTGATACTTTCTAGTTGTGTAACCTGGGGTAAGTCACTTAATGTCTCTGGACTTCTGTTTCCTCATCTATAAAATGAGAAGGTTGGGTCTGAAAGACTCTAAGGACTCACACTGATGACTAATTGCTATTGTAGTAAAACCATGGGAAAAGATATTCAGAAGAATTCCCCTGGGGATAAGTACATCGATGCCTTTACATTTCTTTTCCAGTGAACCCCTTTCCTGTCTTTTCTTTACAATTATGGAAATTTACATAAAGATACTGCTTGGAACTTTCTGGAAGGTTGTTGTTTTTGCACCAAGAAATAAATAGAGAATGAGTCACTGTCTCTTTTTACATGAGACCTTTTCCCTTCCTCCAAATGCTAGTGTCTTCCCCTCTGGGTTTGCCATGCTTTATATGTTTCATATACATCTGTATGATGTGTTTTATATATTTCTACTTAAAAATCACAGTATATTCTCATTGATGGCTAGAATAATTTTGCTTTTATCTTATATTCTCAGTGTCTAACACAAATCCTAGGTCATAGTAGGTGCTTAATAAATATTTGATTGACTGAATGATATG
This sequence comes from Potorous gilbertii, assembly GCA_028658325.1. NCBI lineage: Eukaryota > Metazoa > Chordata > Mammalia > Diprotodontia > Potoroidae > Potorous > Potorous gilbertii. The sequence continues at coordinate 19,764,773 of CM053769.1, read as the reverse complement.
ATTATTTCATTGTCTAGAGAAGAAATTTGATCTAAGCCCGGTTCAGGGGGAAAAAACTGTTCAGAGACCAGAAAGAACCAGAACAATATCTCCTCAAAACTTTCATGGCTATGACTATGTGCTCTGGTTACCATCTTCATATGTTTGGCCCAGTCAATGACCCCTTCTGTCTAAACCTTAGCCAGATTTCTCTGTCATTGAGGTCATGAGCCTTCCTTTTGCACATCATGTTTAGGAACACATCCTTGTAGGCTAAAAAGTTCTATTAATTATATTTTCTCAACTTTATGTATTTTTCTTGATCAGGTAAGCGTTAAAAGGAAGGAGTTAAACATAGCATGAATTAATTGCATTATTTACCTTTTTATTTATAATTACCCTAAGGATTTTGTATAATGGCAAGAGAACTAGATTTGAGTCAAAGAACGTGCATTAAATCCCAGCTCTGCTACCATTTACCTTTGCCACCTTGGACAAACCATTTTTTCTCTGTACCTCACTTTATTCATGTCATCTGGCCAGATGACTGAGAAGGTCCCTTCCGGTGCTATTCCATATTTAATCAATACGACAATCTTTCATTTAATTGAAAATTATCTGTGAAAACAAAACACTGTGATTTTTAGAACTAATAAAACATTAGTGGAAGCAGCCTTTTCTTAGAGAGAAATAAAAAAATTCTTGTATTTTCTAAGTTGCTAATTACGCCTTAAAATTCAGAAGCTAATGATTCATTTCTAATATAAAATGAATCCTCTACGGTGAAATTTCTCGACTAGGATCCAAGTAAGTACTTCAAATGTCTCCGATTTTACTAATATCAGATTAATATATGTAAAATACAGCATAGATAATAAAACTTTGGTTACTCAGAACAAGTTATCCAAACCTTTAAGCACTTTCCCTCTCCGAAGGGAGAGGCCTCAGAGTGGAATAACTACAGGGAAAAATTTGCAAAACTCAAGTTTTTTTTTAACTCAGAAACTATTTGAAGGCTTAAGAAAAAAAGACAAATGTTTCATAAGCCACTCAAAGATTGTACATACACATTAATTAAAGCTATGAGAGAATCACAAAACCAAGCACTTCACACTTGGTCAGAAAATTTCCAAATATATACCATTCTTAATTTTTATTCCATTAACAAGAAGAGTTACCAACTCTTGGCAAGTCAAGGAATCACTTTTCTCTCTATCCCACACTTTCTCAACAGAAATTAATCTCAAGGAAACTTTGAAAAACTATTTAATAGCATCAGTAAAGGGAATAAAATGATCATTTATATAGTAAAAACTACTATATTCAAGGCACTGTGCTAAGTGCTTAACAAATATTTCATTTGACCCTCCCAGCAACTCTACAAGGTAGATGCTATTGTGATTCCCATTTTAAGGTGGTAAAAAGAATTTGAAACAATACTAAAGATGTAGTATGACCAGGGCAGAGTACAAAGATAGTATCAAAACGCTAGTCCTAAACAACATGCAACTTAGGATGCTGTATCACAGTCCTGAAGCTTATAAAGTTTATAAATCACTAAGATCCCCAAAGGTAATTAGGTGACCCTGTACATAGAGTACCTGCCCTGGAATCAGGAAGACCTAAACTCAAATCTGACCTCAGACACTTACTAGCTGTGTGACCTTGCCCAAGTCACTTACCTTTGTTTACCTCACTTTGCTTTTCTATAAAGTAAGCTGGAGAAAGAAATGGCAAACCACTGCAGTATTTTTGCCAAGAAAACCTCAAATTTGGTCAGAAAGGATCAGATATGACTGAAATGACTGAACAACAAAATCCCCAAAACTTTTTTATAACTAATTGCTGTCTAAACATGCCTCTACTGCCTGGTACATGTGAAATTAATTTCTTGAACCCAAGTATAAGATTTTATATTATTCCTATTAAACTAAATTTTATTGGATTCAACCCAATATTCTAGCAGTGCCTATTAAGATCTGGATTCTGACTCTTTCATCAAGTACGTTACCCATCCTAGCTTAGTATCAATTGCAAATTGATGAGCTTCATGTTATTAAAGCTTAAGCTATTAGGTTGTAGGACAGTTTTAACTAGAGCTTAAAATTGCACTATGATTTTCGGAACATTGTGTATGAGTACACATATGCTACCTACCTGATAAAATGTAAGGTCTTTTACAGCATGAACTGGTTCAATGTTTTTTTTTTGTATTCTTAGTGCACTGCATAGTACCTGATACTGTAAAAAAAAATTTTAAACAACTGTTTACTTTCTTGATTTATTTGTGTATTTTAATTTGGTAAATGAATTCCTTGTTCATCTACATTGGTCTCTTCAGAAAATTCTCCCTTTTCTTTCTCCTCATAATCATTTCCTTTTTTTGTCTTCATAATTTTATTCTCAAGAGCTTCCCATCCGTCTTAGGATAATTCCTTCTCCCTTCCCACCCCCCTCCACCCCCACTCCTATTTATCCTTCTTCTGAACCTTTTGAAATCTACTCTCCTGTCAGTCTATCCCCAGATTTCCTCCCTGAGAAAACCTCTTACGTGTGTGTTTATGTCTATGGAAGACATAACCTTCTAGATTAAACAAATCAACTCTGAGAGATCTTTAAAAATTTTACGTAAACTGATAAAAATCCTAACTTAAAGCTGTAGCACATACATTCATGACATCCTGCCTTACATTGATTTTCAAGTAAGGAGGGAAGAAAATAGCTTCCTAGTCTTTAAAAAAAGAAATATAATCTTTATTTTTTAGCTTGAATAGCTTTGTCAATGTTATGAACTATAAGATGTTATTAGAAAAAGTCATTTCTTCAAATCTTCCCTTTTCAAAGTCACCATAGGAACACAAAATTGATTCTTACTTAACTAGAACATGTTCTTAACCAGAATGCCCTATGCTGCCAAAGATTCTTGTTAGTCAAGTAAAGTGTACACAGTTCATACTTCATTGTAATCAGTACTAGTCAAAAACACATTTAATGTCCAGTTCTAGATTCCACAAATAAAGAGAACTGTGATGAGATAGTTTTCAAAAAAGGTTTAAAACAGAGCTATGACTGTATGATTAAGGAATCACACAATGTCACTTAGGAATTAAGCTAAAGAGAGTGGAATTATTCAAGCCTGGTGAAGGATAAGTTGTAAGGTGACAACACCAGTTTCTCAGAAAATGAAATGTTACAACAGATGGTAGAAAATTAGTTCATTACACCCCATTAAGAGAGTGAGTTTCGACAGACGAATAATAAACAATTAGCACTGTGTTGCCAAAAAAACTAAACTGAGTTATTAAAAACAATTTTGAAATTTCTTCCCATGGAACTGCTTAAATAGATATTAGGATCCTTATCTCTAGGATGGTTGTATAATCTATGATCTAGAAGAATCAAAGTTTCTTGAAGGCAAAGACTGCCTTACTGAACTAAGTCAAATTGAATCTAGCCAGACTTTAGGTCATAGACCAGGAAATAAAGAAACACATGCCATCACATCACTGAAAGGTACATAAACTGTGTGGATCACAGGCTGGAGAGTGACTTGTTTTACTCATTTAGTTGTCCTTTCAAACTAATGTCAAATGAGGCTTCATTGACACATCTGAACTTGGAAGGGCATTGTTCTCTGAAGACCTTACTGCTCCCCAAAGAAGGACCAAGAGAGTGCAAGATTTGCCCCCTAATTAATCTGATGCCTGGAATAACCCAGTGTCATTCAAATGACTATGAAAAAAAGGAGATGCCTACTGACACTCTGGTTAAGAACAAAATCTTTGTTTTTGGTATCCAAAAAATCTGTTTTAAATATCAGGTATTTCAATCTACCTATTTTGATTATTTTGACTTGAAGAAGTGGCTCTGAAGTTAAGAAGACCTGGGTTCAGGTCCAGCCCCACACACATATTTAGTTGTATGATCACAAACAAGTCCCTTAACTTCATAGTTCCTGTCTAAGACTCTAAGTAACACACCAGCTGCCAAACTGTATCAATAAATGAAATTCCCACACTAAGGATTCTCTTTACTAGAAGTGTCAAATCTGGGGCCCATTCCTCCTGCGAGACTCCCAAGTACAGCCAAAACCAGATTAAAATGTAATTGAAAAATGTTTATCAAGATAAATTAAAATAAAACAAAGCACAGATTATGTTAATTTGTGGTTTTCTAAATCACTGTGACAGCAGGAATCTGGTTCATTTTGAGATTTACACCCACTATTCTAAACCAATGAACAAACACAGGCCCATCAGTTACACACACACACACACACACACACACACACACACACACACACTAATTATCCTTTTGCATTAAGTTGCATATTCAGCATATGTTCTTGTTTCTCATACAATTCCATTTTTCTATTTCTATACTATAACATAGTGACTAAAGGACTTTTGTTAAAATTAGTTTTTTTAAATGGAAACTTTTTGAACATCTAAGTGTATGAACCTCAAAAATAACCTCTAAGTCATTCAAATATAGTTTCATAACAACATTCTCAGCTACGGACATTTCTCTTCAATTAGAAATTTTCATTTTTTACTTATTTCTCTAACACCTCCAGTGTACATAAATAGTAACAAAATCTAGCACTTGTGTAGAACCTACCATGTGTCAGGAATTGTGCTAAGCACTTTACAAATATACCATTTGCTCCTTACAACAACCCTGAGAGGGAAATGCAATTATCATCTTAATTTTACAGAAGAGGGAACTAAGGGAAACAAATGCTATCATATTGCTCTGAGTAAACAGTTAGTCCTATTTCACCTCATCAAGGAGATTACAAAAGAGTAGTAGAGGGAAGGCATAGTCACATGAAAAGTTTAGTCAGAGATGGTCCTATATTAAGAATGAGTGATACATACAAGTAGTGTTTTAGGATTTCACAAAAAAGAAGAAATAAAAACATGTCATATAATGGTTTAGGAAGATTTATTGCAAAGAAAGAAAGTTGATTTTGGAGATTAGGCATGATTTGGACAGGCAGAAATAATATGAAAGGGCAAAAAATATAAACAGCATTAAGTGAGATAGTAAGAGATGGTATAATCAGTAGAAAGTATTTGATTTAAGTGACAGCAGAAACCAACCTGGCTAAGCAAAGACTTTGGACTAGATGATAATGAGAGCTAAAATGCAAAGACATCCTGAGTGAGGCCAATATCTCCAGAATACTAGGAAGATATTTTATTTTGTAACTAATACTTTATTCTATAACTAATGAAAATGATGAGAATGATAATATATTTTCATTTATACAGCACTTCAACTTCATAAAGCGTAGAGAGAAATTTTGTTTTAAAGATTTGACTCAAAAAATAAGTCAATTACTTGCCAAATATTAAATATCTAGGAAGTGCCACAGGGAAGTGAGATCTTCTAATTCCTAAGTCCAGGCTTATCATATTTGTATTTTTCAAGTATACCATATTATGGTGGTATTTAAAGGTTTTGAATATAATCACAGCCAAGAGTGATTAATCTGGAGCAGTACACCAGTTGAAACGGTGACATATCAGTGGCACCAAGATTAATTAGTGGTCTAGTCTATAAAACTTTATGTGAGATGACTTCATTTCCCAGCAGGCTATGTTCTTTTAGATTTCAAACCCCTAGGAATCACAATATCTTGTAATCATGTCAGCCTAAATACTCACATACTTCATCACTACCCTCTGCCCACTGGGACCTCTCAAGCATGGAGAACAGAGCTTTTCTCCAAACATCTACTTGAAAAAGAGTAGTCAGGCAGTCATCTCTTCATTTCCCACTAGGCTACACTCCTTTGGACCTCTCCCTATCATCCTCCTTTCCCTCCCCCCCCCCCCACATTTTTCAGTGTTCTTTTGTGTATGCTGTCTTTCCTTATTAGATTGTAAGCTTCTTGAAGGCAGGGATTGTCTTTCTTTTTCCTATTTACATCCCCAGGACTTGTTGCATTACAAAGGATGCAAGAGATATTCAGCAAATGTTAATTTATTGACAAGAGCCAAAGCTAAGGTAATGGCGATAGAAATCATCAAGAAGGGATCAATATTAGAAGATATTTACAGGAAATGGATAATGCTTGGTAAGTAGATTCAGGAATAAAGGAGAGGAAAGAATAAAAAATGACAGTAATATCAATGATGATTCTAAGAGTAGGAAATAATAGACTTTGTAGAGATGGAGAAGTGAGGGAAGAACTGCTTTGGAATGTGGAGAAAATAATGTCATTAGCTTTGGTGGAAGTAAGGAATATCCCAAAGAACCATTGACATTAGAGTGAGAACAACTGTGTTCTTATTCAGACTTTGTCTGGCCCTCTGTGTAATCTTGGCCAACGCAGTTCACAACTCTTGACTTTTGTCTCCTTCTCTGCAAGACACAGGGGTTGAACTGGGTCATTTCTAGGATTCCTGTCAAGTTCTAAAATTCTACAGATCCACGCTGAGTTTAAGACATTCCAAGAGGAAATGTCCACTAAAAAGTTGGAGACATGGTACAGGAATTCAGGGGCAGAGAGAGATATTTGGGAATAATTTGCTTCATCATAAGAATGAATCTCATTAAAGAGATGTTTTAATGAACATAACAAATTATCATAAAATAACACATTTTACAGTACTGTATGGTTTTTAAAATATTTCTCCCACATCTTTGGGACCAGAAACAATGCCATTCTTCAGCAGGTAGTGAAAAAAAATAAGAGGGAGCTGAGAAATGAGCCACTGGGGAAAAGATCCTATTAATGGAATGGAAGGAGAAAAAAAAGACTAACAAATGACAAAAAGAAATAAAAAGGTAAAATTAGAGCAGGAATAGTATGTTGTCACAGAATCCATGGGAAAATAATTTCAAAAATAAAGAGGGAACTCTTTATGCATTAAAATGCAATGCATTAAAAAAAAATCCAAGGTAGGGGGGAGAGGTAGAACAAAGACAATAGAGTAGAGGAAGTTCTCAGAAGAGCTCTCCCAAGATTCCCCTTCAAACAACTTTAAAATAATACCTCAAATCAAAATTGGGAGTAACAGAGCCAATGTAAGATCACAGTGATCTTTAAGCCCAAGACAAGGTAGGAGATCAGAAAAAAAGATCTGTGACATGAGATGGAGACTGGAGCAGAGCCTATGTGGATAAAATACCAATGGTGGGACTGCATGATGATAGAAGCAGTAGCAGTTTGAGGAGCTCTTCTCAGAGACAATTCAAGGATCTGGCAAATGGTCAGAAAGAAATTAGAGGGAAATCCTGTGCCAGTACTGGATGCAAGACCAGATATTGTTTGCATGCCTATACCCACTTGTGGGTCATATTTCAAGGGTCGAGAAGAACATTTTCAGTCAACAGGGAGCAGAAGCCCTAAGAAGAAATTATTGCTTCTGGTCACAAGGGATCAGAAAGCCAGAAGAAGAGCACTGTTTCTGGTCTCAAGGAGGAAGTTCCCTGAAGAATAGTTATCATTTGCAGTACCAAGTATTTAGGGGCCTTTCAGCATAAGGAACAAAAGCCCACACCAGGAGAGCAGTGACTACACATCTCCCCAGATCACACCATCTTAGAAGCACCCAAAATTGTTATATCCCTAAAACTATCTCTGAAAACAGCTTTGTGAAAAAGCCTAAAGTTTGAGACAGTGCACTTGGGATCTCCATCCCAAGAACAAAACCTAATTTTAACATCAAGCTAAAGAAATGGAGTGGAAAAATAAGCAAACAATAATAAAAAAATCTATGACGGAAACAAGGAAGATCAAGACACAAACTCATAAGAAGAAAATGAAATTAAAACAAATACCAGCTGTGTTTTTTTTTTACAGGACATGAATTAAACAAAAATTACACAAAAATTCCTGAAAGTTCAAAAGGATTTTCAAAATCAGAGTGGTAAAGAAAAACTTAGGAAAATAAAAGAGAGCAAAGGAAGAGAACTGGGAAAAGCCAATTAACACTTGGTAAAAGAGGCACAAAAATAATACTTAAAAAAAGAATTGTCCAAAGGCAGAGCCAAGATGACAGAGTAGAAAGGCTGACCTGCTCTAGCTCTCCCCACTACTGCCCAAAAATACCTGTAAAAAATGACATCACAGTAGAGCAGTAGAAGCCACAAAACAACAGAGTGAAAGAGATTTCCAGCCTAAGACAACCTGGAAGGCCAACAAGAAAGGTCTATCACCCTGGGCTCCAAGCAGAGCGCAGTCCAGCCTTGGCCATATTGGCATGGCAGGCACAGGACTAGAGCAGGCTTCAGGGCACAGAATCACAGGTAGCAGCTGCAATTCCCAGCTATCTCAACCCACAAATGCCAAAGACAGCTTGAAAGGTCAGTGAGAAAAGCTTTGTCATCTAGGCGAGAAGGGAATGCAGGCCCCAGGGCAGTGGTGGTTGCTGCAGGAGTAGCATCCATTTTTGCAGTGCTTGGTCCAGTGACCCTGGGGCAGAGGGGAGGGAGGAATTGAGCAGCTGATCTGGGTCTCAGCCCTGACTGGCAGTCCTGAGGTGAGGAGGAACACTGGTCTAGAGGAGCTGATGGAGGCTCTGGAGAGGTAACTCTACTTGCAGATCCTGGGCAGAAAAACTTGTGGTTGCTCCCAGAGTAGAGTGCAGGCCAGGAGAGGAATAACTTCCATGCCTTGATTGTGCCACCTTGGAGGAACTGAGAACTTACAGGTCTCTAGAGTATACCCTCCATTTGACAAAGGACTCAAAAGTCAAGTAACTGGTTGAAGAAAGGCCCAAAAAGGGGGAAAAATAAGACTACAGAAGGTTACTTTCTTGGTGTTTTCTTCCATCCTTTTGGATGAGGAAGAACAAAGCATAACCATTAGAGGAAGATATAAAGGTCAAGGCTTCTGCCTTCCAAAACCTCCAAAATAAATATGCAATGATCTCAGGTCATGGAAGAGTCCAAAGAGGATTTTCTAAATCAATTAACAGAAGTGAAGAAAAAATGGGGAAGAGAAATGAGAGTAATGCAAAAAAAATCATGAAAAGCAAGTCAATAGCTTGCTAAAGGAGACCCAAAAAAATGCTGAAGAAAACAACACCTTTAAAAATAGGCAAACTCAAATGGTGAAAAAGGTTCAAAAAGCCAATGAGAAGAAGAACGCTTTAAAAAGCAGAATTAGCCAAATGGAAAAGGAGGTTCAAAAACTCACTGAAGAAAATAGTTTATTAAAAATTAGAATGGAGCAGATGATAGCTGATGACTTTATGAGAAACAAAGAAATTACAAAACAAAAACAAAAGAATAAAAAAAAATAGAAGACAATGTGAAATATCTCTTTGGACAAACAACTGAACTGGAAAACAGATCCAGGAGAGGCAATTTAAAAATTATGGGACTACATGAAAGCCATGATCAAAAAGAGCCTAGACATCATCTTTCATGAAATTATCAAGGAAAGAGGCGGAGCCAAGATAGCGGAGTGAGAGCAATGACTCACCTAAGCTTTCAGACAAACTCCTTCAGGTACCTCTGAAAGGAGAATCTGACCAAATTTTGGAGGTGCGGAATCCAGTGGGAGACAAACGGTGACAGATTTGGAGCTCAGGTAGGCCTGGAAGGTCCACGGGAAGGATCTGTTCCGCAGGGGTGAGCCCACAGCCTACAGCGCACAGCACAGCATGGCATGGCCAGCGCAGTGGAGCAGAAGGGACCCTAGAAACCTGAGCGGTGGGCAGAACCAGAGGGGGCAGAACCAGAGGAGTGGCACCGAGGGTGGGAGACAAGCCAAACAGAGTCAGTGAGAGCCGCCGAGTGTCAGAAATAGGCGCAGCAGATCCTAAGACCTTCAGCCCGAAGATCAAACTTCGGTAAGTCACCTACTTGAACTTCCGGGAGCCAGGATGGCAGAGTCCTCCCCGCTTGATGACCGTGAAAGAACCATAAAATATTTCCCCAGAAAAATCCCAGATCAGCAGAAACAGCAGAAGGAGGCCAATAGTCTCATAACACCTGAGACCAGGAAAATAGCTAAGGGGGATTCCTCCTACAGTGGCAGAGGCAAACTGGAAGGACAGATGACCCAGGGCAGGGAAAACATGCACTAGGACCCAGACAAGCCTCAGCACGAGGAGAGGAGCCCCAGGAGGGGTGGGAACATGCATTAGTATCTAGGCATGCCTCACCTGTCCAG
>CM053769.1:19721536-19754159 GCA_028658325.1 Potorous gilbertii | reverse complement strand
CCATGTTTATATACACATATGTGTGTATGTATAGGCACACACATTTATATATGTAATGTGTATGTGTGTGTATGTGTGTGCGTGTGCGCACACACGCAATGGAATGGGGCAGTTGTAGCCTGATGGTAGTACAGAACACTTTGCCAAAGTCATTGGCCCATGTTTTTCACTTCTGTCATCTGCTTAAACCTTGACCTTGTGAGTGGCCAACCCCTGAGACCTTCTTGGTATTTGTGTGTGTGTGTGTACGTATGTGTTTATGAGTGTATGCATGCATTTGTGTATGTATGGGTGCATAGATGTGCGTGTGTCTGTGTGTGTATATGTGAGAGGAGAGTAAAGATAGGGAATGGGGGTAGTATCCACACTGTTCCATAGACACAGGTGCAAAAAATGAATGGAGCCTCAGACAGAAAAGAATAGTGCCTGTGCATAATAACTTTTTGGTCGTTGGGCACCGGGCACACACATCTGTCCTGCCAGCCATGACCATTTCATGCCTATTCCTCATAAAGTTGTCCTCTCTGTAACTGACTTCTTGGCTGCAGATCTCTACTGTTACTTCCTGAATCTCCTTCATTGGAAAACCTGGCATTTGGCCTCTTTCCCCTCTATAATTCTTCTTGGTACCATCTGGATGGACCAAGACCTATACTGCACTAACTTTCAGCAATGCCTGTCACTGAGAAATGCAAGGAAAGTAAAAACAAAAGATATCAATTAAAATGTTTTTTTTTTAATTTTTAAACTTGTCCCAAAACACCAGAGCCACCTATGACTCTGTCTTGTTAAATGGGGTATTGATTTAACATTCACAAAGCAAGTTATTTTTACTTACTTTGTATATTTTACTTTTAGCTTTTTAAGGTACTTATATGCTTGATGTCATATGAAGAACAGTTTTTATAGTTGCAGTGTCTTTCACAACAGTAAAGCTGTTTGAAAAAGAATGCAATAACTAGCCTCAGTCACAGCATTCCAACATGTAGCAATCCTAAGAAGTCATTTGGGCAAGCATAGCAACAGAAAGAATCTCCAAATTCATGGGAAATCTACATATTTTCAGAATCTTGATGACATCTTTGATGTCAAAGGTTCCTGCTCACATATTGGTTCAGCATTGCTTTACATTACAATATGGCAACATTTTTAATTGACTAATATGGAAAGTTTCATCTGACTTAATGCCTGAAATTATTTTAATAGGTCAAATAATTTTTTTCTTATGTAACTTATTTTTCCCTAAGAGCACATTGTATTTCTATCAGGCAAGATCTCATGGCATTAATTGGTTTTTTAAAGTTTCATAGAACTCCTTCAATCTGGACCAAGTTTTTCTTTGTGTTTTCCTTTGAAAATTCTTTCACAACATTCTCAATTTTTCCTCCTCCTCCTTCTTTTGTTAGATTATTGAAGAATTCTGATTTTGATATTTTATCTTTTTGGAGATACTCTTCTATTTCTTTTGAATTTTTCAGTTTTGTTGGCATGTAACTGTGTGTAGTAGGTTCTGACAATTTTCTCTTCTGATTTTACCTTATTTAATTTTGATTTTTCTTCCCCTTTTTTATTCAAGTTGGCTAAAGGTTTATCCATTTTTATTAGTCACTTAAAAAACAGTATTTACATTGATAGGTGGTATAAAGTTCTTGATTCATACCAGATACTGTGTCAAGTAAAAAGGGATAACAGTCACAAGAAAATTACAGAATTCCTAATCTAAGGAAGTTTATATTCTAAGGTAAGGGGAAAGGAGTCAGCCAATAAAAGAAGATTGTAAAATAATATATGGGAGAATATATACTCAAGGACAATGTGATTTTTAGACAGGAGAAGAAATTCAGAGAAAAAATTAAGGTATGACTGAGGTGACTTCATTGGTGCCCATCTTGAAATAGGGGTCCTGGTGAATCAGTCCTCTAGTATTTTGGGGTTGCTTATTTCTTTCTCCTCTAATCTTTACATTTCTATGTTTTGTGCTTTGCTTTGTATTAGTTTTCCAATTCTTCAACTACATATTTAGTTCCTTTATTTACTGTTTTTCTATTTCATTAATGTAGGTTCTTAGGGTTAAAACTTTTCCTTTATCCCAGAAGTTCTGGCATGTTTTCTCATCATTATTGCAGTCTTTCATATAGTCATTAATTGTTTCCACATTTTGTTCTTTGGTCCATTCATGTTCATTATGTTATTGTCATATGTCCATTTAGGTCTGGGTCTTTTCCTTGTGTTCTTTATATTAATTGCTATTTTTTAATCTCTTTTCTTTCCTCCTGTGCAATAAGTGGTTATTTCACAATATCCTCTTCTTTCCTCTCTTCCATGATTAAAAATTTTCACTTTTTGAGGGGTCAACAATCACTTTAATCAACCACATGCATCATTCACTTAGTTCAGGAGAAAGGTCAGCACTCTGAATTTCAGGGAAAATACAGACAAATCAAAATCAATGGATGTGCTTCCAACTGTTTGACATAAGCAATACATCCATCGTAGTTCATCTGACAGGTCCAACTGCCTGATATTACATACACACATAGTTACCAGAGAGGCAAGCTCCAAAATCTGGGTTTTCAAAGCTGGAGGGTGGCACAGTGGCTTCCCACAGTCACTTCTGGCACACAAAGCTTTTTCCAAAAACTGAGCCCCAAAGTAAAACCTCATAGTTCACACACACACACACACACACACACACACACGTATATAATGTACATATGTTGGACATGGAGTCAGGAGAACTCATCTTCCTGAGTTCAAATTTGACTGCAGACATCGACTAGTTCTGTGATTCTGGGCAAGTCAAAACCTTCTGGCCTCAGTTTCCTTATCTATAAAATGAATTGGAGAAGAAAATGGCAAACTACTATAATATCTTTGCCAAGAAATTTCCAAACCTCTTGCCGTGAAGAGTTGGACATCATGGAGAAATGATTAAACAACAACAAAATATAATTGTGTAATTTTATTGTGTGATTTTAAAAAATAAAGATGATATCCAGAATTTTTCCTTTTATCTGTTTTTCAGCTGACTTGTTCTAATATGAGATACCTTGTATTTTCTTTCATTTTTTCTCCCATTTTTTCAGACTTAATATTTTTGCTGTCTCATGGAGTAACTAACTTCTGTTTAGTGCATTCCAATTTTTAAACAGTCTATTCCTTCAGTAAAGTTTTTTTAAAAAATTAATCTCTTATACAAGCTATTCATTCTTTAATCTTTCAACATTTCTCATTTCTTTTCTAATTTTTTCTTCTAGGTTTTTAAAATCTTAATTTATAATTATTTAAAAAAATTTTTTTTAAAAAATTTGCTTTATTTCTTCTAGGAATTGTTTGGTCTAATCACAAAGCTGTATTTTTTTAAGAGTTTAGATTTTATCTTCTAGGATTTTTTTTTTCTTGGGCAGGTCTAGCACTATACTAGCTTTTAATTGTGGATTTATTTTTACTTTTACTTTATAGATTGAAACTTTTTGTTAGGTTCAGGCTTCATACATTTTTGGAGAGCTAGCCCATACTTCACATTCCTGTGCCATCATCTTTTTGGAGTCATTTTCTTTCACATGTAGCATGAATATTTTTGGGGGGGAATCCATTAAGAGGCATTGCTATAATGAACATTAAAAATCATCACAAAAATGAAACTGATTATACTTTAAAAGCCGGGAAATTATTTGTTACTGATTTTATATGAACCATCTATGTATTTTATCCACTGACTTGTTAAGACAAAGATCAAAATTAATTTCAAGTGGGAAGAAAGAATAAAAATCAGAATATGATATGTTATGCAATTAAAATAACTAAAACTTGAACTATTTAAATAAGTTAGAGATAGGGCCACAATGACAGATCTGGGGCAGCCACCCAGCTGAACTCTCCCAACATTCCCCTGTAAAAAATTTAAAAGAACATTTCAAATTAAATTACATAGCAGCAGAGTCACTCAAAAAAAAGTTAAGGAATAGGCTGGGAAATGTAAGCAAACATGCAAAGAAGAAGTTGACTTAAAAAAAAAAACTATTACAGTGGCAGGGAAGAACAAGAAATAAACTCAGAAGAAAACAGTGTGAAAACAGCTACCAAAAAGGAATAAAAAAAAGTGCTAGTTAAACACAACTCCAGTAAGAATTCTTGAAAGAGTTAAAGAAATTGATGAATGGTAGAGGAAAAATTGGGAAAAGAAATGAGTGATGCAAGAAAGTTATGAAAAAAAGAATTAGCACCTTGGTAGAAGAGGCACAAAAATTAATTGAAGAAAAGAATTATAAAGCAGGATAGGTCAAAGGAAAAGGAAATGCAAAAATTCACTGAATGAAAGAAACTTTTAAAAAGCAGAATTGGCCAAATGGAAAAAGAGGCACAAAATCTCACTGAAGAAGTAATTCCTTAAAAATTACAATTGGGCAAATGGAAGCTAATGATTCCATGAGAGTTACATACATATATACACATATATACATATCCAGTTGTGCATAGAGGTATAAATTTCCCAATAGAGAAATAAGAAAAAAGGAGGGAGTAGTAAAAGGGAGGGCAGATTAAGGGAGGCAGTGGTTGAAAGCAAAATAGATTTTTCAGGAGAGAGAGAGAGGGAGTGGGGAAATACAGAGTTAGTAATCATAAATGTCAATGTGAATGGGATGAGTTCACCCATTGAATGAAAGCAAAAAGCAGAATGAATTAGAAACCAGAATCCAGCAATATGTTATTTACAAGAGACACACTTGAAACAGAAATACACAGAGTTGAAATAAAGGGCTGGAACAGAATCTACTGTGCTTCAGCTGAAGTAAAAAAAGGCAGGGATAGCAAACATGATCTCGGAAAAAGTAAAAGAGATAATCAGGGAAATTACATTTTGCTAAAAGGAACCACAGACAATGAAGTAATATAAAATTTTTTTCTATTTTATTCACATGATAAAGACTTCATTTCTCGAATGTATACTAAATATAGAACTGTCATATTTATAAAGTTAATTGCCATTCCCCCATTGATCAATGGTCAAAGAATATAAACAAGCAGTTTTCAGAAGAAGAAATCAAAACCATCTATATTCATTTGAAAAAAATGCTCTAAGTCATTGTTGATTAGAGAAAGTTAAATTAAAGTAGCTCTGAGGTATCACTCCCCCCACCTATCAGAAATGACAAATTCTAGAAAGAATGGGGGAAAAATAGGCACACTAATGAACTGCTGGTGGGGTTGCAAACTCTTCCAACTATTCTGGAAAACAATTTTGAACTATTGCCAAAGGATTATAAAACTGTGTTTACTCTTTGACCCAACAATACCACTATTGGGTCTGTATCTCAAAGAGATCAAAGAAAAAAGAAAACAACCTATATATACAAAAATGTTCATAGCATCTCTTTTTGTGTTGGCAAAGAATTGGAAATCAAGAGAATGCTCATCCATTGGGAAATGACTAATCAAGTTGTGACATAAGATTGTGATCAAGTAATACTGTGCTGTAAGAAGTGATGAGGGGTATGATTTCAGGAAAAAAAAAACCATGGAAAGACCTGTATGAACTGATGCAAAGAAGATCTGGAAAATTGTTGTGTACAGTACAAGCAGTAGTGTTATGAGGATTAACTGTGAAAGGCTTGGCTACTCTTAAAACACAATGATCCTAGACATTTCCTGATGATTTAAGATGAAAAAAATGCTATATACCTCCAGAATGAGAAGTGGTGAACTCTGAGTGCAAATTGAAGTATAATTTTCTCTATTTTTTTCTTGTTTTTTTTTTTTTTGCAATATGGCAAGATTTCACATGTATAATTGACATCATAATGTTTGCCTTCTCAGTAGGTAGGGAAGGTGATGGGAGAAAAGGAGAGAATTTGGAACTTAAAATTTAAAAATAAAGTAATGTAAAAAATAGTAAAATTAAAAATAAAAACTAAGTAAAAAAAGAAAATTATAAATGGAAGAAGTGACATTGACAGAGAGGATATCAATTTCATAAATAAGTTTAACCTAGGTCAATAATTTGCAATAACAGAGAATAAAAGAACCTAAAATTTCACTAAGCAAATGCTGAACTCACTTGCCAAGCAGAGAGAACTGGTGGAGAATGGGAATTCTAATTTGTATGATAAATCTGTTCTTTCTATTTTTATGGCATAAGATGATGAATGGTATCACCTCATAAAGCAGTTTAAAGAACTTGGCCAGAGACTCATCTAAGCAAAGTCATCCAAAGAGCATTTAGAGGTGAAATGCCAAAGAAGATAACAAGCAGATGAAAGATGGAAAATATCTGTGAAGGTTATTATAAGTCAAGGAGGACAAGAGCAACTACTCCATTTGAACTTGAACGTCATAATCCTACATGTGTTTTTGGAGGAAGTGGAGATGGCTCCGAAGAGAACAGTGATGAGAAAATCAACTAGATTTGCCCAAATATACACAGAGGAGGCTTGACCAGAAAGCAACACAATTTTGAAAGAGTATTAGCTCAGTTTCCAAAATCTCAGAAAAAAATTGAACCTTATTAATACCCCCTGCAATGTGAACTAAAGATCATCTTTATACTTTTATTATGAGAATCATTTGTACATGCATGATGGACACTCTTGCTGAAGCTATCAGGAAGGAAATGGGATTACTTTTAAAAGAATTATTCTGCAGTAGGAGTACATCTTTAACCATCATATAACTGTTGGGAAAATGTAGAAAATAAAAGATTCCATTGTGGTTATTTTCTGACTATGAAAAAGCATTTCATTCAGTAGAACAAAATGCTTCCTTGAAAACTTTTCTCAAGCAAGTGTATCAGTAAGCACCCTGACATACACAGCGGGGCCTGCTGTCATTGGTTCTTAGATCTGCATTCATGAAAGGAAAGGCAACTTTTGAGGGGTCAACAATCACTTTAATCAAGCACCTTAATCAAGTTCAGGGGAAAAAAATCAGCACCCTGAACTTCAGAGAAAATACAGAGAAATCTAAATCAACAGACAGCCCTTTCAAACTGTCTGACATAAGCAATACATACATCATGGTTCATCAGACAGATCCAACTGCCTGACATTACATAAAGCACCAACATCTGGGTTTTCAAAGCCAAGGGGCTGCTTAGTGGCTTCCCGGAGTCTCATCTGGCACACAAACCTTCTTCCAGAAACTAAGCCAAAGTAAAATGGCACCTCAGAGTCCTTATACACTTTTCAGAGCCAGAGGGCATCCCATTCTGTGAGAACCAGTGCCTCATTAACAAAAGGTGTGGGCCTTCCTACACATCTTCTCAGGTACATCATTTGGTGGGAGAGATCTTCCCCAATCACATTATTCAAATAGAGGCATTATACTTCCTAATTACACTAAAACAAAAACCATAAAAGACCCTGCTTTGCTTGGCCTCCCAGCAAGATATTGCCCATTCACAATTATATAAGATTGCCTGAAAGACGTTATCATTGAGGGGAAAACCTTATTCAATCCTTTGATTTTTAATATTAAGTTATTCATAAAACAGGGAGACCTGTGTTTGCAAAACATATTTGGCAGTTTCATGGAGGACATCTAGAACAGATTGCAAGTTAAATTGAATATCCAGCATATTATATAGACCTTCACTTGGTCTTGTTTGTAGATAAAATGCAAATCTTGAATGTGCAATAAAATAATATGCTGTGCATATATTTGTTGATAGTATTTATAGTTTATATATTCATAACATATGGAATAATAGCACATGAAATAATATTCATGTCATGACTGTCCTTGTTTTTGTTGCAGAGTTTCTCAAAGACTAGTATCAGTTATTGCTATTGTCAACTCTTTTTCAATTACTCATCAAGATTTCATCTTTTTAATAGCTGCAGCAAGAAACCTTATCCCATATAAATAAGATGCTATTAACAATACAAAATTTGTACCATTTTATCTTGATAAACTAAAAAAATCTTGTGTAAAAGCAAGATTTGTTTTTTCAAATTCAGAGTCTTGATTCAAAGTACTATTTTTTGCCATACCTTTTGACCATTCCTCAACTGGAGGAAAAGCAAATTCATTATGGTATGGCAAATTAGTTCCTTGTCCAGTCATATTTAGAAACATTGACCTTTTTAAGATAAAATGATACTGACAAGTGACATGATTAATCAGGACTATTTGCTTTCTTTTATTTATTTTGCATAAGATATATCTTATATATATTATATATATGAATATATATATATATATACATATATGAATATATATATATATATATATATAAAAATATAAAATTGGGAAACATCAAAGTATTACTTTGGTCATTGACTATCTATAGCCCTAAATGATTCATATGTAATGTTTAGATTATACCTTTCTAACCCGAAGTAGGAATCTGATGACTTTTATGTGCTCATTTCCCCCCAACATATGCACCAGATACACATTTCAAAAGGAAATTTTTGCTTTAAAACTAATATGCTTCATATTTATTAGCATCATTATGAAAAATGTCAATTTCTTTTTGTAAACTCAAATAACCTTTGATTATTTTGGTATGAGAAAGCCAGCATTGTGTGTGTGTGTGCGTGTGCGTGACAGTGACACACATTGCAATATCCCATGCTTTATTTTAATATAGTCACACAGTTTTGCAACAAGCTTTTCCTTTAATGGATTTTTGTTTATAATCATTCTTTTAACAACTTATATGTAGTTTGTCATTGAAATAGATCAATATGTGATTGTCTCTGAAAGGTGCAATATGTCTAAATTATATGAAGATATATCTGTGTTTGCAAAAACCTACATGTAGCCCTGACTTTGAGCTCCATCAGTGTAATCAGTGAGTCCAATACATTTTTCCCCCACAGGAATTAATTAATTGCTTTTAAAAAGTGGCAGTTATATTGAAAATTTCTCAATAGTTTCAATATATCACAAAAATTTTAAAAATGAGCATGTTTATCTGTTAGGGGCCCTTAGGGGCCAAGCTCTGGACTGCCCTCCAGAAGCTGGCTCTGCCTTCAGGGAGCTGGCTCTGCCTTCAGGGAGGAACATGGGAGGGGCTCTGGTTGGGGATATAAGGGGCTGTCGGGGAGGGATCAAGGGAGAGTGATGTAAGCAATAAAGTGAAGTGCACTGGCCACCTCAGGTGTTCTGTGTAGTCATTTCCCACTCTGTGGAGGAGTGGGGATTCCCCTGCTGTAGCTGCATAGGGTAGGAGCCAGAGACGTCCAAAGACTAGGGAAAGGGTAAGTATCCAAGCAAAGCTGGGTGTAGCAGGTGCCGCCTGGCATATCCAGGTGAAAGCTGGGGAAGGAGCCCCATGTATAGATACTGCCTGGCTTAAGAGCCAGGCGAAGGCCCCCCAGATAGATACCGCCTGGTCTAGTATCCAGGCGAAGGCCCAGGGAAGAGCCCCGTGCATTTATCTACATCTGTTGTTGCTTTATCTACTGGCAATGCAAAAAGTTCCCAAAATAATCGATCAAAAAGGTATTCAGATTATATTGGTAGTTTTTACAATATAATTTATAAATCGAACAGTCCCAAGGTCCTTTCCATATGATTTGCCCAATATTGTTTTGATCATATCTATAGCTAGAGTAACACCATTATTTATGCTATTATGAATGAGACTTTTTGTAGTAAGAAACTTTATACAACGCAAGAAATCCTAATTTTCCCAGTACATAAATGGGCAAGTGATATGACCAAATACCTTTCAAAAGAATTGCAAGCTGTTAACAACTTTGTAAAAGATTGCTCCAAATCACTAATAAGATAAATATAAACCAAAAGAACTTTATGGTTAACCTTACAATCAGAAAATTGGTAAAGGTGATACAAGATGGGAATATTAGGGAATGGCCAAACTAACATGCTATTGGTGGACCTGCGAATGGGGCAGTCATTGTGGAAAGTAACATACAATTATGTAATGAGAGTGGCTCACAGTGTCTATCTCATTTCACCCAGAGATTCCATTGCTAAGTTATATAAAATATATCAATGATAAAAAGTAAAACACAGAAATATTGGTGTTTTTAGTAGTGGTTTTGTAGTAGCATAGAAATATAAACAAAATAGATGCTCATTGATTAGAAAATGACTTTTAGCAAGTTCTGTTACATTAATGTCATGTAATGTACAGTAATAAGTGTACTATAAAAAAAGAATGTGAAGAGTGTAACTGC
Source organism: Potorous gilbertii (assembly GCA_028658325.1). Lineage (NCBI taxonomy): Eukaryota > Metazoa > Chordata > Mammalia > Diprotodontia > Potoroidae > Potorous > Potorous gilbertii. The sequence goes on along the minus strand of CM053769.1, from coordinate 19,744,011 downwards.
ACAAATGAAAAATCATTTATTTAACAATTCTTGTGTTCCAAGCACCATGCAAAGTTGTGGGAACACAAACACAAAAATGAAGGCAATCCCCACCTGCGAGAAATTTCCCATTTTGATTGGGGAGTGGGTAGAGACAATATACATAGATGAATGGCAACTGTGGAGGACATTTTGGGTTTTGAACGTTATAGCAATGGTGAATGGAGCCTTTAGGCAGTAGATTAACATGTTCTTTTTAGGATCAATGACAGAGTGGATTTGATTATTATTCTAGAAGTGGGAAAGGGGGCAAAGATAGTGCCATGGTAGCTGTGAGTGAAGTAAAGCTCACCTGGGGCAGTCCATTCCAGACAGCAGGTCATCAGGGCAGGAATTCCAAGGATGAAAGCATTAAGAAGCATGAGGATGGAAAGATTTACATGAACTGATGCAGAGTGAAATAAGCAAAACCAGGAAAACAATAGATATGATAACTGAAGTAATGTAAATATCCTCTTTCAAAATGTCACCTTAATTTATTAGATTTCATGTTATCTATAACTAAAGCATTAATTCAGAGCAAACAATGGTATCTGATCTCCACCAGTAACAGTACATATGTAATCTAATAATAAATAAAATGAGTTTTATATTTTGGATTTGGGGTTTTTATTTTGTATTTCTACATGTCTGCTACTTAAACTTTTTTGAACATCTTTGCTTGTACTAGTTCCATCTCCTTCAGTGTATTTTCTCTTCAAACCAGTTATATATTTATCTAGCACTGAAGAATATTATTTCATATAATACCATAGAAAAAATATTAAGAAAATTAAATTTAGATGTTGAAAATTTCAAATGATTATAGTCATTCTCAGATCATTTTAATTCTGCAAAACATATTTTTTTTACATTTTTAGTGAAGACATTCATTTCTGATATTCCTCACAACATTATACCATCTGAAAATTTTTAAGGATCCTGTCTTTTCCTTTATAGATGACTTAATAAAAAATGTTAAATTACACAGGGCCAAGCACAGATTTTTGGTATACTGCATTGGAGAAATGTTGCCATGTTGATACTGAACCATTAACAACCACCATTTTCAGAATAGACAACATGTGTTGGCTTAAATTTGAACTCATTTGCACATATTGCCTTAAATAATCACTGTGCTACAATTGCTGACAGTTGGGGGAAAATGCCATCAGTTTTGCTTGTATTGACTTCGATTTGAACTTTATTTGCATTGAAAAATCTGGATGTATTTATGTGAGAGTTGTATTTGAAAATATATAATAAATTTTTATAATTGTTTTATGCCTTCCCTTCAGCTCCCCTCTTGTCTGCCTTGAGGGTTTGGTTGGGTATGTTATGTATGAGTTACCTTAGAAACCCAACACTTCAGCTGCAACATAATACTTTTAGTATTATATAGCCAAACAATATGTCTAATCCTTCTTCCAAGTGATATATCTTCAAAAACTTGCACATGATTTTTCTGTTTCCCTGATACTCCATTATCATCTCTGGTTCATTCAGCACAGATTTTTTTAGAAAAAAGATCAGCTCTCTCTGTTGAACTTCCTGTATTGATCTATCATATTCTAACTTGTATTATAATTGTTTGTGTCCTTATCTCATATCTCTACTAGATGCTAAATTCTAGGGCCTCTGCCATTTTAATCTTTATTTCTATATTGCTAGCCCAGAGTAGGGACTTTTTTGGGGGGCCGCAGGGGAATGTTCACTGGGGTATGAAAATTCACTCCATTGGTGAGTTAGATGTAACTTAGAAGTATTAGAGTTTCCTAGTGCACTGAGCTGCCGAGTGACCTCTATAGGATCACATAACTAGTAGATATCAGAAATAGACCTTGATTCTAACTCATCTGACTCTAGAGCTGACCTTTCCTCTAAGCTAAGGTGCCATTGATTATATGCTGTGAGAGCTGAATTGAAGGGTCTAAGTTGTTTCTGGAGACCACCTAGGACCATAACATTAATCTATAATATTATTTTCTAGTACAGGCCTAGAACAAGGTTGGTCATACTAATTATTGGATGTGTCTTGTGGTTCTCTAGATCTGTTACAAAGTAGAGAGTTGGATCTACTTAGTCTTAATATGTAGCTTTGGATTTGTCTGGAAACATATTAGTGTCTTCTCTCCCTTTCAGACAATCTAGTACCTTGGCAGTTAGGATAATGTCATAGCTAAATCTTTTATCTTCTCCAATGCCTAGCATTATATTTTGTCTGCAGTAGGTATTTAATTCTGGTTTACTGTACATGTGGTAAATAGAGGAATAAATAGGCATAGGAGGGCAGTGTAATATTAACTCAAAGTATTTGCCTCTGCGTTTAGTAGACATTGGAACTTAGACATCCCTTCTGAACATTTTTTTACGAGGCCATTTTATACTTTCCATCTTGGTCTTTTGCCTACAATAAAAATGATCTTCATGAAAATAAATCCTAACCTGACAACCAGATAGACTTAAGCTTCTGAGTGCTTTCCTTTCTCCATACTATGATCTGCTTTATAAACCCAATATAAGAGAATAAAGCTGGCACTGGAGCTATCAAAAAGTTCTTTTTACAGAACTTTATCTGAATCATTAATGGGTGTAATTGAGATACTTAAAGAAAGAATGTGAGAGCCTGGGTCTAGGGGTCAGAAGTTTGGAAATTCTGGGTTCTATTTCTGGTTATTTTTTTTTTTTGATTTGTGGTACTCCCTAGGGCAAGTCATATAACTTCCAATTTCTCCTGTGTGATTTTTTTCAGATTATGAATTTTTTTTAGGATCCCAAGATAGTAATATATTTCAAACTTTCAAAACAGTTTTCATTTCTTTTCCTTAAGAAAATATTTTCAACGTTTTTCTTTGTTGCTTTTGAAGACAACCTTAGGCAGCTTGGAGATATTTTATGGGATGAATGGTGACATCATATTTGAAGTATATAGGGTCATTGCCAAGAGTCCTGGAGAAATAACTGTAGGTTGGTACTCAAATATTCCCATTCTTTGGAAGTATTTCATAATGTCATCAATATGGCTGGGTCAGGAGACCAGAAAATTGGATTCTCTTTGACTTGGGTGACACATATAAGCACGATTAACTGCCTTTTGGCAAAGTGCCCTTTAGATTAGTAGATAAGAAGCCTATTTGAACAATTCCATTAAGGAACTTTTCCTAGTCCTGTGATAATCAGCTCAATGAAAATCTGTCTGAGCTGTCTTGCTGCTCTGACTACAGAGTATGGAAGGAATACTGAAAGTCACACAATGTTTGAAGATAAGCAGCTACTCTTCTACTGGAATTTGGTTTGAAAAGTAAAACTAGCCTATGGTTAACTTTGATAATGAAGAAATTTCTCTAGAGAACAAACTAGTTGTGTTCAAGATAAATTGGAAATAAAGACAGCACCAGAAAGGCTTCCCAAAAGAAAGTAAAATTTTAGCTGGGATTTGAAGGAATCCAGAGAAGCCAGGATGCAGAGATCTGGAAGGAAGGCATCCCCGGCTCTGGAAGCTTATAGATCCCTTTTCAGAATGTTTTAAAATTCATAGAATAAAACACATGCAGTTATAAAGTAAGCCAATTACATGGTGACATAGTTATTGAAACTTTTTTTTAAAAGCCCATGGACCTCAGTTTAAGAACCTGAATTTTAATCTAATCTCATTTTACAGATCACTGACAATACATGGATAGTATTAAAGATATTTTGTCTGATATTCCTAAAAAAGATATCCCTTTTTTCCTAACGTATGAAGTCCCTCCCCCAAAAGACTATGTTTACAGTGATAGTTATAACTTTTGATAGTATGTTGTCTTTTTATTCATGTGTGATAGTACCAATAAATGGATCCACCATAATTATATGAATTTGTATATTATGAATGCATTCCTTAAATAAATGTTTCTTAAGCATATATTAAGGTAAAAATGTTGAGTCTATTACTGGTATGGGACCTTTCTGTCAGGTGGGACATGCATAGATCTTGAGAATCTAGAAGCATTTCCATAGCACAATGAAATATTGGAGAAATTTAGTGTAGGGCTATGGAAAGATTGTACTACAAGTACCACTAGTACAATACTACTACTACTATTACTGTTGGCTGCTGCAGCAACTACTAAATTATCCAGCCAAGTAATTTCATCTTCTACCACGGTAGCTCTAACTTATCTATTTCTGAAGTTGTCAGGATATCGAATAATTGACGTCTTGGATTCCAAGCACTGGGATAGCAGCCTCTTGTTCACTCCTATCATAATATTAGTTAGAAATCAGAGAAGCAACTGAGTGTGAAGAATGATGCTGAGGAAAAATGTATTTGACTTCTGTGCATCTGGGTGAATGGAAAGTGTCCATCTGGCACAAACATGTAACCTGATGAATCTCAGTACTTGGAAATCCAAGCAGAATAATGGTGATAAAAGTAGCAATACAGGACAGTTACCGAAGGATGCCAACTGTTGGCTCAAGTTAGGGCTTTGCTTCGTTCCATAAGACTGACAAAGGGCAAGCTAGGGAAGGAGATTGAAACCAGTCTGCTTTCGAAGCCCATAGAGGCATGGATTCAGAACTGGTAGAGGAGTAACAGGATCACAGAAACACAGACTTAGAGTCACAAGGCACCCTGGACATCTTTGAGTCCAATCTATTCATTTTAAAGGTCAGAAAACTGAGAGCTAGAGCACTTAAAGGACACGTGGAGCATCTCCTAGGTAGTAAGGGACAGAGGCGGAATTTGAAGGCTGGTCTGAACACTGTGCTCTTTCACAGCTGAGGATCAGGTCCAGTAAAGCCTTGAACTGCCCAATATCATGCAGAGAACAAATAATAGGGCTTTGATTTGAATTCAAGTTATCGGTAGAGATATTAGACTCAGCATCAAAATAACAAGGGCAAGAGTACAAGACCATGGAGGCATGGGTATGTGTCAGTTTCTCTGACAAAGATTTGGGGATTTTAGTGGCCTGCAAATCCAGTAAGAGCTGAGTGTTGTATGTATGATGTGGCAGCCAATAAAACTAATGCCATTTTCAATTGCATTTAGGCAGTTGAAATTAAAGCTCTCCTTAATATTTTAGGAAGGAATGCAACTATTCAGGAAATAGAGAGTAGGGTTTCAATAGATTATGTAATTTTATTCCTTCAGTGGGGGTGGGGGGATATGGTTATGTTCCTATTCTGTTTTCCCTTCAGTGATGAAATATTGTTCCATTTTATCTAGTAGAGTGGGAAAAGACACTGAAATATTGGAGACCTCCTCCATGTTAAGGTATGGTAGCTGAATTCAGAGACTGCATCCATTCATGTTCTAACACACAAAAAGGAATTACACTCCATAAATTCACATCCTTAGTAGGGAATGTAAGAACACACAGCTAGGTGGTATAGTGGTTAGAGCACTGGCCCTGGAGTCAGAAGAACCTGACCGCAGATGTTTACTAGCTGTTTCACCCTGGACAAGTCATTTCATACTGCTTACTCCAGTTCCTCATCTGTAAAATGATCTGGAGGAGGAAATAGCAAAGCACTCCAGTACCTTTTCCAAGGAAACCTCATACGGGGGTCACAGAGAGTCAGCTGGATATGACTGAAATAATTCAACAACAATGGCAACCAAAGGTAACATTGTCATTTTTATATTAACTTTTTTTTTTACATAGTTGCCATCCCAGTGTTCATTCCAAGTGGGAATTGATGGTTTGTAAAAACTTAAAAGCATGTTAAATAAGAAATGCCATTCATTTGTTTCTACCTGAGATTAGAAGAAATGCTTGAGTAGTATACTTGGCACACAGTAGGCACTCAATAAATTCTTGCTGACTGAGGAAGAATGCTGAATTAGATGAATATAATTATCTCATGGAGATATAATTGCATTTATAGTAATTTTTTATGTTTAATTTTATTGACATTTTGTTTTGTATTACCTTCATTTCTGTATCCACTTCAGTTCCCCTGCCCAGGGATCCATCTGTTTTCACGCAAAAGGAAGAAAAAAACTCGTTTCAGTAAAATGAATGAACATATTGAATGCCTAACTTGTTCTACACCCATAGTCACCTTTACCATGATGGGATCATTTCTTCTCTGGTGACAAGCTTGGTCACATAATTTTCAACACAATAGTTTTAAAGTTGTGGTTGCTAGGTAAGTTTTGGAAGACTGATTTTTTTTAATCTAATATAGATGTAGAAATAAATAGAATTTTTAAGAAGAGGGCTGTTTAGTCATATGCTAAATGTTGGTCTATATGGCATAACAAATTTAAAATTATAAATCAATTTCTCTGTAAAAATTAAATCCTTTTAAAAACTAAGTCATGTTTCTACAGGGGCATCTCAAAAGATGCCACCTAAAATAAAGAAAACCATCAGCTGGGTTAGATGCAAATCATTTGCATAACTTTTGATTAACCACAATCAGGAGTCCAGTTCAGTTTGCTTAACTAAAACCACAATTGAATATAATGGCATGTGTGCACTGTGGGAGATGATAAAGCAAATAATTCAGAACAGTATGTAATACAGTCATCAGGGTAAACTGTACATTGGTTCAAAATGAAACATCATTGTACGTGGCAACCTCTGTGTTTTGTGTGGAATTTTTCTTTCTTGTGATACGCTTTCTGTTTTTGAACGTGCTGTAAACCCAGGGATTGACTGGGTTTATCCATAGATTATTTGTACATATTAAAGGCATGTGTAGCATCCTTACTTATGTGATGAAATAAAAGTCTTGGGGGGAACAAATGAGTGTGTGTGTGTGTGTGTGTGTGTGTGTGTGTGTGTGTGTGAGAGAGAGAGAGAGAGAGAGAGAGAGAGAGAGAGAGGGAGGGAGGGAGGGAGGGAGAAAATGTTCAGTGTTCCCACAGCATTGATAAGGTAGTCAAAATGGGTAGACGCAGCTGCCTGAATGGGGACCCAGCTACCTGGGTAACTCAGCTCCTCCTCTCTTATCTATCTCCCCCTTCCCTTCCTTTTCTTTTCCAAAGGAAGGTAAATTTGGATGACAGGATGATGCCCAGTTGACTTGGGTTTTCCTGGCCAGTTCCCTTCCCTTCCCTTCCTCTACTGTACTCTGAATCCCTTAGAATGGAGAACACTAGGCCTCTGCCCAGGCTCCACTTAAGTACTGTTTTCTGGATGCTCCTGGCTTCAGAGTGATTATCAATAGTAACTATTGCTGTTTCCCTCCCAGCCTGATCCAGTTATTTTTCTTTACCTCATTAAAGGGACCATCCCCTGACTACTTCTTAAACAGGCCTATTCACTGAACGGGTGTTACCTCACCCTAAGTGAATACCTGAATAGACCTTGGTCCCAAGGTCTTCCATTGCATCCTGGGCCATCTCCAGCCATCCTGATACATATCCGGTCACTGGACCCAGATGGCTCTGGAGGAGAAATGAGACTGATGACCTGCACAGCCCTCCCTCACTCAAAACAAAGTCAAGTGCAAGTCATGTCATCATGTCCCTGATGGCATGGTGGTCTTTGGCGATGAAGGATGAACTCAACAAAATGAGTAGCCTCTTAAGTTAAACTATAACCAGTACAACGTGTGAGTCCTTCAGAAATTGTTCTTTTCAATTATGTACTAAATGAAGATCTTTATATTTTATATTCACCATTTTTCTTGAGTTGCCTAGGCAACATATATTTGTCAAGTTATTGTCATATAAGAGTTTGCTGTAGTATGTCATAGGGACATGATGGGATTTCCATCAGAGTGACTTCAAGGATTTTGTATCTGCTACTATGCCCTTTTCAAATATAAATCCAGCAGCTTTTTAATTGGTTAGGAAGAAAATGTTGATACATAGCATCTTTGAAAGCATTTATATACATATATATATATATACACATATACATACTATATATATATATACACATATACATACTATATATATATGTATGTATATATACATATATATATCAAGTTTTGAATTAGGATGGTGCAATAGTCAGAGTACTGATGTGGTCAGATCACCTGGATTCAAAGCTTTGTTCTTCCCCTTATTGCCTGTGTGGTCCCTTTGGATCAGGGATTTGCCAGTACATCATTCTTTCCACCTATGACTGAGAGAGCTACCTGGGGCATTGAAAGTTTACATGAAATGACCAGGGTCACATAGTTAAGATGTCTCAGGCTAGACCCTGCTTCTTTCTGACTTTGAGACCAGCTCTAACCATGAGCCTTGCCACTCTTTCCACATCACAAGCTGCACACATTACCGTACTGTCTCTCCTTCAGTAATCCTTTTAGCTCTTTGGATTTCAGATTTCTCCTCTGTAAAACTCAGAGGGAGGGAATCTTCAAGGTTCCCTGGAGCTCTAAATCCTTTGATTCCATTCTTAAAATTTGGTTTTCATTTCACTAGCCTAAGGAAAGACTCTAAGAGATCATCTACTCCAACCATCTACTCCATCATTTTACAGATGAAGAACCTGAGATCCAAAGAGTTAAGTGACTTGGCTTAAGGTTTCACAGGTAATAAATAGTAGAACTGACATTCAAATCCAGGTCCTTTGACTCTAAATCCAGGAATTTTTCAACTAGACCGTGTTGTATTTTATACACATTCACATATATCCACACACTCACACAAATATATACTTAACTATGAAAGATTTGTTTTCCTGAGGGGTTGACAAGTGAAATATAGTCCAATATGACTTTTTGGCTTTGTGGAAGGAAGATGAGCATGAGAAGGTAAGATGTCTTGGGAGATCCTTCTGCTTCCTTCCATCATTTATTTTCATGGAAAGAAAAAAAAATTAGTCTAGAGTTGCCATTTGTTGATTAAATGCTGTAAGATTTTCCCTGATCCAACAGTTTTTTTCGCAAAATGCTTCCTTGACTCCTTTTCTGACAAAAACAAATTCCTTACAACTGTGTAAGATATTCGTAGACTTGTGATCAAAATTCTTTTGCCTTATTAACCTTGAAACAGCTTTCAAGGATCATTTAGCTGTATGTTTAAACAAGCATTTAAAACTAGGATCCTGAACATCATATCAAATTAAAAGTTCTAGAAAAAAATGATTTATAACTAAATTTACCCATAAGAATTTTCCTTCCTTCTTTCATTGATGATGACCAAATTTAAGGAATGAGTGGAATGGATATTCCTTCAGTCAATTTTTAGCCATTTTTTAGCTTGGATAGCCTTCTTACAGATGCAGATTGCAATGCCCGTATCAGTGAGGTCGTCTTCAAGAGTTAGTCATGAGGAAAATTAATCACACAGCAGCCAACTGGGGATCCAGATTCCCTGGACTTACATAGCAATAGCAGGCATACTAGGTAACACTACGTACATATTTGGTAGCTTTCCTGTTTGGTAAAAACCAGCAGAATTTCTACTCCATTGGTGTAAATATTGAGAACTCAGAGTCATCATGTTGAGGTATTAGAGTAGGATCTGAGAAAAAAATGAATAAAAATGCATTTTTTGGCATAAGGATCTGATAGAAGCACATGGCTATTTGATTAGTATCTCTGCTGAAAAGATATATGATTTTACTAATAGGTAAATGGTCAGAGGTAAACAGGAAACCATCATAACATTTTATTTTGTTGATGTCTTATTTGTGAAAAGAATAAAACATGGGAAGGAAAAATATATGTGCCATATTTAATGGATAAGAAATAATAATATAGTTAATATTTCTAATAGTTAATATTTATATAGTTTGTCAAGGTTTACAAAATGCTTTACATAGGTGATCTCATTGAATTCTCTTAACTCTCAGAGGTGGGAACTGTATTATTCATATTTTGCAGATGATAAAACTGAAATGATGAGATATTTTTATTTGTGTAGGATCATGCAGCTAGTATCTGAGGTAGGATTTGAACTCAGACCCTCCTGACTCCAAGTCAAACACTCTATTAACTACACCCCTGTTGCATAATAACATAAATGTACTAATTAACTTTAGCTGAGGAGTCTTGTTGACACATTAAATTTGTTATATGAATTGTAACAATTTTGACATAAATTTTAAATTTATTAGCACAGTTCTGACTGTGAGTCCTTAGAGGATTAACTACTTTGAGATTCTCTAGTGTAGTGGAAAATGTGTTGTGGTTGGAAGCAGAAAAAAAACTTTCAAATTCTGCCTCACAATTAAACTAACTGTGCAACCACCGGTGATCCTTAACCTCTGGGAGCCTCAGTTTTTTCATCTACAAGAGGGATGGGGAATGTGGAGAAAGAAGTATGGAGAGTCAGAATTGGCACCTGGAGAAAAATAAAGTGGTGAAGAAGACTGATCTGGTCCCTTCCTTTAAAGGGAAGTTGTGGGAGGAATTGACCAGTTAGAGGAGTGGGCTGCAAGAGTTTGTAAGAGAGTATAGGCTATTTCCATGCTCCAAGTAATGACAACTTGAATTGGGATGATGGTGGTGGGAACAGAGAGGATTTGAAATATTCAAACATTCAGAAGATGTTGTAGAGATGGAATCAGTAAGATATGATGATGGATTTTATGTATAAGACGAAGGATAAAGAAGAATCAACAATAACCCCCAAAACATGGGAGAGTAAGTGAGTGATAATACTATATGTAGTCAAATCGTAGAGGAGGGAAAATTTAGAGGGAAGGATAATTTATTTTTGCATGTATTGAGTTTGATGAGTCCAAATAAAAATGTCATTTAGTTAGTTAGAGATGTAGGTCTAAATCTCCAACAAGGTTGGAGACTGATGTCTCTGTCTCTCTCTCTGTGGCTATATCCGTAGCCACATCTACATGTTATTTTCGAAGAGGTGATAGTTGAACTGAGAGTCATGAATGAAATAGATGAGAGGAGTATAGACAGATGAGAGGAGTATAGACAAATAAGAAAACCAAGGTCAGAACCTTGGGGCCACACTGAAAGGTCAGAAAGAGGATAAGGAACCAACTAGAGAGACAGGAAAAGATGAATTAGAGAAATAGGAGGAAAACCATGATAGTGATGTTTCTGGAGCCAAGGAAGAAGACAGTTTCCAATCCAGAGTAGCTGGGTCAGAAGCTGAGGATAGGCAAGAGGATAAATGCCTGCACAAAAAGGCACTGGGTGTTGTGATTAGGTGGTCATTTCTTTAAGAGAAGAGTTTCATTAGGATCCTGAGGGGTAGAAAAAATAATTTTTAAGTGAGTGAAGGAAGTTTGGTAATTAAAATGTGGCAGCATCTTGTTTCAAGAAATTTGAGAATGAAAGGATCAAGGGAGAGATTTGTAAAGTACTTAACATAGTGCCTAACATTGTATAAGTGCTATGTAATTGCTTATTACTTTTCCCTCCCCCTTTCTCCAGAATGGGATTGAATAGATAAGATGGTAGCGAGATAAAATAGACCATGGGAAAGTTGTTTGTTTTTAGGACTGGGATGACCTGAGAATCTTGGTGGGCTGGTGGGAAGGAGCCATTGAGAGGAAGAAATGGAAGATTCATGAAAGAAAAGGGGTAACTACTGGATCAAGTCTTGGAGATCTTGAGAGGGAATGGAAGACGGCATAGGTGAAGATAGCTAGTGAGGAATAAGGGTAGTTATTCTTTTATGAACAAAAAGGTAGGGAAATAGAGAAGGTGTACCAAAGTCTTAGGATTCTAAGTCCAATCTCCTTTCTGTTATGCTTTATAAATAGTTTATAAATTTGATAAATAGTTTTTTATATATAGTTTTTATAAATAGTTACTGTGATGAATGACAGCAAGTGATGAGTGATGTTGGATGAGGACGATCGTTGCAATAGGAATTCAAAGAATGGAAAAATGACTAGAGTTTGAGAGGACTAGATGAGTCCTCAGTCCTTGAAGGCCAGATAAAATTTGAACGAGCAAAGAGAATGAGGGAAAATGTTAAAGGTTATAGAAACATCACAACAAAAGCATGAGAGCAGGAAGTAGGCTAATGTGTGTTTGTGTTGGGGACAGTAAAAATTGGAGATTTTTTTTGAAGTGGGCTAAGGAAGGATGGAACTCTACCATCATTCCCATGGGTCTTTCTAGACAGAACAGAATGATATTGCTTTTTATGAAAAAGCTTTGAAGGATAGAGGGACAGTGGACTAGTCCTCTGAGTTTATCAGAAAAAGACCAATTCAATCACACAGAATAATTATATGTACAGTTGAAGATTTGTGGGAATGTGACAGTCAGCTTAGTTTCTATAGCACTAGAGGAGCTGGACTTGAAGTAGGGAAGAGTTGCATTTAGACTCTGCTTCTGACACATATTGGCTGTGTGTCCAAGGGTGAGTCAACTTGGCCTTTAGTACTCCAGGCAATTCTGTTACAATATAGGTTATTGAGAATTTTCAGATCAAAATTGATGACTGGAGTTTCTAAAGCAGAGTTCTGGACCCATTTCTTTTCTCCTATCTCCCCAAAAAAGGAATGAAGGGAGAAAGTATTATACTAAATGTGGATGGAGGAAAAAGCAGAGGAAGGAGGCTTCTAAACATTATTAAATAAGACAAGCACTACAAAACCCATAATAAATCTACAAATGAATATACTGAGGTAGATTTCCCATCCCTTCTCCAGGGCATTTAGCAGAGATGGAATCACACACACACACACACACACACACAAATGAGAGGTCTTAACTATGCATCTGAGTATTCTTACCTTCATACTCTTATCTCAGCAGAAATTCAAACTTTCATGAGAACTCTTGCCTGTGTCATGCCTGTGTGAACAAGTGGTAATTGACAGCATGTCCAGCATCATGGTATAGTGACTTAGCTTAAGCTCCAGGTGTGTGTACTATACTGGTGTTTGGCCTTTATTTAAAAAAAATATTACAGATGTCTGGAATTGAAGGCTGTTGACTAGGTGCAAACATTACCTCATGCTCTACTTGACACTAGCACAGTTGGGGAGATTATAAAAGTAAATAAAAATGTGCTAAAATATGGAAACATGGGTGGTAGTGGTGGTGGTCAGTTCTCTATTATTTCAGTAAAACTGGTTTTCTCCATATAGCAGTCACCTGTTTATGAGTTAGACAGTATCTTTACTTGAAATTAATTCCACATTTATCATTTTCCACAGTTTTTAAAATGTCCTTTATTTTTCATAAGCAGTAAGCTTAAACTAGGAATTTGGAGAAAGGAAAGAATTTTTGAGCTAGAAGGAAATAGATCACAAAATTCCTGTAATATCTGAATGGCATCTTAGCACATAGAATGCCTAATCTAGAAAGTACATTATTGATTTTCTAGTTCAAACTCTCATTTTACAAAATTGGAAATTGAAAGCTAGGGAGATGGAATAACTCATCAAAACCACTCATTTAATATGTTTCTCAGTTATCTTAGAGGGATAAGTTGTATGATCCATAAATCTTAAATGGGGCACTGAATGGTGCTATGTACACTAGTATGCCTGTTTTGCCTCTGTTCATGTAGTGGAATCCCTAACCCCCCCAGACCCCCTACATTTCCATTTTCTAAAATAAAGGAGCACATTTTACACTGCTTTATATACACCATAACATCTAGTATAGTTCCTGGTAAATTGTAGATGATCAACAGATTATTTGACAGTTCTCAGTACTAATGATTAATCTTTGCCAATTTAACATCATGTTGATGTATTTTTTTAGTCCTAAGTGGATTTTAAAATGATATATCCAGACTGGTTCTCTAAAGCTAAAGCAAAATCTAAGTCATTCAAAAATAAGGCATTTGTTTTAAATTGTTAGGGTAATTGTCACATTGTAGATTATACTAGATGAAGAGGGGCAGGAACTCATTTTATCTAAACTTTATATCTCCTTTAGCACTGAATATGGTGCTCTATGGAAAGGAAGTGCTTAATGAATGATGAATGATGCTTAATGAAAGATGAATGGAGGAAGGAAGGAATGTATGAAGGAATGAACAAAGCCTATTCCGTTGACTTGTTCAGTTGCCTTTTTCAAAGGGCTGAAGGATTTCTGTTGCACACTAAAACTAGAAAGTCATTCCTCCAGTGGTACCTGTCAAAAAAATGGAATAATAGATCACAAAATCTCTTCTGAATTCCTCCTGAACTTAGCAATCTGCTTACAATTCCCACAAATGCTCTGCTTTTGCTTTTTTTAGTCATTGGGAACTTTATGGATCAATTTTACTTTTTCTTTCCAGAACAAATGCCACTGGGGGCTAGATATATAAATGTACAATTTAACAGTGAGAGTCAAATGCTGACTCAGTCATCAAGAATTGCACCTAGTGACTTTTGAAAGCATTCCCATTCACATGTAAGTCAGCCTGTGGTATCTTAGGACCTGTAAACTTGCTTTTTCTCCTTCAAGAATCCTAGAAATATTTTTACATTTTTATTTAAATGATATGGACTATACAGAATCTATTTTGGTCTACTTTAAATAGCTATTCCTAAAGTGCATCTTAATTTGATTCTGTTTTCTGAATATATGTTGTCTGGTGTTGATTATTTTGACATTTATGTCTGTATTTAATCTTGGAAACTCATGTGCAGTTATAACTGTAAATTGGCAGGTGCGCAAAAAGGGTAAGCAAGGTTTACAGGCATTGATTTATTCCCCCAGATTTCTTTCAGAAGGTGAAATCAGAAATGCTAACTAAATTGGAGGACTGGAGCTTTCAAATATGTTTAAAGATTTGACCTGTTTTTAAGTTCATCTCTAGCTCTTTATTGACATTATTGCTACAGTGATAAATAAATATTACAGTGAGTTTCAGCATACTTAATTCAGTAAATTTTCCTGCCGTCTCCAGTAATCCAGTGAACATAGGATTATGAAGTAGATGGCCCCTAAGTGAATATGTTGTAAGTAACTCTGGGGACTCCACTAATGTAAAAAATCACAAGAGGATTCATACCAGGGCCATGTGGTATTAGTTATACAATACTTTTTATATAAAACTCCCTTATCAGTCTTTTCTTCATGAAATCAGTTTATTGAAAGAGACAGCCAAAAGTACCATCATTTAAAAGTAAAATATCTGACTTCACCTGCCAAAAGTAGCCAATTGGATATTAACGTCTGTTAATGATTTAACTTTTCTTTTAACTGACGTCAGCGTGAGGGTGTTACTGCTTTCAATTATCAGTGAAAATACACTGCCTCTTTCCAGAAAAAAATTCTATAGAATACTTAGAAGTTATGTATTAGAACAATACTTTGTCTTCTTCATCAAGAACTAAGTGGCATCTTGTATCGTGGATGAAATCAATTAATCAACTAATTTTTTTGGCCTAGACTTTCACTTTGATTGTTGGAGGCATCTCTAGATGTCAAAACTTTAATTCACCAAAACAGACTGGCAAGTCATCGGAGTGTTAAAGAGTAATCTGAAACACTGAGGAATCACATGACTTGCCCAGGTCTTTTTTATTTTGTCCCTTATCCACTGTGGTTTCTAACATTTCTTAAAAAGCAAACCACACCAAACCAAAACAAAACAAAACCCTAAAAACAATGTGTATCAGATGGAGACTATATGAATTTCAGGTTTTGAAGTAAGAACATTAGTTATGAAAAATAGGTTATCATAGGGAATAAAACATGTGGATTTACATTTTGAAGTGTTAAATATATTGAAGACATTGGCGTTAAACACAACTTTTTCTGGGAGAAGAGAACATTTGGAGAGACCAGGTAGAAATGATCTTTTTTTTGGTGTTTCCTGAAGTAGTAATAATAGCTGGTATTTATGTCCCATTTTCAATTTTGCAAAGTAATTTAGAGACATTATTCCATTTGATCGTTACAGTCAGATTCAGTTGAATACTTATATTACTTCCATTTTTCAGAGGAGAAAAGTGAGGAGTTGAAGGGGTAAGTGACATCTCCATGGACACGACTTATGAGGATCTTAGAATCAAGTCATAGAGCTTCCTATGCCTAAGAGCAGTGTTCAAGTCACTGAGCCATGCTTTTGCTTAAGTAACCAGTATTCTTGGAGTATTTATTCACATTCCTATTCATGCAAAATGCAAATGTGATTCTGAGAATTGATCTATCAGTCACCAAATGATTTATTTTTATATTCAGCTTCATCTGATCAGAAGGTCTAGAGAAATAGCTTTTATTTTAGCAGTAACTCTTGAGTGAAAAGACATTTTAATTAGCATCATTCATCCTTAAAAGATCTGATACCATGAGGATGCCCTTTAATTTCATTTTAGCCAATTATCTTCATTTTCTACCACAAAATTAAAACTATTTGATTTGTACTTGTGATTTTAATACATCTGAAGGATAGCTCCACCAGAAAACAGTCCTGCAAAATCTCATTATCTGCCTCAATCTGTTTGAACTTTTGTTCAGTGAGTACATATGTCTAGATATACTGAGAGATATACAGTTCTTTGGTTTGTCATAAATGATGGTGAGCCAGCCATCATAATGTTTGTGGTGTGCTAAGAATACTTAATTCTCTGACTTTCCTATTTAATTTTGAGGTCCCATTATGAAAATAACAAAAACAAAGCCAGAATGTAGAATTAATTTTTAGAATGTCATGGACCATAGAAATCACCTATTTGATTTCTATTTTACAGGTGAGGAAATCAAGCCCTGTACAAGGAAAATGATTTAACCAAAGCCACATGGGTTATAAATAGCAAACATGATCTTCTGACTGCAAGTCAAGGGCCCTTTCCACTACATCTGATTGTTAGAATGTTTGAAAGTTGGCATAATCTTTGGCTTTTTCAGATAGTTCAACTGCAAGATTTGGTTAAGTTTTTAAAATAAAACATTGTCACAGATTCTCAAATTAGTATCAAGACATGTATGACATCATTTTTTCATACCTAAACATGGTTATAATTGAATTTCTATGAAATATGTAGCTGGCAGAAAAGTTATGTATCTAAATATTTAAGGATGCAAACTTGACATCTGTGTTTAGAACTCTTGTTGAAGAATGGCGTACCAGTTTAAATGACTAGGCGCTCATTTGGCCAGTGCAGTGAGTTGGTGAGCGGAGGACTAACTTCAGAATCAAGAGAACCTGTGTTCATTTCTTGATTCTGACACATATCTGTGTGACCAGGTGGGAGTCATTTTAATACTGTATTGTTTCAGATTACTCTGGATATCTAGGTAAAGTCATTTCTAATGTGTATTGATGATGGGAGTTCCCATACCATAAGTTCCTTTACATGAATGAAACTTAATGTTTTTAAAACAAAAATCTTTTGGAAGAAAAAAAATCATTCACATCAAAGTCATACATCCTAATGTAAACTGGAATTTTTGATTTAGAATCATTTGATTTGTAATTTAAATGTAGTTATAATACCAAATATCTCTTCCTGTTTTGTATAACATTAAAAATAGCCTAGTATACTCAGCCAAGCAATACTGTTAATATCAGTATTTTCAAGACTGCTTTTGGTGTTCTTGGGATTGGTATTTCTTGTATCACCGCATATTGTAACCATCTATGCCTTTGGCAGCAGGGGACATCTTGGTATCTTTGAAAAAACTTCACAATTTCCCAAGTGCATTCCAATTACAAGCATTATGAAATTATATATTTAATTGCCAGATAGATTTCTGATAAATAAGAATTCATATTGGAGAATACACAAGACTTTTAAAGCATGTCCATGACATTTATTAGCCTCATTTCAAGATAAGAACTAGCTATTCAGATTGAGTAGTTCTTTTCAATGAGGTGATTGAGGGTGGTTCAGTTATTTGCAAGCACCCTGAAAATCTTCCAAATTAAAAAAAATGCTTTTTTCAATATTGTAATATTTTTGTTAACTTTCTTATCACAAGATAGGTTTTTGGCAACCCATCTCTAGTTAGGAGCATTTACTTTATGTTTTTTTTTTTTCAGTACTTTGCAAGAGTTAGCTCTAACCTTATCTCTGGCCTTTGGAAGTGTATTTGATAACAATTCATCCCTTTGGTAGTCTTTTGTGTAAAGGCTTCAAATTATCTGAACTCATTGACTACTTCAGATCTTTTGGCAAACTTTTATTTATTTATTTTTTGTGAAAGTAGTGCCACATGACTTTTCTGAATCTACATTTATGTCAAATAACAATTTGGATGTGGTCTCCTTAGAATAAGTTATATTAGAAAATCAAACTGAATGGAAAATATAGTTGTGGGAAAAGGAATATTCATCTCTTGGAATTTACATATTAGGTCAGGAAAGAGAACTGCCAATTTCTCCTGTGTAAATAATAAAACCTATTTTTGATACCACATTTAGGGAAAAGATAGACTAAATAATATATGTCTATTAACTTGGGACTTAAATCTCTAGAGGCATATATAGTAATTCTTCATAGGAAAGGATAAAGATCATAAAAAATGTTGGTCGGTTATCTCGTTGGGTGGAGTCTAAAGTATTATGAAATCATGCAATATGGGTGTAGTACACATCTGGCCTTTTATGAAGCTAAGGGAAAGTGTGACATTCATCCCCATTCGACATTTTAAATTACATATTTGGGGGTATATTTTTCCCCTCATTTGAAAGCAGTATTCTCCATGTGGATTTTTTATGAATAAATTGTGACCCCAAAAATGATGGAAACAACAACTGAAGTAAATATCTGACAAAGTGCCATGGCGTATCAAAAGAAGAGTGTTCTGTAGTTGATAAAGTTGTATTTATATCAACATCCCTAGAGAAAGCACTTAAACTGTATACATTTAAGGCTATATTTATTGGATTTATATATCCATTTTTTGTTAAAGTGTTTAATTTTACACTTTCTACCTAAAAGCCACATAATTCAATTTATATACTGCAAGGTCTTTGTTCTCCAAGAATCTTCTTTTTTATCATGACATAAATTTTTTAGCTGACTGTGCCATTTGAATGCTTATTTATTTCTCGTTAACCGCTTTGGGTACCTTTGACACCAATTATATTGTTTTGTTAGTTGGACTTATTAGTCTGAATGAGCAGAAGGGGCAATTCTCATACTCTTCCTTTCTGGAAAATGTTTCTTGGATGGATTGAAGATGATCTCAGTTTCTGTGACTGGATTATTGCTGTTTTGGGCCTGGATCCCTTACCAAGGAACAAGAAATCTGGGTCTGTTTCTACTGGAATATGGGTTCCCTCTTTGAGTACTTTTAAGCTGTCAGGTGTACCCTAAACTTTTAGTTTCTGATTTTTTATGTCAGTAAATTTTTTCTTCTTTTTTTCCCTATGTTCCTTTTTTCCCAGGCTCTTCAGACATTTAATATTCTTTGGCAGATAGATGTTCTTTGGGAATCTTTGAAATGTTTATTTCTCTTTCTATTTTAAATTTTGCAGTGATATTTTCATGTTTTTTGCCTTCCATTAAAAATTATTTCCCTACTTCATAACACTCTCTTGGCAGAAGTGTTTTTTGTTTATTTTTCAATGAACAAAAATATTTTTTCTTTTTCCTACACTTCCTTCTCTTCTTGGAAAAAGAAAAGGACAAATTTTTAACAAAATACATTGTCAAGCAAAATAAATACCCACATTGTCCATGTCCAAAAACTTCATTATTGATACTCTGGAGTTGTGATTGGTCATTGTTGCATTGATCAGAGTTCTTAAGTATTTCTAAGTTGTCTATATGATATTATCATTTTACTCATTGATTTCCTGGTTCTGCTCACTTCACACTGCATCAGTTCATGCAGGTTTTCCCTAACTTACCTGGCATTGTCCCTTTCATTCCTCACCCCACCCCCATATTACATTCTGTTACATTCAATTTGCTCAACCATTCGTCAATTGATGGACATGCCCCTTACTTTCTGTGTCTTTGCTGCTACAAAAAGAGCTGTAAGAAATATCTTTGTACATACGGATTCATTTACTATTTCTTTGATGTTAAAGTTACATAAAGTTTAGTAAATTTAGGGGCATAATTCCAAATTGATTTGCATAGTAGTTGGGCCAATTTACAACTTCACCACCTGTCTAGGATTGTATTTGCTTTCTTATAGCCCCTTCAATATTAATCATTTTCATTTTTGTCAACATTTACAATCTGAAAGGCATTCAATGGAACCTCAGAGTTGCTTTAATTTCTATTCTATAAATATTAGTTATTTGGGGCATTTTTATATGGCTATTGATAGCTTGGACATTTTATTTTTGAGAACTGCTTAATCCTATCATTTAAGCATTTATCAATTCGTTATTCATTTTTCAGTTGTGTCTGACTCTTCATGACCCGATTTGGGGTCTTTCTGGCAAAGATATTGAAGTAGTTTGCCGTTTTATTTTCCAGATCATTTTACAGATGAAGAAATAGGAGCAAACAGGGTTAAGTCTTGCCCAGAATCACATGGCTATTAAGTGACTGAGGCAAGATTTGAACTCAGGAAGATGAGTCTTCCTGTTTCCGGGGTTGGAGTTCTACCCCCTGCATCACTTAGCTGCCCATTTAGCAATTGAGTAATGTCTATTTTTCATATAAATTCAAACCAACTCTTTATATATCTTGGAAATGAGACCCTTTATAAAAAATTAACTTGATACAAAGATTTTTCTTCCTTGTTTCCTGCTTTGTTTCCCATTTTATATATATTGGCTTTGTGCAAAATTAGTGTTCTAATTTTATGTAACCAAATTATCCATTTTATGTTCTGTTATCCTTTATATCCCTCATTTGGTTGTAAACTGTTCTTCTGTCCATTAAAATAATTGGATACTATTAAAGAAATGGAAAGGTAGGTCAGTAGAAAAGATTGGTTACACAACATGCAGAAGCCATCACAGTCACGTATTGCTTGATAAGCACAAGTATCCCAGCTACCAGAGAACAAATGTTTGACAATAGCTGTAGGGAAAACTGTAAAACCGTCCCAAAGACACTAGATATAGACCAGCACCTCACTTTGTAAAGCCACATAAGCTCCAAATGGACTTGTGACTTAGATATAATAATAAAAAAATAGAAAAATGAGGAAGATGTTATCTTTGTGAGCTATGAAAAGATTTTTAGAAAAGGTTGAAGGAGAATGAATAGCAGTAGGATTGTGGTTTAGAGATTTGAATAATGGGAAGATCAGAGATTTCTTATTTTTCATTTTAGCTTCTTCCTCTATTCATGGTAAACTAAGCATCTCCCTAAATTTTTCTGATAAACTCATAGACAATTGAACTGAGCAGAAAATATCTGGTACCTTCTTGACAATTATGTAGGAAACATTCACCCATATGAGCCTGGTCCTATTGCTGGAAAAATTGTGGAGATAGTAAAAAAGATAGATTGTGAGCATTTAGAAAAGAAAGTTGTGATTCTTGAAAAGCAGTTTGGTTTCATATAGAATTGGTCATGCCATACCAACTTCTCCCTTTCTCCCTCCTTCTCCCTCCCTCTCCCCCCCCCCACACACATACACACACACACACACACACACACACACACACACACACACACCATATTTTCTCTTTCAACAGTTATGCTACATTGATAGAATTCATATTCTACTGTATTACCTTGATAAAACAATGGAACACAGTAGACATTATATATGTATTTATATGCTTTAGGCACATTTTGTATTTATATATGTACACTTTACTTCCCCCATTGTCATGTAAATATCTTGACAAGAGGGACAACTTCCTTTTTATTCTGAATCCTAGAACAGTGTCTGGCACATAATAGGCATTTAATAAGTGCTCACTGAATAAATAAAAAGGGGCAATTTGCATCTGGGTTGTCAAGAATCTCTGAATAGAAGGTTAAGCAATTTAGATAATAAGTGACCTGCTCAGGATCACACCTTGTAAGTACCTGAGGAAGGATTTGAATTCAGGTTTTATTTACTGAAAATCCATCACTCTATCTACTTTGTCACCTGGCTGCCTCTCTTAAGCAATATAGTTGGGATCTGAGCTCAGGTCTTCTGTTCCCCAGTTTAAGGCTTTTCCTATTATACTTCTCTAGATATGCTTTATATATTGTGTAGGAACTTATGAAATGTTTGGTGAACTGAATTGAATCTTTTGGATGGGAGGTTGGTGTGGGGAAGGAAGGAAGGTGAGTTTGATGGCGTGCATAATATTGTGTATAGGACAACATAGATGATTAATCAATAGTTGCTTCCATATAAGGAGATATCTGAATGTTATGTGAATGAATGTAGATATATTTTACACTGTTTTTATAGCAATAAATTATTTGAAATATGACACATTGTATGTGACAATATGAGTGCTTTGTCACAAGACACACTGTGTACATATCAGGACTTAGAATGCTAAGACACATTAAAACAATTATATATAGTTTAAAGTAATTCTAAATATGGTGTTTTTGGGGGGCGGAGCCAAGATGGCGGAGTAGAAAGACTCACCTATGCTAGGTCCGAACCCACAGCCCATAGATTTCCTGTAAAAAGAACTCCTGACAAAGTCTGGAACAGTGGAAGCCGCGCAGCAACACAGTGAAGGAGATTTGCGTTGCAGAGAGCCCTGAAGAACCGACCGCAAAGGTACCCGGACTGGAGCCGAGTCCTGTCCTGCCGAG
>CM053769.1:19701798-19721036 GCA_028658325.1 Potorous gilbertii | reverse complement strand
CGGTATATTGGGGTGGGGGGAGGGGACAAATGGGGAGAAAATTTATTTAAAAAAAAAAGAAAATGTAGCTATCATCAGTGATAACAAAATGCATGACAGCTAACACCTTGTAGTAGAGATGACTGACCTACAATGGATATCATTACCTACTCTGTTTGCTAATCCATTTTCTCTAAGTATAGGTATAATGTTAGTTTCCTAAAGTGGAACGATAAAGTTTCTGTGTTTCCACATTCTCTTTACCTACTATTCCTGCAAATGATGGCTTCTATTATCCTTCCTGTGACATTGTATTCATGAATAGCCTACTCTTTCCTGAAATGTCTTTATACACTGGCTCCGGTTCTTGTCTCCATGACGAATAGAGGTGTCTGTCTCCATAACAAACCCTATCATCCTGTTTTCTATTTTGAAGATCAAAGTATCATTTCAGATATATGGGTTTCATTTCTCTAGTGTATTCTTTCTTGCACATTCTAGAATAGCCTTAGTTAGTTTAAGGAAGATTATTGACTTTAAGACATGGAAAAAAACATACCCTCTGGAATGCTTTGAGAATATTACATAGACCAGGACTTCTTCAGTGTCAAGTCAGTACTCAAATTAAATGTCTATTACTATGGGAAGAATTTGCAAATGTCAAACTAACATAATTACCACTTAACTCATCTCGACAAATTGTTTAACTTTTTTTTTTCGCAGTAACTTTGGAGATTTTCCATAATTTAAGGGTTCCTTCCTAAATAGAGACAAAATCAACTTTTGTTCAAATCTGTCATTTATCGATATCTAAAATTAAACTCAAAATTAAAATGGGACAATGATTATCCTCCCAAGGCTTCCAGTTAGTGGCACAAATAATCAAGCAATAACAATGGCAAATACCACCAGCAAATGAGACACAATCTGGTTTTTTCTTAATAACTTCACGCTCTTTGTTAGTCCTTGTATTTATTCACTTAATCAAGGTAGATTTGTAGGTCAAGTGATCAACAAGATAGAAGATGAGACTTTTTTTAATCCTTACTGCCTTACAAAAAATTTCTCAGAGAGAAATTGCTCTCTACAGGTAAGTAATTACAATCTAAACCACAGGATATAAACACAAGAAGCCCAACATGGTCACAAACTTATTAATGAAAAGTGAAGAATGCTAATCCATAATGTTTTCACTCAGTATCCTTCCACCAGCCTCTGTACTCTGGTAAGGAACACCTACTGATCCACAAGCTTGTGCTCTGGGGCCCCCTCAGGATTTTCCATAGTGCCATAGCTACAATCCACCTTTACCTTCCACCATCATCATGTTTGAACAAGCAATAGACATCAACTCTGCCAAAGTATATAACGAGGAAGGAAAAGTAAAAGAGGGAAAGAATCAGATTTCTGGTAGGGTAGAGTAACCCCTAATTCAAGAACTCACAAAGCTACAAAAGCTTTACCTGAAACATCTACCTGATTGTCTTGCAACCTTGCAAGAAGTTGCAGACACCAATTTATTCCAGAGAGAAAAAAAAAGAACAGGCCCAACATGGACTAGATTTCATCTGGGACCAGCCCTGCATCCTCAGAGGCTACATGGGAATGGTTGATACTCAAGGTCAATTCATTAAGACTCATAAAGTTTAAGTTCTCCATGGCAGGAGACAACTAAGATAGTCTAGCGGTACCCACTGGAGTAAACCCACCATCAAAGGGGAGGACTCAGAGAGTAGATGACAAGAGATTAAAGGGAGGGGAGAAATGAGGAGTCTACAAATACCAAGAAGAAAAACTCAGCTAAAATTTAGAGCAAAGTAGATAAATCAACAGTGAAGAAAGATGAAACAGAAAAATGACATTGGCATCTTGAATTCTTTAAATAAAGTGATTTACATTATTGTATTCTTTGCACAGATATGTTTACAACATTTTGGTAACTTAATGGAGCACAGATTTCATTTGATAAGTGTATGACATTCAATGGTAAACCCTCCCCGTGATGCTGAGAGCTTTCCTTGGGGGCTCTTGATACATCAGTACTAATGCATTTGAGTTAAAAGTTTATTGATCATTTTTTAGATGTACTAATGTACATCTAAATGTACTAATGTACCATATTTTCCAACCATTCATTTGATCCTTTTTCTCTATCTTGATAACAAATCCTTCATACTTCTGGCATCAACATCTGTGATCTTATTCAGATGTTCCTCCTTCTTTTGTTTCCTTTAGGGCTATTTTTTTATTTCTTCATGTGAGACAGAAGCATATTTAAGCTAATTTAAGGAAAAACTTCATAACAGACTTGAAAGAGGAATAGTTTAGTTTACCTCAAAGGGAGGTGCAGTTTATCTCACTATAGATGTCCATTTAAAGACTGAACAGTCACTGGTCAGTTATGTCACAGAATGAATTATTTTTCAGGTATAGATTGAACTCTACAGAGGACCTCTTAGACTGCCTGTAACAGAGTCTCTGTTATATAGAGATGTCAGCTTTCCACACAGCTTCATGTCCTTTGGCCTTCTTCAATAATTGCCTTTCCTTTGAACTTATCTCCAAATTAGTGTGTGTGTGTGTATGTATGTATGTGTGATGTACACAGACATTGAGATATTGTCTCCCTCTTTTGAATATAAGCTACTTGAGTGATAGCGGTGGGAGGTTTTTTTTTTGTTATTCTTTCTTTGTATACTTAGAATTGACTGACATAAAAATGCTCAACATACAATAAACACTTAGCATTTGACTTGCTTTTATAAAATTCTGTTTCATATTTTGTAACATACAGTTTACTGCCATCCTCTACATTCATTCACCCTTGTATTTAAATAAATATTAAGTACATATTGGTTTAATTTAGAATTTTTTCTCAGGTGTTTTTCTTTCTTATAAAAACTAGCTCTGATTAACGTGTCATCCATTGAAATAGTTATTCATATATCTGGCCAGTAACATAATGGTTTTTTTTAAAATACCCAAATTTCAGAAGGCAAGAGTGATAAAACAGTAGGAACAGGAGAAACAGTTTTTGATAATTTATTGGATATGATTTTCTCTAGAATAACGGACCTACAGAATAATATTAAATGGGATTAAGACAAATGCAGGGTGATATAACCAAGAAACTCTCCCCCTCAAAGAACACCCAAACTTATATGTAAGATTTGGAAATGCTGACAATCTCTTTTTCCAAATAAAATTTTCACCTCCATGATCCTCATAATTTATGTCCTATCATCATAGCAGATAATAAGAATACAATAGCATTTTGTGGACCACAAAAGCATTTTTCTCACAAAAGATGAGATAGACTCTGCAAATACAAATGTCTGAATTTTACAAATGGGGCAACAGGAACTAAGCAAGGTGATGCCACAAACCCACTGTCACATTGCTAAAGTGTAATTCCTAGGATTTTTAACCCATGTCTTTCAAGCTCACGTCCAATGCCATCTCAATTATATACTACTGTTCCTCGAGTACTTGCCTTTTGGATGTAATCTAAACCTTTTACTCCAATATTTATTTGAATGTCACAGAAATAATAACAGCTGCTAGAATTTGCATTATGCTTTAAATGTTGCAAAACTCTTTATTTTATTACATATATTATATAACAGCCACTAATGTTCCCTGTTGCCTTTCAATACTTATTTAGCTTCACTCCCAGTTACTTCCCATCTCTGTCCTCTGCTCCGATACATCTGATTCCTTTCCACCTCCCACACATGTTTTGTTCATTCCCATCTACATGCCTCTATTCATCCTGTTTCCTCTCCAAGGATCAACCCATCAACAAATATTTAGGCACCTATTATGTGCCTAGCAACCATGTTAGGTGTTATGGGGAATACAAAGAAGAAGTTAAGATACAGTCTCTGACCTGAAGTAACTCACAATCTAGCATGGGGAACAAGCATAATCCATTAGAGACAGAGAAGAGAAAATCAGACAGACTTGTGCTAAGCTGGGCAAAATTAACCATAAATAAATCTAGGAGTTCAGAGAAATGGCAGAAAGCAGCCAGGGAAAATGTCATGGTATAATCTGCAACTGGCACTGAATCTTAGAGAATAAATAAGACATAAACATGGGGAAAGCAATTTACTCTTCAAGGGTAAATTACAGAAGCAAAGATAAAGGAAGTAGATATTGCTAGCTTCCATGCTTTTGTTCAGGTTGTTTCTAATAGAAACATCCTCCTTCTGCATCTTTGCTGGATGAATACATACTAATCCTTGAAAGCCCAACTTAAATATCATCTCCTTCATGAAATCTTCCTCAATCTTCCTGATTGTTAAGAAATCTCCCTCTCAAATCTCATGCAACATTTTTCATAATTTAATTTGGTAAGATCATTTATTATAGTTAAAGGTATAAGTGCAGATGCCTTATCCCCTTACCAAAAATTCCCTGAGGTCAGAGATTGTATTTCATCTCAGATACAGAGGCTGCATTGAGTGCACAATCATCTGCAAACAGAAAATCATGCACCAACACTTCCTCCACTTTGATCTTGGCTTGTAGCCTTTTCAAGTTGAAGTGCTATAACTGACCTTGACGCCACGTTCATTCTCAGTGAAGACATTCAACAACATGGATGAAAACATTATGCTAAAAAGCATGGGAACCATCACACAGCCTTATTTCACTCCACTGGTAACTGGGAAATCCCTAGAGCATTGTTCATTATCCAGAACCCTGGCAAACAAGCCATCATGAAATTGATGGACTATGCTGATGAACTTTTCCAGGCAACCAAATTTTTACATAATTTCATGTAAGACTTTATGACTGATAGTATCAAAGGCTTTGGTCAGATCTACAAATGTTGTGTACAGACCTCTGTCTGCTCCTAGCATTTCTCCTGTAGTTGTTTGGCCGCAAAGACCATATCAACCTTTCCCTGAACCTTTCTGAAGACACACTGGCTCTCAGGTAGATGACCATCTTCCAGGTGAAGGATCAGTCTATTAAAGAGAACTCTGGCAAGAATTTTGCTAGCAATGACTAAGAGAGAGACCCCTCCCCCACCCTGTAATTGTCACAGGACAATGTATTTCCTTTACCTTTATAGAGATGGACAATGGAGGCATCCTTGAACTCCTGGGGGATAACCTCCTCTTGCCATATAGCCTGGAAAATTTCAGTCAGTTTTTGTATGAGCAATAGACCATCTATTTTAAGTAATGCAAGATGTGCAGATTTTGTGAATTCACTCCAAATGTTCACATGAACTTGTTTTTCACTTAGCAGCTTCTGAATTTCCCCATCATTTTCATCCAACCAGTCCTGATGTTTGTGAGTGTTCTGACCCAGATGAAAAAAGGTAATGCTATACACCAAATCTCTGAAAGCTGCCCACTCCTTTTCTGCTCCACTGTTGTCAACTGTGTGTGGACTCAGTTTTCCCTCCAAGTTAGCAACAAACCGTTCTCTCCTAGAAAAGAGCTCTAATCTGTTGACAGTAATTCTTCTGGTAGTCATTTGGTCTTGAGGACACCATTCTTTTTGATTGAACGTGAAGATTTAGATTGGAGAGAATCTATGATCAGTCCGGCATTCACACACTGCCTTCATTACTCTCACATCCTGTCCATCTCCTTACAATCACATAGTCTATTAAATGTCAGTGTTCACTGTGAGGGAGCATCCAAAAGTTTTATTGCACTTAGATAAATGGAACACCATGTTGGTGATGAAATGCACAAGTCTTCAGAAGTAAGTGGCCAGTGCTCCTGCAGCTTCCAATTCCATTTCTCCCAAGGACTTTCTGCCAAATCTGGTAGTCTGAGCTTACACTAGCATTAAAGTCACTCAGAACTATAAGCCTGTCCTCTTTTGGTGCACCAATGATAAGTGTCTTGAGTCTTCATAAAAGTTTTCTTTGGCCTCATCAAGGTTCATCGCGATGGCAACATAGGCACTGATGGCGTCTTCAGGCAAGTGGAAATTGTATTGTTATGAGCCTTTCATGCACTCCTTTTGGTAGGCGTATAAGCTTGTTGACCAGATTAGTTTTGACTGCAAAGCTCACATCAGCTTCATGGCATTCCACTTCACTGCAGCCACTCCAGAAAACCATGTATCCTGCTCCAGTTTTAGTAAGCTGGCCTTCATCTGCCAGCCTTGTTTCACTCACGGCTGCTATTTGGAAGTGATACCTGCTGAGTTCTCTTGCAAGAGCTGTTTGTTCATCTTTCAGGTTTACTGGATTTTGTGCTGTCTAGATATGCGCATTCCATGTGTCGATGGTGAGTGGAATCACGTTGGCAGATATTCTTGTACAATTTTTTGTTTCAACTACAGGCTGGAACCCCTGCCTGCCACAGCAATCAAGCCAGGGTTGGGTAAGCAGACAATTTTAGGGCACCTTTTCTAGCCCCTTCCTCATATCAGGTGGTAAGAAGTACAACCCTTAAAAGACCCCAGGGGCTGCTGAATCCCACTGCTGCTAACAGTGAGAAGACAACCCTATGGCCTGGGTCAGTTGTGTGCAAGATTGTGACTACAGTTCCCATTGTAATCCCAGCACACCTGCTGCTTAGTCATTTGTTGTCACCACAGGACTTTGAGATACGTCAAAATGGTAAAATGATAGGAGTGATGTCTTTTGACTTACGCATAAATTGGATTTAAGTAGGGTAGAGTTGTATGAAGTTACCAGCCTCACTCTCTCCTCCAGTCATCACACTCCTGTGGCAGGACAGAGTCAAGATGGCTGGCAATTGTTCAAGATGCAGTGGATGATCTTGGTCCAAGAGCTCAACAACATGTGTCAGCTGCCTTCAAGGCCATTGGAACAAATTATACTCATCTATCTGTTCCACTGGGGACGTCTTCACAGGCTTGAGGTAGATAGCCCTCTCACTCACTGATGGATTTGAGACCCCCAGGTTACCATCAACCTGGTTTAGCCTGTCTGCTGAAATAGTTTACTGGGGTATGGTCCCTGAACATTCTACAGTTTCTTGGAACCACAAATGAGACTAATGTGGAGCAGGTGGGTAGCAAAGGTGGCAAGCAGCCTTTAAAAAGGCTCAGCAACCTTCCCACCAGAGGTACCAGTCTTCTCTGAACATACCCTACCCAATAGGTATTAAAAGACAAATGGAGGCTAAATAACTTACCTGAAGGAAATGATGGGTTAAAGAACTTAAAAATGATATGTAATTTCATTAAAAATACTGACAAAAGTAAGACAATGTGTTAAAATTTTTTGCATGCAGGTAAATCAGTCTTCAGAGAAAATTTTACATTTAAGAAATGACGAAAATTTAAAACAGAAAATAAAAAAATAGAACTAGGAGCTTTTTGTATAAAAATAATAAATTATTGCAATAAAAATGACAACACTGCCTAAATTGATTTGTGGCATGAGTTGCCACACTGTACAAAAAGATTATTTTATGGAATTAGGAAAAATAAGGATGAATTTGATATGAAGAAGGAAAAAAGGTCAAGAACCTCAAGGGAAAAATGAAAAAAGTGTATGTAGAGAGAAAAGGGCTTACCAGTGCCTGATCTAAGCAGTATCTCAAAACAACTGGTATTGTCTTTAAAAACAATAGTGAGATTGATTATTATAACAGATGAACTATGTAATTAACAGAAACAAATGTATCTAGAACTCTAATATTTGGTTAAAAATAAAGACCCAAGCTACTGGAATAAAAATTTACTCAACAAGACCCTCAATATAGAAGAAATTAGATTCAAATTGACACCTCACATCTCAACTAAGAGTATTCCAAGCAGATGCATGACATATATACAAAAGTTCATATCATAAATAAATTATACATGGAATAAATTAGCTATCAGAATTATGGAGAGGAGAAAAGTGCATGACCAAGCCAGGGATCAATAGGATCACAGAAAATACAATGGGTAATGTTGGATAACACAAAAATTTAAAAGGTTTTGTACAAACAAATGCACTAACTCTAAGATCATAGGCTAAATAATTAACTGAGTAAAACCTTTGCAGCAAGTTTTTTTCTGATAAAAATCTAATTTCCAAGTTATTAAAAAATTGATCCAAATTTATAATAGGAGTCATTTATTTCTCAAATGATAAATGGTCTAAAGGATAATAGTTTTCAGGGAAGGGGGATATGTGCTTTCCACAGTCATATGAAAATGTTCCAATTCATTTACTAATTAGGGAGATGCAAATTAAAGCAATTTTGAGGTTGTATCTACCCATTTTATTGACAAAGATGACCGAAAAAAGGAAAATGATAGGTGTTATAATGGCTGTAGGAAAACAGGCACATTAAAGCCCTTTGATTGGTATAACCATTCTTGAAGTAATTTGGAATTATACATGAAATGGTACTAAATAGTGCATGCCCTTTGATCCTGGCAAATTACTAGTAAAGCCTACCACAAAAATAATCAAAGAAATAGGAAAAGATACTATATGCATGAAAATATTCACAGCATCTCTTTTGGTAGTGACAAAATAAAAACTATAGAAACTAAAGGATGCCAATCAATTTAGGAAGGGCTGAATGATTTGTAATACATGAATGTGATGAAATGCTTTTTATGCCATAAGAAATGAAGAAACAGATGACTTCAAAGAGAGGTGGGAAGTCTTACATGTGCAAAGTAAACAATTAGAAGGACATTTCATCCTACAAAATCAATATTTTAAAAATTACCAATTTGGAAGATGTATAAACTGAAGCATGAAGGGAACAGTATAAGAATGATTTATATGATAAAAAATAACACTTTGAAAGAACTTTTAAAGTTATAAGAACTACGACACATAAAATGACCATCCATAATACTAAAGTCTGATAATTAAACATATTATTCACTTCCCCCCCCCCAAAGATACGTTAAATAGCCAAGGAGGACATTTGTTATACTTGACTGTACATTTATTAAAAGGAATCTGTTTTATTTTTCATTTTATTTTTCAAGGATGATACAAGAAGTAGGAGGGAAAGAAAATAGATTTCTGTTAAAGAAAAATTAAAAATAGAGACATTCAGGGTAATGATAAGATGTGAAATGATGTGTGTATTTTTGGATGAGATCACAATGACGCTCATTTTCCTTGTTTACTTTGTTACAAGAAGACATCTCAAGAAGGAGGTGTGATTCATAAATGTTAACACATCAACTAACCTTTTTTCTTATTGAGATGGAAATCCTGTGAGTTTAAAGTTTTACTGGAGATTGGCTCTATATTGTGTTTATTGTTATTTGAATTTATTAATTATATATCATTAGACTTATCATTTATCATGACCATGACACATTTAGAACAAAAATAATAATAAAATTAAAAAGAAACAGGAAAGGGAAATAGATACCCACCTAGCCAAAGTAGAGAGCTAGACAGAATTATTTTTCTAAGGCATCTTTCATTTCTATGATTAGCCTCTCTTTGTGGATTCCAAGAATCTCTGGATTCTTACCTCCCATAGAATGTACCATTAGGTTGCCAACCCACCACCCACTTCTTGGTTTCTAATGGAACTGGTTGAGACCACCAACTGTTAACAGAGCCACCAATGACAGTCACTATTTGCCAAGAAAGCCTGGAAGAGCCAATCATGGCTACAACAGTCCTAAATCCATAGTGAATTTCTATTTTACTTTGCTTTTTCTTATGAACATTGCATGAGCAAATAATAAAAAAACAGCAATTGCTACTTCTGAAGACTGTCTGCTAAGATAGAGAAACGTGTGTGAGTATTTATACTAAATCAGTGGCAGGAAGACTCAACCCAATGAAGCTGTAGATCTCTGAAATACTGAAGGAGATATTCACATAGTGGAGGAAAAGTTGATTGCTCTTTTTACCCTAGAGGGGCCAGAAAGATAACCACAGTCTGCTGGAATAATAATCCCTTTTTACTCGTGATGTTTTTAGTAACGTTAACTTTTGTCTTTCTTAAAGTGTAGTTTTTGATTCAAAATAGCTCCCTATATATATATATATATATATATATATATATATATATATATATATATATATTATAATATATATAATATATTTTCCTGGGTTTTTAAAAATTGTCTAAAGCTTTCTTTGCAAAGATGAAACTTTAAACAGAACAGAATTGGGCTTATCAAGAGCTTCACCCCTTATGGCAACTGTAACTATTACCTTTGATTCCATTCTAGAGACCACAATCATTGCTTTGTAGATGCTGCTAGTCAACATTGCCGAGAAGAAATAATAGTCATGTTGGCTGAGAATCAAATACAAACTATAAACATGTGGCTAAAAATGACATTATTTAATTTTTATACAGTGATTTAAGCCATGAAAAGCACTTTACAGATACCATCTCATTTATTTAGAACAAAAGATACTGCACTGGAGATACTAATTCCTATTATACAGTTGAGAAAATGGAGGATGAGAAAGGTCAAATGCCTTGCTCCAAGTCACATAATAGAGTATCTGATGCAACCTTCCAACTTAGGATTTCTTAAATTCAAACCCAATATTCTTTACACTATACCACCTACCTACCTAAATAAACACTGAATTCTTGAAAAAAAAATATTTCATAACAACAAAAAATGATGGAGAGCTATAGGCAAAATTGTGAGTGTGTTTTCTTCCTATCCTCTCCATTTCCCTTCACCTTTGACCCCAGCCCTTCTCTCCCCTCACCAATTAAATCCTCATCTATACCTTAGTTATGGGCCCTTTTGTATGGAAAGATGGGAGGAGGGTAACATTGAAAAATTTTGTATTCTATTTTATTTTTTTCATCAAAAAGAGTTTGAGGTTTCAATTGGAATTCTGTGTTTTCTTTGTATTTGCTGAGGTTATCAATTTTATGTCACTTTATCATCTTCATCACCATCAAACCTTTAGCTGAAAAATAACAATAAAATAAAAAAATACCCCAAAATGAAGGTTGCCGCCAGGATCCTTAACACCATCAAATGACTCAATATCGGAAATGGAAAACTTTTTTTTATCAAAGTGACATTAAAAAAAGATATATTTGTACATCAGCTTTATCCCCGTCTATGATGTAATCCAACCTAGTTACTTGCCATTAAGGTCATCTGCCCTTTTGCTGCCTAAGGTCTATGGAGCCTTTCCATCTGTCCATCTATCATTGTACCTTTCTTTATGTGTTATCAACCCTTATCAGAAAATGAGTTCCTTGAGAACAATTTTATTCAGCTTTTCTTTTCTATCTCCATCCATCCATCCATCCATTATCTAAAGACCCTGACTATCCAGGTCCTGTCACTTTATTGTCCTACCTAGTTCCCATTTGCACCTTTCCTTTTAATGCTGTTACCCACAAGTTGCATTTTTTAAATAGTAAAGTAAAACAGCAGCGATAGGAATGCAGCCTTAAACTTCTGAAGTTTACTGATATTAATTTTTAGCCATAACTCTGATAAATTACTACCCATGAAGCCCACTGGATTTTGGGATTGCTTTTGACGGTTGATGCGATTTTTATTTACCTAGTTGTAGTCATTGCAGTTATTATTCTTTCTGCTTCCTTCATTCTATATCATTGCCTTCCCATATTTCTTTGAATTCATTTTCACAACTGATTATCATAGAGGAATATTTCATCGCATTCATATACCACCACCTGGTGAGTCATTCCCCAGTCTGTTTCCCTAACTTCACACTGCCCGTAAAAAACAATCTTTTTTATCATCTATATTCTAAAAAACTTCTTCTATGCTTGGAAACTGATAACTGGGTAAAGGTGCATGTTAGTAGAGGCATTCTGAACACAATGCCTTAATGAGAGAGAGAGGGAGGGAGGCAAGGAGGGAGGGAAGGATACGGATGAATGGGAATTTCAGGTAACATTGCATATAAGTATAAGTGATATTTTTAGTATATAGTTATCTTCAAATCATACTTCAGTACACTCATGAGGACTTATGCTACTCTCAACATAGATATAAAATACAAGCCATTACCATAGCTAAAGCCTAATGTTTAAATACCAGGTTCCAAAATAAGGAATTCCTGCAAAGCACTTGCAAAAACAGAAATAAAACAAAGCATGAAACATTTAGAATCTCAGTGGGGCCTGTTTCATAGATGAGTTCTGCCACATTTTTCAATTGATAATGCGGAAGATGCAAATAAAATATTGCTTCTTCCTAAAAACCACAAAACATATTGAAACACTTTAGCACCTGTAAGATGAGACGGTCCCCAGTGCAAAATACCTACTTCCTTAGATGTTTGCTAAGGAGAGGTGGGAGGGGAAGAAGAGACAAGGGAGGAAGAAATATCCATGCTTTAAAAATTGTTTTAGCAAAGCCAAATCCTTTTCAGAAATATCTGTGTTCCAAGTGATGTGTTATTTCAGTTGAAATGATTATTTAGATATATATTTGGCAATATTAATTAATACAGACTGCGAAAATTGGGAATGGAAACCAACAGAATGCCACATATGGCATCCAGAGTTTCTTTCACCCATACTGATTACAAATTTTATCTTCACTAAGAAGGACCTTTTGTACTTAACAACTTGTGTAAAAATATAACACATGCTTTGCTTTGTCTTTCTCCTTGTTTAATAAACATCTTTTTTACCTTGCAAAGTGATTCTGAGGATGAAACAGGATATTTGTGAAAGTACAATGAAATCTGCAAAGCTCTATATAAATGATTGTATTTATTATCCTAACTCATAACTTCATCCTACTCCAAAAGTCCAATCATTTCCTTCAGTCTGACTCCTCACTTTATTTTCTATTGCGAAGGAAACATACATACATACAGAATTTCACCTGTGTTTGAGGTCTTGTGTAATTAGATAATTTTCTACAAGATTATAAACTCCAGATCACATAATTAAAATGCAAACTACTAGACAGATCCATGTAAATAATTAAAATTTGGCAGATGTCAAATTTATATAAGACACAACAGCCATCTGCCGACCCTAAACCCCCCTTTTTCTTTCTTTACAAAACTATCTAAGAAGATTATCTCTTTTCCTTTCCCTTCTCCATTTGCAGATGCCTCTTCTAAACAGTCTATGAGATTTCTTCTAACATATTGCGTTGCCACATGATTGCCGTGGAAACATGAGGGGAACATGTGTGTGTTTGCTGCCAAGAAGAAGAAAAAAAGCACAACCTATATTCTTATATCCCTGTCACTGCTCCACAAGTCCTAAACAGAACTAAAGAAACCGTGGCTATCCATTTCCTGTGAACCAGAGGTAAGCTGCCAAAGAAATTTGAACCTCTCCTGTCTCCACACCCAGTCCCTAGGTCGCTAACCTTCCCAGTCCTGACAGTAATGACCCCTTCAAAGAAGTATGACAAAATGTCAAAACTTTCCATGCAGAGTATGCCAAAGAT
Source organism: Potorous gilbertii (assembly GCA_028658325.1). Lineage (NCBI taxonomy): Eukaryota > Metazoa > Chordata > Mammalia > Diprotodontia > Potoroidae > Potorous > Potorous gilbertii. The sequence continues at coordinate 19,707,707 of CM053769.1, read as the reverse complement.
TTGAACTGTGACAAACATGCCTTACCCTTTCAAGCCCACCAGGATGGAAGGGTAGTTTGGCTCTAAAGGAAAATACTGACTTCTCCCTTCTATTCACACACACACACACACACACACACACACACACACACACACACACACCATCAGCAGTGATTTGTTAATGTTCCCCTCAACTCCCTCTCCATCCCAACCCTACTCCATTCATACACACCCACACCCATTTTACATTACTATTACATCAGAAAATGCTGTCTCAGTGATGTAGTACAGTCTACAGTCTAGTACAATACATCTGGTGGTTTAGATAGTGAATCACAAAGTTATTTTCCTAAACTATTAAGCAAAATTGCTTTATCATCTGTTTTCTTCCTACCAACAGCAGCGCATTTGGTCTAAATGGCTCGGTTGGCTTAGCAAGCTTTCCCACTAGCTCACCCTGCCTGGCACAAAAGTTTCACAGCTGTGCCATGTGTTACACACTGTTAACAGTAAGTCCCCCATTACATGCTGAAATGTTCTCTTTACAGTGCTTAGATGCCTCCCTTTTCTCTTGCGTTGTCTTGATGGATGGACAATTTGGAAGATCTCAATTGTCCTCCTTCCCCACCCTGGCTGGCAGAAGAGATGCTCATTCTGCTGAGAATGCTCAGTTTAAATACCTAGTGTTGGGAACTCCCACCATCTCCTCACACTGCAACTATTCATAAGTCAGTGTGTTTTCAAAGTTCTGTATTTGCACCCAGTGTTAATGAAGCACACATTTTTAAAAAAAAATCAAAACAAATATAAAACTCATATGCCTCCTAAATTTCAACAAGTGTAAAATTTGAATTTACAACAAAACCAAGTTTACCTCATTTAAAAAAAATAACCTATTTCTATTTTCTTCTGTCAAATAACTACAGTTTTTGGAAAATATTCTAACTTAAACATGCCAACAAAAAGAAGTTTTAAATAGTCATCGGCTCAGGGGCTTCTACGTTAGCATCCAGATGACAGATCTTCAGTTAAGAAAATGTCTACCAATGACTTAGATGTTTTTAAACAAAATGCACAAAATCTTTATATTAATGCAAAAAAATGCATTTTAGACTTGGGATTTGTATACATTGAAAGTCTAGGAAGAAAATCTAAGATAACATTCCAATCAGTTGCCAAGATAATGGTTTTATATATTTTATTTTCAGATGGCAGAAATCAATATTATTGATTGACATTTTATTTGTGTGCTTCTGTCCAATTAATTATTTCAACTTGCTTGGAAGAAAGTAAAAGTAAAATTTCTGTTTGCTCACATTTGTGCATTTTAAATGTTCTTTCAAAGTGATTTTAGATTGATATATTCTTTAACTTAAACTTTCCTAGACTTGTTAACCTATAGGAAAATTAACTATATAACTATTTGGGAAGACAACTTTCCTCCTGGGATGAAAACTAATTCTGAAAATATCTGGACCTTACATAATATTTTCTCATAGAGCTTTTCATAGATTCTTGTTGTGTCTGCATGAAATAGGTAATAAATTGGTGGAAACCGCAAATTCTCCAAGTATCTAATTAGTGACTTGGTCATAAATGGCACATATTATTCAGAAAACGTATGCCCAGAAAAGAAAGTAGGCCGGTTACATAGTGAAAGTAACTAGGTGAAAGATGCATAGTTCAAGTACTATACTGATACTAAGAGAATGTTAATAAAAACTCTAGATGAAGACTTCCAACACTGGGTAGATCTAAGAAAAAAATGTACAATACAAGAAAACATGGAATGACTGTAACTTGCACTGTTAGATGGAGCATCCATGTTAATTAGATCACAAATATTGGATGAAAAATTTGGTAAAATTGTTTTTACTGAATTACACATTGTAAATATGGTCATTTTAAAAACATTAAAAATTAGTTTTTTTAAATTTAAACTTTTTTAATTAACAAAACAAGAATTTCTATGACACTGTACAATAAAAGTGATGATTACACATGAAACTGCAAATTCACTATGTACAACTTGGTATTCCTTTTAAATATATGACAAAGTTGCCATATAGACTTCCTCCTTTTTTTCTTGCTTTCCCCATCCGTCTCTAGATGGCTACAAGGTTACCATTAGACACAAACAGGTGTGTGAGTGTGTGTGTGTATGTGTGTGTGTGTGTGTGTGTGTGTGTAAAAATTATTCTATCGGTTCTTTCTCTGGATGCAGATAGAGTCTTTCTTCATACATCCTTATAGTTTGAATATTTACTTGCACACTCATAGTGAAAAGAAACCCTTCCTCTGTACCATACAGAAAAAAAAGATAAAATGGAGAAGTCCAAATGCAAAAATTAGACTACAACTTCTGATTACTAAGAAAATGAGTCTGACACTTTCAGTGTTCTTTAGAATAAGGAAATAGAGAGGAAGAATAGAAAAATGGTGTAGTCCTGAATTCTCCTTTTTGGATCCCAGAATCTGAGAAATAAATGCTGCTTCAAAAACTACCTGGTCCAAATCAAACCTCATAAGCAATCCTCATGAAAATGCACCCTCAGAAGTATTTAAGCAGACTCTGCTTGAAGACTTCCACTGAAGGGAACCCTCAGAGGCAGCTAGTTCTACTTTGCATAAGCTGAAATTGTGGGGAAGTTTTTATGGACATCAAGCCTCAGTTCATCTCTGCATTTTCAACCACTGCTCCCAATTACCCTTGGAAGTCAGGATTCTCTTAATGCAACCCAAGATCACATTAGGTTTTTGGCTGACATATCATGATGCTGACTCATATTTCATTTTCAGTTTCCTATAGCCCACAGATCTCTTTCAGAAAAACTGCTACCTAGCATCCCCTCCCACCTTCCCCAACTTGTATCTGTGAATCTGTCATCCACCATGTTAACTCTGCGACCTCACTTTGTGACACCAACCATTTGTCATCAAATTGCTCTTTACGCAATCTGATGCTCTTTATAAATTTATCCAAGTCCTCCGTAAGAACAATAATCACAAAAACACATCCTTAGTTTTCTTTCCCAAACTTATGTTATTTTGCTAAAGTATTCCTGGCTTTACTCTATAGGGCCATGGCTGCTTTTACATTCATTTGTTCACAACACAATTTGCTTTAGCACAACACAATTTGGTCGGGGAGTTATGCCATTCCGTATTTATCTTTCAGACAATTTTTTTTGTCTCCTCGTCATAATTCCTTCCTTTTTTTGAATTGTGGCAATTATGTAAAACTTTAAGGTCTACCAATATTTTCATTACTTCTATCTTTAAAATATTCTTATGAGTTAAATAGTATAGCGACTCATACCAATTTTAAAACTGAGACTTTTCAATACTGAGAATGTGATAATTAAAAGTAAGATTATTCAGGCAAGCAGATGGCTTTTGCTCTTTTAAATTTTTGAGTCAATGAGTCTATAAACTTTAACACCTACTTTGTAACAGGCAGTATGCTAGGTATTGAAGTTTTAAAAGGAAAAAAAATCACCTTTTTTCCCCCCACTCCATATTCAAACATTAATGAAGTTGCTGAGTAGTACACTAGATAGGGTGTCGGACCTAAAACCAGAAAGCCCTGAATTCAAATCATGCTTCCTACATTTATTAGCTTTGTGACCCTGGGTAAGTCACTTACCATCACTTGAATTTTCTGCCTCTTTGTCAGGATATGAGCAGCATATTTCAGCATCAGTTCTCTGGAGATGTGGTTGGTATTGCTATCATTCAGAGTTCTTAAGTTGTTTAGGATGTCTGTCTTTACAATGCTGCTATTACTGTAAGAAAAAATCATCCTCCTGGGTCCCACTTCACTCCGTATGTTTATATAAGACATTTTGGGTCTCTCTAAAACCATTCCATTCATCATTTTTTAAGAATTTCAACCATTTTGCAAGGGCATTAAAATATTTTGCATAATCAGAAAACATTATTACTTTAACTATCTCATGATTTAAAAAAAAGCATCCATTTACTCTGTGGAACTGACCTCAAGATTTTTTTTCCCTTCAGGAATATGAGCTTGTGTTGAAAAAGTGAGTGTGAATTTCAATTTCAGTGCCAACTAAGAGCAATGCAAATTAATTAACAGCAGAAAAACAAACTGATTTTTTCGTATGCGCAGATATCAGGACGCCTCCGCAGAAATGGAATCATTTCCAACACATGCTGACGTTTTCTACATGAGCCATTTTCTTTATGGAGAACTGTTGTTTGTTTTTTAGAGAAGAGAAAAAAAGTCTCTGATGACATTTCGGTGAATGTCAGTGGATGACTTTCAAAACTTTTTTTCTTTTTCATTCAGCCAACAGCATCTTCTGTAAGTCTATTCCCATCTGCCACCAATAAAAACAAATCTTATCTTAAAAATGTTTTTTTGAAATGTTGTTGTAGCACTCCACCTACATTTTCTTGTGAGAAAAGCTTTGGTTGGCTTATACATTCGGGACTGTCAGCCAGCCTGGATGTATTTGACTTTTCAAATCAGCGAAGAGTTTTCACAATTATAGCAACAAATATTAATGCATACACAAGTGTATATGCATGCAATGTGTTTGCATATGTACACGTATGTGTATATGTACATTGTAAATGTACACATACATCTACCAATATGTGTATGTGTATATATTTGTGCATATGCACATAAATGCATGCATATATTTACCAACTAAAGAGGTGACTTGTGAATTAAAATTTTCCATTGATAATAGGTTGTCAATTTTCTAAACAAAAGATAAAAGCATTTATATGCTTTATAGAAATATGATTGGGGTGACAATCATTTATTATTTAAAGACTGGAAAACTCAACATACTTTTCCTCCTTCTTATTTCTGCCTTTACTCCAGTCTTTCCTGTGTGTATGAATGCACACATACATTTGAAAGCCAGTATAGTGAAGTAGACAGAGAGCTTCTGAAGAATGCTAATAACCAAGTGACCATGAGCAAATGTCTTAGGCTACTACCTGAGATTGTATACTATAAATCGGCATCAATAGAAAAAACAGAAAATTTTGAGGAAGGGGGAAAGGAGAGATAAAAGGGGAAACAAGGAGGAAAAAAAGACAAATATCAAAAATAAGAAAAAGACAAAGAGAAAATAGAGATGAAAGATATATTTAGAACCTCCTTTGGACTCACTCTCCTAAATTCTATAAGCACTGGATGTTTGAGTCCTCCAGAAGACAGTTAATTAATCTCCCCTCCAGATTTTAGGGGCAACTATTGAGTTCTCAAAGGAGTGGGACCCACTACTGACAGAATGAATATAGTCCATGAGAAAGACTCCTTAAGTCTTAAATAGTACATGCTACAACAAAACAATAACTCACAGCTCCTGATTAGATGAATGTCATTTTCTCCTTTCCTGAAATCCGCATGATGTTCCCAATGATGGTATAGCTCTACTTGGCCCAAGGTTCAAGAACCTTGAGGAGTCCTACAGCTGTACTTCTCTCCATCCTGAAGAGGACAAACTCTTTCATTTATTTATCTGTTCATTCATTCATTCATTCATTGCTGCTAGTCTAGTTTCTCCAACAATATGGTCAATGGGTTCATTGGTCTTTCCAAAGACATGGTCATTGGACCCTGGGTTCACTCAACACCTCGCTTCAGTCACATACATTTGTTGTATATATTTGTTGATACAACAGCATCAATCTTTATGTATAAAATGGAGAGAATAATATATAAATACAATAAACAGAAATATATAAATAATATATAATAAATATGTAAATAATAACTAGAAATATATTTAATAAATAGATCTATAAAATAAATAAATGATAAAAAATAAAATGTAGATAGTAATAGTTTCCCTATTTCCCAGAAAAGTTATGAGGTCAAATGAGGTCAAATGTTTCCTCATTGTAAACCTTACAGTAGTGTGTAAATCTCAGCCTGTGTGTGTATA
>CM053769.1:19676968-19701298 GCA_028658325.1 Potorous gilbertii | reverse complement strand
TATATATATATATATGTGTATATTAAACATTAAAATTATGCATAAAGCTTGTGTGCACTTATACATACCCATATTTCTATACCTACAGAGGAAAAATGTATCCATGTGAGCTTCAGTACAATGAGAGTGAAGATTCTTTACTTTATTCTCTATCCTTATCTGGTCTTTGTTTCACTTTTGAACTTAGCAGATTTTGTAGCTCCTTTTTTAAAGACACACACCAGTGTAATTGCCCTGTGTTATAGATGATGATCTATTGCTTTTCTTCCTGAGGGGAAGGAAAATTAGAATTTAAGTGCTAATACTTGAAGGTCATCCCTTAATTCTGTGTGTTTTAGGGAGAAAGTTTCCATATGGGAAAAGTTACAGGCTATGTAGTGAATCAAGCCATCAGTTTAAGCAAAGTAATCATAACTATGTCATGGCTATTTATTTTGATGTGCCATAAACATGCCAAAATAATAATTGGGTTGTTTTTTTAAACCCTAAACTGAACAATTCAGGATATGATTCTCTTAACAAAAAAAAGGCCCCCAGTTCTCTCCCTAGTGTATATAGATCATTTCACTTGGGAAACTTGCAGTAGATTAGGAAAAAGTCCTGAATTTAGAAGAGCTGGGTTTGAATCCTGGACTTTTTATTTACTATATGACCATTCACTAACCTACTCTGAGTCTTTCTTTATCTGTAAAGATAAAATTAGATAATATGTACACATGTATGCATACATGTATGCATGCATATACACATACATGTGTGCATGTCCATACATGTACATACCAATATGATAGCTATATAAACATATGTGTATATATAAAATATGCATGCGTGTAGGTGTGTATACACATATATTGTTGCTCAGTCATTTTAGTCATCTGACTCTTCACGACCCCATCTGACAAAGATACTGGAGTGATCTGCCATTTCCTTCTGTAGCTCATTTTATAGATGAATAACTCAGGAAATACACACACAAACACACTCATGTGTGTATTTATACAGATATATGTATTTTTGTGCCTGTGTCTGCATGAATATGTATAAGCATATATATGTGTAAATGTACAAATATATATATAAAATGTGTTTGAGTATGTATAATCATATAAATTTAAGTTATTCTTGTTATTTTATGAAAAAAATTCAGTTCAACAAACCTTTGTTGAATAACTACTATGTGCAAAGCATTGTAGTATCTAGTGAAACAAAGACAGAAACAAAACCTGTATTTTTGCCATATTGGTTACCAAGTAAATTTCTTTATAGTGATTTTATTTTTATGTTGCCTTCCATTGTAACATTGTGGGTATGGTTCTAGAGAGTAAATATTCCACTGGGATGAGCTGAAAGCTTTTGGCAAGGGAGAAGGTCTTGGAGTATTAACATAGGATCATAGGTCATATGTTTTAAAGCCTTCAGGTAACTTTGAGTCACCAAGTTCAAACCTCTCATTTTACAGATGAGAAAACTGAAACCATGTAGGTTAACTGACTTACCTAGAGTCACACAACTGTTAAGTGAGATTTGAAGCTATTTCTTCCTGAACCCAAGTCTTGTACTCTGTCCATTACACTCTATTTAAAGTACTTAGAACACATTGAAAAGAACGCAGTAGTTTTCCATTCCTAGATCTCTCTTTAGCCACAAATTCCCTCTCTGGTATCTGTCCTATAGAATATGAATTTACTCCAAATTTGGGTATAATTCATAGTTTTCTCCATCTTTTCCTTTGATCTAAATATTGAAAATGATTTTTATAGTTAGACTGTAACGGCACATTGGCTGATAGAAACTACCAGGTAACACTATGTGTTGTAGCTTTAAAAATCCTCAATTTGAATATTACATTTATTTTGAGGACATACTGTATTGATTCATCAACTTAGACATTTATACATCCAGATTTGCTTAAGATAAGGGACTTTTTTTAGAAGTTAGTGAACTGTCACTTAAAAATTGTCCTTCAGACCTCAAGACTTCTATACTCTACCTTGAGAGGCAGTGTGATGCAATGGGAAGAACACTCAATTTACAGTCAGAGAAGTTGTGCTTAGACCCCAGGGCCACTGTTTTCCTCTTGCATGGCCTTGGTTGTATGCTCTCTGGGGCTCAGGTTGCTCAACTGTAAAATGAGGGTGTTGGAATAGATGTTCTCTAAGGTCTTTTTCAATGCTAAGTCTCTGATCATGTGATAACTGGTATGCTTAAGTAGTTGTCAGAAGCTTATAGATTTCAAATGATCCATGAGAAAAGATTATGTATATTTTAACGTACTTTTTTTTTTAACATCATGGAGGACTATCCATGATGGCTTTATACTTCTTGTAATATTTTTTTTTCTATGAAGACCATGCAATGTGAGATTTAATGAACTGTGTGCCTTGAATTTTGTTTTCCAATTTTATTATTTATTTTTTAACATTCTTTTTTTAAAAAATTGAGTTCAAAATTCTCTCCATCCCCCCCATCCCCTCCCCACCAACTTGAGAAAGCAAGCAAAATATTGTCAATTATACATATGACATCCTAAAAACATTGCCACATTAACCATATCCTAAAAAAGCAAGAAAAATAAAGTAAGAAAATTATACTTAAATGGGTACTCCCAGTTGATCAGTTCTCTCTCTGGAGTTGGATTACATTTTTTCCCTATTGTTTTATTGATCAGAGTGCCAAGTGCACAGTTAACTGTTATTACTGCATTACTGCCATTGCACACAACGATCTCCTGATTCTTCTCACTTCACTTTGCATCAGTTCATATAGGTCTTGTCATGTTTTTCTTTGTTTTTTTTTTTTACCTTTCCTCATTCCTTATTATAGCACAACATACTCCATCACAATCATATGCCACAACTTGTTTACTTATTCCCCAGTTGATGTGTATCCCCTCAATTTCTAATTCTTTACCACCACAGAAAGAGCTGTTATAAATATTCTTGTATGTATAAAGCCCTTTTCTTTTTCTTTGATCTCTTTGGGGTACTGCTGAATCAAAGAATGTGCACAATTTTGTGTCACTTGGGGCGTAGTTGCAAATGGTTCTCCAGAATGGTTGAACTAGTTCATAATTCTACCAACGGCACATTAATGGTCAAATTTTCCCTCAGTGCCTCCAGCATTTGTTATTTCTGATAATGTGAGGTGATGTCTCAGAGTTGTTTTAAATTGTATTTCCCTAATCAATAGTGATTTAAAGCATTTTTTCGCATGATGATAGATAGCTTTGATTTCTTCTTCTAAAAATACCTATTCATATCCTTTAAGCATTTATCAATTGGGGAAGGGAACTTTTTTTATAAATTTAACTCAGTTCCCTATATATTTGAGAAATGAAACTTTTATCAGAAAAATTTGCCCTTACAATTTTTGATAGTACTTCATTGTTTATGGCACCGTTTAGCAAAATGTTCTTTTCCTGATTAGCTCTTTTAACTAGGTCTATTTTTCGTTTTGGGGGGATCATGATTTTTTTACTTGCCCTATCTGCTTTTTATTACTTCAGTTGAAGCATAATAGAGTCTATTCCAATCCTTTCAACTCTGTGTGTCTTTCTGTTTCAAGTATGTCTCTTGTAAACAAAATATTGTTGAATTCTGGTTTCTAATTCATTCTCTCTGCTTTTGTTTTATGAGTGAGTTCATCCCATTCACTTTCGCAAATATGATTACTGTGTTATTTCCCTCCATCTTATTTCCTTCAGTTTATCCTTCTCTTTTTCATTCCCTCCTCAAACGTCTATTTTATTTCTGACCGCAGCCACCCGGAATTTGCCCTCTCTTTTGTCATCTCACATACCCCATCCTAGTCCATATCTCTTATTCCTTATTCTCCTATTTCTCTATTTGGAAAGATAGATTTCTATACCCAGCTGTGTGTGTATGCATGCACAAGCACATGTATGCATGCATACACACACACACACACACACACACACACATGCACTTCCCTCTTTGAACCAATTTAGGTGAGAATGAGTTTCAAGCATACTCACCCTACCCCCATTTTCTCTGTTATAAAAGCTCTTCCTTGTGTGCTTCTTTTATTAGAAAAATTTCTTCATCTGCTTTTTCCTTCTCCCTTTCCTCATTGCATCCAATTTCTTATCTCTCTCTATTTTTAGAGATCATTCCAACATAATTGATTCACTATGCCCTCTATGTAGATTCCTTTTTAACTGCCCTATTAATGATAAATTTCTTAGGAGTCTTCCTATACAGAAATATAAACAGTTTAAATTTACTGAATCCCTTATGACTTCTCTTTCATGTTTCATGTTTACCTTTTTATGCTTTTCCCGAGTCTTATGTTTGTCAAATTTTCTGTTTTGTTTTTTTCCCATCAAAAATGTTTGCAAGTGTTCTATTTCATGAAATATCCATTCCCCCCAACTCCCCAAGGATTATACTCAGCTTTTCTGAGTAGTCTATTTGTAATTGTAGTCCTTTTTCCTTTGTTTTCTAGGCCCTCTGCTCTTTTAAGGTGAAAGCTGCTAAATCTTGTGTGATCCTGACTGTGGCTCCATATTTGCATTGTTTCTTACAGACTGCTTGCAATATTTTCTTTGTGACCTGGTAGCTCTTTAATTTGGCTATAATATCATTTTGAGATGTCTTTCAGGTGATCAGTGGATTCTTTCAACTTCAGATTTACCCTCTAGATATGGGTATAGTTTTTTTTGATAAATTTCTTGAAATATGTCTAGGTTTTTTGTTTGTTTGTTTTGTGATCATGGCTTTCAGTAATTCCTAAATTACCTCTCCTTGATTTGTTTTCCAGGTCAGATGTTTTTCTGATGAGATATTTCACATTTTCTTCTATTTTTTTCATTCTTTTGATTTTGTTTGATTGTTTTTTAATGTTTCTTGGAGTCATTTGCCCAATTCTAAATTTTAAATATTGTTTTCTTCATTGAGCTTTTGTATCTCTTTTACCCTATTGGCCAACTCTCTTTTTCAAGGAGTTCTTTTCATCAGTAAATTTTTGGGTCGTTTTTATTAGCATTAGGCTGATTTTGTTTTTTTAAGGCATTATTTACTTTATAGTATTTTGGTGCCTCTTTTTACCAACCTATTAATTCTCTTTTCATAATTTTCTTTCATCACTCTCATTTCTTTTCCCAATTTTTCCTCTAAACCTTTTATCTCTTTCTTTAAGTCTTTCAGGAATTCTTCTTATATTTGGGCCCAATTAACATTTTTTCTGCAAGACTTTTCTCATAGCTATTTTCATCTTGTTGTCTTCTTCTGAGTTTGTGTCTTAGTCTTCCCTGCCACCCTACTATCTTCTGTGGTTAACTTTTTTCCTGTTGTTACTTGCTCATTTTCCCAATCTGTTTCTTGACTTTATACTTTAAATTAAAATTGGTTCTGGTCATCTGGGGTGAAGAGGCACTATTCTAAGCTTCAGGGTTTTTGTGTTACTGTTTTCTGAGCTAGTTCTGGGAATCTGCAAGTTTTGGGTGCTTCCAAAGTGATATAATCCAGGGAGACTGCTTTCATGGTCTGTCTAGTCTTTACTCAGGAAGGGCCCCTTTTCCCTTATAGTCACAAAAGCCAGTGGTCCTCTCTGCCTTGGAACTGAGACCAGGACCTTTGCTTCCTTTTGATTGACCAAAAGTGCTCCTCTCTGCCCTGGATCTATGACACAGAACTACTGATGAGTAGTAGAGTTTCCAATGAGTGCTAGCTGCACTCAGTGTCAGGAAAGGATCCCTTGCAATCTTTTTTTTTTCTGATCAGTTGTCTAGCCCTCTTATCATCTTTGGACTGATGCTTCCGGATGCTGCTATTACTGACCCTGTTCCAGCTACCTCCAAGGCTAGCAACTGGTGTTGCTGATCTGCTCTGGACTGGCTTCATCATGGTGTCACAGACCTCTTGTTCAACTTCCTATGTTGTCTTAGACTGGAAAAAAATGTGTCTCTCTGACATTTCTTTGGCTCTGCCACTTTAAAATTTGATTTGAGGAATTCTTTTAAAGTTGTTTGGAGGGGATTATTGGGAGAGATTGGGAGAGATCAACTGAGTTGCTGCCTATATTCCACCATCTTTCCTCCATCACTCCCCCATGAATTAGGTTAATGACTTTCTAAAGTAAACATCTTTTTTGTCAGTCTTTTGCCTGCATAACTCTTAAACTTGTGAAAAGATAGTGCCTGTTGAAAAAAAAAGATTATTAGTTTGTAGATACATGTTTAACTTTGGACTGAGAAAATATAATAGAGTAAAGATGTGACTGAGATGACATAAAAAGCTCAAGGCAAATATGTTATGCTGTGGGGAGTTTTAAGTGATTTTATTAACACTTGTTTGGAAGACTTGCATAATACACTCATGAGTCTTCTACTCTTGAGTAATAAAATCATCTTTAAGTTCTGGCAATAAAAATTTATATAAGTCTACAGTGAACAATATTTTTTCTATGTTCTGCACTGATACTTTACAGCATTCCTACAGTGCAGTGGACAAAATCTAACATGTATTAACAAGATAATTTAAATGTTCCACACATCAAAAATTGAGACATAAGATTAAAGTAAAATATACAAAAAATGCATGTGGGATTAGATGACAAAAAGCCCTTTCCTCCTTTACTTCTATACCTGATGAAAAGGTCATCTATGATCACATTTTCAATAGCTTCATAAAGCAACTTGAACCAAGTCACAAAACAGAGTTTCATAGGGATTATAAGTCCTTATGTTCACTCCTACTGCCACTACACATGAAAAATACCTAAATTACACCCCACATAGCCCATTGGGTAAATGTCTTACTGCCCTCTAAGGTAATGCAGCTTGTTTTTGACATATTTAACATTGTTCAAAACATTTGAAATGATGCTTTGGAAGGATGAGTGGAAATAAAGAAGAGAGAAAATAGGGAGTGAAAGGAAAAGGGAGGAAAGGAAATAAGAACGAAGGGAAGGTTAGAGAATACAGACAGAAGAAAGGATAAAGGGGAGAGGAGAGAGTAAGGGAGAGAAGGAAGGGACAGAGAAAACTAACAATTATAGCTCTAAGGAACTCAATATAAATACTAGGAAAATCCTCTCCTATCAACTTTTTAAGATAAATTCAGTAGAAGAGAGGGCATGGAGAGAGAACCTTGGGTGTAGGATCTATAGCAGAGAGTCTGTGACCCTAAGGTGAAGATGGCCTGTATTTTGGAGGAAACTTATTAAGGTAAGGATTGCCCAGAGTCACCTAAGTTGGGATCCTGAGGGGAAAGAAGCTGTTCTGAAATTGCTGATATGGAAGTGGCATCAAGGCCTTTTATATTTCATTGTTCTGAGACAAAACCCTGGTCACTCTGCCTAATTAACAACCAAGTTTGGACAAATGATAGAAAAGGAAATATAAATTCCTTTTTTGTGCAAGCCTTTCATTTTTCTCCTAGTGGCTCAAGAATCTTATGAATTACACATCAGGTTGTATTTTGCTAAAGTGAAATTTCATTACACCCAGAGAAGCTAAGTTATTTGTGCAAGGCTATATATATAGTGGAAAGTAGTAGAGGTGAAATAGAAACCAGGTCCTCTGATTTCAAATTTAGTATTTCTTCCACTATAATATTTTCTCTAGCTTCCTATTGGAAGCTGTCAACTTAGACAAATTTTATATCTTTCCCTTGTCCTTTGGGTTGCCTGGATTTTTATTCTGTTGAGATTTCAGTGTTCTATCATTCTCAACTATACATCATCACTAAGGAATATTTTTGATGGTGGAGAAAAGGTTCAGATTTGTGACTTTTTCAGGATAGGGAAATCTCAGTAGAGGGGGAGAAGATTAAAAAAACCACACAATACCTTCCACTTATATAGATCAGCAACTCCTCTGTAAGTTAGAGTGTTGTAGAATTGCCCAGCATAGACTGGGTTCAAGTGAATTGCCAATAGCCACAGGACTAATATTAAACAAGTCTTGAGCACTGGTCTTTCTGACTTCAAGGCCAGCCCTCTGTCCATAGTTCTTCACCAGGGAAATATTATTATTTAAGAATTGGGATTTTAGAGAGCAGGAAACAACTTGGGTCCACTAATAGCAATGCACAATATCCCCAAATTGAGCAAGCCTATTCTCTTCCTATTTAAATCTAGGTCAAGTTCTTCATATTTATCTGCAGAGCCAAGAAATTTGTAGATTCGTCAATTCAGAAATCGACTACTGAATGCTTCAAGATCTGTGCTTTCATCATCATGATTGCTCCTTCCAAGAGTGACTATAAGATCACTCTTCTACTTAGTAAGTACTCTTTGAGGGTTATTCAGATTGGAAAACTCTCTCACCTTGGGCCTAGTCTAGTAGTCAACCTCTGGAAAACTGGATAAGCCAGTGACTGGACAATGGAGACAAACTCCTTCAGTGGATCCATCCTTAAGTTTTTTCTAGCTCAGTAAGAAATGCAAGAGATTACATTCCTTTGACGAGGACTTTGAGCACCCAAGGCTGCGTAATGATGCACTGGAGGGGGACTTCACTGGAAGTAAATAGATGATTATCTTTAATAACTGCAAAGACGTGACAGTGCTGTAAGTTGACCTTCAGAATGTGGAAGTGACCTTGCTCTTTGGCTGACATTGACTACTCACTGATTACATTTTCACTCATAGTTGGAAAGCCCCAAAGCATCACAGTGGTGCTATGGTTTCTGTTGCCTCCTATCAGTTCATGAACTATGACTCCAGTAAATACTGTCAAGATGATGGATCTCAGAATTTAAAACAAGAAAATACCTTTTCCTTTAACCTCCCAAATCAGCTAATACTACCATTAGCCTTCAAGACATTCCTTCTTTGCCACATCCTGATCTCTTTGCAGATTACACTGTCTTTATCTGCTGTTTATAAGTTGTCCACCACTTGATATTATGCTGTCATTTATTTCAAACAATGAACAGATATCAAAGTGAATTATTTAAAAGGAATTAGGAGCAATAAAATGATAAAGCAGTTTAAAATACAAAATTTTAAAAATAGTACTGAAATTAAAAACAGAGTATCCCAGAGTTATGGCAGGCAGATTTTAAGATAGAGAATTCTTACAAATTTACTGAAAGATATGACTTTGTCAGAAGAATAAACATCACTAAAAATACATAGATAGCCATAAATGTGAATTTTATAACCCTCTTTGGCATATGTGTAGTGTTTTTTCATGTTCAACATCTGTCATTGTAAGGCACTTTACCAACAAGATTTGGGGCCCCTCTAGTATGGATGTCATCTTGGGCTTCAGAAGATTTTCACTACATGTAAAACTCACATTTTGGTTCCTTAAAGGCTGTATTTAATTTTCATGAAATACTCCCCACCTGTAACGATTTCAGGCAAAATAATATGTCCAAAAATTGTTGCCAAATATGTTAAATGAAATTTACAGAACTGAGGCACTTAGCTTTCTTGGCCCTTCATTTCTTTTTTGGTAGGTATTTTCTCATTTATATAGTCTCTCTATCCCTACCATCCAGGACAGGGCCTTCCATATTGTATTCCTTCAATAAAGGTTCGTTGTTTCAGAACCCTCAAGAACCTTGTAACTAAGCAATGTGGCAGAATGTGTGTGCCTCTTATCCCTACTAACGTGTAAGCTGGATATCAGAGTATTTGTAATAGAGGTAATGGTCAGGGAATTTGGAAAAAATCCTAAATGAATTAGTCATTGGAAGAAAGGAAGGGCATTAGGGGTTATTAAGTATCTGCTATGTCCAGTAACCATGCCAAACACTTTATAGGTATTATCTCCTCTAAGCCTCACAACCCTGGGAGACAGGTGCTATTATTTATCCCCATTTTACAGTTGAGGAAACTGAGGCCAACAGAAGGAAAATGACTTTCTCAGGGTCACATTGCTAGGAAGTAGCAGGGACCCATTTTGAGCACATTTGCTTGACTCTGAGCACTGTGACACCTCACAACTGAAAATTGCATGGAAGAGTTGATGTAAATTATGAATATAAATATATGTTTAAAAATTAGCTTGCTTGACCATGAAGTTGGAACAATGACTTGTCTGTAGGTACAAATCTTTAATTAATAGAATATCATAGGTTATAGAATATCATATCAATAGAATATCATATATTGTCCCATATTTCCTCAAGAGCAGAAATTAATTTGTTCTGCACACAGATATTTTCTGTGTGAAATAGAACTCAACCAGAGAAACATCCATGCTGTTCTCTCTGGTGACCAAGAAGCAACATTTAGGTTCAGAATTAGGGGCTTTGTCTGGAAAGCAGACTGACGAAAGGATGTAGTTCAGTGTCAGATTTCAGTTAGTTAGCTAGCAAGCCTTAATTGAACCTTTACTATATGCTGGGAACACTGCTAAGTGCCCAAAAGAAAGGCAAATATAGTGCCTACCCTCAAGGAGTTCATCATATTCTCATGAGAAGACAAACATGAAAATACCTATGTAAGCATGAGATATTTGTGTGTGTGTGTGTGTGTGTGTGTGTGTGTGTATGGAGAGATAACTAGGTTATTGAAATCTAAGGATAATAAAGGATGAAATATTAAGTGGCATAGGGCCAAAAAATTTTCCTCTGGACTTGTACCCCTCCTTTTTTTCCTCTCCCCCTCCCCATCCTTTCTCCTATCCTATCTTCTCTCACTTCCCTCTTCCCCCTCTCCTCTCTCTCACCCTGTTTCTGTCTCCTCCCATCTTTTTCCTCTCTCCCCTCTCCTTTTCTTCCCACTCCTCTCTCAGCTCTCCTCCCTCTCTCTTCCTCCCTCTATCCTTAAATCTTATTTAGAAAAGATGTTGAGAGGTATGTTGTTGTTTGGAGCAGGTAGAAATTCGGTTTCATTAAATGCATATGTAAATGGGTGGGACTGTTGAAACTGGGCAATTAAATTGGAACATTTGATGGAGTGGGTGAGCAGTACTAGAATGACATTTATATAGTCAGTCTTTAAATTCTGGTTTTTCTTTCACTCTGGGTCCTAATAGAAATTTTAAAAAAAATCTCTTATGGGTGTTTTGAGGGTAGTGACATTTTCATTCAATGAAAGTGGTTTTGA
Organism: Potorous gilbertii; assembly: GCA_028658325.1. Classification (NCBI taxonomy): domain Eukaryota; kingdom Metazoa; phylum Chordata; class Mammalia; order Diprotodontia; family Potoroidae; genus Potorous; species Potorous gilbertii. The sequence continues at coordinate 19,690,273 of CM053769.1, read as the reverse complement.
AACTTCTTTATAGTTTGCATGTTTTTTCTCTCGTTAGATTGTGAACTCCTTGAGTGCAAAATCTGCTTTTCTCTTTTCCTTTCCTTTCCTTTCCTTTTCTTCCTTCCTTCTTTTTTCTCTTTCTTTCCTTCCTTCCTTCTTTTTTCACTTTCTTTCCTTCCTTCCTTCCTTTCTTCTTTTTTTTTCCTTTCCTAATGCTGATCATTGTACCTGGAACATCTTAGGCACTTAATAAAATCTGGTTGACTTGTCATGACTCAATGGGGAATTTTAGAAATGTCTTCTATCTTAATTTAGTAAAGATTATTTTAACTTAATGTTGAAAAAAAGTAAAATAAAAGGAAGAAATGACTGAAATACAGAAATTTCAATTTTCTTACTAAATTAAAATCTATTCTTGGCAGAGACTGCAGAGGGCATCTAATCTAACAAAAAAGGCATAAAAAAGCAATTTTTACTGGTGTACACTAAGCTAATAAGAACATCACCTACAATATGGAATTAGTACGCTATTGACTAGGAACTAGTTAATTGATGTCAGTGATTTTGATCACCTGACTTTTGATGACCTCTTTTGGTTCCCACAGAGCAGATATTTGTACAAAAATTCCAAGTTATGTATTTGTATTTGCTACTTTTTTGGGGAACCCTGACTCCAGCATCCCTTCTAATGTATCCTACACATCTTTGTCAGATTAATCTTTATACCCCAGCTCTAAAACTTTCAGTACACCCTGTCTGTACTGGTTAAAGGTGTAACTCCTCAGTCTGATCTTCAGAGTTTTCCCCAGTCTGGCTTTGAGTGCTGCATCTAAAGGATGTTGGACTTGTCCGAACACTCAGGTCCAAATTTCAGCTCTGTCACTAACAGGCTGTGTAACTTGAAGATGTTATTTTCCCTTTCTGGCTTTTAGTTTGATGCGAAAAACTAAGGGAGTGACTGCAAACTGGCAAAAGATAATTAAAACAAAAAGGAAGAGTCATTGCTGAAGAAAGCATGGGAAGACAGGCATAGTAATGCAAGATTGAGGTTAAAATTTGAACATATTTTAGTTGATACAATTCCTTAGGACAGAAATTCAGAGTTGTTTCAGAAAAATGTCTAGCAATCTATAACTTTTCACCCTGCAGTTCCACTATAGGGTGTGTATCCCAAGGACAGTAAAGACATAAAGATAAAAAATAGAACAGAATATTCACAGCAGCATTTTTTTGTGGTAATAATGAAATGAAAATAAAATAGCAGCTAATTGAATGAGAACAGCTTAAAAATAACAACTATAGTATAGAAGTGGAAAGAAATATGTTTAGCAAGAAATGATAAATATGAAAAATTCAGACACAAAGGGACATCTGCATTAACTTATACAGAGTGAAAGAAAACCAAAATAATGACCACAACAATATAAATAGAAAATAATTCTGAGTAACTGAAAAACAAGACAAGGCAACATAATGAAGATCCTAGATAGCCAAAAATTAAAAGCAATTTCTTCCTAATAGCAGAAGGTGAGGATGAACTCTGTGTGAAGGTTTCAAGCTTCAGACATGAAGCAACATTAGGATGAGGGCTTCTTTTTTTTGAATAAATGACCGTGATGACTTGGGCAAAGAATATAAATGAAATGTTGAGTCATTTTTCAGTCATGTTTGACTCCTAATGACCCTATTTGGGGTTTTCTTGGCAAAGATACTGGAGTGGTTTTTGCCATTTTCTTTTCCAGCTCATTTTACAGATGAAGAAACTGAGGCAAACAGGGTTAAGTGACTTGCCCAGGGTCACACAGCTAATAAATGTCTGAGGCTTGGTTTGAACTGAGGAAGATGAATCTTTCCGACTAAGCTCTTTGTCCTAGCTGCCTCAATAAAACATTAAAACATAAAAGATGAAATTAAGTTGAATTAAATTATCTCAAAGTTCTCTTCCAGCTCAAACAATCTGAGTCCTCTACTTATCTTTCCCACCTTTTCACCTTCAAATTCTCCTATACTGCTAGTCTTTGTCTCTAGACAAACTACTCAACTCATAGTTCCCTAGACCTGTTATGGTTTTTGTTTTCCTGATTTTGCTTCTGCTACAGTGTTATTCCTGCCTGAAATCACTTCTCTCTCTCCCTTCTTTGTGCCTATAAGTCTTACCTTTACTTCGAGGCTCAAGTTCAAGTCTTTATCTCTTTAAGATATGCCTCAATTATTCTTACCCCTCAATTTATTTTTTGAATATTCATTCATGTATTAGACAACCATTTATTAATCATCTATTATGTGTCTGAGTGCTACAGAAAAGGCAAAGAAAATTAAGATACAGTCAAACGGCCTTATAAAGTTTACAAGCTAGCAATAGCACAATGATATATTCACAAATATTAAGCAGCCGTATAAATAACTACTTAAAGGGGTCATCCTCCAAGGTGGATACCAGAACATGACCTGGGGGAGCAGTAGCATGATCCCAAAGGTCATGTAGTTAACCAGTTGGAGGGTGGTAAAATGGGTCTCATTCCACCTTCTTTACATTATCAATAAAGAAGACTGTCTTGATCAAAGCTAAAACTACATAATCTCGGATCTAGATTGGATCACCTCCTTGCTGTTCTTTGCACAAGATATTCTATCCTCTAACTCTGTGACTTTCCCATGGCTGTTTCTTATTTCTGGAATACTCTGCTTTTTTACCTCTCCTTCCCTGACTTTCTTCAAGACTGTAGTTTCACTGATCTGAAATTCCACTTTGTGCAGGAGGTCTTCCTTGGTCTCTCCCCACCACCACCTTGGCTATCATAGCAGAGACTAATACCTCTAAGGATAAACTTCCATTTATTTATATCATGTCTTGTATGTACAATTTTTGTATCCTGTCTCCTTCATTAGAATGTAAGGTACTATGGTTTTACATTTTTTTTGTATTCCCAGTCCTTGGCACATAGTAATTGATTAATAAATTCTTATTGACAGAATGACTGATTGATTCCTGATATGGGTTAACCTACATAACTTTTGAAGATACTTCTCAAATTCTGTGATTCTTTAAGGAGAAAGAATTTGAACTGAAAGGTAGAATTTCAAAATGTGGAGGTGGGGAAGTAGTATAAAATATGACTGGAAAGGTAAGTGGACTAAGGGTTATGCTTCAGGGTTAACCCCAGTTCCAGGATGGGAAAGCTATTAGGTAAAGCAAGTGAATGAATTCTTATGTTTTTCAATTTTCTATAGCTGTCATTTGATATTTTGTATATGAAACCTTGTAAGATTATTCATCTTTTTATCTTGTGTTCTTTATTTTAAAGTAGATTCTTCACCCCTTTGTGGGGGGAAAATTGTATATTTCTTCTTGGTATTTATCCCTGGCTCTTTGCCCCATGCCTTACACTTAGTAGTATCTTAAATGTTATAATTATGGAGGATAGCTTGTATTTATATACTGCTTTATATATGCTGTAGATCTTTCTCTCCTCCCACCCAAGTATGTGAAATAGAAACTCCTCAGTGGTATTTCCAAGAAATGTGTTAGCTTTGTTTTAAGAATATACTGTACTAGCACACTAACTGATTCATAGTGGTACCATGAATTGGTATAATCATTCTTGAAAAAGAAAGAGTTGGAAACAATGTAGATTCCCATGGATTGGCGATTAATGGCTAAACCAGTTGTCCATATAATGGAATATTACTCTGTCATCAGCAAGTTGAGTGTAAAGAAATATGGAAGATTGACAGGAACTGATGCAAAAAAGAAGTAGAATGAAGAAAAAATATGCATGGTGACTGTAGGATGTGAAATGAAAGATCATCCTTGCATGGTATTTCCAGTCACTAATTTTGCTTTATTTTGAAAATATATTTTATGGAAATAAATGAAAGAAATAAAAATAATAGCTGGTATTTACTTAGTGCTTTGAGGTTTGACAGCAACACTATAAATGAAAAAGCAATGACTGAGAACAAAATTCAACTGAAAGCTATGTAATTACAATGATATGGTTTGGTTGTTTTTTTTTCCAGAGGTAAGGTGACTGTAAATATGGAATGGAATAAATACTGGCAGATTCAGTTGATGTTTTGATTAGTTTTCTTGACTTGCCTTTACCACTCTTAGTCATTTTTTCTTTAACAAATCTCTCTGGAAAAAGATATATTTGGAAATAAAAGTGTATAAAGACAAAAGATACTAAAAAAATAAAAAAATAAAAACTAGAAATAAAATTTGACTGAACTTAACATCTCAAAGAAAAGGGAGGAAGACATAAACTTCCACTGACTGAATAGATAGAAACAAGTCTTGACCATGAGCAAAAGTGGTAACTGTATAAAGGATCCTGATTATTCTATGATAGGAGCCCTCCTGGATTCCTTGCTATCTCTCAGCAACTCCCCCCATATCCAAATCTGTTGCCAAGCCTCGCCAGTTTCACTTTTCCAACATCTCTTCAATACACTCCCCTATTTTCTGCTCTGACATTGCCACCACTTATCTCCTCATGTCCGGACTATTACAGTAGTCTGCTGGTGAGCCTGTCTGGCTCAAGTCTCTCCTTATTCCAATTCATCTTCCATTCAGCTACTAAAATAATTTCCCCTCTACTCAATAAACTACAATGACTTCCTATTGTCTCCAGGAACAAATATAAAGTATTATTTTTGGCATTCAAAACCTTTCATAGCCTATCCCCTTCCTTTCTTTCTAGTTTTATACCTTCTCATCCATATATTCTTTGATTCAGTGACATTGGCCTCCTGGCTTTTCCATCAACTTAGTCATGCTACCTCTAGGCTCCAGGCATTCTCTCTGGCTGTCCTTCATGCCTGGAAGACTCTGTCATCACCATAGATCTCCCTGACTTCCTTTAAATCTCAATGAAATGCCCTCCTTGTCAGCTAGGTGGTGCAGTGGATAGAGCACCAGTGCAGGAGTTAGGAGGACCTGAGTTCAAATGTCACCTCAGTCACTTGACACTCACTAGCTGTGTGACCTTGGGCAAGTCACTTAACCCCAATTTGCCTCATCCTGGGTCATCTCCAGTCATCCTGATGAATATCTGGTCCCTGGATTCAGATGACTCTGGAGGAGAAGTGAGGCTGGTGACCTGTACAGCCCTCCCTCACTCAAAGCAAAGTCAAGTGCAAGTCATGTCATCATTTATCTCTGATGGCATGGTCTTCTGTCAGCAAAGGACAAACACACACACACAAATGCCCTCCTATAACCTTCCCCAACTCCTCTTAATTCCAGTGCTTTCCCTCTGTTAATTATTTCCTCTTTATGCCGTGTATATTTGCTTGCATGTTGTTTCCCTCATTAGATTCAAAGTCCCTTGAGAACCTGAACTACCTTTTACCTCTTTTTGTATACCTAGGATTTAGCACAGTACTTAGCACCTAGCAAGCACTTAATAAATGTTTATTGATTGGTTGGTTGATTGAAGAGATAGCCAGAAAATTCCAAATGGGACATTTGGGAATTTCTTCTGCTTGTTAGGGGTTGGATAGATTGGCACCTGTGTACATCATAGAGGAATGGAGTATGAGAGGCTCTGTGCAGCTTCTAGGAAGGAGAATATATTCTGAGCCTATGGCACTCCTCATTCCTATAGCTAAATTGAATCAGGGCTTAAATGGAAGAGAAATAGCTAGTTTTGCTCTTTTGTAGTAATGAGCCCTCTTCCTTTAGTAGCTAACAGCTGAGCCAGTGTCGGGGAGGGTTAATAATGGCCCAGACTCTGACAAACAATTTACTGGACAGTAAGAGAAGAGTATTTGGGGGGCAGACAGAGAAGTCCAACTACACATACAAAGACTTACACATGTGGACAATAGTGAGTATAAAACATTCGGGGGTAAGAGGTGGTAAGGAGAGAGGTATGAAACTTAATAAATGTGATATCCTTGCTCAGAACAGAATTTGATTTCAGCTGTACAGGTTCTTTATGACAAACCTGTTCCTCATAACTTAGCCAGAGTTATTCAGACCCAATAAAATCACCTAGAGAAATCCCTGTATGTATTTGATGTTGCCCTCAAGGCTTCTTCTCCCAGCTGATCCCAACAGCTGTAACAGAGGGGAAGGGTTGATCTTATACCATTGTAGTTTGAAACTTTATAAAATGTTGTGAGGTTGGTATATGAATAGTATTCTTTTATAGATAATGAAATTGAGATTCAGAAAATTAGCGTTACTTGGCTAAGGATACACAGCTTAAAGGGGAAATCCAAACTTTTGTTTAAACAGTGCTTAGACCCTGTGCTCTTTCCATTCCTCTACAATGATGAAATCTTGAAGGTCACATTAACGAATGCACTGCCTTGCATGCAATCAGTGCTCAGTAAATGTGAGCTAGCTGAATGCACTAGATGGAGAAGATGGCACATTTTGTTTGCATCCTAGGAACAGCCTTTCAGTACGATCAACAGGATAATAGAATTTCCACACAGATATTTTTCAATTTTGATAAAAATACTTTTCCCCCTGAAATACAAAATATTAAAAAATAATATCTAACTGATAGTATATTCTTAAAGATAAATGTAGGAGGGGAAATTGTTCTTTTTTTTCTTATTTTTAAAAAATAAATAATTTATTTTTCAGTTCTCCACATTAACTTCCTCTAGAATTTGCATTCAAAATTTTCTCCCCACCTCCAAACCCAGGACAGTGTGCACCCTATCCACTCCTTCCTCCAGTCTGTCCTCCCTTCTATTACCCACCCTTCTTTCTAACCCTAACCCTAAATGCACTCGATTCTGTTTTCCTGTAGGGCAAAACAGATTTCTATACTCCATTGCCTGTGTATCTTAGTTTCCAGTGGTGTGCTAAATCAATTTTTAACATTCATTCTTAAAGCTTTGAGCTCCATATTCTCTCCCTCTATCCCCACCTACCCTCACTGAGAAAACAAGCAATTCAATATAGGTCATACATGTATAACAATGCAAAGCAAATATGTTGTAAAAGCCTAATCACATTTCCCTCTGTCCTATCCTGCCCTCAATTTATTCCATTCTCTCCCCTTCCCCGTTGCCTTCTTGTCAGGGTAAAATAGATTTCCGTATCCAACTGAGTATGTGTTATTCCTCCTTAAGCCAAATCCCATGAAAGTAAGACTCACTTATTTCCTTTTATCTCCCCCCCCTTCCTCTCCATTGTAAAAGCTCTTTCTTCCTTCTTTTATGTGGAATGATTTACTACATTTTACCTCTCCCTTTCTCTTACCCGTAGTACTTTCCATTCACCAGTAAATTTTATTTTTTTTAAATATTTTCCCTTCATATTCAGCTCACCCTGTGCCCTCTATGTCTGTGTGTGTATACATACACATATATATATATGCCCACACATACACCCACAGATATATACATACCTATGCATATATCATATACACATACATACTCATATACACCTACATATATGTATACATGCATGTTTGTGCACATATATATGTATATTCCCTCTACCTACCTTAATACTGAAAAAGGCCTCAAGAGTTACAAGTAAGAGCTTTCCATGTAGGATTGTAAAACAGTTCAACTTCAGTGAGTTTTTAAAATGCTTCTCTTTCCTGTTTACCTTTTCATGTCTCTCTTGATCTCATATTTGAAAGTCAAATTTTTTATTCAGCTCTGGTCTTTTCAATAAAAAAATCTATGAAGTTCTCTATTTCATTGAAATTCCATTTTTTCTCCTGAAGTATTATACTCAGTTTTGCTGGGTAGGTGATTCTTGGTTTTAATTCTATCTCCTTTGACCTCTGGAATATCATATTCCAAACCCTCTGATCCCTTTGCGTAGAAGCTGCTAAATCCTGTGTTAGGTCCACAATCCTTGAATTATTTCTTTCTCACTGCTTGTGAGATTTTCTCCTTGACCTGGGAACTCTGAAATTTGGCTACAATTTTCCCAGGAGTTTTCCTTTGAGATTTCTTTCAGGAGGTGACCCATGAAGTCTTTCCATTTCTAGTTTACCCTCTGTTTCTAGAATATCAGGGCAGTATTCCTTGATAATTTCTTGGAAGATGTTGTCTAGACTCTTATTTTTGGTCATGGTTTTCAGGTAGACCAATAATTCCCCCACATCTATTTTCCAGGTCAGTCTTTTTTGCAATGAGATATTTCACATTGTCTTCTAGTTTTGCATTCTTTTGTTTTTGTTTTGTAATTTCTTGGTTTCTCATAAAGTCATCTGCTCCATTCTAAATTTTAATGCATTATTTTATCCAGTGAGCTTTTGAACCTCTTTTCCATTTTGCCAGTTATGCTTTTTAAAGTATTCTTCTCCTCGTTGACTTTTGGACCTCCTTTGCCATTTGGGTTAGTCTGTTTTAAAAGGTGTTATTTATTTATTTATTTTAGCATTTCTTCGAGTCTCCTTAAGCAAGCTGTTGGCTCATTTTTCATGATTTTCTTGCATGGCACCCATTTCTCTTCCCAATTTTTCGTCCACCTCTCTTACTTGATTTTTAAGATCCTCTTTGAGCTCTTCCGTGGCCTGAGACCATTGCATATTTTTTTGGAGGATTTTGATGTAGAAGCCTTGACTTTGATGTCTTCCTCTGATAGTACACTTTGTTCTTCCTCATCTAAAAGGATGGAAGAAAATACTTTTTCATTCAGAAAGTAACCTTCTATAGTCTTATTTTTTTCCCTTTTTGGGGCATTTTCCGAATCACATCCTTGAGTTTTGAGTCTTTTGTCAAATGGAGGGTATACTACTCAGAGGTTTTGTGCAGTTGTTCTTTGAGATATTTCTAGGTACCTGTAAGTTCTCAGTTCCTCCAAGGTGGCACAATTAAGGGTGAAGAGTTTACTCCTCTCCTGACCTGCACTCTGGTCTGTGAGCAACTATAAGCACCCATTTCTGCCCTGGAACTGTGAATAGGATTCCCTCTCCATAGCCACCACCAACTCCACTACCCAACCCTTGTCCTCAACACATGATTGCACTGAGGGCTGAGATCCAGATCAACAGCTCAATTTCCCCAGGGTCTTTAGGCCAAGGGCTCCAAAAGTGGACACTGCTGCCACAGTGGTGTCAGGGCTGGAACTGGACCAGCTCCCTTTTCAACAAGGTAAAAGAGCTGTCTTACTGACCTTTAAAGCTGTCTTTGGCATTTGTGGGTTGAAAAATCTGGGAACAGCAGCTGCTACTCATGATTCCAAGCCCTGAAGCCTGCTCCAGTCCTATCTATACAGTGCTACCCAGTGTTACCAAGGCTGGACTGTGTTTTACTCCAAGCCCAGTGTGATAGACCCTTCCTGTTGGCTTTCCAGGCTATCTTGAGCTGGAAATATGCTTTACTCTGTCATTTTGTGGCTTTTGCTGCTCCAGAATTCATTTAGTGTCATTTTTTACAGGTATTTTATGGGCTATGGGAGGAGAGCTAGAGCAGGTCCATCCTTCTACTCCACCATCTTGGCTCTGCCAGAAGGAAAAAATTTTCAGAGTAGCTTTTAGCACTAGAAATTCAAGATGTACCTTCCTAGATCATGTGAATGTGTTCATTTATCTTGTTAATGTTTTATATACTAATTTCAGAGTTGATCCAAGATGTAAATAGCCTCAAGACCATAGTTTGAGTGGGGCAATTTTATCAATTGGTTTAAAACTATGACCAGTTGACATGGTTTGTTAGTTTCCAAGTTAGTTGATTTCCCAGTTTCATTGACAACTGTCAGCCTTTATATGTTACATGTAGCTCAAAGTATGAATAAGTGAAAAAATGGAAACTATGAATAGGAAATTTTTCAGCACGACTGATCAAACTAGATTGTTTTATACGATGCCAGAGGTTTCATATAATTCTGGGGAATGGAAGAATAGAAAAGACCTCACTTTAAAAGTCTTCTATTTCTCTGACAATGCATAGCCTAAAAGGTCTGGAGTCAAGTGAAGACTTGACTTGAAATTCATCAAGATTGCTACCTCCCACTGGTAGTTTATGTTGAAACTCCTCTATGGGATTACTCCTCAGGCCATTTCACTCAGATTGCAGAGATGTGAAATGCTAACACCAAGGGCCATTGTGGTCAGAGATGCAAAGGTTACCTCCTTTCCTACCTCTTCTTCTCTGATCTTTTGAGCATTTTCCTGATTCTTACTGGCTGTCAGCACTGGGAGTCAGCTAGTTGGTGTCTTGACAAGTGCTGCAAATCTTTTTGTAGAGTTGTTCCATCTGTTTAACTTGAATAGCTCCTTTTGTTCAATACCTCCTCCTGACAGACTTAGGCAGTAGCGCCCTCTTTGGCTTTGGAGAAATAACACCATTCTGTCACATTTTGCGTCAAAATTGTTTTAATGTACATTTCTTTAAAATTGTATATGATTGTAGTTATTGCAACTATTCTATCAAATAGACGCAGGCAGAATCTGTGCCAGGCTGACATCATTCATTTTCACACTGAAATATTCTCCTGGGTTCATTTGGGACATTGCTTCCTATTAACAAGCCTGCACATACATCCCACTGAGGGAGATGAGCCACCACACCATGATTGCTTTTAATTAGGGGAGATTGTACAGATATTTAAAGCACATGTTCCCAATGTCAAACCTAATGTGATGTAATAAGACAAATTTCTCTCGTCTCACCCTCCAGATGATCCCATATGGTCCTAGTAAGTTTATGGTTTGCTTTTGACATAGATGGGATCTTTATTAAAAATCGAGTGGACGTTGTTTGCTGTTTTTCATCCATTTAAAGTATAGATGTTTATTGGAGTTATAGTTCTACAATTAAATAGTGTGTGTGGATCCAGGAGTTGATTGCTATTTGAAGGGCAGTGTGAAGCTTGGGCAGTTTTATTTCTTCATACAACATTACAAAAACAATCTTCTCTTCCAGGGCAGATACAAATGAAAATATAATATAATTTAGATTGAGTAGCACTTCCTAAGAAAGTGGTAATATGATTAGCTTTTTTTCCCTACACTTTTCCAGTAATAGTGAAGCAAACTTAGCTTAAAAGATTTCTTGACTGTGCCCATTTATTTTAATTACAAAGTAGTGTTTTTGTTTTGTAAAAGTGCGTGTGCTTTTGTATAAAGAAAGAAATTAAAACTGATTGTCAAACGATGTAGGATGTTGCTGCAGTTTTGAATGAATGCTTTGAAACATAATATGAATAGAAAAAAGAACAGCATTTTAATACATACTAGTAAAATGCACTTAGGAAGAAAACTTTCAGAAAGGATTTTGGTCAGTTTTGGAGAGAAAATGATTTGTTGTGTAGAATTGAGGACTTGTACCCTTTTGTCAATAAGATAGAATGATGCTTTGCTTGTCTGGAAACAGTTTAATGGTATAAGGAGACAGAGAATCTTCTTTTAAAAAAAATAGAAAAGAAAATGTGAATGTGAAGAAATAGTTTCAAGGGCACCAGAGAGATAGATTGCCTTGTTGAAGACTTGAGAGCTGAGGCATGATGGGTAACTTTGTTAATTTGCATATGTGAGTTTTATGACTAAAGACAGTAAAAGTAAGAAAATTAAAAATGATGCAGACATCTGAAACCCAAGAGATATTTTTGAAAGAACTATTGATTTGAATGGTGAAATTGGGAGAGTTGTGACTTTTTAAGTGAAAGGTGAATCCCTGCCTGAGAGTCAGTAGGGTTACCTTTAAGCAACTGAATACAGTGAGAATGGAGGGCAAGATGCATCACAGTACCAAAAGCAGTTATTATTAAAGGAAAAGCAAAGAAAGCTGAAAAATAGCTTATTAGGAATTGTGTCTGTTGTCATTGGAGGTTGTGAGCTGAAGGATTCCTAACTGGTCAAAGCGAATTGATGTTAGACAAAAATTACTGAAACACTCTTGCCATTCAGTGCCACCTAGAGTTGGAGAATGGTGTAGCTTTTCATAAGGACTTCTTGTCTGCTGCCACCTCTGGCTTGAGAAGAAAGAGCAGAAGAGGTTTTTCGGCTTTGATGCTTTCTTGGTGACTTTGCTTACAGAGTAATTCTGTATTTTTGTTAGCTCTATTTTGAACAGATATTGTAGCATCTATGTGAGTGAATAACTAGTCTGATCTGTGCGTTCCAGAGATAGTCAGTTGGATGAGTTTGGCAGTTGTCTGACATAAGAAGTAAATTACTACTCACATGAAGAGCTAATATTTTACAGGGACAGCTAGGTGACATAGTGTGTAGAGCACCAGCCTTGGAATCAAGAGGACCTGAGTTCAAATGTGAGTTCAGATTGTATGACTAGCGATGTGATCCTGAACAGGTCACTTAATTCTGATTACCTTCAAGGGAAGAAAGAAAGCTAACACTGTGTACATCCTCTTTTAAGAATTTGGGTAATTGGGTGGAGCCAAGATGGAGGAGTAGCATATTCACATATGCTAGCTCTGAACCCACAGCCCATAAAATACTTATTAAGAAGAACTCCCAACAAATTCTGGAGTGATGGAAGCCATGCAGCAATGGAGTGGAGGAGATTTCTGTTCCAGAGAGCCCTGAAAAACCGACACCAAAGGTCCATTGAGCACCAGACCAGGAGCAGAGCCCAGCCCTGCCTTGGTCACTTGGCACCGAGAGGAGCAGATCCAGAAGGCTTCAGGGACAGAATCTCCAGCTGCTGAGCAGGTCCCTCCACCCACAGAATACCACAGGTCTGTGAGAGACTCTTTTTGGCTGGCCGAGGTGGGAGCAGGGTGTCTCTGTAACTCGGCTCCCCTCAGGAGGCAGCAGTGGAGGCAGTGGAGGAGGCAGTGGTGGACAGGGGCTCCCAGGGCGGGCAGGGGCTCAGATCCATTGTTGAAGGTCTCTGCATAAAGTCCCTGAGGGAACTGAGCCCTGTGAGACTGCCCTGCCCCCACTTGAGCACCTGAACTTAATTTCATTGAAGAGCAGCCCTGAGGCTGGGGAGCAGCATTTGAATCTCAGACCCCAAGCACCAGCTGGGAGGATATGGAGGCAAGGTAGGTGTGGAAAGGAATCTCAGAAGTCAAGTAACTGGCTGGAAAAATATCGAGAAAAGGGGAAAAAAAGTAAGACCATAGAAGTTTACTTTCTTGGTGAGCAGATGTTTCCTCCTTTCCTTTTGAATGAGGAAGAACAATGCTCACCGTAAGGGAAAGACATAGAAGTCAAGGCCTCTGTATCCCAGACATCTGAAATAGATATTCCATGGGCTCAGGCCATGGAAGAGCTCAAAAAGGATTTTGAAAATCAAGTTAGAAAGGTGGAGGAAAAACTGGGAAGAGAAATGAGAGAGATGCAAGAAAAACATGAAAAATGGGTCAGTACCCTGCTAAAGGAGACCCATAAAAATGCTGAAGAAAATAGCACCTTGAAAAATAGGCTAACT
>CM053769.1:19618629-19676468 GCA_028658325.1 Potorous gilbertii | reverse complement strand
AAGAGAGGGCAGATTGGTGATAGGGGAAATTAGAATACTCGGTGTATTGGGGTGGGGGAAGGGGACAAATGGGGAGAAAATTTGGAACCCAAAATTTTGTGAAAATGAATGTAAAAAGTTAAATAAATAAATTTATTCAAAAAAAAACAGCTTTCAGACACTGATGTCATCTTTAAGAATCATGAGTAGCTAAGTGTGAAAGGCACCTATGTGGCTCAAGCAACAGTGTTAAAATCTGACCTCAGACACTTACTAGCTGCATGACTCTGGACAACTCACTTACCCTCTGTTTGACTTAATCTACTGGAGAAGAAAATGGCAAACCTCTCCTGCAAACCACTCATGGCAAACACACCAAGAAAACCCCATGGACAGTATGGTCCACAGAATCATGAAGAGTCAGACCCAACTGAACAACCACCAACACCACCACTACCACCACAAAACATGAAGTAAAAGAGATACATGAGAAAATGAAATGTACCATATTAAATAGATATAAAACACCAACGCATATTTATTTTCCTGGAGGGTTAGAGGAAGTACATTCTAAATTAAAGGTTTCTGTCTCAGAAATTATTAAAGAGAAGTGGGTAGTATGCCGCAGAAATGACTATTCCTTAGACCCTATCACTATAAAATCCATATATGTGGTATCAGTCTTTCAGAAGGTGAAGAAAAAGGAAAATCAGAGCCAAAAAATGTAAAAGAGTTGAAAGGGAAGACAATGCTAAAGGTAAAAAATGTGACATGACTCCTATGAATTATCCACCTCCCAATATCCTTTTATTAGATTTATAAATCTAGAGTTTGAGTCTAAATCCTATCTTCGACAAGGTCTTTTCTGATCCCTCTCCCACTTAATTCTAGTATCATCTATCTGTTGATTTATCCTATATATTGTTGTTTTTATAAGAGGACAAATGACATCACAGTGTGATCTCTTGACTCATGAGTAGATTGGATTACATGAGGCAAGGTTGCAGGAAGTTGTCAGCCTCACTCTCCCTTCCAGAGTCATCAAAGTCCAGTGGCAAGACAAAAGTCAAGAAGATGGGACATGGCCTGGGATGCAGTGGATGACCTTGGCATCTTCAATGTCCAATAAAGCTCTAAGTGCTCCACAGCGCCTACTTTAGTCACCCTTTTGGCTGCTGGAACAATGGTTTGCCCATTTCACTGGAGGAAGTCTTTACATGTCTGAGGTAGAGAACCCCTTAACTCACTGACCGGTCTGTGGACCATTGATTATGCTCAACCTGGGTTACCTCATCGGCCAAGACCGTTTACTGGACTGTGGACACTGCACATGCTACATGATCATTAATAATTACTTTTCAGGTCTTATAGATGGAGGAAGAATTCATCACTAAACAAGAAACAAAGATGATCATAGAAGAATGGACAATTTTAATTACATAAAATTTCAAAATTTTTTACACAAGTGAATTTAATGTAATGATAATTAGGAGGGAAATGGGAATCCAGGGGAAAAAAAAGAATTTGGTTAATTAAAACAGCTTATAAAATCTGTATTGGGCGAGGGGGAGGAATAAAGAAGATGATTTCCCTAGATGAAGAATGATGAACATCAACAATGAAATCAGTAAGTAGAGAAGCAGTTATGTGTGGTTCTAATGTTCCTGAAAGGATCAATGGTAACATGAAGCCTCTGGTTTAAAGTTGCCGTTTCCCAAAACATAGATGGTTTTCTCTCCTATGTGTTTCTCCACCAGGTTCCTACAAATGTGTGCCCACTTTTTATGATAGCCGTTAAGTATATTAGTGGGAGAATACGACCTGAGTTTATGAGTGTGTTTTGATATACTTATTTGATATATTCATATGTGTATTATTATTTCTTTTGCCTTTTTAAATAGATGGTTGTATGGTTAAGATTTTAAAAATAGCATTATTTATTGTGAATATCTATTTGTACGAGTACCATGTGCTGTGTATGTCTTGCTTTGTAAATGGCTGATTATGTAGAGATGGGAGGGCTCAAAAGTTCGAACGATGAGTAGAGGGAATATATTTTCCTTTGAAAGAGTTATCATTAGCGTTTGGATGCAACCATGTGGTGGTAGTCTATTTTGGGGAAGTTAAACTTCCTATGGCAGGAACAGGTTAAAAAAAGTCAAGCCAAACTCAGAAAGTATGGGAGTCCCCATACAAAGATACCACATCCTACTATATAATACTCTTATTATGTTGTGAGGGTCTTGAATAAATCAAGTGAACCCACATATATTGTTACATTAACATTAAAAGATGGAAAACAGAAAAAGAGGAATATAGTAATTTTCTGCAAAAGCTTTGGAAGTTGTTACTTCCAAAGAGAGAATTATAATTTTTACTAGAGAAGAACAAACCTTCAGCACTTAGAATTTTTAATCTTCAAGGTACAGAAATATTCAATAAATGAAGTTTAAAATAGAGTACTAAAGTGGGAATTAGAACATGGTTTCCAGGTCCAACTTCAACAATTCCTACTAGGGTGGCTATGAACAAGTCTTTTATCCTCTGAATCTAAATTTCCTTATTTATTATTATTTATATACTTATTTTATATATTTATATTTATCATTGTTTCCTTATTTTTTAAACCATTAAGCACTATATACATAAGAAAGTATTATCACTCTTGAAATTTATTGTGATATGCTATTGTACTCCAATACTTTCACTCATTTTCAACAAATAGTTATTTATTAAACCTAAGAGATCAATTAAGTAAATGCTGATCCTAGGCCATGCCCCTAAGACAGTACCTGATGCTTAGTGATTGCTTAACTAATCATTTCTATTTGAAACTAAATAAAAAAAATAAGGATGAAATGATAATAGTGACTATAGTTTTGGAACAAGTATCCTAATAAAAACATTTATTATGGTAATGGAAGGCAAAGCCCATCACCCTAGGGCAACAGTGGAAAGATGGACACAAAGGATGAAGAAGAGTTATCGACATTGTCAAAATATATACTATACTGGCTAAAAGCTCACACAAACACTTTTAGAATAAGTAGATATCATTTCACCAAGCAATAGTAAAGACTGACAACAGATACATACCATTACATTTGTTGCATATAATACAAAGGGGTTTACCTCCAAAAGGAAACTATGAAATAGCTAAGATCTTTGTGAAGAACCAAAAAGTCCTCCATGGGCATACCCCATATGAACTTAACTGTAATATATGTCCACCAAAAAAAAAAAGACTTGAAGATATGGCTAATTCACACAGATGAGTTTATAGAAATGGAGCAATTTATAACACAATTCAGAACTAAGTTATAGAGATTCAAAATTACAGAAGGGTTATCCTTAAGGAGTCCAAATATTTTTGGTTATACAAGAGGACTGCATACACTGCAACCCCTCAGTGTAATTGCAGAAATTTAGTACCTATTAATTAATTAGTAAGACACAACTTGATGCAAAGGTTCATACATCAGAAGTTAACTGTCTTTTGCAAACTAACAGATGACAGACCCTTGAAAACTTCAACCAGTAAATGGGACTAGAACCAGATGCTTATCACATTTGGAACTCTAATTCACTTCTCTCCTGGACATAGTATCAATTCATAAAGATTTGGGAATGATATTCATAGTATCAGCTATGCCATGTATTCCAATATTGAAATTTGGTGGAATGAAAAGCTTTCAAAAATACAGATACTTAGCATAAGAAATCAAAATTATGTGGAAAGGATGAAGTCAATATCATTCCCTTTATCCTCTCTGTTCCTGTAGGTGTCCCTAAGATATTTTCATTGAGCGGATGATGAGCTAGCATACCAATATCTTTATTCATGTACCAAAAGTAGTTATTTTATCTGCCTGAATTATAGTATGTGGACCATTAAAGGGCAATAAGAAAGCATGCCTTTGATAGATTCATCAAAGATGATGAAAAGAAAACATTTTTTCCCCCCACAAAGCTTGTCATTTCAATAGTATAGAGTACTTCCAATAAGGAAACTCCCTCTTCCAATGCAGTTGAACATCTGTTCTGTAACTCAGAGTCTTAGAGAGTTACCCCAAGCACTGGGAGGTTGAGTTATTTCCTTAGGTTCATAAGACCGGTGTTTGTAAAAGGTGGGACTTGAGCCCTGGTCTTTATCACCTCATAATTAGAATTAAGAGTAAATGTTACTACAGTAAAACCAAATACGTGTGCTTCTATTTTCCCATGATGAGCATCTTTGATCATCTTTCTTCTACCACTATTGATGTCTTAATAATCTTCCTACTACTGAATTAATTACCCCTTTCACTTTTTAATTATATGTTTAAAAGGTCATTTGAAAAATTTAGTTCCTATAGGTTTGGAACAAGCACCAAAGAACCTTAATGCTGAAATTAAGGTGATTATGTATTATTACTAAAAACATATTATAATAATTTAGATAAAAAGTAGAATTATAATCTTTTTTTCAGGACAGACTTGGTCCCTTAATGAACTTTCCCTGTGGCTTTGTTTCCAAATGTTGTCTAAGAAAATGAAAGGCACTTTCATTATGGAAGAAATAATTCTTAAATATAATAGATGTTGACAGGAATGACAGGGATTTCAGTATGTATGAGTTAAATCCAACAGTCATTCCACTTCCTGCCCAAGTTTCTTGCTCTCTATAACCATTTAATGCAATTTTCAATCTGACAACTCTCAAATAAAATAGGTGCTACTCAGGAGGAAAAGTATGCATTAAATTCTATTGCCCCTTGGCCATCCAACTTGCTGATGATCTATATATTGTGTTATTAGAGAAGTTACAGGAAACTTGCCTTTTAAGTTCAATTCAAATGAACGGATTCAGGACTGCTTTGCCCTTATGGTGGACAGAAAAAGAGAGAACTGCATCAGCTCAAGTTAACCTGCAGGTTTATATGAATCTTTCTGTGACCCAAGACTTTATAGGAAGATCTTTTGGTAGATACTGTCAGAAGCTTCAACAGTCTAATCAAGCATTGGATGGAGAATGAAGGATGGAGACCATAATCTTTTAAAAATTTTCTGGTGAGTGAACACAGAGGAAGCAGTGACCTGCCACTCTCGATACTCTGCATAATGGTCTAAAGTCATGCCATCCTCTCCCATCTTCTCTGAGTATAATAACCATAACTTCTTACAATTACATAGTTCTTTGAAATTTAAAAATGAGATTACTTTTAAGACAACTCTAGGAGGAAAATAGTGCAAGAATGAATATATATTTGTGTGTAGGTCTAGATTTGTCATTTCTTGACTGTAAGACAATTCTTTGGCATGGAAATTCTCAATATAAACTTATGGTCTCAGAGAGTCACCAAGGGGGACTGAGAGGAAAAGGAAAAATTTACTTAATTAAAAATACCTGCGATTACAAAGCTCTAGTATGTGTCAAAAGAAGGTCTTGAGGCTTTCCTGATTCCAAGGCTGGTCTTCTATCCACTGTGCCACACTATCTCTCTAGAAGAAGTCTTTTTTTCCTTCCCCTATTTTATATATGGAAAAATTGAAGTGAAATCAAACATTTATTAAGCAACTACAATGTGTCAGATACTTTGACTGCTATGAAGGATACAAAGACAAAAAGCAAAAGAATATTAGCCCACAACAATACATATATACACACTCACACACACATATATATATACATATTATGTATGTATGATTAGAAGTGGCTTTAATATCATCACCATATTCAAGGTTGAACATTAGGATGAAATTAGGCACTCAACATAGTGAACATTAAACAACAGGAGGTTTACTTTGCCTTAATACAGCAAGGATATGCAACGATGATGTATGTCATTTGTCCTCCATGGATGTTCCCCCATCCAACTCTTGCCTCCTTAAGGAAATGTTTCTGATCATCAGAACAGACTATAAAAACTTCTGTAGTCTTCATAAATCCATCAAGTTTGCTAGGTGGGACTTCTTATGGCCTTGGGTGACTAGAAAGGAGGCAGATATCAATCGAGTTCCAGGATCAACTTTGTTACCTTTTAGGGGAAATAAATACAAATGAATGTTTTCAGGGAGGCTGTAGTAGAGGGATGGTATATGGAAAGGCTTCATATAATAGCTGCCATTTGAGTTGAATTTCAAAAGAAACAAGGGATTCTAGGAGGCCCAGGTATAAGTAGAGTGCATGGGGAGCATGTATAAAGCCACAGAGCCCCAAGACAGAATGTCATGTATTGGGAAGAGTGGGGAGGGCTGGTTGGATAGAACCATAAGAATACATGAGGAGGGGGACTGCAGCTATCTCTTTAATGCTCATGTACTGTGCTCCATTTCCCATACCTAGAGTGTGCTCTTTCCTCATCCCCTACTCGTGGCATGCCTCTTTTCCATCAGTATTCATGTGAAACACTAACTTCTACGTGAAGCCTTTCCTAATGTCTTTAATGGTTAATGCCCTTCCTCTCAATCTACCTTGTATTTTACCCTATGTTAATTTGTATTTATTCCCTTTATATGTATTCTGTATGGATTTATATATACCTTTGTTATCCACCCCCATTAAAACATATGTAGGGATTGTTTAATTTACTGTATTTTCATCCCCCAAGACTAAAACAGGTCTGGTCAATAAATGTGCTTTATAAAAGCTCCTTGACCTTAGAACCTCAATTTTTCAATCTATAAACTGGAGAAAATAGTAGTTGTACTATCGTTACCTGTTAATGCAATCCAATAGTATGTGGAAAGGGAGCATAACACAGTGGGATTTAGAAATAGAACAAATCTTTGCAATTTAAAATATTACTTTCATAGTCACAGTGGGAGGTAACTAGTACAATTAGAGATATAAGAACTTTGGTAGCGAGGTAGGTCTAGAGGTAGTCTGGAATCAGATTGTGCAGGGCTTTATCAACAGGCAGAGATTGTGTGTGATAGTAGAGGTAATAGAAGCAGCAAAAATGTATTGAAGAAAAAGAATGACATGAGCACATTTGTGCTTTGGAAATATTGCTTTGGCAGCTGGGGAAGACGGTTTAGGGGAGAGATTTGTGGTAAGGAGACCCATTTGGAGATTATTGCCATAATCCTGGCAAAGCATATAGAGGACCTGGATAGAGTGCTCTCTATATAAATGGGAGGAAAGGTAGATGCAAAAGCATATGTACAAGCAGAATTGACAAGACTCACTGACTTTTTGGATTTGTGAGGTGAAAGTGGGGGAGTAATTGAGGATGACTCCCAAATTGAGAACTTGTTTGCCTGGGAAAATAGCAAGGCCATTGCCAGAAATAGAAAAATTAGAAAGAAAGAGTAGACTTGGGGGATATATGAGTTCCATTTAGGACGTTGAGTTTGAGATATCTTTGGTTCATTAGAATCAAATGTACAATATATTCTTGGCAATGTAGACTGATGCTCAGGTTAGAAACTCCAGAAGAGTATAGAAATCCTATATTTACTTGTGTGAAAATGGTTGTGGAAATAATAGATGTTTAACAAAACTGTAGAGAAAAAAGTGCATTCATTAAAGAGCCTTGAGATATGTCCACATTTAGGATATGGATGATGACCCACCTTGGTAAATGAGAAAGGGCAACAGGATGGATAAAAGAAGAGTACCTTTCCTATGTCTCATCAAGGAATGATCAGTTATTCATTTATATATTATTGTTCTAATTATATTATAAAATCCCTTCCCTCTCTCCCCCTGCATTGGAATCTGGCTTTTCCAGCCCTCTCTCATTGCAGTTAACTTCCTCCTCCCTCAGTCACGTTCCGATGCATTGCTATACCATTCTTTTCCAAAGTTTGACTGCTTCTCCAACTTGCCAAAGCCATTGTGAGCTCGAATTATATTCTTTAAGTTGCCTGTGATTCTACCATGTATTCATTGGGCATGTTCTCCATGCTATCATCTAGATCATGGAGTTAACAGTACAAATATACTCTTGCCTACAAAACTTCTATTTTATTTGAGTTATAGAGAGAAGTATATGGAGGAAAGAAGTGAAAGTGTAAATCATTTTCCTCCGTAATATCTGTCTTCTTTATTCCCAGAAAGGGCCCAGGATTCTGAACATTTTTCTAGGAAAATAGTCCCTTGGGACCTAACCCACTCTTCACCAACACATTCAGCCTGGCCCGCCAGACAGGGTCTTTTTGAGCTTGATCACCATATGCTTTGGACTGGACGAGATAGAATGTCTGCACTGGAGTCATCACTCTGAGTGTCAGTGTTCAACAGCACAATAGTATGTAGAAAGGGAGCAAAAAGGGATTTGGAGCTAGAACAAAACTCAGTGATGATCCAGTCTAATAGATCAGACCCCTTATTTTGCAGATATTGGGCTAAGTGTGACCAGTGCTCCAGAGAGACTTTAGGAGTTAAGATAAGTATTTGAGGTTTGAACTCAAGTTTTCATCATTTAGTTTTCCAAATGGAACAGACGTTTTTTGATGGGGAAACTCACCTCAGATTTATTTGAGTTCAAGCCATTTGGGTCCTAGATTTTACTGTAACTTGTCTTTGCTTATTGCCTCTTTAAAATCTAGGGAAACTCTTTGCGAGGTATGGTTACTATAGGCATAGGTTTTTATGATGTTAGCAGTATGAGAAGCATGTGGCACTACCTCAGAAGAGGAAGCAGTAGTGTTAGCTATGTTTGGAATTGCAAGTTTTTACAATGTTTGAAGTATGCAAGTGGGACAACATCACTTCTTAGTAACTGATAATGAAAAAAAACCCTTTTGGCATGGGTGCTTCATAATATGATCCAATCGTATTACTCTCTTTCAGTTATAATAGGGCACCCCTTCCATATCCCACCCAGATTTTTGCCTAATAGGCTAATACACATAAACTAAAAGGCAAAGAAGGTCCAATTAGCTAAAATTTCCATGCAAATGCTTAAACCCTTTTCAATATTTGGATCTAGCTGACTTTGTTAAAGTATATTTTTTCATGACATTAGGAAGATAGAGACCTGGCTGTAGTGATATAAAGTGCAAGGGTGAGGAGATCCAGTGTTTGCTAATCATCTGCCTGAAGTATGATGTAGCTCCAGAATAATTTTCCTGTATGTGGTTTTAACTTCCAGAAGTATAATGGGAAGTGAAAGGAATTTACTAACCGTAAGTACAAAGTGAGCCTGAGGGAACTCTGTGATGCAGGTGAGTAAGATTATCAACACCCTCCCTCACCCCACTCCTGAAGATGGAGAAAGAGAAGAAAAAGAGAGGGGAAAAAGGGGGGTGGTGAGAATAAAGACTGTGCCCTGAGAGTCTCTTTGCTTTGCCAGCTGGGGTAAAGCTAAAATAATTTCTAGATATGGGCAGTCTAAAAAAAGAGTAGCACAGGACTTTATGAAATAGTTAATGCCTGTATAAAAGGAGAGGTGTGTGTACAGGTACTTAGCACCTACTTAACAGGATTATTGTGAGACTCAAATGATATAATATAAAAATCACTTAGCCTAGTATCAGTGCCTGGTACATAGGATTGTTCAGTCATTTCAGTCATGTCTGTCTCTTTGTGATTCCATTTGGGGTTTTCTTGGCAAAGTTACTGGAATAAATTTACCATTTCCTTTTCTAATTCATTTTATAGATGAGGGAGCTGAGGCAGAGTTAAATGACTTCTCCAGGGTGACACAGTTATTAAGTGTCTGAGGCCAGATTTGAATTCAGGAATATGAGTCATGGTGACTTCAAGTCTGGTCCTCTATATACTGTATGACCTAGCTGCCCTTGTATGTACTATGTGTTATATAAATGTTGCTTCTTTTTCTCTTTTCACCCCTCCCCCTCCCTGACCTTTACATATGGAAAGTCATGTGTCATTTCTCTTGAGAATCCGATCTGCTTTATTAAATACCTTTTGGGTTGATTTCATATGTCATCTAGGTTGACCTGATAAAAGGAAGTATATCGGTAGGGACTAGAGATGTGAACCTTAATAAATGTCATCAAAGCTTAATAAATCTAAGTATAGGCAAAGATTGGGACATTGAAGACAGCTTAACGTACAATAAAACTGACAAAAATAAAAATGAGTCCTGACTCAACTTTTGGGAGATATGGTTACTTAATATCTCTAATTCTCCAAAATAATTCACTCAGTTAAACACCATTTTTTTGATATGTACTAGATCAAAATTGGTCACTTTCACCAATCATTTGGGTCCTAGTAACAAAAGATTTTGCTGTAATTCATATTTATTATTGCCCTTGGTTCTATGTATACCTCCGAATAACATTTTTTTGTACTGCTTTGATATTACTTTTAAAAATTCCAAATTTTTGAATAGCTTACAGACTCTTTTTTTTTAGTCTTATCCAAAGAAAATTCCTGGCAACTAACCACAAGTCAACACTTTATTACCCTGCCTACTGTTGAGAAAATGTGGATATTCCTGCCTTAATACAAAAGCCTGAATCAGAAGATAGCTGCTTCCTTGGCTGGGCTCCAACCTGTTTAAAAACAACAAGTGATTAACTTGTGAACTTCTATATTGACTGCATATACTAGCTAATTTAAGTATTTCACAAGTCATACTTGTTGACTTATTTTAGATGAAATAAGTCACAAAGAAACTAAGACTGATTCACAGTTTGTCTTATCCTAAACACAATATCTCCTTGACCTGATTCTGCTCCCAAGAAGAGTCTTATGGAGGGATTTCTCTTAGACATTTTCCATCCT
Organism: Potorous gilbertii; assembly: GCA_028658325.1. Classification (NCBI taxonomy): domain Eukaryota; kingdom Metazoa; phylum Chordata; class Mammalia; order Diprotodontia; family Potoroidae; genus Potorous; species Potorous gilbertii. The sequence continues at coordinate 19,665,805 of CM053769.1, read as the reverse complement.
GCTTGTCTTTATCACAATCAGGACTAGTTATTCCAAAATGGGACATGTATCTGTTCACCTCACTTCTAAGGCAAGTATTCATTGCTAAATAAATATTTCATGGATAAACTCATGCTGCCCCAAGTACTACAGTAAGCACAGATATTAGAAGCTTAATATATAATACAGTTGACCTATGAGTCAGGAATTTTTCCTGAATCCAAAATGCTTGCATCATAAATGAGTTCTATTAAGAAAACACGTTTGACACAAAATAAATTGTTGTGACCCTCTCCGAATTCTTCATCTTAACTCATATGAGCCCTGTGCACTTTTAAACTCTGTCAGAAATGCCATATGAGAAGTACTCAAGCTATTTTGATTCAGCATCATTCAGTAAATCGTTAGGAACTTCTAAGCCAAAGAAACATATTTTTCTCTGGGTTGCACTGAAATGAGTCTGTTGAGCTGCCTGCTTTTGGTGGCTGGACTGGTTAAAGATTGTCACAATGAATCTATCCCAAACCAAAGGGATCCCAGTGAGATTTCCTCTTAGAAATACGCTTCTCATACAGCAGGACTCTGAGGAAACTGTTATGCTACAGATTGCCTAACACGTTACAGAGTCACAGGAGCTCAAACATTTAGGAGAATCAAGCATAACCTAGTACTCTGGCTATGTCCTACATTAATCATGGTTTAATGTCGGATTTTATTTTTCAGTCTCCAACACATAAGACAATAGCTTATTTTTAGAGGTGTGTGTGTGTGTGTGTGTGTGTGTGTGTGTGTGTGTGTGTCTTTTAAGGCTAATGAGTCATGAAGAAATTATATTTGTCCAACAAACTTCCTTTAGTCTTTGACCCCTGAAACTGAAAATCCATATAAGTGGACTTTATTTCAGAAAAGCCATTTAACTATGGGGGAGATTATAAAAATGCTGCTGTGACTAAGGTACTTTCTCTTCCCCAAACTGAAAACTGCTGTAAGCTTGCCTGAAATCCATCCCTTTCTTTTAACAATTAGGGTAGTTTGTGTGTGTGTGTGTGTGTTTGTGTATGTATGTGTTTTAAATTGAGTTTTAAGCCAGACATTTGTACATTGTTCCCAAGCAAAGGCAGACTTCAGCTTTCCAAAAGATAAGAATTAGCTCCTGGCTTTGATTCCAATGACAACTTTCTCCAGACTGGAATATGTTCAATAAATCATGAAGGTTCTGTTGAAGGATTAAAACTGTTTGTCATTTAACCAAAACAATTTTAGCTAACTGTTGTTTTTTTCATCTCTCTTCCTCTACCCCATCATATTTCATAAACTATCTCTTTAGTTTCAAAGAGTTCTTCCTCTCTATAAAATGAGGTTGGATTAGATGATCTCTATGTTCTTTCCTAGCTCAGAGTTCTCTGGTCCTCTTATATGTCGTTCATATGGCATATGAATATAATGAAATATCATTGTGCCTTAAGGAATGATCAGAGAGATGGTTTCAGAGAAAACTGGTAAAAACATATAGGAACAGAATGAATTGAGAAGAACCAGAGGAACAGTTTCTGCTGTAATAACAATGTTGTAAAGAAAACAACTCTAAAAGGCTTAAGAACACTGATTAATGCAAAGATCACCCCTCATTGCAAAGAACTGATGAAGAAGTATCTGTCCACCTCCTACCAGAAAGATGATGGACTTAAGATAATCAATGAAATTTATAGTTTTGGACATGACTAATGCAAGAATTTGTTTTACTTGACTATGCACGATTGTTACAAGGACATCATTTTTCTTTGTTTTTTTTCAGTTGTTTAGGGTATATGGGTAGTAGAGAACTTAAATATATTTAATTTTTAAAAAGTTTTAAAATATTTTATTCCTGAAAGGGATATCTGAGATATAAATATCTACCCACCTCTAGGTGGCATTATACTTTTACTATTCCAGGGAAAATGGGGTCTGGTCTCCAAAAATGTTTCCAAGGAAGGATATTCTATGGTCTCCCTTGTTAGCATGGCCAACAGGTGTCAAAATAATCTCATTTTCCACATGGATTTCGACTGATGTTATAAATAATCGGATAGAAATTACCCTTTCATAATAGTTTTCACTGTGGTGGGGGGTGGGGAAGCAGGAGAGATCTCCAAAGGAAATATTTCAGTCATAAATTTTTGTTGAAAGGTGCGAGTGGAGGACTGTTTTCAGTCAAAAAAGCTCACGAGCGGGTTTTGACATTTTGTCTGCATGACTGATTGCCAGGTATACATCTGGGTTGACAGCTCTGGGGGTATGAGATGAGGAAATTGGTTTTCATACTCTTGTCCCTCCACATGTTCCACCTCCTTCCAGGATGATTTAGATCTCGTTTATCATCCCTAATAGTCCTAGGCTATTCGTGCCCAGAAGCATATCACCATCTCCCTAAGTAGAGTCTATTTGGTAGGCTTACTTTTTGATTTGTCACAAGTAGCTGATTGGTACCCATTTAACTGCCTTGGTGAGTCCCTGGGGAGCCACAGTTGGTTCAGTATTAGATCTATTTTATAGTACAATGCTAGACCTAGAATCTTGAAAACCTGAGTTCAAATCATTCCTTATAGATTCATTAGCTTTGTGACCTTGGAAAGTTAATTAAGCTTACTGAGCCTACGCTAGAGTTAATTAAGTTGTCCAGGTGACACAGGTCTGAGGCTGGAACAAAAAGAGACATTTGTAATTCATCCAGTAGTTAAGAAGAGGAAATTTACCTAGCCATAGTAGGGGAAAGAAGATCAGAGTAGAAATGCTTGATTCGACTGAGTACAGCTTTCCTGTGACATCAGTCTTGCTATTGGTCTGTGATCTGAAGCCCCTGATGAATGAGTCCCAGCCTTTCTTTCCCTTCCTCTACTTAGGTAACCAGAAACCTCCATCAGAGACTTATTTTCTTAAACCCCTAGGATAGTTTTAACAAATTAAAAAAAAAACTTAGAATGCTCTTTAACCTAGTGTCCTTCCTTATAAGACCAGAGTTCCTACTGTTAGTTCAGAATAGGAGGCCTTGATGTGCTCTGCAAGTCATCATTCAGTCAATAAATATTTAAGTGTATAGTATACTATATTCCAGATACTGTACTAAGTGTAACCCAGCTTTGTCAGGTAGGCTTCCCAGCTCACCTGTCATGAAGGTGCCCATGTCGGGAAAGACCAGGGTCTAACTTCTGGGAGAAGATGTCCTTCATTCCCCTATCATGTGGATGGCCACAGGCCCTTTCCATTGTCTATGTAACTAGAATAGGCTGTTTTTAAATCTATGAGCCAGGGCTCATAGATTTTTCAGAGGTATCCTGAAAGGGTGAAAATCCTATTCATCCACACTGTGGGTGACATGAACTGAACTTGTAATGAGGAAAGGACCTTCTCTCTCCCCACACCCACGACTCCCTTTTATCTTGGAACTCTTAGAACTATACATCAGGTTTCATTTTGGTCTTTTTAGTTTTTTTCTTTCCCCTTCTAGGCACAGGGGATGGGTAGAGTCATAGTGACCTTTGAGGCAAGATTTCAGGCCACATAAGTGAAACAAGTCAGCCCAGCAAGGAAGCCCTGAGGCTCTAAGATTGGTTTCTTAGAACTCAGCAGGACTGTGCTATGTAGTAGGTGAGCTGAGATAGGGACTTAATCTCTTTCCTCTATCCAGAGAATGTGGTGGTACAGGGAGAGGACTATGCTCCCAGGTGTTGGAGGGAATGTTTGTGTAATTATGATTGCTATGCCTTTAAGGTAAATAGTCCTTTGTAAAAGCTAAACCATTAGCTAAGTGATAAAAGGGAACTAGGGATACAGAGAACCCCTAAAATTGGGAGAATACCATTGGCAGAGACTGGAGTCAATATAGAAAAAACAAACACTTTCCAATCCTCTCAAGCTTACTAGAGAACCTTGGGTGAAGGGTGCAGTGTAGTATACCTGATCTTCAGACATTGGGGACAGGGGTAGCCACCTTTACATCGACACTTATGACACAAAGACCTCGTAAGAGATTAAATCATCGATTGAGGTCCTGGATTCTGAATTCTTTTACTAAAACTTATCATGAGTTGAAAAAAATCTGTATTCATCAATCAAAAACCCAGCCACCATGAATTTTCTATCATGATTTATTAACACATTTCTTTAAGTTAAAAGCATTTATTAAGTACTTACTATGTTTAAGCACTTCTAAATGCTGGGGATAGCTAAGTATTAAGTAGCAGTGCCTCTTGAAGTTTCCATTATCCAGTCTTATCTTTTTTATTTTTTGAAATTGTTTATCATAAACATAGTCTAATACAAGATACCCCTTGAAATTGGTACAAAAATCTCAATAAATCTCAAAAAAACTACATAACAAAAATAATATATTATAATAAATTATTCATGTTGATTTTTACAAATGACTGTAATGAGTTCATAAAGTTCAGTTCAACTGACGAACGTTTAAGGAACTACTCTGTATGAAAGAAACTGAATGTAGTATAAGAACTCTTGACATCATCCCCTACTCTCTCCTCCTTCATTCGCATCTCTGATAATAAAATGGCCCTTCTCCTTGCCAAAGCCAACCCCACTAGATGTACCTTTGATCTCATTCCCTTCTGTGTCCTCTGGCAAATTACCCCCTCAGTCATTCCCTCTGTTTAATCATGTCTTTCCCTATCTATTGCTTCCTTTTCTCCTCCCTTAAGATATTCCCAGGTCTTCCCGTTCTTTAAAAAAATAAAACAAAACCCTTACTAGACCTATGTCTGTCCTCCCTGTCTCAGTCAGACTTCTGGAAATTTTTTTCTACACTCGTTGCCTCTGCTTACTTTTCTATCACTTCTTATACTTGGTAGTCTAGTTTGGAATCTCACTATTCAACCTAAATTACTCCCTCTCTCCTCCCTCTTTCCCTTTCTCCCCCTTCTACCATATATGTGACATTTTCTCAGTCTCTTTTACTGGTTTATCATCTACATCATCTAACCAAATTGTGAGGGCTATCCAAGGCTCTTCCAGAGCCCTCTTTTGTTTTGTCTTTGCAATCTTCCTGTTTGCAACCTCCTCACCTCTCATGGATTTAATGATCATTTCTACACAGATGACTCACAGATCTCCATAGACACCTCCATTCTTCCTCAGATTCATTTCCTCATTACCAAATATTTATTGGTCATTTGAAACTAGAGTACACCTCACACATCTCAAACTCCACATGTTCAAAACAGAAACAATTCTCTTCCCTACAAAGCCACAATACTCCTGAACTATTTCTTGCTAGACCCCCACAATTCTTTCAGACTTCCTAGTTAACAACCTGGGGATTATCCTTAACTCATTGCTCTTTTCCCCATTTACCTAAGCAGTCGCTAAAAGTTTCCATTTTGATCTCGGTATCTCACATTTGAGTTCTTTGTCTTTTTACAAATACCACCTTAAACATTTAAACACCTCTCACCTGAACTGTTGCAAAGCCTTCTACAATGACCTCTCTGCCTCAAGTTTCTCCCTATTCCAACCTTTCCTCAATGCAATAGCCGAAGTCATTTTTCTTTAGTGCAGATATTACCATGCCATTTCCCTATTAGTAAATTTCAGTGGCTACCTTTTGCCTCTAGGATGAAACATAAATCCTTTTCTTTGACAGTTAAAATTCTTCATAATCTGGCCTCGATCTATCCTTCAGATTTCATTATATATAATTCCCCTTCACCTATTCTGTGATCCAGTCAAACTTGTCTATTTCTTGTGTTTCTCCCATATTCTATGCTATCCCCCAGCCCCACACTTTTCTGGGTACTGGCTGGCCTCAATACCTATGCACCTCTCTCATAAAATCCCTTTCTTTTTCACAGACCAAGCTAAAGAACCAGTTTCTACACGAAGATTTTTCTGATAGCCTCATCTGCTAGTTTTCTCTGCATTCCCCCTCAGTTACATTACCTTGTGTTTATTCTGTTTATCCTTCACCTTGTACTCTATCTCCTGCCGATGTAATATATATGCTCCCTAAATGCAGGAATTATTGCATCTTACTATCCCAAATGTTAGCACAATGCAGGTAAAATGGACCATAAGTGGTATAACAAGACATGAAGGCTTTCCTTTGACTTTTCTCATATCCCTTTTCTGCTTTTCATTGAATGTCTTGCTATCACGAAACCAAGTAAATGAGAATTTTTCATCTAACCACTACTTATTACATTTAGATTCCTTAAACAACTCCTTTTCCCTTAATGCTATTCATATCCTTTTAAAATGACTTGTTTTTTTAAAAAATGTATATATTATTTAAAATATATATTATAATACATATATATATATAACATTATAATATTGTTTTATAGTTATTTCTCTATCCTGCAAGTTCTATGAAGTCCTTAATAGAATCCTTAGATTTCTAAGGGGATAGTTCAGTTTCTCCTAGGGGATATTTCAGTTGGCACACATGAGGGTCATGGCCTAGAGAACTCTAGGGAGGCTAACTTCCAAACAGGGCTTGAATTGTGACCTTGGATAAATCCATTTCTGTTTATATTTCTTCATTTCTGTGAGGAGAGAAAGAGTATCAACTTGGCTCACTGGGTGATGATTATTGCATAGACCAAAAATGTCAGATACAATACAATTCCTAAATATTTGGGGGTTATATTCTCTGTGTATCTTATTCTGGAAAGTGTTGGACTTTCTGAAGGGTTTGATGATCTCATTTTCAAAATTGCCTTCCTAGAAAGAAGAAATCGTGTTTTGAAAATTACATTATGGCCATAGTCTTCTGTTTGAAATAGAAGTGACCTGTATTTCTCATGGGGAGAGATTTCATTTTGTTAGCAAATGGTTCCTCCTACATTTCTTTCTCAATCCCATTTTAAAAGGGCGGGTAAGGGAAAAATCATGAAAATGGTCTTTATTATCTGTTCAAAAGAAAAATATTCTTAGCAAATTTAAACACCTATCTTTTGTTAAAGTGAATTCATCGCTTCATTCAACAAGTATAGGAGCAACTTCTGTTTTCACCTTACTATACATACAATATTGTGAAGGATGAATAGAATTGGAGGTGGGTAGAAAAACAGAGGCATGAAGACTTTTAGAGAGTTATTGACTTGGGGGCAGCTAGTAGGTATAGCACAGCAGATAAGAGTACTGGGGTGGGAATCAGGTAGACTCACGTTCATGAGTTCAAATCTGGCCTCAGACATTTATTAGTTGGGTGATAGTTGGCAAGTCACTTAGCCCTGTTTTCCTCAGTCTCTTCATCTATATAATGAGCTGGATGAGAAAATGGTGAACCACTTCAGTACCTTTTCCTAAAAAAACCCAAAAACCCAAATGGAGTCACAAAGTCAAATGTGACTGAAACAACTGAGCGACAGCAACAGCAGCAACAGTATAGGCTGTACATGTGTAGTTATGCAAAACACTTCCATAATAGTCATATTGTGAAAGACTAACTGTATTTCCCTCCAACCTATCCTGCCCCCATTATTCTATTCTCTCTTTTCACCCTATCCCTCTTCAAAAGTATTTATTCCTAATTACTCCTTCCTCCCATTTGCCTTCCCTTCTGTTATCCCCCCACTCCCTGCTGACGCCCTTCCCCTCCTACTTCCTCGTAGTGTAAGATAGATTTTCATACTAAATTAAGTATGCATTGAGAGTAGGGTTCACCCTTTCCTTCTCACCTCCCCCCTCTTTCTCTCCATCGAAAATCTTTTTTCTTGACCCTTTTATGTGAGATAATTTGCTCTATTCTGTTTCTCCCTTTTTCCTCCCCATATATTCCTCTCTCATTCCTTAATTTTATGTCTTTAGATATCATCCCTACCTATTCAACTTACCCTGTGCCCTCTGTCTACATTACACACACACACACACACACACACACACACACACACACACACATACATATATATATATATATATATATATATATATATATATATATATAAAATGTCTCAAACTACCCTAATACTGAGAAAACTCTTAAGAGTTACAAATATGATCCTTCCATGTAGGAATGTAAACAGTTCAACTTTAGTAAGTCCCTTATGATTTCCTGTTTACCTTTTCATGCTTCTCTTGATTCTTGTGTTTGAAAGTCAAATTTTCTATTCGGCTCTGATCATTTCAGCAAGAACGCTTGAAAGTCCTCTATTTCATTGAATGACATTTTTCTCCTGTAGTATTATACTCAGTTTTGTTGGGTAGGTGATTCTTGGTATTAATCCTAGCTTCTTTGACCTCTGGAATATCATGTTCCAAGTCCTGTGATCCTTTAATGTAGAAGATTCTAGATCTTGTGTTATCCTGATTGTATTTCCACAATACCTGAAATTGTTTCTTTCTGGTTTCAATATCTTCTCCTTGATCTGGGAGCTCTGCAATTTGGCTACAATATTCCTAAGAGTTTTTCTTTTGGGAAATTAGTAGGCCATTGGTGGATTCTTTCAATACCTCTTTTACCCTTCAGTTCTAGAATATCAGGGCAGTTTTCCTTGATAATTTCTTGAAAGATGATGTCTAGACTCCATTTGTGATCCTGACTTTCAGGTAGTCCATTAAGTTTTAAATTATTTCTCCTGAATCTATTTTTCCAGGTCAGTTGTTTTTCCAATGAGTCATTCCACATTATCTGCTATGTTTTTATTCCTTTGGCTTTGTTTTTATAATTTCTTGATTTTTCATAAAGACATTAGCTTCCATCTGCTCCATTCTAATCTTTAAGTAATTATTTTCTTCAGTGAGCTTTTGGACCTCCTTTTCACCTGGACAAGTCTGCTTTTTAAGGCAGTCTTCTCCTCAATGGTTTTTTGTATCTCTTTTGCCATTTAGTTTGGTCTATTTTTTAAAGTGTTATTTTCTTCAGCATTTTTGGGTCTCCTTTAGCAAGCAGTTGACTCATTTTTCATGATTTTATTGCATCACTCTCATTTCTCTTCCCAATTTTTGCTCTACTTCTATTACTTGATTTTAAAAACCATTTTGAGCTCTTCCATAGCCTGAGACCAATTAATGTTTTTGTTGGAGTTTCTGGATGTAGGAGTTTTGACTTTGTTGTCTTCTTATATTTGTGTATTTTGATCTTCCTTGTCACCAGAGTAAGATTCTACAGTCTGATTCTTTTTCCATTTTTTGCTCATTTTTCCAGTTATTTACTTGACTTTTGAGTTTTGTTAAGAATTTTTATAGTCATATTTTACAGGTATTTGACTGGGGTTGAGTGAAGAGCACTAGCAAGCCCATGTTATTACTCCACCATCTTGGCTATGTCCCCCATGCCTTGGCCTCCTTGAGCCTCAGGTGCATTGCCTAGAAATAAGGTGCTAAATGTAGTCCAAAATCTCTAAATCCATGATCTTTTGATTGAAGACATTATTGACAGAGCTTGGTATAAATAAAACACATGTAAGAAGTGTTTATTGAATTGACTAGGCAGCAGATTAAATCCAAGACAAAGGGATAATTAAAAAATATATTTTGGGATTTGAACCCAGGATACTAGAAGACATCAACTTGGTCTGGGAAATGTATCCTTTAAGATATTGGCAGGACATTTAAGTGAAGATGTCTAATAGGTAGCTGTGCATACATATGTCTGGAGCTTAAAAATCGCAAGAAGTTTGGAGACAATGACTTAGGAAGTTATTTTTATAGAAGTGATAGCTGAAACATTAGAGGTAAATGACATTGTCAAGGGAGAGAGAATGGGGAAAAAGGATTGAAAGAGGTTAAAGAGAGAACTGTAAAGAAGCCCTCAACCAAAGAAAGGAAGAAAAACAAAAGACAGCAAGGGAAACACAGGATTGCTTAGAGGCCAGAGAATCAGAAGAAAGTGATATCATTAAAGTCAAGGGAAAGAGAGAGTACTTACTTGGATGGAGATCAACAGTATTATCTACTATCAACAGATGAAAGTAGATGAGAGCTTGGGAAAGTCTTGGTCATAAGGAGTTCATAAATGATTTTATAGATATCATTACAGAGCTAACAGGAGCCTCAGAGATTGAATTTCTGCAGTGATTTCTAAAGCATGAATCCCACCCTACAATATCCCTGACAAGTGGTCATCCAGTGTCCATTTGAATAGATCCAATATAAGTCACTATGATCTGTTTAACTCCCTCTTCCATGACTCATTCAAGTTTTGTGACATCTGATCATTGAAAAGGTTTGCCTTCTGTTGAGCTAAAATTTGCCTCCTTATTTCTGTTTCCTTACTAGTTTTTACTTCAGTTCAGCTCAATTTGCAAATATTTGTTAGGCACGTACCGTATGCAAGCTTCTGTGGAAGGCTCTGGATGAAGATGAAAAATGAGACAATATTTGCCCTCAAGGAACTAAGCAGATAAACCTAATCCTCTTTTCCCATGGCAACTCTCCAAATATTTAAAGACATCATCATGAAATTCCCCATCAATTCTTTTCTTTAAGTTAAACATCACCAGTTCTTTTAACAGTTGCTGTTGATTATGACAAGGAAGAATAGTGCAGACTCTTAAAACACAAGCATAATTATTCCAGGATCTGATTGAAGGGTTTTCAGATTTTTAAACAGACATAAAAATGATGTAACTGAATGCAACTGTCTGAGACCAAAAACAAGAGTGGCATGGTCCTATAAAATAGGTATCGGAAAGGCTACACTGCAGCATGCCCTGAAGCTTTGCAATAGTGATAAAGACAAGAAAAGGTCATTTAAACTCTGATGAGGGAAAGAAGATGGTTGAGGAAAGTCTAAGATCTCTGCTTGGGATGGATGAGAAGATGATAATTGATGGTAGAGATGATCCATCTCAATGGCAATTTGAGTTCTCTTTTCTATACTAAGAAAAATAATCTTCAGGCTGGTTGGCTGAGATTTGAAAACAAAGATAAGTAGGAAAGGGCTAAGAAAATACTTAGCTACCTTTGCTGAGTTTGTCACCTGACCCAGATAATCTAATTCTCATTGTGCTGAAGTAATTTTTGATGGGTTAATAAACCATGACTGATTATCTTTGAAGAATTATGAGAATAGTTTTGGGCAAATGTTCCACTTTTCAAAAACAGAAAGAAAGTGGAGGCTTAAAAGTATTTGCCAATAACTGACTAATTCTTGGTAAAATTCCAAAATATTATTAAAGAATTGCTGTAACCACACATTCATGTTTTCTAAAACAAACAAAAATAGCAACAAACAATAAACTATAGAATTATAGAACAAAAGTTCTTTTTTTAAATTAATTTTATTTATTTTCAGTGTTCTACAACCACTACCATATAACTTAGATTATTATTTTTCCCTCCCTCCCCTCTCCCTCCTCAAGATGGCATGCCATTTTATATAGGTTCTACACATACATTCCTATTAAATACATTTTCACTATTGTCATGCTGTGTAGAAGAATTAAAATGAATGGGAGAAATCACCTAATAAACCAAAACGCAATACATGCACAAAAAAAAATGATCTGCTACATTCTGCGACTTAATTCCATAGATCTTTCTCTGGATGTGGAAGGCATTTTGCCTTAGAAGACCATTGGGAATGTTTTTAAGGCCTTGCATTGCTATGAAGTTCCAAGTCTACCAGAAAAAACTCTTGCACGCTGTGGTCGTTGCTGTGCACAAAGTTCTCCTGGTTCTGCTCTTTTCACTCAGCATCAGATCGTATGAGTATTTCTGGGCTTCTCTGAAGTCTTCCAGTTCATCGTTTCTTGTAGTGCAATAGTATTCCATTATATTCACATACCAAATTTTTTTCAGCCATTCCCCAATTGATGGGCATCCCCTCAATTTCCAGTTTTTGGCCACCACCAGGAGTGCTGCTATAAATACTTTGTACATTTGTACATATACATTTTATGATCTCTTGGGGATACAGTCCTAGAAGTGATATTGCTGGGTCAAAGAGTATGTATATTTTTGTAGCCCTTTGGGCATAGTAGAACAAAAATTCTATTAAAAGTTCTAAGGGCTTTAGTGCACTGTAAGATTCATATGAATGATGTATAAACTAGTTAAAAAGCCAATGACTTTATTAAGAAGACAGTATCCAAGGAGAGGGAGTTGATAAGCCTGCTGAAATTCGTCCTGATCAGGCCCCTTTTGGAGAATTGTCCTTAGTTCTATGGACCACATTTTAGGAAAAACAGAAAAATTTTAGTGTCCAAAGGAGGAAATTTATGATGGTGAACATGCTACGCAAAGATTGATTAAAGAAATTGAGATGATTCCACATTTAATTAAAGAATTTGACTTTGTATTAGGGATAGCTTGGCTCAGAGAAGGCAGGGATTGAGGAACCTGTTCTCTCTCTTCCAGTATTGTCATTAGGAGCCATCATTTGTAAGAGGGGATAAATTTATATGAGTTATAACAAGGAGCAATGGGTGGAGGTTGAAGTAGGACAGATTTGGTGTGTGTGGAGGTGTTCCCCCCAAAAATCTCAACATTAGAGTCTTTTTGATGATCTTTTGAGGATATAGCAGGAATTCCTCTTCAGGTCCAGGTTGAACTAGATAATCTAGAAGACTAGATGTAATGTCCAACTCAAATTCCATAATTCCTATGATGTTACGCATCAATTGGATATGGGGCAAAAACTTGGGGAAATGTATTGTTTTATTGAAATACTCTGTTTTTTATTTTTCTTTCCTAAACTCTGTTTAGGATTAAATAAACTCTTTTGCTTTAAGTATAGTAGTTCAAATAATTACAACTGATATTTTAAAAATCCCTTCATGGCTTTTAAATTATTTTAAAGTAGTGAAGCAAGTATTTACAAACCATCTTAGGTGGCAATCTTTTCATATTTCATTAGCAGAATGGGGTTGAGCCTAATCAGCGCTTAGAAGAGACCACTCCAAGGAAAAGCTTGATCTTACAAAACTTTGTGTCAGGGTCTCTACACCAACCTGAATTTATGTCGACTTTTTTCATCTTTTATAAACCTTGAAAAGGAGTTGAGTGTAGTGCAGACCTGTACAACCTGGCAGTAGGTAGGGGCCAAAATTAAAATAGGCTCAATTTCTTTGGGCCGCAGATAGGTTTTGAGCAACTCACTTTTTAAGTAAAGTTATAAGGATGTTGCCGGTCACAGCACAAACAGGACAGCATGTGCAGTGACAACCCATATGCCAGGTTACATGATGGGCGCAGTAGTGAATAGTGGAAGGTGGGTTAAGTGGGGGATGGATGGACAAAAGACTCGTTACATCTTTACTTTCCTTCATATTCTCCATATTTTTGCAGGCTGCCTGAAATCCTTTGGCAGGCTGCAAGTGACCTGCAGGGCATATGTTGTGCAGGCCTGGTGTAGTGGAAAGAGTTTTGGTTTGGGGATCAAGGGAACAGGCTTCTGTGACATTGGGCAAGTCATTTAATCGCTCATTTTCTTCATTTATAAACTGTGGGCATTGGACTAGGATGATTTGAAAGGTTTCTTCCACTTCTAAACTCTGATTTAAGTATAGTTTCATTTTGGGTATTTATTGTCTCCTCCACTGTAACATCTACTTTTACAAATGGACTGTAGTGACTCTATCCTCTTAAGAATTCTATAAGCATCTGCTCAGTGGCTGGAACACCAGCCCTAGAGTCAGGAGCACCCAAGTTCAAATGTGGCCCCAGACACTTCCTAGCTATGACTCTAGGCAAGTCACTTAACCCCAGTTGCCTAAAATAAAAAAAAGGGGGGGGGGAGAGTGCTACCAGATCAAATGAACTCAATTTATTCTCTAATACTCATGCTAAAGTTTGAGCTGCTTGTGTTCCCCAGGCCTCATGTTAGAATTTCTGGCTATGGAAACAATTTGTCTTGCTCTTGATAACAGTTGTTTTCACCATTTAGACCCTAGTTTATGGGATTACTTACAGCTGACCTGTCTCTTGCCTTGAAGAGATACAACTTGCACTAATCAACATGTGATTTAGGTCTTCTAAGAGCTTCCACAAAGGTGCACAGAAGAGTCTATTTACAGGAGTGGAAAATACTCTTCAAATCAGTAAAACATTCACTTTTTAGAGTTAAACTCTAATGAGAACTTCTCTTTTCATAGTGAATTGTCATGAAACCTCAATTGAAAATTGTCATTACTTAGCAAATGAAAGACCCTTAGATGAAGGCAAGGTGATGATAGCAACATTAAAATGAAATAAATAGGAAAAAAAAGAAGTAATCGCTATTCTGAAGCATATGGGCACAGAGAGATACATCATTAGGCAGATTGCATGTATTTTCAAACCAAAAACACTGATGCTAAAGATTATTTTTCCCCTCAAGGTGGAGTCTGTTCCTTCTATTATAACCATACATAGATCAGAGGCTATTTATGTTTCTAAGATGTTCTGTCCAACACAAATTAATGTCACATGTTCCTCCATAATTAGGTTCCCATTACAGTTATTTTTGCTTTCTTTCCCATGATGGTCATTTCTATCAGAGACCAAGATAGTAACACTATGGATAGGCAAAAGGATAGGATAGGTTTGGTTGAGATTGGCTAAGTAAGCAGGCAAACAAGTATTTAAAAAATTTATTGAATACCCTGCTGGGCACTGGGTAATAGACTAACCTTAGGTAAGACATACTCTCTGGCCTTTGGAACTTACGTATACAAAACAAAGAGAATGCTACTGTAATACATCTAACATACAGTACATAATGAGTGCAGTAGAAAAAGTCCAACTAGAATTCAGTGTGATGGGATGGTTGATGTCACTAAGGCAGAATAGCATATTGTGGGGGGGATTTGAATATCCAAGGAGTTTGAGCTTTTCTTGGGAGGCAGAAAATATCCAGGAAAGATTTTTAAGCAGGAGGATAGTTAAAAAAAAAAAAAGATTGGATTTTGGATTGAGAGAATTCGGGCTCAACTGTTTACTCTTGGTGTGATTTGGATAGCAAATAACATCACCCCTCTAAGTCTCAGCTTCCTCATCTCTAAAATAAGAGGCCTAGATCAGATGTTTTTTACCGTCCTTCCCAGGTGTAAATATATTATTCATATTACATATATGTACATGTAAAATTATCCATATTTATATGTTTAAATTATACATATATTTACATATATAAATTATACATATATTTACATATTATTCATATTACATATAAAGTGTAAGAAAGATTATTTTGGCAGCAGGTAAGTCTGGGTTCCATGGAGGTAAGGATGGAGTTGGTGTATCAGGAGTCTATTATAATAATCTGTGTGGTTAGTAGTTAGGTCCTATAATAGTGTAGTGGAGGTGGAACTGAATAAAGAAAAAACACTTATCAAATCTTATTGTGTCCTAGGCTTAAATGTTAGAGATGCAAATTTTGTTGTTCAGTCCTTTCAGTCATGTATAGCTCTTGGTGACCCCATTTGGGGATTTTCTTGACAAAGATACTGGATCGGTTTGCCATTTATTTCTCTAGTTCATTTTATAGATGAGGAAACTGGGGCGAACAAGGTTAAGTGACTTACAGCAGGTCACACAGCTAGTAAGTGTCTGAAGCTAGATTTGAAGTCAAGATGAATCGTCCTGACTCCAGACCTGGCACTCTACCCACTGTAACACCTGGCTGCCCACTGATATGAAAACAAGCAAGTGCTATATCTCTGCCCTTTAGGAACTTACATTTTAGTAGGAGAAGATAATTAAAAAGGGAGCAAGAGAATAGTGACATGATTTAGATGTAGCTGAGGGCAAATGTGGTGCCCTGATATCAAAGTCTAGGAAAAGCTTTTTCTATCAGATCCTACTTTGCCAAGGGCAGAGTCCAGTTTTGGGGAAAAGGAGATTTTAAAATGTGCCCAGAGTACAAGTGACCATTTGAAAATGACCAAGAGATAAATTTGAGAAATGTTGCAAAGTTGGGATTGATAAGGAATGATTTGATAGCATAATATAATGGGGGAGCTGGCCAATGAGGACCCAGTCCTAGGAGCATGAGCATTTGGTGAAGCTACTTCTGGAAGTTTGTGATAATACAGAATGGAGTGACCCAGTTCTCTACTTGAGAGCCTATGCAAGATCGTCTGGGATTATTCCTTGGCCTCTTCAGAATAAAGAGAGCTTTTTATTGGCTACTGAGCTGGAACTCTCAAGTAGATTCCAAAGATCTCAGTAGAAAAAGCTATTTTCCTGCTGGCCAACATATAAGGATGAATCTTTAAGCTCTAGAGGGCCCATGAGAGTGGGAGTGGGGATGGGAGAGAGAGGACACTTATTCAGTGTTATCATCATGTTCCAGAAGTAGCCTCACCAAGTACGAACCCTCACTGACTACTCCTTTCATTACAGAGATAAAGAAGAGGAATCAATCCAATGCAATCACAAAGTTATGAAGAGGTAAGATTGAGAAGATTGCATTAGCCAAGAATGAAATCAGAAGGAGAGGAAGGCTTAGCAGAAAATAAGGTTTAATACATAGAATTCATAGATTTGGAACTGAAAGGGTCCTTACACCACTCCATTTTATAGATGAGACATTGAGGCTCAGAATCCAAGATGACACAGCTAGAACTAGAGATATGGAAGTCAGCTACAGGAAGGCACCATTTGAAACTGTAATAGTAGTTGAGATTGCCAAAGGAGACTGGGTGGATAAGAGGGCAAAGGGCTTAGCCTTGAGGAGTCTTGATATCAAGCAGTTTGGGAGAGAACGTGACGCCAGAAATAGGAAGAAAACCAGAAGAATGGCATTTGTGACGTTATGTCTTTGGGTGAGTCCCTTCCTTTCTCTCTGAACTTCAATTTCCTCATCTGTAATATGGGGATAATAGTTCTTAGACTATTTACCTTGCACAGTTATTGAAAAAAGATGCTTTACAGCCTTTAAAATACTATAGAATTGTGAGCTATTGCTGCAATTTTCATCTGAACCCTAGCACTCTTTGCCAAATCTAGATATCCTCAGTGAAGCCAGATGATGGAGAAAAACAAAGAAAGGAGAAGAAGAGATGGAGAAAGTGCTAGCCTTAATTCACGGGCTGATGAAAGCTGCTCTCCTTTGGTTGCCACCAAAAGTGGGCAAAGAACAGACAACAAGTTGAAACTATTCTCAATGTGACCTGGCTGTAGCAGCATCCTGCTTGCCTTATCTATGCTAAGGGAAAGAGAGAGAAAAGATGCCGTTATCCTGGCTACTCTCTCATTAGAATAAAAAAGGAAGGCACTGCTTAGTTTTGCTCTATGGTCTTCCCACTAATTGCAACCACCCAGATTACTTGTAGAAAGGTTCCAGGACAGTCTCCCCTTTGCTAACATCTCTATTGCCGCTCCTCAATTCCTACTGAGAATTGGAGACAAGCTTGAGCCCACTAATCTCATAGTCACCCTTTTATTTGGAGGCACATATTAACAAAAGTTAGAGTAAAGCCAGGAAGGTCCTGTCATATCCCTGAATATAGAAACACTCATATAGGGACATTAGTCCCTAGTATATAAAATAAACCATGAGAGTTTAATCTAATCATCCTCTCTATACAGCATCCCATTTTGTGACAGTTGATTGTCTTGGAATGGACTGAGATATATGAGTACTACCATCTTCATCGGAGCTACAAGGAGGAACACATCAACATGATGTCACACAAGGAAGTGGAGAAGTGGGCAGACTTTTAACATTGTCATGCCTTCATAAAGGCATTATGCCAATCATCAATTAGTTAAAACAAATGATTTAGTTTATGTTAAAATGTGAGAGTTTAAAAATTATAATTTTCAAGAGAATTAAGGAAGTGCCAAAGACAAAAGCAATTCTTGCTCTTTCTTTCTTGGATTGTAACATGCAAAATCTATGGGACCTTGATCATTGATGATTTACCCTCTTGCTTGTAATCTCCTGGGATATTCTTTATTTAGGAGCACAAATAAAATGAAAGATAGTATCAGTATAACCAATAATAAGTAACATCTATTTAGCACCTTAGTACATTACCTCCTTTGATTCTTAAAGTGACCCTCTGTAGTAGGTGCTACAAGAAAGGAAGTCTCAGAGAATTTAAATCATGTTCTCTGGTCATACAATTAACAGGCAGCAGAGTTATGATTTGAATCCAGTACTTCTGACTCCAAAGTCAGGACTCCTTCCAGCACAACTCAGCTCTTTTTCTTCTGCAAGCAATGATTGTAAGTATACATACCTAGTCTAGAAACTGGAATAAAAATCATAAAAAGAAAGATTAATAATTTTCTGGCAAAACCTGCGTCTGGCTCCTATTATCAGTGGGAAGTGTGTGTCAAGGAAATGTTTGAAACAGATAGGACCTTTAAAGACTTAAAGTACCTTAGTATGTTGAAGAATATTTTTCCTCTTTGATCAAAGATAACAGAACATTATCCAACATAGTAGATATCCTGGAAGGTATAAGGCTGGAATAATTAAATTTACTGCCCATGGAGGCTCCCTAATGAATTCAGCCAAGCGCTTTATGAACAAAGTCAGCATGGTGAATTCATTTCTGGACCAAATTTCTTTCACTGTGGGAAATTACTCCCTTTCCTCAACTTCTAAAATATTGTTTGATAAACTGCCTTATGCTTTCAGTAAACAGTGATATCTTAAGTTCGGTCCAACAATAAGACAGATGAATTTTCAGGGGACACAATTAAGAATTTTTTCCAGATCGTGCATTTCATAGCTACAAAAATCTTTGTAGAGAAGAAACAGTTCAGCAGAGGTAAAGAAACAGAACTTAAGAAGTGGAGCAGACAGTTTGTTGATCCTAAATCATAATAAAGTCCAAATTAATTTTGAGGGTCTCATTGTCAAATTTCTGCAGGGCAAATAAGTTGAAAATGTATTTAAAGTAGAAAACATCTCTTTTATTATTTGATTGCTCCATTTATTCACTCAAGTTTATTATTCTATCACTTACATTTTGAAGGTTTTGAGGGAAGTTGGGAAAGTTTTTAAAAAGGTAAACTATTTTATACTTACATAAATATGAAATCTCAATTTGAAAAATAGTCATTTGTTTCAGTAATCATTCATAATTCATCAAAACTTACAAAGTTAATTCCTAACAATGCTTTGTGAAATAGATGTTGCAAAAATATTATTATATTGACTTTATAGAGGATGAAACTGACACCATAAAGATAAACGATGAGCATCACATAGCTAGATAATGTTGGAGCCAAGCCTCCATCACCTTGGTAAAACAGATTTTGATGGTACTCTGATGTGTACTTGTATACATATGGTGACTTTTCTCTGAATATCTAGACACACTCTAATTTGAAAAATGTATATGTACGTATACATACATATTTCATATGTGTGGCCAATTGATAAATTGTGGCATATAAAATCATGCAATTTATGGCTATTCAGTCCATGTCTATTATCTAATCATGGGAGAATAGAAAGTTGTACTTGTTTCTTTTCCATGGTAAAAATTTCTTTGTGTGTGTTTTTGTTTACGTGTTTGCATAGGGTATAGTATCATACGCTGCCACTTACAGAAGCCCAGACTCAGAGCATCGTAATTAACAATTGTTGACTCAAATGATACCCAATATTCTGATTAAGGAAATTCAATCTTCCACAGCTAGTAATCTGATTTGGCAGGGACAGACTAATGATAAAGAGGCTCAGTTAGAACCACATGGTAGTAGACCTCAACATCCAGAAAACAGAGTTTGTATTTTATCCTCTGGAGATGGAGATGGTTTTGAACAAGAACATGGCATAGTCCGACCTATGTATTAGATTATTTTGGCAGGTACCTGAGGGATATATTAGAGATGAGAGAGTTTGGAAACTGAGAGGCCAATTTGGATTCTTAAGATCAAAGGAATATAGATTTTTGAACAAGAATAGAAAAGAGAGGCTCAATTGTCCTAAGCTAAAAAGTAGTAAAAAAACAAAAACCAAAAAACAACAGCACTCCAGCATAGATTGTTCTTTAAAAGTTTCTTGTAAAGGTGAGCTGTGGCAGAATCGATTGAGGGAAATTTTTTTTTAATTTGTTCATTTATTTATTTTGTTTTCTTTTACAGGACAGATTCTTGAGGATATTTGTAGGCAGAAGGATAGGAAATAGTGAAGAGGGAGATGTTGAAGGTAGTTAAAAGAGGAGCAATTCATGGTGCGAGATCCCAGAGGAGGCAAAATGGATGGGATGGAGGACACAAATAGTGGTATTTATGTTGGAAAGGGGTGGAGTGGGAGAGTGACAGAGACTTCTTACTCTAGTTGTACATAATAGATTTACAGTTTCATGTGCAATCATTTTAATTATAATATATTATGGAAATACTTGTTTTATTCCATAAATCAAAAATAAAATGAAAATAGAAAAAACGATTGGTGAGAAGAAGAGATCTATAAATATACAATGAAACTTGTAAAAAGTTTTACCAAAAGGACTTCTGAAGCATTCTTTCTGGTCAAAGGCTAGACAACATCATATCTCATCAAAGAACATGATATACTGAGTTTTGATATGAATTTATGTATTGTATGGATATGTTCTCATATATGTATTATGGGATATGTAGCTTTGGGGGGAGAACTTTAACCCTTTAAAAAATTTCCTGTGATAGTTCACTTAAAAATTATCAGTCATTACAATTCTTTACACTGCAGGAAAAGCAAAACAAAGCATTCTCTATCCACAGTGTTTTGAGGAAGAATTGTCTCTGTAAAAGGAGGAAGCTATAATGAAGACCTACTTGAAGAAATGGAGCATTTTTGGTTTATTCTGGTAATTGCTTGTGTAAAATAGAATCCAATGTGGTATCTGTTTATAAAGCATGGGCTAGCTCTGAAATTTCCTTGATTTAAAATTGTTGTTTCTGATGATTTTCTCCTCTCAATGTGAGCTAATGACTTTGGGAAGGTTAGCCGCAATACAATCAAGGTTATAATGAAAATACAAATCATAGCTCTGTCGCAAAAAGAGGGCATGTGAAAAGAATTATAGCCCAGCAATGAAGATCTCCAGTGCTGTGCACTGTACTTAGAGACTGATGCAATCTGCTCTGAAGTTAAGAGATAAAAACATTTTAAGCCAGAAAAGCTGTAATCAGCTTAGCTAGGAACCAGAATCCAATTCTGAATCATCTTATTCCAGCCCATGACATAACCCTTTAGAATATGATCCTTTCAGCCCAATGGGGGAAAAGAAATCTAGACTGCAATAGTAAAAAAGTGAATATTTACAGAATGTACCAAGACAATCACCAAACATCCGATATGCAAAGAATTGCTTGTCATCTATCAATGGTGCCGAGTTTTTTAAGTCTTAGTTTGCAACTTACCCAGATGGCTGTCATCTTTTTTTTCTTCCAGATTCTTTTGTGGTATTTGAATTGATTCATTCTAGATAAAACAACACTCCTTTAACCTTTTAGAATAAAGGAACTTACTGTATGGGAGGAAAAAAACAAAAAACATGAACACTGGAAGAGTTCACACTGTAGCCAACTGGTACATTATTTTAGCAAAAGGCAAAACCAGTAGAAAACTTAGACATGCTTTTGAACTCAGAGACTTATTAAGAATGTGTACAACACTGTGCCTAGGTGCTATGGATACAATGATGAAAAGAAAGTCACCATCCTCAGGAGTTAAAGAAAAGGAAGCAAATATATGTAAACAAGTAACATAAGAAGATATATTACTGTGTTGGGTACCACATCGGAATTAGCATCAAAAGAACTGGATTCAAACCCTGGTTCTGCTGCTGGTTACCTGTGTAACCTTAAAAAAGTAACTTAAAGTCAGCCTTTCTTTTTGCCCTCTCTTTATTACCTTTTCCTCTCAGCTCACTCTCCTTTCCCTCATTCTACGCACTATCTTAAAGACCCTTTCTTATCTTCTCTGCCATCTTCTTCAATCTTAATCTATACACCCTTTAAAAATCTCTTATCATGTCCCCTAATTATTTTACTTCTTTCTAAGTTTAGAAGACTTTTATGCCCTTTAGATGTGCATGTTGTTCTCTCTTTAACCCACATCTGATGACAGTAAGGTTCCAATATTATCAGCCCTCCACCCCATCTGCTTCCTCTGAGTCGGTTCGACCTTTCATGCTCCATTTTTATGAGATCACTCCGTTTACCTTTCCCTACCCAATTTTGTTTTTTTTTAGAATCACCACTTCATACTGAGCTGCAAACTTTCATTCAAACTACCCTAGTAATGATGACAGTCTTAAGAATACTGATAACATTTTCATATGTAATAAGTAAAACAGTTTGATTTCAATAAGTGTAAAAAGCAAGCACCCTGCCATACATGGGGGTTGGGGAGGGCTACTATCACAGGTTCTTAGATCTGTATTTCTAAAAGGAAAGCAACTTTTAATCACTTTAATCCAGCACATGTATCATTCACTTAGTTCAGGGGGAAAAGTCAGCACCCTGAATTTCAGGGAAATACAGAGGAAATCAAGATTAACAGACAGTGCTTCCAGCTGCCTGACATAAGCAATACATACATCACAGATCAACAGACAGATGCAATTGTATGACTATTAAATATAAACAGAGAGGTGCCTTTTTTTAACTTCACCATCTTCCTCTGGGTTTTCAAAGCTGGGGGGCTGCTTGGCAGCTTCCAAGAGTCTTACCATTTCTTCTAAAAATTAAGCCCCAAAGTAAACCTCATATCAGAGTATTTATACACTTTTCAGAGCCAGAGGGCACAACCCTTGAAAATCAGCATTTCATTAACAAAATATGTGGGTCTTGCTACAAATCTTTCCAGGCTATGAATTGGGTGGGGAAGATCTATTAGCAAACTATTCAATCAGAGGCACTTAAAGTACTAAAGCACTTGAAGGCACTAAAACAAAAACATGCATTATCAATACATTGGGTCCCTTATAATTAGTCTTTAGTGTTTTCCTTATATTTCTTCTGGATATTTTATATTAAATTTTCCATTGAGTTCTGTTCTTTTTGTCACAAGTACTTGAAAGTCTTTCAGTCCAGTTTTTAAATTCAGGATTATATTCAACTTTTCTGGGTAAGTTATTCTTGCTTGTAGGCCCTCCTCTTTTGCTCTTCTAAATATAATGTTCCAAGACCTACAGTCTTTTAGTGCAGAAGCTGCCAGTCTTGTGAAATCCTAATTGTATTTAAATTACATTTTTCTTGTTGCATGTATTATTTTTTCATTAATCAAGGAGTTTTGAAACTTGGCTGTGACATTACTATATATTTTCTTCCTGGGATCTCTTTCAGGGGGTGATCAGTAGATTTTTTTTTCTATTTCTGCTTGATATTCTTGTTCTAGAACTTCAGGGGAATTTTCCTTAATAATCTCCTGTAAATACTGTATCCAGATTCTTTTTTTATTATAAATTTCAAGTAGACCAACAATTCTTATATTGTCTCTCTTTTTGTTTTCCTAATGCAATGTTTCATATTGTCTTATATTGTTTTCTAATTTTATTATTTCTTGGGGTCTTATACTGTCACCCAATTCTAGTTTTCAAGGAGTTATTTTCTTCCTTAAGATTTTGAACCTCTTTCAATTAGTCAACTTTCTTTAAATAATTTTCTTGGATTGATTTTTTCCCCTAATTTTTCTTATTTTATTTGTTAAATTCCTTCTTAAGGTTTCCAAGAACTCTTTTTGGGCTTGTGACCACTTGGCATTACTCTTTGGGTTAGGAGTGGCTTTTTTTTAACCTCATTTCATTCCTCTGAATATGAACCCAGATTTTCTTTTACACAATAATCTCACTTTTTTTCTTTAAACTTAGGTTTTTAAAATAAATATGATCTCTAAGGTCTTAAATTCTATATTCCTAAAATAATTTTTCATAGATTTTTTTTTTTTTGCTTATCTTTCAATGAATGCCTTAGCTTAAGGTCCACTCCCCTCCCATTAATGAAGATTAATTTTTTTAAAAGTTTTTTTTTTAATTAATAGCTCCAGAAATGGTATGTCAATAAATTGCCATAGCTAAAGGCTAAAGGCCAAAAATCAGTGAATGTCTACAAATGAGAGAAAATGGACAGATGTAAATTTAAGTTATATAGCTGTTCTCAGAGGCATTTTCTTTGTGAGCTTTAGTATACTAAGATATATTTACATCACTAAAACATATATAAATTTCACTGTTTTTGCATTTATTCAAGTGGACCCCTGGGTGTTCCACAAATTCATTTTATAGTAACTGTAATGAAATGAACTAATCTTGAGAATAGTCATGTGAACAGAAGCTCAATTAGGGAGAAAATTTGTCTTATATTGTTGTTGACCAGAGACATTGACCAGCATTGGGTCTTAATGGATAATAAATTAATTTAAACCTAGATCATACCATACAGCATTATTTAGTATGATATTACACAAATTCCAAAAATATGATAGGATATTTATTAAGAAGTTTACATCGTACAGTAAAAAAAAAATGTGTTTGTTTAATGGATACTGTATTCATTGCTCAAGTAGTACCATCCCAGTTTATCAACGAAGATATATCTACAGGTAAAAAAGTATCCCTCTTTGTAACTGAATTCTGGCATTTCCTGAGTTCTTTGGGATTTATGTTTGTTTCATTAACATTCTTTTGCATGGAATTTTGAGTTTAAATTCCTAGAAAGAGTGGAAACAATTTAGCATAAATGTCATGCTGAAGTGCAGTCCTTCAGAATATTCAGAATGTGCATACATATATACATCAAGCCCAGAGAAAAATGCCAATCAAACCTTCATTCCCTGAGCCCCTCTTGAAGCCAGAGGAGACAAACACATAGAACATTTGGTCTCTAGGCTAGGGTTTCCAACTTGACTCTTGTCTCCATGAAATAAATCAGTGTCATTAAGATGACAAATATGTGAAATATGCGGTATAGGGAGAAATGAATTTTTTAAAGGTGAATTTAAAAAAAATATATGATACTTTTCCTTTTAAAAATGTGAATTGTTATTCAGAGACTTAATGTGCTCACATAATAATAGAATATCCTTTGTTAAGGCAAGTGGTATTTACATGTAATAACCCCTAGTATGGTGGATAGAAAGTCTTGGATTTAGAATCAGGAAGACAAAATTTCAAATCCCATCTTAGACATGTGCTGGCTGTATGAGTCTGGGAGTACATTCTGGCCATACTATCTCTGTGACTGTGACAAGCTACTTAGGCTCCCAGCCTTTGCAACCTCATATGAAAAAATGACACGCCTATAACAAACTTGAGAGACTCAAATGAAATTAATGTTTGTTATTTGACAAACATATCTCTGTAAGCTTTAAAATAGTGTATAAATATGTGGTTGTATTAGAGTGGTTTAGGTATCTTTAAGAATTTCTGGAGCAAAAGAAATCTTTTTACTTTGCTTTTTTGCTTTTTGTTTCCTGTAGTACCTCTCAACATTAAATCCTTCCTTGTGACAAATAGAAACATTTAAGCAAAATTCATCAACAGAAACTGCATGTAATGATGTACATAGTGTCCTGCATCCATAATCCCCACTCTCTCTGAGAGGAGCAGCATTGAATTCTTTGTGCGAATATGAATGCTACTCATTGTCTTAATCGTCGTACTAGTTTATCATCATGTATAGTAATCCCACATGTAATAATTACTACATTTGAATATGCTATATATAGAGATACTCAATAGATACATTAATGTGTTGTAACCTTGCATATATGTTCTTTATTAGTTCTTTATTCTGTATCACATTTTACAAGTCTACCTGTATTTTTCTGAATTTTTCATATTCATCATTTCATAAAGTGTAGTAATGTGTTATTTTCATATACTATATTTTGTTTAGCCCTTCCCCAGTATAAGGACTCTCATTTCATTTACTTTTCTTTTTCTAATGGAAAGAATATTTCTATGAATATGTTATTATACATGGAAGGTTTTCCCCCGCTGTCATTGATCTTTTGGGGACTATGTATGTGCAGGAATACAGTGTTTTAGGAATAATTTAGTGGCTCTTTTCAAAACCTTTCAAATTGATTCCCAGAAAATTTGGACTGATTCATAGTTCCACTAATATAATTGTGTATTTTTGTATGTGTGTCTAAGATATTCAACACTCTCCACAGCTAACATCAGCAAAAACTGGCTCACATATACTAAAAACATAAGCTCAGTTGAATTTGGTATTTTTAACTGACCTTTAAAAAGCTATATACATAGTAGGTGAATTTCAAAACGCCATTTCTCTCTGCTTCGGACTTTCTTTCTATGGAATTTTTATCACCAACTTCAAGAAACACATCTGTCATATTAAGATTGGACACAGAAGGAAAGGATAGAAATCATGAAAAAGAGTTATTTTTGTCCTTAAGATATGAGATGGGGGAGGAGTTTGTTTAACCTGCTAATGAGGCAAGAGAAAGAACCTTAGCAGATTTGTCAAAGATTCAAAGTTAGGGGAGCCATAAAATAAAATTTAATAAGGATAAATGGGATGTTTTATGCCTTTGATCAAATTATCAGCTTCATAGCATGAAATGGAGATGAGGTTATATATCTATTTTTTTAAGTCTTAATGGATTCTAAATTCACTATTAGTCGACGGAATAATACGATAGCCACAAAACCTAATGTGGCCTTAAGACAGGAGATAGTGTTCAGGTTTTCTGTGTCTCTGGGACTTACTTAGCACAGTACTTTGGATATGTGAGGTGCTCGATACATATTATTGACTTGAAGTGATGCCATATAAGTAGCATCCAAAGGAATGGACAATTTCATCTTGGGTTGGACAAGAAAAGAATCAGGAGGGAAATGATAGCTGTCTTCAATTATTTGAAGGGTGGTCATGTGAAAGAAGTATTTTATTTGAGCTGTTTCATAGCCAGAGAGAGCTCACTTCTAAATAATAATTTAAAAATAGCGAAGAGACAGATTTAGCAACAATAACCACAACAATAGCTCCTTCCATAACTGGTTCTGTTCAAGAATGGAACGGGTTGCCTCAGGACATAGAATTTTCCTGCTTTTTCATTGTTTGTCAGCAAAGGCTATGAGGGGTATTTTGGAGTGGATTCTTGCTCTGTGTTAGAATGGATGATCTCACTGAGATCTCAGCCAACTCTATGATTGCGTGACTCTAACTGGTAAGGGGAAGGATAGCTTATAGGAGGTGATTCTAAAGCCAGCACTCTGTCAATTAAGGTGTGATGTTGGGATAAAACGAGACACTTGGAAGTCATCCAACAGTTGACAAAAAGGATGTTGACTTTGGCTTAACACAGCAAAAATATGCAACAAGGATTCAGTGGCACCTATCTTTGTTAGATGCACCCTTCCTCACCTCCTCATGGAAATGAATTTGCTCAACAAGTTATCAGGATATAGTGACCCGCCTGACTTCAACCACCCACTAAATCTAAGAGACCTAGAATCCATGTGGCTGAGGCTTTCATGCCCTAGCTGATTAGGAAGCTGTATCAGGAAAGTCAGGACCTATAAAATCCCAGAGGTGCTTTATCTCCTTTGAGAGAAAGCTAATCCCTGTCAAAGAGGGAAAGAGGAGGGGTCTGATTCTAATCCCTTGATGTATGATGTCGGGGAAGGGAGGAAGAGAAGCTGAGTCAGGGAAATGCTGGTAAATAGTAGTCCCTATCACATACCTTGTGGATTTTTCTCAAAAAGGCAATTTAAGGTGTTAATGAGCTAGGTTGCATGAAACATTCAAGAGCGGTAAAAACATTTTCCTAAGAGAGTTGACCATTTCATTGCACATTATCCATGAAGGATCTAATCAAATATAGCTTTATGAAACTTATGCACCAACTTATTTTTTTTCAGAAGAGACAGAAAAGTTGCATGAGAAACTTGACAAAATGTCTCTTTGGTATTTGGTGATATTGGGCTAGCTAGGGCATGTAGTGAAGGGTGCTAGCCTGGAATCAGGAAGATGAGAGTTCTAAATATCCCTGAAATACTTACTAGCTGTGTGACTCTGAGTATGTCACCTAAGCTCTTCCTCATTTTCCTCATCTGGACCTCAGGATTAATGATATAATCTAGCTCAGAGGGTTGTTCTGAAGACAAAATAAGATTTATTTTGCAAAGCTTAGAGTTTCATATAAATGTTTTATTGCTGTTCAGTTGTTTCAATCATGTCCAACTCCTCATGACCCCATTTGGGGTTTTGGGGTTTTCTTGGCAAAGGTTCTGGAATGGTTTGCCATTTCAATGCCAGCTCATTTTACAGATGAGGAAATTGAAGCAGAGTTTAGTGACTTGCTCAAAGTTACCCAGCTAATAAATATTTGAGGTCAGATTTGAACTCAGGTCTTCCTGACTCCAGACCCAGCTCTCTGTCTATTGCATCACCTGACTATTACCCTGCTTCTATTATTTTCTGATCATTTCATATATGTAATTTTTGTCTCATTCACAAGGATGTATGCTCTTTGAGGGCATAATCTCTATTCTATACTTCTTTTGTGTCCCCAGAATTAGCCTTGAAGGAAAGGGAGAAGTGTGAAAAGAGCTCAAGACCTGGGATGAGGAGACTGAGTTCTAACCATGGCTCTGCAATTTCCCAGCTTGGTGACCATGAACAAGTCAGATAAACTCTCTGTGTTTGTTTTATAATCCACTTGAAAAATAGAGATGATAGTCCCTACCCTTTCTACCAGACAAAGTTGTTATGAGAATTGAGTAAGTTAACGAATATGAAGTCAGTTTGTTAGCTGTTAATAAATGCAGAAATTGAAATATAATCGTCATGTAGATTATAGTGCAGTCTTGGCAACAAACAACGTATTTATTAGTCTGTTACAATGCACATAGGAGGGACAAGTAAGGCCATAAAGTCTTTGGGAGGTGATAGAGTTAATCTTTAACATGTACAGCAAGGCTCCAGACAGCGGTAGTTTCAGGGATTCTTGAATATCATTATACTTCATGCCATGTAACAGGAGCTTATGGAGGTTTTTGATCTATAGCTAAGGAAGCCTCCAGGCTTGGCCATGATTAATTTCAAGGGAGACATTTCTCACAGGCCTATAGAAAATTCATATGCATTGATAGTCATTTATATTATGTTAAAATTGGACTATTCTAATATCAAACATGAAAGGAATCCAACGAATGAGTGAAAAGGAAGTACTTTTCATTTCTCTTATATCTTGAAGTCAATGGATGATGGTAAGGCTTTGAAAGATGCTGACGGTACAGTTTGAGAGGACAATAGGCAGGAGGTATCCCTGCTGGCCAGACTTGCTTTTCTATTACGGTTCAATCTAGGGGCATATTGGAGAAAGGAACGCAGGTTTAGCAAGAGGTTTGAAAAAAAATGATGTTTGTATTTCCTTACCATCTACGAGCCTGTACTCCCTTGCAATCTAGTTTTCATCTGTGCTGCTGTTGCTGCTACTACATGTTAGTATATATACATATATATATAAAATATATATACATATACATATATGTATATATATTTACTTATACATGCATGCATATACTATATATACTATACTTCATATACTTATCATCATATATATGTGTCTATATGCACACACACATACTTATACATGCATGTCTGTACTAGGGCCTAGATAGTTTTAAGGTTTAAACAATCCTTAAAATTTTACCTCATTTGATTCTCAGAACAAGCCTGAGAAAGTGCTACTATCATCCCTGTTTTATGGATGAGGAAATTGAGGCAGATAGAGGCTAAGTGGCTATGTCTTATGTTCTTCCACTATTATATGAACTCTATGAGGGAAGAAATTGTCTTTTCAATTTTTTTTCCTTTTTAGTGCTCTGTAAGGGCAGGTCGGTGGTGCAGTAGATAGAGCACTAGGCTGGAAATCAGGAAGACTCATCTTCATGAGTTCAAATCCGGCCTCAGACATTTACTTAACTATAAACCTGGTCAAGACCCTTAAATCTATTTACCTCAGTTTCTTCATCTGTAAAATGAGCTGGCAAATCATTCAGTATCTCTGCCAAGAAAATCCCAGATGGGGACATGAAGAGTCAGGCATGACTGAAAGAGAACTGAACAAAAAAATTGCTCTGTACTTAATAGGGACCTAAGAAGTAGTTGTCGTTCAACTGAATTGAAACAGATTTGGAACTTAGAAATATGGAAACATATTTTTATATATGGCTTGGGATCTAGAGAAATGTTATATTAATTTATGTGACTGTATTTGTCTAGGCTGTTTCTTAATTCAGATAAAACGGTAAGTATTCAGCAATTAATTCATTCAGTAATTCAAAAGAATACTAGCTTTATAACCAGAAGTCTTCAATTTGAATCTGAAGTCTTGAGTGATTTGGGGCAAGTTACTTTGACTCCTTAGCCGTTGGTTTCCTTACATATGAAAAGGAAGCATCTGACCACACCTGCATTACCTGTGTAATGTAGCTGTCAGATCTCAGTCCTATAATTCAAAGATTTTGAATATTTGCTGAGTGCCTACTGTGGTTAAAGTGCTATACTTTTCAGTGAATGACTATCTAGTATTAGGAAGGTATATAGATATACCCAGATGACTACAATTCAAAACAATATGTGTTCATATAAATGTGAAAGTATGATAAAATGAATACTGCTTAGAGAAAGATAAACACACTTATTTGGTTTAAATGCAAAATTGCAAAGAAGCTTCTATAGGACATGATTATATTTGCTGCAAGTCTATCGACCTTTATATCATGCATTACAAATATCCTCATTGTTTAGAATTATATAATTTGAATCTATAAATGAATAATTAAATATATAAACATGTACTTAAGTAGTCTTAGGAAAATATATTTTCTCAGGAAAATGGACTTTGTGAATGAGATTCCTGTCAAATGGGAACTTTTTTTGTATTTTCTTTGAAGACCAGAGCTGTAATAAATTAACAAAAGACAAAAAAAGATCACTTGGACCATGTTTATCTAAAAAAATTAAAAGCAATGTTTATCCTCTGTGGATAAAAAAAAATTGTAACTAACTCAAGATAAAAATGATATGTGTTTCTAATCACATTTCCAACCAGGGGAACTATATCTAAAATACTTTTTGATTTCTTCATCATTAGACATGATTATTCTTCAAAATATACTAAAACTTATTGTGTTCAAGTATCTTATTCCTAGAATAAAATTGTTATTTTCAATATTTCAAGTCTTTCTTTAGTTGGATGTAGGTTAAAATTCGATTTAAAAACTGAGAGTTCTAACTTTTTAATATCTTTTCAACTCCCCACCATCTTTCTTGTTCGGTCATTTCAGTTGTCTGACTCTTCCTTTGTGATATTGCTTTTCCTACTGTATCTACAGACTCACCTAAAATGACATCATCTTCCTTATCAGTATTGTAATGCTTTTTATTCAACATTAACACAAGAGAGATCAGCAATTTTAGCACATTTAGATTCCATATTTAGAATGTACATGGTGCCCCAACTTTTACGTTTAAAATAAACACAGTTTGTAGTTATCAATCCAAATATTAGATTAGATAGAATTCTTAATATATGAAATTTGAGTAACAATTTTAGTGACAGCAATAGATAGCATTATCTTATTTTTCTTTCACATAGCTCCAAATAATGTTATGACAGTTAGTACCCATGTCCTAGATTTTGAAGAATATGATATAATATAAATATAAATGGCATAATTAATTCAAATATGTTTTGCATAGATATATGCTTGCACACAACTAGTTTTAGTTTTGCCCTGATAGCTTTTGTTTGTTAACAGAGGGATAGTCCCATCCCATAATACTTATACTTCAGGGTATCTGTTTTGTGTCTTCTCCATTTATATGTGTGTTATGTCATTCCTAAATCTCCTAAAGAATATACATTGGTGACCAACCAGTTGGTGGACTAGATACTTTCTCCAGTCTTCATGACCTCTCACATTTCTTCAAAAGAGCAATTATGTACCTGAGAGAATCCGTTCAGTGTTCTGGAGACCTTCCTGTAGTTCTCCTAATATCTTAAGTGTATCAGCATAGTACTTGGGTCATCCTTCTGTTGTCTGTCTTTCTCACTACATGACTGATCCACCTCCTTTTCCAGTTATTTATACTTTGATGATATTTATCATGCCACTACTTGCACATGCAGTCATTGGTCATATGATGCACCAATCCCCCAACTTATAACCCAATAAAAAAATTCCTTTAGATAAGAGCACATGGAAAACATATACCAGAAACCCTTGCCTGTGATATTGAAAGCAAATCATTCGAGCTTTATCATTTCAGTTTATGTTATTTGAAAAACTTTGAGATTGCCCTGCTGAATATGGCATGTTGTATATCGCCTTTATTACAGTGCCAAATAATGCTGATATATGATCCTGTGGGATTGTTATTTGATAATTCAATTGAAATTTTAAAATATTCAGTTAGAACCTTGCCTACTCCTGACTATACCATGCTTAGTATACTGTTAATGAATATTAGGAAATCAAATAATCAATTTAATCTAAGTATCAAATTAATCCTTGAATCCAAGGGAAAACTAAAAATTAATAAAACCAACTTGATGTGATTAGTTTAATATTAGTGATTCTGATAATTAGATTATCTTAAAGCACTATCACTATTGGCTCTGGGGATTTTAATTGCTGAAAATGTGTTTTCAGATTCCCCTCTCCCTGTGAAGATGGGTCCTTGTAGCACTTCTAAGTTCTTTCCACTGGGTTGTGCTTGTTACTCTTTTCTATGGGTCATTTCTTCATTTTGGTAGTTCATTGGTAAGATTTTTCAGGTTACAAATATATAAGAATAGTTTGTCTTGCACACTTCCCTTTCTACTTGTAAATGAAAAATACTAAGTCTAGATCTGTCCTTTACTCCCAAAGAACCTACTATATATTTTGCACTGGAGGGGAATTCTGACCCTTGTTTCCTATGGGAATTTGTCTAGCTTTAAGTTCTCAGATTTTTCATAAAAATAGTAAACAAATTCAACCTTGTAGTAATTTCAGGCATTTCCATTTTGCATTTTGTGGTCTGTAATTGTCCTGTAATATTTTAAAGAAACATTTTTTTAGCTATGCAGGTGATACAATTTGCTCAACCCTCTTGAAATTGATAAGATGCCCCAATAAATCAATCTATAAGTCTTGGAAAGGTATTTGTTCAAATGAAAATTGTATTAGGCAGGAATTCAGTTTCAAATGGCTGACAGATTTCATCCTGCCATGTGAATCCTGTAGGATTGGGAACATCTAGCAGTGATTATCAAGAGAGAATATTAGAGCATAGAACTGACTTGTGGGAAAGGAGATATCAGGAAGGGCATGGACCTTAGAGGCCATTATGTTGTTCCCATACTTAACACAAACTAATTACTGTGACAGTGTTATAGTATAAAAGAATTTGAAGGAAGATGAGGCTGTGTAAATGTGTTCTTTTGTGTTCTTCTATTATGGGTCCATGATTTTAGGCTACTGAGTCCTCTCAGAATTGAATTACTTCTCTAGCACTTCTCTTTCCAGTTCCCCTTGCAGTAATAGAGCTGGATGGAGAAGTCAAAGTAGGAAAGCTAGACTTGGAATTATGTAATGAATTGCAGTGATACAGAGACTTGGAATTCTCCAAGTTTGAAGTCTCCAAGAGCTTCTTCACAGAAAGGATTGTATGAAGCCTTACTAGGGATCATCTTGTTCTTATATAATAATAGTCTCAGAATTAAACACCCCAAGCTCTAATCCAATGCAGGAATTCCCTTTAAAATATCCCTGATAAGTTGTCCTTCCACCTTCATTTGTACTCATCACACAGTTTTGTCCTTGGTCCAGTCTTGTTCACCATTTAGTTAATAGAGTAGAGCCATACTTAATGTGTAGATGACAGAAATCCAGAGGGGAATAACTTTAATGTTTGATGATTTAAAAATTATCTAACAGAAGTATTGTCAGTCTAAAATAATGGACCAAACCTAACAATATGATATTTATTGTTTTAATTATTGTAATTTTATTATGTATTATTACATTTTATTTATATATGTATTTTGTGTATTTGTTATGTATTATTGTAAACTCTTTTTTTTCTTTTGGAATGCAAATAACCCCTGCACAAAGTGCAGGATTGGGGTAGCTTTGTTTTGTCAACAGTTCATATATTTAGTTGTATGATAAATGTTCCAGTTTCCAATGAACCATGAGTTCACTGTGATTCAACAGTGTGATATGTCAGCCCTCAGAGTTGATATTATTTTAAGCTTCATTAATAAAAGTAGAGTGACTATAAAAAGGTAGATGATAACCACCTTACTCTGTCCTTATCGTACCACATCTGAAAGCCTGAATTGTGAGAGGAGTAAAATCACATTTGAGTATATTCAGAGAAGGGCAATTGAGGGCAATTGAGGGGGATGAAAGACTTAAAAATATTGGATTTAAATGTATAAAGAATCTTGGAGCTCCTTTAAGCTAATCTCCTTGTTTTAAAGAGAAATATACTGAGGCCCAGAGATATGAATCTGCTCCTGGGTCCTGGGTGGCAGAAAAGTTACATCTGTGCCTGTTCTTCACAGTGTTTGGGAGATAGGACAAGGCTTGGGAGAGAGCAACGTGTAAAGAGGAATTTTCTTAATGATAACATGTCCTAGGGATTGCGGCTATGACTCTTTTTCCTTCTAGGGTCAAGTTTTCTGCATGTTGTCAAAAATTTAAGTGTGTACGTGATTTAAAATCACTGGTCTACAATATGTATACCCAAACTATGTGACTAGATTGTGCAGTATAGCCAATAGAGCTCCCAAGGTGTGTGGTCTTCAAAGTAAAGGCCCAAGTCCCAAATGTGGATGGGGAAGTCATGGCTTGATTCCAAGGCATACATAGCCTGAAATCAAGGGGTGTCTTGTCAGCCAATCAGAAGTGTGATAATGGGTCACTCCCCACCCATCCCATGATAGCCAATCAATCGTAGGGTTTGTCTTTAATATAACTACATTTCCCCTTACTCCATGATATCCTTCACTCTTCCCTCTCTCCAAGATCCCAACTGCCTCCTTCTGATTCAGGCTTTGACTTTTCTGAGCAGTTATAACCCAATTTTTACCTGGTACCATTGCATTATCTTTCCTTGAAAAAGAAAAGTCTTCTACCTAGAATTCACCCCTCTTCCAAACTTTACTATTATTTCCAAGGTCACCACCCTTCTCTCAGTCACCAGTTCGATGCCATCTTCAATTCCTCACCCTCACCCCCAAATAGTTAATTATCACATCTTTCTACTTCATATCTCTTGCATATGTCTATTACTCTTTACTCAGACAGTCACAATCACACTTCAGGTCATCAATAGACTCGTATTTCATCTATTTCATCTATTTAAATCCATCCTCCATATTTCACAGTTAACATGATTTTTTCTCAAGTTAAATTCTGAGCATGTCAGACTCCTATTTGAATAAACTATAGTGGTCACTTATTGATCCTAGGATAAAATATCATTACATCTTTGTCTCATTCTTTTAAAATGTCTAGTAAAGCACTTAAATGCTTTATAAATAACACTTTCTTAATACACACATTAGGGGTACATTCCTAGAAATATTTTGCTTGTATATATGAGTGCCTGATGAAAAAGGTTTGGTGATCCCTGCTCTAAGAAGTCAACATTGTTGAGTTGCTGTGGTTAAAAAAGACATCATCAAAAATGTTTAAACATCAGGTTATCAATACAATCGCTTTAACATATATAAGGAAATTTCTTAGTTCTCTTGAGTGCAAGATCAAGATGCAAATTCTGTTTATAGAATGTGTCTCTTTTAGAGTGTGCAAAGCAGTTTTCTGTGTAACTTCATCAATGCTTCATTTAATTCAAGCTTGCTTACACAAAGTAATGAAACATGTGTTTAATTTCATGATGGAGACATCTGCAAGTGATAATTCAATTTTGCTTCTGTTAATTTTTATACCATTTGTAGCCCTTAGCCCCAGTTGCATCATTACCTGCACTTTGAGATTTGGTTATAACAAAATCATGTTGATATTTTTTTTCTATTTAACAGTGTTTTGAAATACCAACTCAGTGTGACTTAGACAATAACACAAAGCTTGACCATTTGAAAAGGTTTCCAGATGTAACAATATGTCAGCTGTATTGGCAGAATTAAATCCCATTTGGGGAAATTTATAAATATGTGTGACTGGAGGTGGGACTCCCGAGATGAAGCTACAAGCTTCATGTTTTTGTTCTTTTTCTGGGCTCGGGTTTGATCCAAGTAAAAGAAAGAGAGGAAAACATTTGTAGTGGCAAAGTATTTTTATATGAGGAGTGGGGGAGGCAGGAGGAATGTGGGTTTTTCAGGGAATAAAACTGATTAAACTCCTAACCCACAACTATGCGATACTGGATGATAACGCATGCTGATTGAACTCCTAGTGCCCTCTAGTGTTCAGTTGTGTGAAATTACAGGAAAGAAAGAGGTTTCTCCAAACGCAAGAAGGATAAATCCCTCCCTTCTTATTCAGTTTAGAACGACCTAGTCAGGTGATATCAAATGCCCAAGAATTCCCTTTTATTTTCTATTCTTACATCCCTGTATAACAGGACTTTAGAGGACCTTTAAAAATTACAATATTCAGATAAAAAGAAACATATTTTCCTCTTCCTTGGTTCAGTTATCTCCTCAGAGAAGGGATGAGAGGGAAGATTTAAGACTTTAAAATCAGAAAGTAGTGTATGAGAAGCAATAGGTACAAGTTTTCCCCAAAGGGATTATTAAATAATAATTTTAATTATGTTAAGGGTTGATATTTTCTTTTTAAATTAAATTTTATTTTCACAACCACATTCTTTTTCCTACCTCTTTCCCCCATTTAAGAAAGAAAAACAAAATCCTTTTATCTATTGCCCATGTCACTCATGTGTGTGCATGCGTGTGCGTGTGTCTCTATCTGTGCTTGGGTTCATCACTTCTTTATCAGAAAGTGGCTATCCCATGCCATCTTGAGTCTTCCAGAATTGCATTTGATCACTGTAGGATCAGAGTTTGGAAATTTTTCAGAGTTGTTTGTCTTTACAGAATTGTTGTTATAGTATAAGTTGTTTTCGTGGTGTTGCTCACCTCACCTTACATCAGTTCAAACAAGTCTTCTTAGGTTTCTTTGAAAGCACAATCATATGTCACCCTATCACAGCTCGTTCAGTCATTACACAATTCAGGGGGTACCCCATTAAAACTTGATTATTTGATTCTTTTTGAATGTAACATGACAGAAATGCAGTGAATGCTAAAGAGAGAGGTTAATGTAAAGAGCACTGAATTTGAAATTACATCTGATTTCAAATTCTGGCCCTGCTACTAATCTTACTCTTTGTATGGAGAAAGGAAGGGAAGAAGAAAGGACTTAAGCATTTCTATGGCATGGACTGTACTACATTCATTACAGATATAATCATATTTGATCCTATAATCATCTTGTGAAGTAAGTGTAGTTTATATAACCCATTTGCGGTTGAAGAAATTAAGGCAGGCTGAGGTTAAGTCATTTGCTCAGGTCACATAGCTGTTAAATGTGTGAGGCAGGATTTGAACTTGGTGGTCCTGACCTCATAAGGATAAAAACCAAAAGTGAAACAGTCACTAACCTTATTGGACTATTCTGTTGAATAAGTGGTGGATTTGATGGAAATCACTAAGCTCTCTTAATAGTTCTAAATCTTAGTGTCCTGACTGTAAGGGGCTTATATTCCAATGGAAGGAACAACAGGTATGTGTGCATGTATGTACAAAATATATACAATTAGAATACAGTGTAGGTTTGGGAGAGGGGGAGTGCCTTTGCAGAAGGAGAAACCAGTAAAGGTTTCATGTAGAAAGTGGAAATTGACCTGATTCTGGAGGATGCATTGAGTATATTTAAACTAAAGGACTTCTAAAGGTGATGATGCTTGGTGTGGTGAACAAATGCCCTCAAAATCAGGAGCACCTGAGTTCAAGGATTGCCTCTAACACCTTCAGCAAATCAGTGCCTCCAGGTACCTCTCTAAGACTATAAATTGCTGGGAAAAAAAGGCTGATCTGCATAGCTAGTTTCATCCATTTTGAGGAGTTACAATCAAATCAGTTTCACTCTCCCACCCCCAAATATTGTTTTTATTGGAAGGCAGTATTACAAAAATTCTATATTCCTATCTATGGTTATTTATTAACCTCTAAATTGTGGGATGTAACTATAGTTTTTCTTAATGCCACTATCATTAAAGAAAAAAATGCCTTCTGTGATCCTTTTTTTGCATGGTCCATCCATCTACACCAAGAGGTCTCCATTTTGAGAAGATTATTTTTGTTCTGAATGAAGTCTAATGAGGGCCATGTGAAGAGAATTATTTCACTTTTGGCGTTCTTCAGGGCCTGAGGAGAAACTGCCAAATTTTGGCTATTGATCTGCCAATTTTCATCAGGGCTAATTCTTTGACACTTGTACTGGATGCCTCTGAAAGCAAGACATACATATTAAAGAACATTAAAAGGCAAAGAATTTCATGGACTTTTCTGAAATAGGAGTCAGTCTTGGGAAGTTCCCATCATTTGAACAGGACCCTGACAGGTGAGCTAGCCCCTAAGTTACCTCCTAGACATGTGGAACTCCTGGCAGTGACAGACTACAATTATATAATTAATTTAGACAAACAACGGTAACCATGTGCTGCCTTACACTTTAATATGGTAATCTGTTGTGCTACTAACATTTTTCTTTTAGAGAAGATGAGCATCTTTAGTTACCTTTTTAACATTTCCTTCTGTATTTCTCAAACTCTGTTCTTACTTTTTGTTAGCCATGATATATGTTAAACAACTTTAAGAAAAATATTCCACATTGGAACTTCCTTACAACACTATTATACAATGAGGGCAACTAGGTGGTGCAGAGGATAGAGCACCAGTGCAGGAGTCAGGAGGGACCTGAGTTCAAATCTCACCTCAGATACTTGACACTCACTAGCTGTGTGACCTTGGGCAAGTCACTTAACCCAATTGCCTCATCCTGGGTTATCTCCAGTCATCCTGATGAATATCTGGTCACTGGATTCAGATGCCCCTGGAGGAGAAATGAGGCTGGTGACCTGCTCAGCCCTCTCTCACTCAAAACAAAGTCAAGTGCAAGTCATGTCATTATTTCTCTGATGGCATGGTCTTCTTCGGCAACGAAGGACAAACACAACAATTATACAATGAAACCAGAAACATTTTGTCCCATCTAAGCCAAGAGTGTACATCGATAATTTATTTTGAATACATCTACGATCAATTTGAAATGCCATCTTAAGTAAAGTAGAAAGAACTACTCTTAAATGCAGACTGAGAAAATCAATGAAAATTGCCCAATGTAGCAATAGCCCTGGGAGGACATCTGACTGACAGCTCTATGCTCTTGCCATTCTTAGGGAGTAGAAAACAGTGCTGGACTTGGAGCTTGTAGAGAACTCCTTCCAAGTCCTGTCTCTGACAGAAAATGATGACCAGGTCTAACCTTCTCATCACTCGGTTCCTCTCCCTACTCCCTGCCCATTATGTAAACTTCACTGGCTCCCTTTTACTTCCAGAATCAAACAGAAAATCCTCTTTTGGCTTTTGAAGCCCTGATTACCTAAGCCCTTCCTTCCTTTCTTTCTTCTTATACCCTCTCTGCTTCATGGTTTCTCTGATCTGGTGACACTGGTCTCTGGGCTGTTGCTTATACCCCACACTCCCTACACTGAAGTATTTTTACTGTTGGCCCTTACCTCCACCTTCTAACTTTCTTGGCTTCCTTCATATCTCAACGAAAGTCTGTCTTCTGTAAGAAACCTTTTACAGGTCCTCCTCAGTTTTAGTATGTTTCCTTTGGTGTTCCCTTTATTTTTCTCTGTCTTTTTTGTTTGTTTTACTTACTTTAGCCTCAAGTCTGTTAGAAACAATTTTATTTAATTTGACATCAAAAGACATTGAGAGGTCCATTAGTATGGAGAGAGAGATCTAAATGGTCATATGTATTCCTCTGACTGCAGCATAACTCAAGAAATTTTCAGGTAACACTTAAAGTACTCTTGAACAAGGAAAAATATATTAAAATACAGTCTAGGTTAACATTCAAGAATGATTGAGTAACCTCCCCGCACCTCACCTCTGGAGTAAACAAAAGGATACCTTCCTTTCATCAATATCCGAATCCTTGCTCTATGGAAAAGGGTGGGTACTAACTTCAAAGGGATGAGCAACAAAGAGAGGTCCCTTGAATGACTTAACAACCTAATTGCTTCTGGGGTGGGGAAGGCAGCTATAGAAATAAAACCAAGTTACTCCCTGTTGGGTACCACATAATACACTTAATCCATTCCTCTAAAAGAAGTTTTGTCCACAAGCTATAACCAACCTTTGAAAGGGGCTTTTCTAAGGATTTTTGGAAAGAGCTTCTTACAGCAGAGAAATATGATTTCTTAATATTTCCACTCTCATGAAAAAGGAAATTTCCCCCCTTTACATTTGCTCTCTCTGTTGCAGGCAATTTGGACTAACCTTCCATGTGTGCTTTCCCACAGACCCCTATGCCTACAATACATATAATCTCTGATTATAAGAATCCTTATATTTGTCAAGGTTAAGTGAAGGTTCTCCCTTCTTTGTGAAGCCTTCCATTTATCTACACACATACATGCAATCATTTAAGTTCTCTTTTCTTCTCTGAAAGACCTTGTTTTTTAATGTGTTTATAGTTATCCTTTCCACATCACAACTCCCTACCATGGTTTCAATATAATGCAGGTTGGCACACCAAAAAAATGTGAATTTTTGGGGTAGTTTTTCAGAAGTAGCAGATGTCACATGAAGATCAGTAGATGACACAGAAAAAGTTAGAAACTCAGAAATGCATAAAATATATGTATAGTGTTGTATAATATCAACATAGTTTTTAAATACCATAATAATTCAGAATTCTTCTCTGGTAGGAAGGGAGGGCCAAAAATTTTTACAGAGGTTGTCTAGTACACAGGGGTATCACATACCTAATCCCTGCGATGTGGAAGGGATAACTGTATGTTAAATCTCCTTATAGTATATGAGTTCTGTAAATGGAGAAAATGGATCATACCTGTCTTTTTCTTTTTAAAAGCTTGCATGATAGCCTCTTCTTTTTTAAAAAAAAATGTTATTTTCTGCTTCAAGTTCTTTCTCCTTTATTTTTACTCCTATGTGTTGAGAAGGCAAAGGATATAACCAGTATACATAAAAAGTCATGCAAAATATCTCTGTATTGGCCATGTTCCAAAAAAAAAGGGGAGATATGGAAAATAAAGGAAAAATATATGCTTTAATCTACACTCTGAAACTATCAGTTCTCTCATCAGAAGATGAATAACATTTTACATCATGAGTCATTTGGAATTGTGGGAGATCATTGCATTGAGCAGTTATTAAATCTTTCACCACCATATAGATCCTTTTCTTTGATGTCCCCTAATTGGTTTATAATTTCACCTTTTCTTCTAAGTCATGTGCTCATTTTGAGTTTATTTTAGTACATGGTGTGAGGTGTTGGTATATGCCTAGTTTTTACCAGACAGACTGCTTGCCAGTTTCCAGGTGTTTTTGTCAAATAGTGAGTTCTTGCTCCATTAGCTTTGGGTTTATCAAACATTAGATTACGGTGCTCATTTGCTTTTATAATTTGTGTACCTAATCTATTTCATTGACCAACCATCCTATTTCTTATCGAATAACAAATTATTTTGATGATTAACACTTTGTAAAATAGTTTGAGATCTGATACTACCTAGTAGACCCCCTTCCTTCACATTTTTTTTCATTGATTCTCTTTACAATTTTGACTTTTCATATCTCCACATGAATTCTATTATGTTTTCTGGTTCTATGAAGTAGTATGACACTGAAATGGTGAGATAGCAGTCAAATTAGGATCTTTTGCTGTTTTTGTTTTAGTAAAAGTGCCTCTGATTGAATCATGTGATTAAAGAAGATCTTTCCCACCCATTGATGGGCCTGTCCATTGTGGGAAGCTTGATTAAGGAAGTTGTTTTGTAGGAGGGTCCCAAGTATCTTTTGTTTTTTATATTGAGGCACTGGGTCAGAGGGTTATGCCCTCTGGCTCTAAAAAGTGTATAAATACTCTGAGGGTGAAGTTTTACTTTGGGACTTAGTTTCTGTAAGAAGTTTTGAGTGCCAGATGAGGACTCTGGGAAGCCACTTTAAGGAGCCCCCCTCAGCTTTGGAAACCCAGATATCCGTGCTTCCCTCTCTGGTAACTATGGTCAGACAGTTGAACTGTCTGTTGAATTCAAGCAAAGGAAGCCATATCTTTGATTACTTTAGGGCTGACTGGAAGTGTGTTTGCCTGGCCAGACAAGGACCTTGGGAAGCAGCTAAAGGAGTCCCCTGGCTTTGAAAACTCAGATGTCAGTTCTTCCTTCTCAGGTGACTATGGACAGACAGTTGGGATCCAGCTGTCTGTTGAATTCTGACAGAGCAAGCCATGTCTGTTGATCTTTTGATTTCTCTGTATTTTCTTTGAAATTCAGGGTACTGACTCCCCTGAACTAACTGAATGATATATGTACTTGGTTAAATGAATGATACATGTGCTTGATTAAAGTGATTGTTAATTCCTTGAAAGTTTCTTTCCTTTTATGAATGCAGATCTAAGAACCTGTGATAGCAGGCCCCCCTGTGTATGTTGGGGAACTTACTGATACAAATGGAAATGCATTTATATAGTATTATCATTTCTATTATATTGGTTTGGCTTACCCATGAGCAATTAATATTTCTCTATTTAGATGTGTTTTATTTGTGTGGAATGTTTTGTAATTGTGTTTATATAGTTTTTGTTTATCTTGGCAAGTAGATTTAAAAATATTTTAAACTATCTGCACTCAATTTAAATGGAATTTTTCTTTCTGTTCCTTCCTCTTGGATTTTATTAGTAAATATAGAAATGATTTGTGTGGGTTTATTTTATATATTGTAACTGCTAAAGTTGTTTATACTTATTTTTTACTTTGTTCTCTAAGTTTCTCTAAGCATACCATCTTGTTGTCTGCAAAAAGTGATAGTTTAGTTTTTTCATCTATGATTATTCCTTTAATGTTTTTTCTTCTTTTATTTCTATACCTGTCATTACTAGTATAGTATTGAGTGATTACTGTGATAATGGACATCCTTGCTGCACCCTGATCTCATTGGGAATTCTTCTAGTTTATCCCCATTACACATAATGCTCTTGATTTCAGGTAGATGCTGTTATCTTTAAGAAAAACTCCATTTGTTGCTATGATTTCTAGTGATTTTAATAAGAATGGGTGTTGTATTTTGGCAAGAGCTTTGTCTTCATCTATGAATATGGTCACATAATTTTGTTTTTTTGTCATTGATATAGTCAGTTTTGTTTATAGCTTTCCCAATATTGACCCAGCCCTGAATTCATGGTATAAATCTCATCTGGATATAGTGTGTGTCTTTGGGATATCTTGCAGTAATCTTCTTGCCAGAATGTTATTTAAAAGTTTTGTATCAATTTTCACTAGGGAAATTGACCTATATATTTTTTAAAAGAAAATTATTACTGAAACTTAAATATACAATAAGAAAAGAAAAAGAAACATACTGTAAACTTAAATATTGGAACTTAAGTATTGCAGGAATCTCCTTGCCAGTATGTTATTTAAAATTTTTGTATCAATTTTCATTAGGAAAATTGGCCTATAGATTTTTTTTAAAGAATTTTTATTACTGAAACTTAAATACACAATAAGAAAAGAAAAAGAAACATAGTATAAACTTCAATATTGAAACTTAAATATATAATAAGAAAAAAAGCATGTCATGTACACTGCAGAACATGAGAGGATTCAAAATATTTAGCAACAAATTTTCATTTCAAGAAAGCCTACATAATAGATACTATGTGTTTTATTGAGAGCCATCCATCTTTCTTTGCTTCCTTGTTTGTTTTCTTTTGTTTTCTACTGGACACTTTTTATTTTGTTCTTTTTTCCTCCTTTCATTCCCTCCTCCCCCTCACCAGAAGGCTACAGTTAAGCGTGGATATATTTATATATAGGCTCATTCACTGAATGGGTGTTATCTTACTCAAAGTGAGAACCTGAAAAAGCCTTAGTCTGAAAGGCCTGGAGTCTCCAGGGTTTTCCATTGCATCCTGGGCCATGTCCAATTGCCCTGCTGCATATCAGGCCGCAGAACCCAGGTGGCTCTGGAGGAGAAAGTGAGGCTGAGGACGTTACACAGCCCTCCTTCACTCAAATCAAAGTCAACCGCAAGTCATGTCATCATTTCCCTGATGTCATGGTCCTCTATGAAATAAAAGGACAAACACAATAGATAACCACATCCTTATGTGCATACACACACACACACACACACACACACACACACACACACACACACACATATATGTACATAAACATAGACTTTCCCTAATAAATTTTATTTCTGATCTTTATTTCTGTGTTTGTGCATATGATACTTCCTATCCCTCCTAACTCCTCTACTTTGCTTCTTTTCTGTTTTTGCTCTCCCTGCTTTAGGTATGAAAACCATATTTGTGTCAGAAGGAATTTGATAGGACTCTTTTTTTTCCAGTTTATATCATAATGGAATTAATTGTTCTTTCAATATGTGATAGAATTCACTTGTAAATCTTTCTGGTTGTGGGGTTTACTTATTCTCCCTTAGAACTCAATTATGGCTTGTTCAATTTCTTTTTCTGATAGGGTCATTTAAGTATTCTTTTTCCCCTTCTGTTAATCTGGGCAGTTTATATTTTTGTAAGTAGTCATTCATTTCATTTACATTGTCAGCTTTATTAGC
Organism: Potorous gilbertii; assembly: GCA_028658325.1. Lineage (NCBI taxonomy): Eukaryota > Metazoa > Chordata > Mammalia > Diprotodontia > Potoroidae > Potorous > Potorous gilbertii. The sequence continues at coordinate 19,621,119 of CM053769.1, read as the reverse complement.
ATATATTTGGGCAAAATATCTCCTAATAATTTCTTTAATTTCACCTTCATTGGCCGTGCATTCACTTTTTGCATTTTTGTTATGGAACTTTGTTTTTTTCTCTCTCTTTTTTAAATTGTTAGCCATGTGTTTTATTTACATTATTTTTTTTTATGAAGTCATCTCCTAGTATTATTTATTAGTTCAATGTTTAGTTTTTATTGTTGTTTTGTGATTATTGTTTTACTTTAAATTTCATTATTCTCACCTTTGATTTTAAAGGATTTCTATTTTGGTGTTGAATTGGGAATTTTAAATTTCTTTTTTTTTTAAAGTTGAATAGCATGCCCAGTTTGTTTATTTAGAACTAGAAGAGACTCCTGAGATCCTCTAATCCAAACCTATCATGTTAAAGATGAGGAAACTGATGCAGACATAGTCTAAGTGATTCAAAGTTCTACAGATTATAAGACTGGAATTTGAACCCAGGTTCTCTGATCCCAGATTCAGGTTTCTTCCTTCTATACCTTTGAATCTATTAATAATATAACAGTGTAAGAAAGGAGTTGTCACTTGAATTCATATTGCCAGTCCCAATAGACATGTTGAGATATGTAATGTGGTAATCACCTTCCCCCTTGAACCTTACATTTTACCTCCTTGTGTAATATTGCAGACCTCATGTGCAATGTAATGTAACGTGTAATCATTTATAATATTATTGGCACCAGGTGGTACACTAGGCCTGGAGTCAGGACATCTTAATTTAAATCTAGTCCCAGACACTTACTAGCTATGTATCCCTGGGTGTATCATTTAACCTGTGTCTGCCTCAATTTCCTAATCTATATATGAAGACAGGAAGGTAACTACCACCAACACATATTCCTCACTATGGATTGGGAGGTAAGAGAAATGCTATAATGAGAGAGTATCCCAATATCACTAGAACAGACTCAGAAGTGAAAGAATGAAATAGGAAAATGAATCATCCACTCCACTTAGGTGCTCCCTTCCTATCTCTCCAACTTCAGGCGTTGAAACCCAAAAGAAGTAAAGAGAGATGGCCAAATGGTGCCTAAATCTCTTGCATGCATTCAAGTTACCAGGTCCGGAAAAATTCCAACCTGTGTAATGAAGGAAATTACAATTGTGGGCAATCAGGCAATTATCCTTACTTTCAAAAAGTGAAATGAGATATATTCCGTGCACCCATTATTTCCCATCCTTCGAACAATAAACTAATGATCTTAAATTAATTTCCATCCAAATTCTAAAATACACTATTATGACTTACAAGATCTTAGAAAGATAAGACGTGATCACTAGGGATCAGTTTAGATTATCAGGCCCTAGCAGAGTGACTTTGTTTCCTTTTCCATAGGTTTTCAGTAGGATCTGATAGATTAGGTGGAAGTCATAGACACCTAGATTTCCCTGCTGGCTTTGACAAAGTCTCAGTTATCTTTGTGAAGAAGATGGAAAGATGTGGGCTGGATGATAGCTCAGTGACATTTGTTTAGAGCTAATTAAGAGAACTCAAATAGTGGTCACAATGAAATTACCCTCAGGAGAGTTGTCTAGTGGAGTTACTTAGGCCCTCTTCAGTTCAATAATTTTTAATCAATGATTTGAATGTTGCCTAAATGGCATTGGTAAAATTCAAAGAGGACAAAATTTAGGTGGCTGATATATTAGGTAATACAGTTAGTATTTTAAAAGTTTTTAATAATCTAGAACAGGAGCTGGTCAAGCTCACCACTTTCCTTCTGGTTACCTACTTCCTTTCTGTATTAATTTCTGAGTTCAAGCTAATATATTTTTACAACAGACTCTTCATCTCCCTTTGCCTGACTAAAGTAACATGGAGATTCACCTGGGGCCAGTTCCCCAGACTTGCGCTTCATGTTTGGAGCCCTTCTGATAATCAGAAGGTCTACCACTTCCTCCTTCTTTTGCTTATTCACACCCTCAGAACAGATCCATCCAACAGCATGTCCTCTGATTTTCTAATTGAACTCCCTCATTTCTCTTTGCAGATATTAAAATTCCTAAAGAAAACATGTATATGACCACCTCCATTAGAATGTTAACAGAACATCACTACATCCAGTTGCTCTGGCCATTTGTCTTCCTAAATTTCTCTTGGCTCCTGTGTTTGCATTTCCAAGTTCCTACTCAGTTTTGATCTTTTTATCAGGAATATTTAAAAGTCCTCTATGCCATCGAAGATCTGTTTATTTTCTCTCTAGAGAATTATGCTCAAGATGGCGGAGTAGAAAGACTCACATTTGCTAGGTCCGAATCCACAGCCCATAGATTTCCTGTAAAAAGAACTCTTGACAAATTCTGGAACAATGGAAGCCGCGCAGCAACACAGTGAAGGAGATTTCTGCTGCAGAGAGCCCTGAAAAACCGACCGCAAAGGTACCCGGGACGGGAGCGGAGCCCTGCCCTGCGGAGTCCTCCCCTCCCCTGCCCCAGCCACACGGCACTGAGAGGAGCGAGCAG
>CM053769.1:19578627-19618129 GCA_028658325.1 Potorous gilbertii | reverse complement strand
TCAAGGAAAAATTATTGCAAGCAGCTACAAAGAAACAATTCCAGTACTGTGGAAATAAAATCAGGATAACAAGAGATCTAGCAGCTTCCACATTAAGGGATCAAAGGGTGTGGAATAAGATATTCCAGAAGTCAAAGGAACTAGGTCTAAAACCAAGAATCACCTACCCAGCAAAACTGAGTATAATACTTCAGGAGAATTATACTCAGTATTTCAGGGTAAATTATAAGTTCCTTCTTTATAGTAGTTGATATTTTCTTTCATCTACTCATGTCTTCAGTATTAATTCCTGAACTGAAGCTTTATTCCAAGGCCAACCTCCACCCTGCTGCGGTAATTGTGCATGGGATAGTAGGCCCTCCTTGTTTTCAACTTGCACCAGACTGGCTTCCTACAGTGACTTACACCTCTCAGGGTTGGGCCCCCACCCGGACCTTTGAGCTTCAAAGTGCAGAATCTCAAAGATACGCACTACAGTTTCTCAGGAAAGATTAGCTAGGTACCTCACCACCTCTGGTTCTGGGGTGTGCTGCCCCATCTGTGCTCATTGACACCAAAGTTCATGTGTTGGAGTTCCCACATTCTGGAGCTTTCTCAGGGAGCCCCCTACCCTTGATTCTTCCAGATACATTTGTAGATTGCATACATCTCTAGCCAGTTTCTGATCATAAAGTGTGAGACAAGGAGCTTCCAAATTTTTTTCTTTGCTGGCACTTGTTCTAATGCCTTGGATCTCTGGCTGAGTTTTTCCCCCTTTTGTATATCTCCAAAATGGAATAAATCATTTATTATCATTTCTTATTGAATTTCTTGCTCATTTGATCTGTTGACATTTTTAGGTTTAATGGAGTAGTAGGTATTTAAGAGCTCAGTTGCTTATTTCTGTGCAGGCAACTATATAAGCTGGATATCCATCCCAAGTGGATTTGAATAGGTTAGTCTTCATTAGAGCTTCCCTCTCTTCCCTAAGGGTCTTCCAAAACTACTCACACCTTATGATCTAACAGTGATCAGTATCCATTGGTACTCACTAATATTCTACAGTTAATGCCCTCAAGAACTATCAAGTTGCATCAGGACAGCTTATCTCACCTCTGACACAATGGTTGAAGTTGTTCAGAAACAAAAAAAAATACAGATTTCTTACAATAGACACCCTTACAATAAAGGTGACTGGACTTAGTTTACATGAAATAGGCATAGATCTTCCTTAGAATTGTGGAGTTGCATATCAAGCTGGAAAAAGACCTGAGGGGCCCATCCTTCCATCACCCAAGAATTCTCTTTTTACAATGTTGTCAAAAATGGTCATCCAGCCATTGCTTGAAAGCTTCTATTGAGGAGGAGCCCATTATTTCCATATCCAGGTCATTCTCAACCTCTTCTTGTTTGGTCCTTGAGAAGGATGCAGAAAAGTCTGGTCTCTTTTCCATATTTTAGATGTCAAATGTTTCCATTAAGTCTTCTTATCTACAGCCTAAACATCCCTTTCCATTAATCCTTGTAGGGCATGATCTCCAGTCCACTTAGCCTTCTGCTTATGCTCTTGTGGGTGAGATCTAGGCTGTCAGTATCCTTTTAAAAATACATACCCATTCACAATATTGCAACTACAAACCCCTCAGGTGAACTATTATGAGACTTCATTTTTGAAGTATGAAGGGGAATTGAAAGTTAGAAATAATCAAAAGTGTTTCTTGAAAGAGGGAAAAAAGGAAGCCAATGTTAACTGTTTGTATTTGTGAAGGGTAGTAAGATACAGTAAGTACACTGAAAAGGTAGGAGAGTGCTGTGTTATGAGTCAGTTGATCAATATGCATTTAGCAAGCATGTACTATGTGTTAGGCACTGTTCTAAGTGTTAGGATCCAATGAAAGATACCTGAAGGCCAAAGGAAACTGCAGTAGTTTATTGAATGGGGGAGGGGTAGAGGTGGTCAGTCCTGCATTTTAGGAAGATCAGTTTGACAGAGACTTGGAAACAGCAGGCTATTGTGATAGTTCAGAGATGAGGGAAAGAGAGCTTGTCCCAGCATGACGGCAGTGTCTGAGGACAGAATGGAGGGTGTGTGTGTATGTGTGTGTGCACACGTGCATGTATGTACACACATGTATAGGTATGGATTATGTATATCCACATACATATGTATATATAAGTATATACAATCTATATCTACATATACACACACAAACACATGCATGCAAATATATTTGTAAATATATGCACATACATATGTATGTACTGTATACATACACATATGCATATATACACATATGTATGTATTTACACAAATGTATATATACACATGCATGTATACGTATATGCATGTATATAATATTACATAGTGAAAATTGATAGAACTTAACGAATTCTCCAGTTTGTTTTACACATGAGGAAACTGAGGCAAACATGTGACTTGTCCAAGGTCACACAGCTAGTAAATGTCTGAGACAACATATGAACTCAGTAAGATGAGTCTTCCTGACTCTAGGCCCAATACTACTGCCCTACCTAGCTGCCCCACCTGGAACATAGTAGGTGCTGAATAAATACTTATTCACCTTTCTTCCTCTTATGCTGATGTATAACATTTCCTTTTTTACCAAATAGCCACAGATAGTAATATTCTTAGAGGCGACCTCAGGGCCTATTTTTAGAAATGATTTTTGGGTTTTGTTTGTTTGTTTCCTTGCTGTTTTTTGTAGGCAGCTAGCACCACTCTTTGATTTCCACCTCCCCTCTCAGCAACTTTGCTTTGACTGTCTCCCATGCTTGGTCTATACGCTCTCTTTAACCCTAAATACATCTTAGAATCTGTTCTTTCCTTCAAGGCTCAACTGAAGAGCCATCTTCATCAAGAATCCTTTTCTGACCCCTCCAGCTGCTAGGGCTTCTCTCCTCCCTCCAATTACTATGCAATTTATTTGAATATATTTGATATAGACCTCTTGATAAGTTCGTAATGTTTCCTCAACAGAATGTAAGTTTCTTGAGAGCAAGGATTACTTTCCCTTTTGTCTTTGTAGCTCCAGCACTTGGCACTTAGTAGGTGCTTAATAAATGTTTTTGATTCATTGTGTATGCCTCTTCCTCTCTTCTAATTCACCACTTTTCACAAGTTAAAGCGACCACTTTTTAGTCCTGTGTGGGAAGAGTACATAGATTTAAGTAAGCATCTCTCTTCAGAGTGAATGAATTTAGGACACAGTCCTTGGGATTTTCTTTGCTTGGAGGTTTTTTTTTCTTAGATAATTGAAATGGCCTTTTAAGTAACTGATATTTGATACTTTAGTATCAAGTTCAAAAGCAACAAATGTTTTGTATTCTTCATTCAATCCATAAACACATATTGGCTATATGTCTCTCATTTCTTTGTATATACTTTGTATAGTCTTTATCTGTTTGGTTGCCTGTAGTTTGTTCTTCGTAAAATTGTTTGATGAACTACAAAATATCATTAACTCAGACTTCAGTAATTCAGAATCTCTTTTAATTTAGACAGGGTGGCCTGAAGTTTATAGTTTTTAGTAATTTTTTTTTTTGCTCCCAGTGCAAATTAATAGTGTAAACAAAATTCTGGGGTGAGGCTTTAATTAAGAGAAAAAGATCTTTCTAAGCAGCCTCGAGCACTTTAGAAGTAATTTGAAATGCTAACTATAAATCACTTGCATTTATTCATTAAAGTTGTCACCTCTCCTAGGACTTCTTTTTTGGGGGGCAGAGACAAGATTATTAGCTTACTTTGAGTAAGTGCTATAAAATAATAAATTGGATGGCCTTAAAAACTAGGCCATAATTCAGACTTTTGACTAATATAGACTCTTCCATTGTCTTAATTACTCCAAGTTCAACAGATAGCAGAGAGGTTTATTGTAGAGCATTGTAGAAACTTATCATGTATTCATTAGTGTTCTTTCTTAATAATACTTGGCATAATTATTGCAATGAAAGAAAAATATAGCTTTGACTCAGGATAATTAAAATTAAATGTGATTATTTAAGCAATAATTATTTTGTCTGATAGCTTCATTTTTGTGCTTCTAAGTGACTAGATCTTTATCTTGCTTTTTTTTTCCTTCTGGGATGTATATTGAAATAACCAAAGACTTCATATGCTTAAACCATCAAAGATAATAAATTTCAGTCTTGCTTAATAAGTATGAACAGTATGCCTCCCCCCACTTCTTGGGTGGGGAGAAAACAATCTCTTTTTTCCTCCACGTACATGCTTGGTGCTGGTATTTCTATTGATACTTATATAATGACAGAAAGGTTTTCATTTGACAGACATATTTGCTTTCCTTTACACATTTTTTATAAGCAAAGTAGTAGACAGGAAAAGTTAAAAATAACAGAGAAGGAAGGAGAGGTAGTTTATTGAGAAATGTCTAAATCAATTATCTTTTGGCTACAGGAAAATGTTTAACTCATACACATAATAGCAGACCATCCCAATTAGACCCAGACCAAATGTAATTTTCAGTTCAATCAATGTGACTTGCCTTAGAATTTAAATATTTATTGTTGATTCATTCATGTCCAACTCTTTGTGACCCTGTGAACTGTACCATCCATGGTGTTGTCTTGGCAAAGATACTGGAGTGGTTTGTTATTTCCATCTCCAGTGGACTCGCCTAGGGTCACACAGCTATTAAGTGCCTGAGTCCAGATTTGAACTGACTCCAGGTCTAGCACTATAGCACTAGTAGCCAAGCATGATTCTAAAATCATTCAGTATGTCAGCGGATGATTTTTATTCAATCATTAGGTCATGAGTTTAAAAAAAATTCCATTTTCATTGATCCTGACCCTCTTTTCCAATGCTATCTGATTTTTGACTGTTAGTTTTTTCCTTTTCCAAGATGCTTTAATGTTAAAAGATCTTCCCCACCCATTGATGGATTTGCACATTAAGAGCAGTTTGGTTTATTTTGTAGAAAGACCCACAACTTTTGTTAATTTTTAATGAGGTTCTCAAGCGTCCTGATGCTGTCTGGCTCTGAAAAGTATATACAAACTCTGAGGTGAGATTTTGTTTTGAGATTTACTCATTGGAAGTGTTTGTTTGACCACATGAGACTCTGGGTAGCTGCTAAGGAGTCCCCTTAGCAGATTTTCTGTCTTTGACAACTATGTATGTATGGTCAGACAGTTGGATCTATGTGTATTGCTTATGGTCAGATAGTTGAATATTCTGTCTGTTGGTCTTTCTTTCTCTGTATTTTCTCTGAAGTTCAGGGTGCTGAGTTTTTCCCCTGAACCAAATGAATGATATATGTGCATGTTAAAGTGTTTGTTGACTCCTCAAAAAACCCTATACAGGAGGCCCTCCTATGTAGGTCAGGGTCCTTGCTGATACAGATGCTACTGCTGGTACCAGTAACAACAATAAGAATTTATATATTTTTAACTTTTTCAAAGGGCTTTATGAATCTGGGATGTAAGAGCTATTATTATTCATATTTTGCAGGTGAGGTAACTGATTACAGAGATTAAGTGATTTGCCCAGGGTCTCACAGCTAAGTAAGCGTGTGAGCTCAGTTATTCCTGATTTCAACTCTAGTATCCTGGCCATTGTGTAACCTACCTGCCTCCAATATAGTACCTGCTCTGTAAATGCAGATGTATAGTGCTCAGAATAGGGAAGGTGAGCATTCTATTTTTCCCTACCTTGATCAGACAACATTTGAATTCTTGTCTTATGGTCTAGGTGGCACAGTTTAGGAATGACATCGGTAAAGTAGAGCATTGTCAGAGGAGGGAGTCCAGAGTGCCAGAGCTGTCAGAGTCCATGACATGAAAGATTATATTGGAGAAACTATAAGTATTTAAAAGAAAAACAGAGAAACAAACCTGGGGACATAGTAACTTATCAAGTATTTTAAGTTTAATCATATAGAAGATGGCAAGTAAACATTGTGCTTGATCCCAAAAACAAGAAAATGATTTAGTCAGTTAATAAACATTTATTCATCATCTACTATATACCAGGCACCAGGCTAAAAGCTGATAAAAGTTACAAAGAGTTCCTTAACAACTGGAGTTACCATAAAAGTCAATGGCCTGCCTCAGGAGGTAATGATACAGAGATGACACTGAAACAAAAGGCAAAAGAGATGGAAGAAAAGGAGATTATTCATCTACTGCAGCAAATAAAGTCTTTTTTTTCTAAATATTTGAAAGCTTTTATTTTTAGTGTATGTATCTTCAAGGCCACTTCAACACATTTCTTCCCTTTTTGTTGCTTCTTTGCTAAAATATTGCCCCTTCTCCATATCTGACTTCTTGTCGTTATTCTCATCCTTCACCTTTTTCAATCTTTTCTTCTTATACCTTGGGGATTGCTTGGATGGAATTTACACATATAGTTTGAATATTACAATTTTACTAATCTAGACTGCCAGTGATTAGACTGTGAATGAGCATGTCAAATCTCATGTTCAGGGTCGCCAAACGTCTGCCTTTCTGATCATAATTGACATCAGCTTCATTTATTAGAGTAATGTTTTCTGACATGTTCATTTAGAGAAAGCCTCCTGCTCTAGTCAATGATGTATATAGTAAGCGATAGAAAGATCCTTTTAGAGTGGATCTCTTCCTTCATTTTACACTTGTCAAAGAAATGCCCCCTCTCCTATTTCAACCTATTTGATATATTTGAGATGTGAAATAACTTAGATATTAAGTAAATCACCATGGGCCAAAAGGCTTCCTCTTTTAAATCTTTTCTGTTTACTGTCTCCTCTTTTGCATAGAACAGAGGTTCTTAACCAACAGTTCCTGAATTTAAATATATATATATATACGTATATATATATATATATATATATATATATATATATATATATATATACGTATATATATATATATATACGTATATATATATATATAAAATCACATTTCAAAAGAATTGGTTTTATTTTTAATCTCACACATCCTATTTTATGCATTTTAAAATGTTATTCTGAGAAGTAGTTTTACTGCCAAACGAATGCAAAACACACAAATATTGGTATCTCCTTACATAGAGGCATACTAGCACCCTTTATTCCCAGAGTACTTATATACTGAAAATTATGCTCTGAACAAGCTTTGATGAAGACATTATTATGTATTCCTTATGGAAATTCAGCTGTGCACAGCTCTGGTCAATATAGCAACTCATCAAGATGCCAGAGGACTGAGGATAAAGCATGCCTTCCTCTTCTCACCAGACAAGTCCCAGGGCAATAGTTGAGGATAGGTAGGGGATGACACACACCAGACATATGCCATTAGCTGATTTGTTTTGCTTTACTACATGTCTTTTCTGTTTATGGGCTAAGGAATCGATGGAAAGTAAGGTAAAATTTTTAAAGGTTACATAAAACATTTTTTTAAATAAAGTTGGCTATGAGGTAGAGAAAAATCAGAAAACCATTTTAGGTTGGTTCTCTATAAAGCCTGTCAATTGGAGAGTAGATGAACAAGTTGTGGGATATGGTTGTGATGGAGCACTATTGTGCTATAACTAAGGACAAGGGGGATGGTTTTAGAAAAACATGAGAAGACCTGTAATAACTGATGCAAAGTGAAGTGAACAGAACCAGGAGATCATTGTACATAGTAACAGTGTTATTATAATGTTGATCAACTAAAAGATTTAGCTACTCAGATCAACACAATGATCTAAAACACTTCCAAAGGACTTATGATAAAAATATGCTCTCCACCCACAGAGGGACAAATGACGAACTCTGAGTGCAAACAAGTATAATTTTCTCTTTTCATTTTTCCTGCTTTTTGTGATAGAGCAAATATGGAAATGTGTTTTGCATGATTAAAAGAAAGAGCTATGGTATTTTATATTAAGATGCTCATGTTCTTTCTGTACTTTGCTTTGGCCAGAATACATTTGGAGTATTTTGTTTAGTTCCAGTTACCACATTTTAGAAGTTAACATTTAGAAGTTAATAAGAGGGAAAGCATCCAGAAGATGATGATTAGGATTATGTAGTGTTTCAAGGTCAATTAATTGTATTTATTGAGTGTCTACTAAATGGAAGGCATTGCAATATAAAGATAAATCAAACCAAACAAAAAAAACCCCAATACCCAGTCCTTTCTTTCTAGGAACATACTATTCTACTAGGGAAAGGTGACAGTTAAACAGATAGTTAAAATATTGGTAATTTGCGGTGGTAGAGAGTATGGTTGAAAGACTTCGGATGTTTAGCCTCTTGAAGAAAATTCTTACAAGGGATTTATAGTTAACTGTCTTCAGGTTTTTGAAGAGCAATCACGTAGAAGAGGGATTTGACTTGCTGTACCTCAGTTCATCTGGCACAATTAGGAGCAATGGGTATATGCGGCAGAGAAGATGGTTTAAGCTTAAGTAAGAAAACACTTCCTAACAATTAGAGGTATTCAAAAGTGGAACGGTCTCTCTTGGGAAGCTGTGAGTTGTCCCTTCTTTAAAATTCTTAATGCAAAGTCCAACTGTCCACTTTACCATACGTATGTAAAAGGAGTTCCCATTCAAACCCAATTTGGACTAGCGTTCCCTTCCTAATCTGAGTTTGAGGTTCTGTTGCGTTTCCTCCATGGTTCTTATTAACAATATGCCCCTGGTTCCTTCTTTGACTATGATGCTTTGTCTTTCTCACAGACAGTATGAAGACAGGTCAAGTTACGCATGTCACCACCTTTCTTAATCTCAGATGCTCAATTCTGATTTCAGCTCATCTTCATTTTTAAGTTCTACTTATCTAAGTCATATATTATGTTTTAATTGCTAGAAACAAAAGAAAAAGTACAGTTTTGAAGGTGGTGATTCTTACAAATCATTCCACCTATGGAAGCCATTGGGACAGTCTTTCCCTGTGTTCTGTATGGATTCTAATGGGAATTTGTTTCTTATTGTCCTTTCTATGACTATTGCTCTCCAACTTAAATTTCTCCAGTCCTGGGTATAGAATTAGGACACTTATCTCAGGTCATTTGGTAGTACTTTGGCACCAAAATCAAAACATTGTTTTGTCTAGATCTGTACATCTTGGATATCAACACTCATCTGAGTACCTGCAAATGAAACTGCTCATATTACTTACTTCAAACACTATTTCATCTTAAAAAGCTCATGGAAGTCCGTTTGCCTTCCTCTTCCCTTTTCAGCTATAACATCTGAAAGTGTATATTTGTATGTGTGCATTAAATACTTGTGCTTTCATCAAAGTCAGGGAGAAATCCAATCCAAATTCTAGGCTGCTGAAAGAGATAAGAAGCTATAAGTCTGTCTGTTAAATTCAACACCTATTCATGCAGCCAAGATCATATCAATCAAATGAATTTGTTTCCAAGCCATGTGGATTAAATTAAAACCTTAATAGACTTTTAAGAGGAGGATGAAGAGAAGAGATCCATCTCCCTGTTGGATGTTCTTTTGGAATATGCAGAGTTAGCGAAATACAACTGAATATAAACTGTTATCATTCTTGACATTCCACTGATATTCCACTTCCAAGGGCATATTAAATACTTGATGCAGAGGAGTGATAAGAGCTGAGGTCAGAAAGGAAACGTTTAAGAAAACAAGTATGTGTCACAGCAATTATTAATATCTTCATTTCTTACTAATATTTTTGTGATTGGACTTATTTTAAAGGAACCCAATTAAATATCTATTTCCCAGGGAATGATAACTCCTCTTTAGGGTTCATCTAGTCTACAATAAACTTTTTTCCTGCCCCCACATGAGATAGCATAGCAATGGACAGAAGCTTAAGAAAAAACCCAATAATTTAGGATGATCTAAATGTTTAAAAAAAATCCTGAAATTTAGAGGTATCCTAAAGTACAGTGGGCAGCCTAAGGGAGAATAGTAGAAGTCTTGGAGCAAAAAACCAGATGACCACTGGATGCATATTGGAGACAAGGGCGATATAGTAGAAAGAATAGTGGCTTTGGGGTCAGAGGACCCAAGTTTCGGTTCTGTCATTGATGTTTATTACCTATGTAACCTTGAGCAAATCACTTAACGTTTCTGGGTCTTACTATCTTTATTGGTAAAATGAAAAGGAAGAAGGTTTCATTCATATATTGTGCCTACTAACCAATTTAAGAGCACTAATTTTCTTTCAAGAATAAAGAATCCTGATGAACCGTAGATAATTTGATTTTAGCGGCAGTTAAGATACAGTCTTTATAGCAAAATTTACATTTTAACTGTATGTTCAACATGCTATTTATTTAACCATTAATTATCTTAAAGAGTACAATTAATTTGTGTTGGATGAGTTGGCCTTTCAACTCCAGCAGTGGTAATAGCTAGCGTTTACATACCACATTAAGGTTTGCAAAGCACGTTATAAATATCTCATTCGGTCATCACAACAATCCTGGGAGATAAATGCTGTGGTTATCCTCATTTACTGATCAGGAGACTGAGGCAGAAAGAAGTTAAGTATCTTGCCTAGGGTCACACAGCTGGTAAAGGTCTGAGGTCTGGTTTGAATTCAGGTCCTCCTGACTCACTTTACCTACCTAGCTGCCATAATGATGAATAGACCTCAGGAATTGTGGATAAATTTTGAAATAATTAGTGCTTTTATAGTCCTATCAAAAGCCTTTGAAGTGTATATTTTTCTATTTATTTTGAGAGGTGATTTGGTTTATTGGAAAGCTACTCTATTTGGAATCAAGGGAGACCTGGGTTCAAATCCATCCTCCCTCTGGTAGTCACTAGTTGTATGCTTTCTTGCTCATCACTTAAACGCTCTAAGCCCTTGCTTCCTCATTTATAAAAGAAGATAAGGTTACTTTTAATATTTACCTCGCAGAGTTGTCATGAGGGCTGAATGAAATAATGTTTGTAAAGTGATTTGTAAAAAATTAAAGTGCCATATAAATGTCAGCTTATTATTTCTCCTCAGCATTTGAAAACAAAGATCTTTCTTCTTTTTTGTACTAATTTCCTTTGGGGAATGAATGGGAACAGATTTAGTGAGGACTTCTCAGGAATATGGAGTCTTCTCCCTGGAGTGGAGGAGACCTTAGGCCCAGGTTTCCATTCCTGAGATGGGTGATTTCCATATAAGGCTATGTAGTGTATTAGGATCAGTGATTGAATATGACTCATTAACTCCTCCATACCTAATTTGCATATGTGCAGGCAGTCTGCAGTCCTCACACAGGTCCACCTGATTTGCATAAATTCTCAATGCCCAGTTTGCATGAGTCATCAGTGCTTCATTTGCATATATTTTCAATGCCTAATTTGCATATAATGATATGTATTTTCCTCAGGCTTTGTAACCTGGGGAGCAGGGGAATTTGCACTGGGTTCCAAAGGGGATTGGGCAGATTTCACGCCTAGAATGTGAAGACCTTGCTTCTCAGCCAATGAGAATAATGGCCAGTGGTGGGAGGGGGACTTCTGCATCAGGGTCTATATAAATTGCCATTCTGCTTATGTAAGGCACCTCCCACCCTAGCCTTACTAGTGAAGGGAACCCCTGCATCTCGTGAGAAGTGAATAAAGGAGATTTTCTGTTTTTACTTTGAGAGACCTCTGAGCAGTCAGTCTGAGTAAGGGAGGGGTTCGTGCTTCCCCCACACAGGAACATATACATTTTATATCTGTCTCATCCTGTGGCTCAATGGTACCTTTACTGTTATAGATTCTCGAAGGAAAGAATTTGAATGTCTGAATTATTTTTCCTTATGAACTTATTACCATTCTTTGTTCCCCACTTATCTAATACCCTTAATAGGTTTGGGAAAAGAAAAGACAGGAAAGGGAAGAGAAGGGAAGGGAATAGAATGGAATGGAACTATCCAGGGAAACCCAAGTTAACTGGGCATCTTTTGGCCATGGAGAGGAGAAGGAAGGGGAGGGGGAGGCAGAGTTACCCAGCTAACTGGGTCCCCATTTAGCCTGCTGCATCTCCTCACAAGATTGTGTTGTGTTCATCCTTCATTGCCGAAGAAGACCATGCCATAAGAGAAATGATGACATGACTTGCACTTGACTTTGTTTTGAGTGAGTGAGGGCTACGCAAGGTCACTAGCCTTACTTTCCTTTCCCAAAACCTTACACCTACTGCACTCTGAAGCTGGGAGGTCAATGTGCCCCTGCCTAAGGGCTCCTCTGGACCCTCCTAGCATTAGAGTGATTATCAATAGTAACGCTGCTGTTTCCCTCCCAGCCTGATGTCTTTCTTTTCTTGACCTCACAAAAGGGACCATACCCTGGCTACTGCTTAAACAGGCCTATTCAATGAATGAGTGTTACCTCACCTTAAGTGAGTACCTTGGCCTAAAGGGCCCAAGGTCTCCCAGTGCATGCTGGGTGATCTCCAGTCTTCCAGATGAATATCTGGTCACCTGATTTGGATGACTCTTGAGGAGAAGTTAGGCTGGTGCCTGACTCCCTCTCTCACTCAAAACAAAGTCAAGTGCAAGTCATGTCATCATTTCTCTGATGGCATGGTCTCCTTCGGCAACACAGAATGAACGCAAACTTATTTAATACCCTTAATAGGTAATGGCATAGATTTCTCATACTCCATGAGGACAGGAACTATATGTTAAGCCATGCCTTGCACATAGTACGCATTTAATAAAATTTTACTAGAAGATGAAAGAATTTCCTGAATAGACTTTTTCTTCATATACTGCAATAGTGGTGATGATTGGTATAGATAGGAATCAACATGTCATTTCAGAATTTTCATTGGATAATCTACTTCTGACTTTTAGCATTGAACCAGCTGGGATGGTCCCTATTTGGCTTCAGCTTCCAATGCTGGGAGAATTGGAATGGAGTGCAGGATTTCCATCTCACAATCTCCCAAGAACTTTGAAGATAACTTTACCAGGAGTCTTAATATCATGAAAAATTAAGGCATGAGGGAGAGGGAAGAGACAAATGTGACTTCCAAGTTATTAATGTTACGAAGGGGAAAGTGATGCCATCCTCAAAAACAAGAAAATTAGGAGAAAAGGCAAGTTTGAGGGGACGATCATAAGTTCGATTTGGGACATGTTGAGTTTGAGATGATGGGAAGACATGGATGGAGATGTTTAGTGGGCATTTGGAAACAGGGAGGCAAGGGTGGAAGGCTAATGGCAATTTTGTAGTCATAGCTCAACATTTGCATATGATACCTATTTTAGTTATACACATTTTAATTTTTGAGGGCTACCATGTATTAATATTTTTCTGAGGACCAATTACTTGACATGAAAAGTACGAAGGCAATAAAAAGTAGATGAGACAGAACCTCATTACAGTTTGAATAAATCTGTTTCCTTTTTCTTGTTAAGTGTAAATTACAGTTCAGAGACATTAGAAATGTGATTGTTAAATAATTAAGTAAGAGCAAGAGAGTTTTTAGATTTGCTTTTTGCTTAGACACTCCAAATTTCTAATTACAACTCAGTTTAAAACTCCTGACTGCAAGCAATTATATTTTTGCTTTAATATGTTCCTTTTTCCTTTCTTTCCCTCCTTTGACTTGCAATCATAGAACAATAAGAGCTTAGATCCTAAGTTTTTTATTTTAAATTTATTTTAAATTAGCAATCATACCTTTTTTATCCAAAAGAATGGCAAATTGTTACCACTGTTATCAGTTAAAATATATTGTTCTCTCATTGAATCAGTGGTCCTATTAGTCATTCCTTAAAATGAGAAGATTTTATATTAGAAAGATTCTGCTCTGTAGGGAATACTTGTTATGATAGATAGATAGACAGAAGGGTGGATATACAGATGGATGGATGGATGGATATAAAGATGGATGGTTAGATGGATATAGCAGGTAGATGGAGACAGGATGAGAGAGGGAGAGAGAGAGAGAGAGGGAGAGAGAGAGAGGGAGGGAGGGAGGGAGGGAGAGAGAGAGAGAGAGAGAGAGAGAGAGAGAGAGAGAGAGAGAGAGAGAGAGAGAGAGAAAGAGAATATCAGTCTCTCTAGAGCCATCTGGTGAATTTTTAGGGTATCAGCATATATACTGTATAGAATTTATATCCTCATTATTTCACTGTTTAAAAGAATGGAAAGTTCAATCTGTGTTGCTGCCAGCAGTGACTCACTCACTTTGTGCGGTATGAACAGTGATATTTTTTATAATTTTTCATGTTAAAAGAATACTTTAAATAAATCAACAGATAGACACTTTTATTGACACGTCAATACATAGTATTGTGAGTTTACTCACCATTGTTTAATGAATTAAGAATTGTTTTCCCAGATGAATTTTTCATCTTGGTGATCTGTGTGGTATTTTTTTAGGTTTTAAACTGTTTGTGGGCCTTTTTTCCACATACTCTTGCCCCAAACAAAGGAAAGAAAAAGAACACATAAGTCAATTTTTGTTTTAATGATGACCAGACAAAGCTATATAAATGCCGGAGAAGAAACAAGAAAGATCAGTTATTCAATCAGCAAGCCTTAAGCAATTATGTGTCAGGCACCATGCCAAGTAGTGGGACTATGGAGAATCAGCCCCTGCCCTCAAGCATCTCACATGCTAACAGAGAAGATAAACATGAAAATAACTATGCATATGCAAGATGGTGTGTTGCTGTCTTTCATTCTCAAAAAGTATCCAAATGACATCACTGTGGCAAAGTCAGTTTCAATGTGTCTGACTGTGGCTGATCAGATCAACATGAGGTCAGAAGGCTCCACCACAGACTGGGCACAGATAGTCCATGGATACTCCAAATTTGCACATCCTACTTTGTTTCAATTCTGCTTTGCTCATAGAGAATACCCTTTCTGATGTGGGCACACCATGCTGAGTGGTCCTGTGCCAGTGTCTCCCATGTCACACAAGCAGTTCCAAAGTCCTTGAGAGAGACGTTGAGAGTGTCCTTGTACTGCTCCTTCTGACCACCATGTGATTGCCATCCCATACACATTCTCCATAAAATAGTCTTTTTGTCAAACATACATTTTGCATTCAAACAACATGGCCAGCCCAATGGAGTTGTGCTCTCTGAAGCATAGTTTGAATGCTTGGCAGTTTAGTTTGAGTAAGGACTTCATTGTCTGGTACCTTATCCTGCCAGGTGATCCTCAGAATCTTCCTAAGACAGTTCAAATGGAAACGATTCAGTTCTCTGTCATGGCTCTGGTAGACTGTCCATGTTTCACAGGCATACAACAGTGAGGTCAGCACAACAGCTCTCTAGACCTTCAGCTTGGTAGTCAGTCTAATACTTCTTCTCTCCCATACTTTTCTTTGGAGCCTCCTAAACATTGAGCTAGCTCTGGTAATACATGCGTTAATCTCATTGTCAATGTGTACATCCCTGGAAGGTACACTACCAAGGTAAGTAAACTTACCCACAGCATTCAAAACTTCTCCATTTGCTGTAACCAATGGTTTCTTGTATGGATAGTGTGGTGGTGGCTGATGGAGCACCTGTGTTTTCTTGGTGTTAATTATTAGGTCAAAATTAGCACAGGCAGTAGAGAATTGATCCATACTTTGTCGTATCTCAGCTTCAGAGGCTGCATTGAGTGCACAGTCATCTGCAAACAGAAAATCATGTGCCAACACTTCCTCTGCTTTGTTCAGGGAGGACCAGTACCTTTGGTGTGATGGCTGCTGAGCCCCTTTCCACCTTCAGTGTCCACCTGTTCCACCCAACTCTCACCTGTGACTCCAAGAAGCTGCAGCATGCATAGCGGGCCACCCCCTGGTAAACCATTTTGGCAGACAGGCCAAACCAGGCTAAGGGTAATCAAGAGGTCTCAAACCCATTGGTGAGTTAAGGGAATGGCTACTTCAAGCATGTGAAAACTTCACCTGGTGGAATAGGTGGATGAGAACAATTTGTTCTCATGAAGGCAGGTGATGTGGAGTGCTTAGAGCTTGGTTAGACACCAAAGATGCTAAGGTCATCTGCTGTGTCCTGAGCTATCGCCAACTGTCTGTCTCTGGCCACTGGGCTGTGATGACTCTGGAGGACAGAGGGAGGCTGACGATTTTGTGCCACTCTGCCTCACTTAAATCTAATTTACACATAAATCAAGACATCACCCATACCATTTTGTTATTATAGCTATCTCAAAGTCTTGTGGCAATAGGCAAGTGATGGAGCAGCAGGTGCAGAATCACAATCCTGTACATGGGCAGCCCAGGACATCGAGTCATTTCTCATTGGAAGCAGCAGTGGGACTTGACAACCCCTAGGGTGTCTGAGCAACCTTTTAGGGATCACGCTGCTAAAGGGGATCCCTAAAACTTGTCTGCTTACCCAACCCTGACCTGAGTACCACAGCAGGTGGGAATCTCATTCTGTGGTCAAAACATAGAGAAATGTACAGAAACATCTGCAAGATCTACGAAAAGTAGATGGAGTGTGATCTTTGAGAGGAAGGTGCTAGCAATTAGGGGGGACAGGAGGTAGAGGGACTTAGTGCAGATGGTTTTCTCAAGGAGTTTAACTGAGAAGGGGAGAAGAGATACAGGATAATAGGAGGCACAGTCGGATCAGGTGCGAGTTTTAAGGATGAGATGGACATCATTTAGTTCTCTGTCCTTGCTGTAATCTCTACGTGCCTTGCTCCGGTTACTCTTCTCCCTTGCTTATCCATCTCTACCTCATCCTCTTCTCTTAAATCCCTTGCCCCTCCTATCATGAATAAAGAGGTAGTTCTTCTTCTTGGGCGTCTAGGTGGTGCAGTGGATAGAGTAACTAGGTCTAGAGTCAAAAAGACTCATCTTCCCAAGTTCAAACCTGGCCTCAGACACTTGCCAGTTGTGTGACTCTGGGAAAATCACTTAAACCTTGTTTGCCTCAGTTTCCTTATTTGTAAAATGAGCTGGAGAAGGAAATGGTAAACCATTCCATTATCTTTGCCAAGAAAACCCTAAATGGTGTCATGAAGAGTCAAATGGGACTGAAAACAACAACAGCCCTCTCTTAGACAAGATTAACCTTTCTGCATCCACCCTTGATCCATACCATTCCATCTACTTTAGCAAATTGTTCCCCCCATCTTACCTCTCCCTACCTTCTGGCTCCTTATGCAACATTTATAAACTAAATGATGTCCAAAGTCAGTATGTATCAGAGGTAGGGTTTGAGCCCAGGTCTTCCTGGCTCCAAGGGCTTCCTTCTCTCTACTACACCCTCCCAAGTCTTTCTACTTTATCTAGAATGCTAGAATTCTAAGGTCCTGGGGGACAGGGGTGGAAATGGTTCATATGTGATCTTCTTTGGTTGAAATTAACATCTCCAAAATCAAGAATGAATGACTGGCGAATATGCCCTCTCCATTTGATTGAAAACAAGGAGCTTTTAGACTTCTTAAATGAGCATTTTGATAGTCAGAACTAATACTTCAGGTATATTGAAGTATTATAAACTAAATTTATATTAAGCACATTAAGGAAAGTTTCCAACACATCAAACCATATATATGACAATTAATAAAAGACCTCAATTTCAGGCTTCTGCCGACAGAATGGTTTTCTCTAGCTGTACCTCTCTACCACAAGGCAGTTGTTCAAAAAGTAAAGGTACATCAGATCATAGAGCATGATGGGATTTAAGAGCTGCCTCAAGGACCCCTTCTTTTCATCCCACTTTGACTGCAGATACTGCACTGGCATCTTGCACCACTAGGGGGTCCCATAACACTAGTTTATACAATTTATCAAGTTCACTTAGTGTAGTTGAAATGTGGTTATTTTATAGGAGGATTTGTAATGAAATTCTTTTTCATGAATAATCTGAAACCTTCCAGTATTAGGTCAAAGAAAAAGAATGACTACTTTATAAAAAGGGGATATATCACCTTAAGAAGATGTATAGACTGATGGTAGGTAACAGAGGAAGCAGAATGGTATAAAATACTTAAAGAATAGTATATAGGTGTTGATCAACTTAATGGGAATCCAGGGATAGGTAAAAGTATGTCACAGTTTTGGAATGGATATCATGAAGCAGTGTAGCATAGTGGAAAGAGCAAGAGTTTAGAGTCAGAAGACCTTTTCTTTACTCTTTCTGCAACCTTGAGGAAGCCATAGGATCATAGAATTACACCTTGTATGTCATCTAGTTAAAGACACTCATTTTAAAGATGAGGAAAGTGATACCCAGTGAGGTTAAGTGTCTTGTCCAAAGCTGCTGTTCAGCAGCGTCTTGATTCTTCGTGGCTCCATTTGGGGTTTCCTTGGCAAAGGTACTTGAGAGATTTGCCATTTCCTTTTCCAGCTTATTTTAGAAATGGGAAAACTGAGACAAACAGGGTTTAAGTGACTTGGCCAGGGTCATATAGCTAGTAAGTGCCTGAGGCTAGATTTGAATTCCGAACTTCCAGACTCCAGGTCTACTACTCTATACACTCTACCATTTAGTTGCCCCTGTTCAAAGTTACACAGATAGTAAATAGAATAGGATTTGAACTCTGGTTTTCAGAATGCAAATCTAGTGCTTCTGCTATTTGAGAAATAAGGTCTTTAAGGTTTTTTCCAGAATTCTAAAAGCATATGGGCTTATACTGGGCATGAACAAAATAGTTTTGGTGATTGGGATAATCTCTTTTTGCAGATAGAAAAATTAAAGTATTTGAGCTTTTTAAATATGGTCTTGATAGGTTCATTCAAATTTGATACTCTAAGAGAGGGAAGGGCCATGTAAGAGGGCAGTCTTCTAATCAAAATCATACCTGCACAGCAATGCCCCTTATAACATATCCAATAAATGGGTAGCCAGTCTCTGCCTGAAAATTTCCAACAGCTGTCTCCTCTGTGTGAAACATCCTTACTTCTCTTGATTAATCCTTGTATGGCATGGTTTCTTAAACCACCCTGGTTGGCTTCCTGGGGATACTTTCTAGTTTGCTAGAATCTTTCCTAATATATGGTTCTTAGAAGAGAAACCCAGTCCTACAGATGACGTGTGATGAAAATGGCCAAAGGACCAGGAACTAAAAATGACTAGGGGAGTCGGTTGGGTCCTAATTAATAGACTATCTTTCTTCTTTTACAAAAATATTAACAAACTTGGTTATCTGATTTTCAAACAAACAGCAAAAAAAGCAGCTAACTAGGAGTAGAGAAAGGGAGGCAAAGAAGTGGAGCACTAGATAGAGTTCCAGACTTAGAGTCAGGAGACTTAATCTTTGGTGAGTTCAGATCTGGCTTCAGACACTTACTTGCTGTGTGACCTGCGGTAAGTCACTTAACCTTGTTTCCCTCAGTTTTCTCATCTCTAAAATGAGCTGAAGAAAGAAATGGCAAACCACTCCAGAATTTTTGCCAAGAAAACCCAAAATGGGGTTACAAAGAGTCCAACACAGTTGAAATGACTGAACAGCGGTGAGATAAGCCAACTGATGGTAAAGGGAAGCAAGTGAGAACTGGCCAATTAAACATTTTCAACATGGAAAAAGTTCAGTGGGTCCTGTTTCTGCATTTTATCTGCCAAAAAAAATAGCATTTGTAGATGTAGAAAATCAGTTCATGACCATAACTTTTTGATTCAGCTTTACTTGGTTGATTCTCTTGAAGTTTCTTGTAATTGCATATTGAATTCAGGTTTTGCTAAGCAGCATCTAATTTCTGGATTATCAAATGATTTGTTTCTTCCACATTAGGCCTATGTTTATAAAAACAAATTAAAATAAACCTGTTTCTGAGATGTCAAATAGTACATTTGGTTGCAATCCAATAGTGTGACTAAAGACCAATTTTAAAAATCAGCATTACAAAGTTCTGTTCATTGATTTAATGCTTGGAGGACATATTAATGAAAGAAATCTATGCCCAAGTATTAGTCATACTTGAGCAAAGCTTCAGTTTGGTCACTAAATTCAAGCTTTTATCCATGCCAGTGTTTAAAAATTAGGACAGCCATATTGTCTTTAATTAAAGACATTTGTTTAAGTGGATAAGATAAATCAAAATATCACAAGTTTAAAAGATATCTATTTATGTACAATGACATAATTTATCTTTTGATCTAAAGAATGGATTTAATAAGACCACCTTACCTTATTTTCTCTCCCAGGACACGCAAGATAACCAAATGTCAAATGGATAATTTAGATATATCTCATTAGAAGAAGCATGATGTGATATTGAAACTTTATATGTTTACTGTGGTCTAGTAAAATATATCCTTGTTTTGACTTCTATTCCTTCATGCCCTGGCTCCTTCTTACCTTTTGAATCTCATACTTTTTGTGGTTGTTGTATAGTCATTTTCATTTTGTCCAACTCTTCTGACCCCACTTGGAGTTTTATTTTTTTTTTGACAGAGATACTGGAGTGGTTTGCCATTTCCTTCTTCAGCTCATTTTACAGATGAGGAAACTGAGGTAAATAGAGTTAAGTGACTTGGCCAAAATCATACAGTTAGTAAGTGTCTTAGGCCAGATTTGAACACATGAAGATGAGTCTTCCTCACTCCAGGGCCTGTACTGTATCCATTGTGCCACCTAGTTGCCCATTTATACTTTACTTCTGCCCAGAGAGTATATATATTCCAGTGAACCCAGCCTTCCTTCACTCCATCTTCAGACTGTGCCTTTTCATTGCCTTGTTGCCCATGCCTGGAATGTTCTCCCAATTCATCTCTCTATCTTGGGTTCCTCCTGACTCAATTCAAATAGCGCCTTCTACAGGAGACCTTTTCTGGCCCACAATCCCCACATCCAGCTCCACTGCCAATGCTTTCTCTTTAAGATTACTTTATGGGCATAGTTTTTCATATGAGGTCTTCCCTATTAGAGGGACAGCTCCTTGGGGGAAAAGACCCTGCTTTTCTCTTTTTCTGTATTCTCAGCATTTAGCACAGTACCTGGAACATAATATTTAACAAATACTCGTTTGGTATCAATGATGATTTAATCACTTTTCTCACAAAAAAATGTTTTGTGCTAAACAGTGCAATTATGATTGACATTTTACAGATGATGGAAATGAGGCACAAAGAAGTTCAAGATTATTGTCAGATAGCTTGGACTTGAACTCAGGTTTATTGACACTACAAACCAATAAATATTCTTCCTAATAGGAGAACTAGACCAGATGTCAGGCTATCTGGGTGATAGTCCCAGTTCCCAATTAGAAATTCTGTAACCTAGAATGTTTTATGTCTGTAATGTTTATATAGTGATTTAATGTTTGCACAGTATTTTATCTATATTATCTCATTCAGTTCTTATAACTACCCTGTGATGTAGGTGATATTATCTCCATTTTACAGTTGAGGAAAATGAGACCTCCAATTTCAGGTATTAAGTGTTTAAAGGCAACTTCAATCTCAGGCCATCCTGACTCCAAATCTAATATACTTTTCATCAATTCGTGTTGACATTATCTAGGTTAAGGATAAAAATTTTCAACAATACCTAATTGCAGATAGACTCAAGACAGCATGAGTCCATTAACTTTTGGAGCCTCAGCATTCACCCAGATCAGAATTCCCAAAACCATATTATTGTCTAGTCCAAGGGTGGGGAACCTGTAGCCTTGGGGCCACACTTGACCTTCAAGGTCTTTACTTGCAGCTTTTTGTCTGAGTTCAAGTTTTATAGAACAAATCCTTTTATTAAGGAGATTCATTTTGTTGTGTGAAGTTTGGGTTCAGTGAAAGGGTCACATCTGAGGACTTAGAGGGCCTCAAGGCCTCCACTTCCCCACCCCTGGAATTCTGGAGTGATCCATTCATTTTGTTTCAAAATTGTTGATATATTTTTTCATCTTTTCATTTCCCCTTTCTGCCTCTCTTCCAGCAGAACAATCTCTTATAAGGGGAGGAAAGGGAAACATCTTTTTTTTATAGCACCTACTATGTGCCAAGTACTTTTCTAGGCATTTTATAAACATTTTTATAAACATCTCTTTGAGATTTATAAGAAGGAATTAGAGAGGAAAGAGAAAAAAAGCAATTCAAGAAAATTAACTGATACCTTAGCTAAGTCTGAGAATTTATAGAGCGTTTCACAGCCATAGGCTCTCACCTCCATAAAGAAGGCAGGGAAACACATCTCGTATCTCTTCAGTTTGGGGCCAAACTTGGTCATTACACTTACACAACACCCAATATTGTTTACTGACTAACATCACCTTCTTGGTACATATTCTAGGAGGCAGTTGGTGCAATGGATAGAATGCAAGGCCTGGCCTAAGGAAGACCTGAGTTGTAATGTGGCCTCAGATGCGCACTAGCTCTGTGACTGCGGGTAAAGTCACTTAATCTCTGTTTGTCTCAGTTTCCTCAACTATGAAAATGGGGATGTTAACAGCATCTCCCTCATGGGTTAGTTGTAAAGATCAAATGAGAGAGGAAGTTCAGTGCTTGCCATGTAATAGGCACAACATAAATGCTTATTCCTGCCCTCCCCTCAGTTGTTTTGCCAATGACCTAATATTATATCAGTTCGTGTGTTTTCTGAGGCCTTCTTGTATATTTCCCATTCATTGTTTGCAGTGATGTTCCATTATATTGGTGCAACACATTTTGCTCATTCACCATTATCAGTGGACGTGTGCTTTATTCCTAATTCTTGGCGTGACTTACTAGACATTCCTGTGTGTTTTTTATGATCATTGCATCCTTTTTTAAATGTCCACTCACCAACTCTTTAACATTATCACCTAGAATTTTGACCACAATTCACATCAAACTCAAAAGCCTGCCCTTCTATTTTCCTCTGCTGTTATTGTCTTTATCTTTAAGTATTCTCATTTTTTTTGAAGGTAAAAGATAGTGGCTCTGCCAGTGTAGCCTAATCAAGTGTTACCAGGTGCTCCCTTATTGTCCCTCTAAGTCTCTTAGGTTTCATCTTTTTTAATCTTTCTTGTATAGTCTTTTCTAGACCAAATATCATCCTTCCAAGCAATAAATTATGTAGCCATGTATTCATGTATTACTCAGACTGTTAACCTTGTTGGAGACAGTTTATCACCTATTTAATGAAAATGTCATCAAAAGAAAAATCTTAGTAAAATAAGGTTATCTGAGTTGGCTTATTTTTCTCTTTAAAAATGAAGTGGAATGTGTTTTCTCGATTCAGCATTAAGCAAACAAAGGTTCTGTATGAATTCCTCTAATTGACTTATCACATATTGTTAGCATTATCATATGTTAAATTTAATTGCCCATGTCTTTCCTTTCCACTATGCAATAGAGTATGAGGCAGGAACTTTGTGTTATCTAAACTTTCCATTCCCCTCGAGATCCAGATTTGTATTCTGCACAATTTTATTCAGTCCTTTCAGTTATGTCTGACTCTTTGTGACCCCATTTGAGATTTTCCTGGCAAAGGTACTGGAGTGAGTTGCCATTTCCTTCTCCAGTTCATTTTATAGATGAGAACTGAGGTAAGCAGGGTTAAGTGACTTGGTCAAGGTCACACAATTAGTGTCTGAGGCCAGATTAGAACTCGGGAAGAAGAGTCTTCATGACTCCAGACCTACCAGTCTATCCACTGTGCCACCTGACACATAGTAGGCGCTTAGTTAATGTTTGTTAAATTGGATTAAATTCTTTCATCCTGCGGCTGTCCAGAGCTCAATGAAAGTTCCTTCATTATTGTATTACTGTGTATGAGAGCACTAGGGGGCACTGCTCTCTACCAGACTAAAAATATCAATCAGTTCTTTTTTCAGTTTAAAGCCTGTGGTGTAATTATGTTCATTCTTTAAAATTTAAAGAAATGTAAAAAGAAATAACTTGTACAAGAACAAAACAGATCAATCATTTAGCCAATTCCACACGGCTGTGGTGTCAAAAAGAAGGCTTTGTTTTTAAGTTCACACTGTTGTGACAAATAGTTTAAGTTCAACTTTTACATTTAGAAGTGCTTTTTAGCTTTTCTAAGAATCCCAAGAGTATCCAACATTTCCTATATACTAAAGAATATTCCCTCATGTTGCAGGATATTGCTGAATTGATGTGTGAAACAGAAACCAATCATAAATATAAGAATTTCTTTTATAAAGGAAGTATCTATGTTCACAAACGTGGGGTAGAGGAAAATTTTTCTACATATGGCTACATAGACATACATTCACATATATACACATACATATGTGTTTATATCTGTATGCATGTATTTTTATTCGTCCTCTCTGGTTCATTTTTTTTTATTGTAATGCTCATCACTGGAGAAACAGCAAGGTACCAGTGGAAAATAAAAATCCTGCCTATGTTACTATCTTGGGTGAATAATCTCTCTGGGTCTCAGTTTCCCCATCTATAAAAGGATGGGATTGGAATAGTTGTTTTCTAGAATTCCTCTTCAGTTCTAAATCTATGACTTCATGATATTTCTGTCATCATCCTTGAGATTCTCTGATCTCTCATTAGTCTTTGTGAAAGCACCACTGTCTCTCTTACCTCCTACTTAGCATTACCTTGAGTAAGCCTGATGATTGGTAAAGCTAAGAAGAGAAAATTATGATATGTTGCTAAATTCCACTAGCCCAAAGGAGAGGAATCTGCTGAAATGACAAAGTAAGAAAGGTAGCAACAAAACATCTCCCCGATAAATGTGGGGCATGTAGCAGCAGCAGCAGGAGAAAGAGAGACACATAGGAAGTTTCTGCACCATGCCTTTTGACTTTTATGACCTGAATACTACATAAATGCCATCTTAATAGCATTCTCTATATCTTCATTGTACTGGGAAGCTACAAAAGCTGCCATTTCTCATCACTTTTATAATGAATATCTTCTTTAAAACCCCCAGTAGCTCTTACTGGGTTTATCTGTGGCAACCTATTCCTTAGACTGGCTTTCATGTCAATTGATGCACTTGCAAGGACAGAAGTGAAGCACTTCTAGTTAGATCAGTGGAGATCTAGGTTCCATGTAGACAGTACATTATGTTGCTGAATTCAGAGTGGGAGCAGAGAAGATATGGCAGGTCATTTTAGACTGGATCAGACATTGTTAATAAGTGAAACAGGCTTGTAGGCTTCAAGCTTGAGATCAGAACCATATATGGTTGAAAAAGAAGCTTGTTAGAGGGTACCTAGTTGAAACCATCCCTGAGAAGGAATTTCTTCTACAACATCCCTAAGAAGTGATCATCCATTCTGGTCATGAAAACCTCAATTGACGAAGAACTAACTCACCATTCCCAAGACAGAACAACTCGTTTTTGAAGAATTATTTGGAAATTTCTCCTGACAACAGTTGAAATCTCTCTTCTGCTCTAATTTACTGCCTTTGTAATAGGCAGTAATAGACTAGGGTCATTGGGGAGTATAACTAAGGACAAAGATCATTTCAGCTGCCACCCAGATAGGAAGGCAGTGTATCAAGGAAAGAGATCAGTTATACTCTGGTGATAAAAATAAAAGCAATATTATAAACTGGAACTCACAGTCAGAATTCTGGAAAGACCTTAACAAGGAGACATAAACAAATACCATTGTGGGTATCAGCTAAATCTAGATAGCATTCAAAGTTGAGCAACCAGTATGGCCAAGAGTTTCAAGATTATGTCACCTGCAGATCAGGGAAGAAATAGTGAATTATCCTAGAGAACTGACCTAGAGGACAAGTTAGTTGTCTTTGAGTGTGTAAAGGCTTGTCACTTGAGTTGAAGGAGTAGACTTGTTCTATATGGTCTCAAAAACTTGGAAGGGGTGGAGTTGCTAAGAGGCAAATTTAAGCTATATGGAAAAGGAGAGCATCTTCATAATTACTCATCCAAAAACAGAATGGGCTTCTATTTTTCTGAGTAGGTAGATCCAGGTGAAAAAAAAAATGGAGTCCAAATTTTAAAAGGTTTATAAAGGATAGAAGGAGTAAATAGATGGTAAGTCCCCAGGAATAAAAATGGATTCTGAATTGGGAAAGGTAAATGGAAGTAGATAAATGGAAGGCCAATAATCAGTCAGTCATTAGACAATGAACTAAGTGCTTAGGATATGAAGAGAGGTAAAAACATTGCCCCTCCCCTCAGGGAGCTCACGTTCCATTTCTGGGAGCAGGAATGCAAACCACAATGGATATGTAATATAGGCAAAAATAAATGGGATTTCAGGTGAATGAACTGGGAAGGCAGGTTGGGGGAAGGATCCAGAGGAACCTCTTGAAAAATTTGGAATTTGAATTGAGTCTTGAAGGGGAAGTCAAGCAAAGCCAAGAGGTGGAGATATGGAGAGGATACATTTCAAGCTTGGGAAAAAAAATTAGGCCAAAGAAATAAGGCCAATGTCACTGAATTCAGAATATGGGGAGGTGAGTAAAAACATTAAAAAGATTAAAAATAGAGAGAGTAATCTAGCTGGCAATGGCTTTAATTAAAAGCCATGTAGAACTTTGCATTTAATCCTGAGGGTACTGGAGGCCACTAAAGTTTAGTAGAGAGTAGAACATACTGGAAATGTCCAATTTGGAGTGCAGGAGAGAGTTTAGGACTGAATATAGCGATCTGAGAGTCGTCCACAAAGAGATGACCATGGAAACTGGTAAAATCAACAGATGAGATAGTATAGAGGAAGGGAAGAGGATGGTGCAGGACAGACAAGTGAGAGTGATGGGGACAAAGATCTAGTAAAGAAGACTGTGAACAAGTGGTCACAGAGGTCAGAGAGAACAAAAAGACTTTCCATGAAAATTCAGAGAGAAGAGTGTAAAAGGAGAGGAAGATGGACAGGGCTAAAGACTGCAGAGAGGTAAAGAAGGATGAAAATTAAGAAAAGGCCATTAGATTGTGTAGTTATGGAATTATTGATAACTTTAGAGAACAAAGCTAAAAGTAGAGGTTTGAGAAGCAAGTGAAAGGAGAGGGAGTGGAGGGACTAATTGTCCATGGCTTTTTCAAGATATTTAGTAACTGAATGGGTGAAAGATATGGAATGATAGCTAGTAGGATGAATAGGATTGAATGAGATTGTTTTTTGTGGTTGGGGAGACATAGAAGTGTTTGTAGGCAGCAGAGAATTAGTCAGTAGATAGAGAATGGCATGATAGAGGGGATTCTCTGCTGAAGAAGAAAGATGTAATGAGATCAAGGGGTGTAGAGGGATTAACCTTGACAAGGAGAAGGACAATTTCTCCATGTGAGATGAGTAAAGGAGGAGATAATGGAGGAAGACATCTGAGTAATGTGAGATGGAGAGGAGATGAGAATAAGGAGCTCTCAGCAAATGCTTCAGTATTTTTAAATGAAGGATGAGTCAGGCCTAGTGGAGGAGCTAATAACTTCTCACTTTACATTATATGACAAAATCTACCCAGACAGCATGTCATGAGTAGCTTTGATGCGACAGTAGTACTTTAGGGAATTTTTCAACTTCAGCCATGATTTTCCCACCATATTCAAACCTAGGAAAATGTATGCATGGTTCCCTCCCCTCTTTCATAGCCAGAATATTCCCATTTGTAAGCATTTGGTTCACAACCTTACAGAAAAATTTCTACTGAAAGAGAATTGAAAAGGAGACCCTTGAAAGAAAATTAATTCCAAAGATCTGTGTAAATCTCCAGAGCCACTAATAGTCCAAATGACAATGACCCCATTAGTGAAATCCCCCAATGACAGGCACTCCCCTAACCAAGTTTGCTCTCTGGTCTTTGTTCATCAAAGCATCAACAAATATTAATTCTTGCCATTCCTCATGGTTTTCTCTAGCTCCATATCCCAAGTGCTTCCTCAGGCAAGGGAAGGATGAATCCAAATTTTCAGTCCTGTCACCCACATGCAAAAAAGAAGACATCACATTCAGCGTCTTCCACCTCTTTGGGGCTTTCTTCCATTTCTTTTCGTTCTCATCCCAGAATTGCCAACTACTTGCCAACCCTTTTCTTCACCCTAAATATCTCCAGACAAATACCATTCATTTTCTTCAATCTCTTATTGGAAGAAAGGAAAAGGCAGAAGAATCCAAAGGTCTGTGGCATTTCTGTACTTAGGTGAACCTATTATGTGATCAATGTGGGCATTGCCTCCAGAAATGCATGTTGAAATCACCCAGTTTCTTCTCATTTGCAGTTGGTATATTTCCATGACACTCTCCCATAAAAGTTCCTCCCCCCAATGAAAGTTTTTTTTCTTCCCCTAGCTTGCTTGAGACCATCTGCTGGATCTTTGAATTATTTCTAGCACACCATTGATGCAAATGGGCGGAATATCTGTTATCTTTCCTTTTAATTCCACAGCCAGGCTGTCTCCTTTTCTAGTCATACATGACTGAAGATGCCATTTGGCTATTTCTCCTACTCTTAACTCTAATCTTCTTTTAAACTATTCTCTGCATTTGCTATCTATTCCTTCTCTATCAGCCAGGGATAATTCCTTTATTTTTTTTCCTTTTAAGGTCAACATATCTCAGGACAGCCTTATTTGACTTAGTGAAAATGACATATGGAATTCTATCCATCCTAAATAAATAATAACTGCTCATCAGAGGAGCCCTAATGAAATTATCAGCAAATCTTTTATATATGATTAATCTGGATATCATTGATGTTAGATCATTCTTTTAATTCTCATACACTGATCATTCCATTCTTTAGTCTTATGATTTCCTGACTTTTCTAACCACAACTTTCCTCCAATGTCTATTCTATCCCCAAGTATTAATATTAATATATTCCTAAAACATTCTAAGAGGATGCCCCATCTCTCCCATAAGGGACTGTAAATTATGGAAACTAACCTCAGAAACTGGGTGGGAGGCAGAGTGTCTTTCAGATAGCTTTCAATGGAAATTCTACTGTGAATCTGTGAGGATAGAATAGTCCTTGGAGAACAGTTGTGGTTGGAGAAATCAGGAATTGTAGACCTAAGAGATGGAATGACCAGTATAAAGGAACTGGGAAATCTTTCAGAATTACAAATATGCAAATGTGCAGACTTAAGTATTTTAAATAGCTGTAGAAATCAGAGAGATTTGATATTAAAGGACAAGTATATATTTTGAAACCCAGAATCAAAATCTCAAAAACATTCTTTTTCTTTAGATTGGAAAAAAATGAGGAATCTTCAGCCACACTAGATGACAGTAAGTGACAGCTTTGTCCTATGAAAAAGATGATAAAGAGAACTGAAAGAGTATCAAAGATGGCAGATGCAAAGGCAGGAGCAATGAACACATATTATAGTACAGTAGAAGAGAACTAGGCAGAAGGGGTGAATGAAATTGACACCATGTTCTTATATAGAGACAGAAAAGATAATCTCCAAAAGAGGATGGTCCAGAAAAAAAATCAGGAAAACAGAAGACTTTATTATTTCATTTCTCAGAAGAACACTAAAGGCAAAACTTGACCCAGGACCACTTAGTTTGACACATCAGGTAATTATGATTGTAAAGGACAAGACTTAAGAGAAAGATCTCTGAACTAAAGAGGAGTACCTACAAAACAGTAAATGATTGCCAAAGTGAACTGATAATGAGTTTGTTGGAATGTAAGATTTAGAGATGAAAAGGACAATCAAATCTGAACCCTTCATTATGAAAAAGACCCGGAGAAGTTCAATGTTATAACCAAAATTGCATAACTTAAAAGCAATAGAGCTGGAACATGTTCTGTAGTTCTCTGATTCTAGAGTCCATGTTCTTTCCATTGGTCTGTGGTGGTTTAAAGGTGGAAGAATACTAAGGTTGTATTGGCCAAGGTAGAAGAAAGTTTAGTAACCTACAAGAAGTTGCTTGAGCAGTATGAAACTATTTGCTACATTTCCCCCAGGGAATGAGGGTGCAGCCAAGATTTCAGTGTGTAGCACTCAACTAAGCTCTCCCAGCATTCCCTTACAAATAACTTTAAAATAACACCTCAAATTGAATTCTAGAGTAGCAGAGCCAACAAAAAAAAAATCAATGAGACATTCTTCAAGCCCAGGAAAATATAGGAGGTTGGAAAGAAAGATGTGTGTCACATGGGAGATTACAGAGTATCCCATACTAACCCTGAACACAAGACTAAATACTGGCAACTCCATTGTGTATACCAAATTCTGGTTCATGGTTCAAGAACAGAGAGAAGGACTTTCAGTAAAGAGCAAGTGGGAGCCCTGGAGAAAAACTAATTGTCAATTTCATTGCTTATACTCACTCTTGAGTCACAGTTCAAGGATGGAGAGGAAGACCTTCAGTTAAAAAAGAGTGAAATCTCTGAGGAACACTTCTCACCCAAAGAATGAGAGACCCTGATGATTGATACTGTTTCTGGTCCTAAGGAGGAAGAGGCGGTGTCAGAGCAGTATCAAATGCATTCCCAAGGGATCAGGGGTCTTTCCTGGGTAAGGACTACAGTGTAGACCAAGAGAGGAGTGATCACACCTCTCTCCATATGACACCACTGTGGAAGTACTGAAAACTTCCAAATCCCTCAGAACTAGCTCTAAAAACTGCAGTGCAAAAAAGTCTGAAACTTAAGATAGGCTCTTCCCCCCATGCCATGAAGCCTAACATTAATATAAAGTTTCAAGCCAAGAAATAGAATAAAAAAGGAGCAAACAACAGAAAAAGAACCTGACAATAAAAATTTAATATGTTGACAAGGAATATCAAGAAACAAACTCAGAAGAAGACAACAAAGTCAAAACAGCTACAAGCAAAGCCTCAAAGGCAAAATGATGTAAAATAGGCACAAACCCCAAAAGAATTCCTGAAAAAACTAAAATGTTATTTTCAAAATCAATTAAGGTGGGTAGGGATAAAGAAATAAATGAAAAGACAATTAATGTCTTTGTAAAAGAAGCAAAAAAAAACTGAAAAAATAAACAACTTAAAAAACAGAATTGGTCAAATGGAAAAAGAGGTACAAAAGCTCACCAAAGAATATAATTCCTTATAAATTAGAGTTGGGCAAATGAAAGCTAATGGGTCCATGAGAAATTAAGAAACAAAGCAAAGTCAAAGACAGGAAAAAATAGAAGAAAATGTGATATATCTCATTAGACAGACAACAGACCTGGAAAGTAGATCAGGGAGAGGTAATTTCATAATTATTGGATTGCCTGAAAGCTATGATAAAAAAAGAGCCTAGACATTATGTTTGAAGAAATTATCGAGGAAAACTACCCTGATATCCTAGAACCTAGAACAAGGTAAAATAGAAATTGAAAGAATCTACTGATCATCAACCGTAATGGATCCCAAAATGAAAACACCCAGGAATACTGTAGCCAATTTCAAGAGCTCCTAGGTCAAAGAGGAATATATGAAATAGCAAGAAAAAAACCATGCTGATACTGTAGATCCCTAATCAGCATCACATAATATTTAGCAATCGCTATATTAAATGAGAGTGGTAGGCTTAGAATACGATTTTCTAGAAGGCAAAAGAGTTGAGATTACAAACAATAATTACCCAGCAAAAGTGAGTATAATCCTTCAGGGAGAATTTTAAAAAATAGATATTTAATGAAATAGAGAATTTTCAAGCATTTCTAATGAAAATCCCAGAGTTGAATAGAAAATTCGACGTTAAAAAATAAGACTCAAAGAAACATAAAAAGGTAAACATGAAAGATAAGTCATAAGGGACTCAACAAGGTTAACCTCTCTACCTTTCTATATGGGAAGATGATATATGTATCTTCTAGGAACTTTATCATCATTACAGCAATTAGAAAGATTCTACGTATAAAGTAGATAAGGAGGGAGTTATGTTGGGATGATGTAAAAAAAATGGATAGGCAAGAAAGGAAGGGGAAGGGAAAGGAGGAAGAATGGAGAAAATTATTTTACCTAAAAGAGGTACTCAAGGAAGAACTTGTACAGGGAAGGAGAAAATGCAGGTAGAAATTTGTTCAAAAGGGGAAAATATATATATGTATGTGTGTATACATGCGTATTTATATACATACTCAATTGGTAATAGAAATGTATCTTACTCAACAGGGAATTAGAAGGTGATAAGAGAAACGAAAGCTGATAAAAGGGAGGACAGATAAAAGAAGGGGAGTGGTCAGCAGCAAAAGAGACTTTAGAAGAGGTACAGGATAAAAACAGGAAGAGAAGAATAAACAGAAGAAAATAGGATGGAGAGAAATGCACAGTTAACAATCATAACTGTGAATGTAAATAGGATGAACTCACCCATGAAATAGAAGCATATTGCAGAATGCATTAGAAACCAGAATCCAATAACATGTTATTTACCAGAAACACATTTGAAACAGAGTTACATGCAGAGTCCAAGTTAGTGCCTTGAGTAGAATCTATTATGCTTCAGCTGTTGTAAAACAAACAAAAAAATAATAGTAGCAAGCAATCATGACCTCAGACAAAGTAAAAACTAAAATTAACCTAATTAAAAAGAGATAAGCATGAAAGTCATGGATGATAAAGTAATATCAATATTAAACTTATATGCACCAAATGGCATAGTGTCTTTTTTTTTAAAGAAAAGTCAAATGAATTACAGAAGGAAGTAGAAAGCAAAACCATATTAGTGTGGCACCACAACTTTTCCCTTTCAGAGCTAGATAAATCTCACCATAAAATAAATAAGTTAAGGAGGTGATTACAAATTTTGAAAGGTTAGGTATAGTAGACCTTTGGAGAAAACAAATAGGAATAGAAAGAAGTGGACTTTTTCTCACCTGTGCATGGCACCTTCACAAAAATTGACCTTGTATTAGGGCAAAAAACCCCAAAACAAAACAAAACACACAACCAAAGATAGAAAAACAGAAATATTAAATGTACCCTTTTCAGACCAGGATACAATAAAAATTGCATTTGATAAAGGACCATGGAAGCATAGATTAAAACCTAATTGGAAACTAAATAATCTCAGTTGTCCAGTCTCCAGTCATCTTGAATCCTAACGAATGAGTGGGTCAAAGAATAAATCATAGAAACAACCAATAATTCATTAAGGAGAATGACAACAAAGAGATAAACTACCAAAATTTGTGAGATGCATCCAAAGCAGCGCTTAGGGTAAATTTTATATCTCTAAATTCACACTTCAATAAATTATGTATCAATTAAAAGAGCAGATGAATGAATTGGGAATTCACCTAAAATAACTACAAAAAGAAATTTTAAAATTCCCAATTAAACACTAAAATGGAAACCCTGAAAGATCAAAGGAGATATTAATGAAATAGAATATAAAAACTAGGATCTGATTTTATGAAAATAAACAATAAAATGGACAAACCATTAGTTAATTAGATTATTTAAAAGAAGAAAAATGACTAGCATCAAAAATTAAATAGGTCAATGCACCACAGATAGATATAAAATTAATGTAATAATTAGGAGCTATTTTGCCCAATTATATGCCAGTGCAATTGACAATCTAAATAAAATGGATAAATATTTTCAAAAAATGCTAATGCCCACATTAACTGAAGAGGAAATAGTATACGTAAATGACTTTCTCTTAGCAAAGTAAAATAGAATGAGGGGCAGAAGCAAGATGATGGAATAGAAAGACAGACTTGTAGAAGCTCCCCGACATGGTCCATAAAGTGCCTGTAAAAATGACTCTAAACAAATTCTAGAGCAGCAGAAGCCACAAAACAACAGAGTGAAAGAGATTTCCAGCCCAACAGCCTGGAAGGATGACAGGAAAGGTCTATCACACCAGGCATGGAGCAGAGTGCAGCCCAGCATGGTCCACATGGCACACAGGCTTCAGGGAACCACCAGTAGCAGCTGTGACTCCCAGGTTCCTCAACCCACAAATGCTAAAGATACCTTCAAAGGTCAGTGAGATAGTTCCTTCACCTAGGAGAAAGGAATTTGGTCTGGAATGGCAGCTTCCATTTTTGGAGCTCTCAGCTTAAAGTGCCTGGGGAATTGAGCAGCTGATCAGAATCTCAGCCCTGAGCATGGCCCTGGAGTAAGGAGGAGGAGTGCTGATGTGGTGGAGCTGAAGCTGGAGGCAGCTGTGGAGAGGAAATTCTACTCTCAGATTCTGGGCAAAAAAGTTTTGGTTGCTCCCAGAGCAGTATGCAGGCTATCCCTTGATTGTTCAACCTTAGAACAAGGCATACCCCCAGACGCTTCTGCATCCAAAACCTACAAAATAAATATGCAATGGTCTCAGGTCATAGAAGAGAAATGGAAAAGGAGGTTCAAAAGCTCACAGAAGAAAATAGTTCTTTAAAAATCAGAATGGAGCAGATGGAATCTAATGACTTTATGTGAAACCAAGAAATTACAAAACAAAACCAAAAAAATGAAAAAATAGAAGATAATGTGAAATATCTCCTTGGATAAACAACTGACCTGGAGAATAGATCCAGGAGAGACAATTTTAAAATTTTGGAACTACCTGAAAGCCATGATCAAAAAAGGAGCTTAGATATCATCTTTCATGAAATTATCAAGGAAAACTGCCTTGATATTCTAGAGAACCTGAGAGCAAAATAAATATCGAAAGAATCCACTAATCACCTCCTGAAAGAGATCCTAAAAGAGAAACTCCTAGGAATATTGTAGTCAAATTCCAGAGTTCTCAGGTCAAGGAAAAAATATTGCAAGCAGTTAAAGAAACAATTAGAGTATTATGGAAATACAGGAAGGATAACACAATATCTAGCAGCTTCTACATTAAGAGACTGGAATATGATATTCCAGAAGTCAAAGGAACTAGAATTAAAACCAAGAATACCCTACCCAGCAAATCAGTATAATACTTCAGGGGAAAAATGGTAATTCAATGAAATAGAGGACTTTCAAGCATTCTTGATGAAAAGACCAGGACTGAATAGAAAATTTGACTTTCAAACACAAGAATCAAGAGAATCATGAAAAGGTAAACAGGAAAGAGAAATCATAAGAGACTTTGTAAAGTTGAACTGTGTATATTCCTACATGGAAAGATAATATTTGTAACTCTTGACAGTCTTCTCAATATATTTGGGTAGTTGGAGGGATTATACACACACACACACACACACACACACACACACACACACACACACACACACACACAACACAGGGTGAGTTTAATAAGAAGGGATGATATCTAGAAAATAAAATTAAGGGGTGAGAGAGGAATATATTTGGGGGGAGAATGGGAGAAATGGAATGAAGCAAATTATCACTCATAAAAGAGGCAAGAAAAAGTTTTTTCAATGGAAGAGGAAAGGGAGGAGGTGAGAGAGAAAAAATGTAGCTTACTCTCTTACTACAGGAAAAATAGGAGTGAAGGGGACAAATGGGGTGGGGGTGAGGGCAAATGGGAGAAGAGAGTACTTAGAAGTAAACACTTTGGGAGGAACAAGGTCAAAAGAGAGAATAGAAGAAATGGGGGGCAGGATAGAATGGAGGGAAATATAGTTAGTCTTACACAACATTTCCATTATGGAAATCTTTTGCAAAACTACACATATATAACCTATATCAAATTGTTTGCCTTCTCAGTGGGAATGGATGGGGAGGGAGGAAGGGAGAGAAGTTGGAACTGTAAGTTTTTGAAACAAATGTTGAGAATTGTTTTTGCATAAAACTGGGAACTAAGAAATACAGGTAATGGGGTATAGAAATCGATCTTGCCCTAAAAGAAAAGAGAGAAGATGGGGATAAAGGAAGGGAGGGGGGCAAGAGAAGGGAGGGCAGATTTAGGGAAGGGGTAATCAAAATGCAAGGCATTATGGGGTGAGTGGAGAGGAGAGATGGGGAGAAAATTTGGAACTCAAAATTTTGTGGAAATGAATGTTGGAAACTAAAAATAAATCAATAAACATTAAGAAATGCTAAAAAAAAAATATAAAATAAGTAGAATGAGTTGTAGATGAACTCCATGAGGAATAAAATATCCCCAGTTCTACCAAACATTTAAGGAACAATTAACTCCCAAAACTATTAAACTATTTGAAAAAATAGGTGAGGAAGGAATTCTACCAATTTTCTTTTATGGCACGAATATGATTGTGAAAATTAAACCAGTAAGGACAAAAACAGAGAAACAAAACTATAGACCAACTTCCTAAATGTGTATTAATGCAAAAATATTTTAAACAAAATATCATCAAGGGATATACAGCAATATATCTCAAAGATCATATATTATGACCAGGTGTGATTTCTACCAGGAATGTGGGGCTGATTCAATATTAGGAAAACTATCAACATAACTGACCATATCCATAACAATAAGAACAAAAGTTGTATTATTATACCAATAAATATAGAAGAAAGCCTTTGACAAACTACATCACCCATTCCTATTAAAAACAATATAATGCTTAGGAATCAACAGAGACTTTCTTAAAATAATAAGCAGTAGATATTTAAGACTAAGAACAATTATTTACAATGGAGATAAATTTGAAACCTTTCCAGGAAGATTAGGAGTGTAGTAAGGATGTCTGTTATCAGCGCTATCATTCACTATTTACCAGAAGCACTAGTTATGGTAATAAGACCATAACAAAGACATAGAAAGAATAAGCACAGACAATGAGGAAACAAAATTTTCACTCTCTACAGATAATAAAATGGTATAATTAGAGAACCGTAGAGAATCAACTTAAAAAACTAGATGAAGCAATTGATAGCTTCAGCAGTGTTTCAGGACATAAATAAAACTCTTATCAATTATCAGCATATTATCAACAAAACCCAGCAGCAAGAGAGAGAAAGAGAAATTCCATTTAAAATAATATAGGCAATATAAAATATTTGGGAGTCTCCCTGATAAAACAAACCCAGGGATTATAAGAACACAATTACAAAACACTTCACATAGATAAAGATATATCTAAGCAGCTGAAGAAATATTAATTGCTCATAGGTGGGCCAAGCCAATATAAAAATGACAGTTCTATGGTAAGTTACTTTACCTATTCAGTCTCATTTCAATCAAAATACACATTATTTTATTGAGCTAGAAAAAAATAAAAGCAGAATTCCTCTGGAAGAACAACAGTTCAAGACTATCAAGGAATCAACAAAAAATGATGTTAAGGTAGGCAGCCTAGCAGTTCCTGATTTCAAACTAGATTATAAATCAGTAAACATCAAAACAATCTGGTACTGGCTAAGAAATAGAATGATGGATCAGTGAAATAGACTAGGTCCATAATACTAAATATTAAATCATCTTAGTGATCTAGTGTTTGATAAACCCAAAGATCCAAGCTTTTTTGCTGATATCTCCACATTTCACAAAAATTACTGAGATAACTGGAGAATAGTTTGGCAGAAACTAGACATAAACCAACATCTCACACCATGTACCAAAATAATGTCAAAAATGGATAAATAAAGAGTGATATAAGCAAGTTAAAGTCGTACGGGAAAATGGACCTTTTAGATCTATGTTTAAGAGAGAGGGTTGAGAAAATTTGCAACTCAAAAGTTTAAAAATGATTGTTAAAATGTTTTATATAATTGGAAAATATTTGATGAAATAAAAACAATAAAAAAATTCTTCCCTTAGGAGTGTTTATTCTGCAAAATTTCCTCACAAGCTTAATTCTTTGCCTGACAGCCTGTGGATGTTGGGTTATAGAGGACAATGAAAAGAAAATGGGTTTTTGACAGAAGTTGGAGAATGCAATAGTGTTGGGTCTTAGGGCTTTGGTCTTTGAAATAGAATTTGACACTTATAATCTATTAAAAGAGCGTGAAATACCCAAAGAGAAAGTATAATGTCTTATATAATTGAATTGATATTACTAAAATTTGGTGTGTTAGAAAAAGAAGAATTCTTACTTGGAGAGCATCCTCTTCCCTCTATCCACTGAAACCATTTTCTTTCTTAAGGGCCTATAGTTCAGGTGTGACCTTCACCATGAAGCCTACCTTGATTGTCCCTGTAAAATGAAAATTTTTGTTCTCAGCTTCTCTTAGCATGCCTTTGTTCCTACCATGCTTCCAGATGCCTTGGAGAGTCTTTAAAAATATTCCTGGAAATGAAAAGAAAGGAAAAAAGTATATTGTAAATCTATTCTAAGCATTAGTGGACAGAAAAAAAGAAGGAATTTTGGAAAAGAGGGAGAGGAGAGGAGGGAGAAGAGGAGAGAGAGGGAGGGAGGGGGGAAGGGAGAACACATGTACACATGGACACTCAAGCTTGGACAATGACATAAATAAAAGTATATGTTGTTGCAGTTATTTGAATTGTGTTTGACTCTTGATGACCCCATTTGGGGTTTTCTTAACCAAGATACTGAAATGATTTGCCATTTTCTTCTCCAGCTCATTTTACAGATGAGGAAACTGAGACAAACAGAATTAAGTGCCTTGTCCAGGGTCATACAGTAAGTGTCTGAAACCATATTTGAAATCTGGCCTTCATGACTCCAGGCCCAAAACTTTATCCACTGTTGAGACATTAAGATTGGTATGGTTAGACTAATAAAGTTTTTTGTGGATTAATGAGGAATGAAGTTAAAACATCATTACAATTAGAAAAAAAGAAAAGGATTAATTCAGATGTTAGGTTGAATGTTAAGTTGGAGAGTACAGGTGTGACACCATAGGAAATGTGAAAACACTATAGCTTCTTAAATAAGAAAAATGTGATTCAGTTTAGTTAATTACCCTCTATGTCCAAAACAGGGTTTATCAAAAGACAATATATCAAAAACTATTTTATATGATAAAGCAAACATAGTTCATATGAGTAGATTATTCCCCTTCCACACACATTTCCCCCCGCACTCATTAACCTCCCTCTATCTCAGTTTTCTCATCTGTTAAATGGGAATAATACCTATCTCACATGGTTGCTGAGACGATAAAATGAGATAACACAAATGCTTTCCCAATCTTCAAGTGCTTTATAAATGCTACCTGTTATATCCCCTTCATTCCTACATTACTGAAAAATAAACATTCAGTTTATTATTTGAACTGGGATACAGATGCAGTGTGAAAATCTAGTCCTGGTAGTAGTAAGACAGCCTGAGGTTCTATTTGGAAAGGTGCTCGATGCAAGAGCCTGTGGTTAAAACAAAGCTGGAGGCTTGTTCTGTTTTTATGAGGAATTCCAAATGAGGGCACATAAAAATATCCTAGGTTAGAGCAAAGTTTGTGAGTCCAAACTTTGTGGGCAAAGAAGACCATAGATTCCTCAGGGACAGGATAGTTTGAAGAAAAGATTTTATTCACCAGCAGCAGATCAAATTCTATCCAAACCAGGAAGATTATTAATAGGGAAGATAACAGTTCTTGGCTGTGGCCTACATGATCTAGGAGTGATAGAAATAGGTAAGTGGATTTACCTAAGATTTCAGTGAAGTAGATAAAGTGTTTGTCTTTGAATCAGAAAGATCCAAGGAGAAATCATGTCTCTGGTAGTTCCTAGTGGTGTGACCTTGAGCAGATCACTTACCCTCTTGGAGGTTGAAATTCCTTATCTGAAAAATGGATAATATTTGGAACATCTACTGGATACCCTTCTGAGGTTCAAAAGACATGGTGTGAATTCTTCCTAAAATAATTTACTTATTCAGTGCCGCACCAATCAAACTACCAAAAAATTATTTTGTAGAGTCAGAAAAAATATCAAATTCATCTGAAAGAACAAAAGGTCCAGCATACCAAGGTAATTAATGAAAAGAAATGCTGGGGAAAGTGGCCTAGTCATACCAGATCTTAAATTGTATTGT
>CM053769.1:19543413-19578127 GCA_028658325.1 Potorous gilbertii | reverse complement strand
AGAGAGAGATGGAGAGAGAGACAGAGAGAGAGAGACAGAGACAGAAAGAGAGAGACAGAGACAGAGACACAGAGAGAGGAGTTTTTAAAGCAAACACTTTTCTTCATTTGGCCAGAAGATGGCAGCATGCTACCGGTGATTTGCTTTGTGCTACATGTCCTTGCAAGTTACACGGTTCCCTGTCATGTTTTCTCACATCTTAGCCTTGTTAGCCACAGTGAAGGGAGTTGTTTGTTATCTCTTGTATGCTAAGTAAAGCTCAATAGGTGGGGAAGTTTGTGGAGTAAATCACAAAATACTAATGATTCTAAAGAATCTAATAAAACACAGTTTTCCAAACTTTTAATTGTTATTGAGTCCGACTCTTCTGGACCCCGTTTGGGGTTTTCTTGGCAAAGGTACTGGAGTGGTTTGTCATTTTCTGTTCCATCTTATTTTACAGATGAGGAAACTGAGGCAAACAGAGTTAAGTGACTCGCCCAGTTTCACACAACCAGTAAGTGTCTAAGGATAAATTGGAATTCAAGTCTTCCTGACTCCAGGCCTAACACTTAAGGTTGAATGATGATATAAAGCACCATTATCACAGGAGTTATGATATATTTTATATCATTTTAAAATTACATTGCATTTTTGTTGTCATTTCATTTCATTATTCAAGAAAACATCATGAAATAGGCTCAGGAAACTGAGTCTCAGTGATGGTAAGTGAATTTAATTGCTCAGGGTCATACAGATTAAGGACATGGAGGTGGTATACCATCCTGGAGTCAGGAAGACCTGAGTTCAAATGTGGCCTCAGACATGTACTAGCTGTGTGACCCTGGGCAAGTCACCTAACATTCTTTGCCTCAGTTTCCTCATCTGTAAAATGAGATGGAGAAGGAAATGGAAAATATCTCCAGTATCTTTGCTAAGAAACCCCAAATGTGTTCATGTAGAATTGGACACAACTGAAATGATTGAAACATCAACAACATGTAGGTTAATGGGTAATTTTGGACTTGATTCTCTAGCTAGGTCTTATGACTCCAGTTCTGTTTTTTCCTTCTGTAGATCAAAATACACTGAAGTTATCCATTGTTACATATCTGTATACTTTTTTGCCTTTTTTTTGAGCTATATGTGAGTTTCTGGTCCATCTCAGAATCTACATTTACATTATATTCATAATAGTGCCGTTACTATTATTAATCAGCCAGTCAATAAATATATTAAAAACATCTACTATGCGTCAGACTCTTTGCTAAGAACTGGAT
The DNA here is from genome assembly GCA_028658325.1 of Potorous gilbertii. Taxonomy (NCBI): domain Eukaryota; kingdom Metazoa; phylum Chordata; class Mammalia; order Diprotodontia; family Potoroidae; genus Potorous; species Potorous gilbertii. The sequence goes on along the minus strand of CM053769.1, from coordinate 19,576,868 downwards.
ATAAAAAGACAAAAACGGAACATCTTGGTGATTCTATGAGGGGGAGACTCCATGAACCCATATAAGCTTATACAAATTAAAAACAAGATAGTCTGGGGCACTAGCTGTTGTAGGGATCACGGAAAGGCTTCGTATAGAGGATGGTGCTTGAGAGCTTTTAGTTAAGTAATGGATTTCACAAGGTGTCAGTGAGGAGGGAGCACATTTCAGGCATTGGGGCTGACCAGTGCAAAAATATGGAGACAGAAGATGGAATGCTATCTGTGAAAATAGCAAAAAGGCCCATGTAGCTGTAACAAAAAGTACAGGATGTTTGGAAATGTGAGGCTGGAAAAAGGTAGGTTGGATACAGGTTGTGAAACAGAAGTTGAGATTGTATCTTGCAATAGGGAGCCACAGAAGTTTATTGAGTAGGAGAGTGTCATGGCCAGATTTGCAATGAATGGATATCACATTTGAGGGGTAAGAGTAATTGGAAAATTCTTTTAATGGCTTCAGCTTCTCCCTAAAAAAAAGACCCTTAAAAACATCAGTATTCTTTGGGCAATATTGTAGAGTGACAAGTCATGGAACACAGTGATTTCCAAATGATTAAAGATCATCCAAAGGACAAAGAGAGGCACGTTGTGGATGAGAATAGACTGTAACACATTACAAATGAGGAATTGTTAAGGACAAAAGAGGTATTATAAAAGATGTCAAGAGAAATGTGTGGCTAGGAAAATAACTGGCAGCTGAGTGAAGGGTGGATTGGAGTGAGGAGAGACTTGAGGCAGGGGACCATTACGAGACTGTTACAGTCGTCTAGGTGATGGTTGCTATGAGCCTAGGTGAACAAATATGGTCATGGAGATGATTGCAAGAGATGTGGAAATAGAAATGGAAGGAGTAGAAGAGGTGAGGTTTTAAAAGTAATGTTCAGAATATAACCTTGGAAACTAAAAGGATGCAGGTATCCTTAACAGAAATAGGGAAAAAGTCTTCTGTTCTTACAGTGCTTCTTTTCCAAATACACACATAGATATCATCTAATTGAACTTTCTTTGATATGCGGGAGAGGAGCATCACCTGCTACTTTGACAATTTATTTCCCTGATCTTAGCCTTTTCCCTATTCTGAGATGTTTTATATCTGATGTTTCAGTCTCACCTGTCTAGGTTGTGAGCAATGCAAAATTTGTTAATCATAGATGATAGAATAACCTTATATAAATCATCTGGTTCAATACGCCCATTTCACAGATAAAGAAACACACCTGCGCAAACCAAATGGTTTTCCAAAAGCACACAGTTGTTAAGTAGAGGAGTGGAGATTGAAACTCGAATTTTTGACTGTACAATTACTGGCCTCTCAGAGGGTCCATTCCCAGATCTCCCACTTACTAGCGGTGTGACCTTGGAATATTCACTGAAACATTCTGCCTCATCTGTAGAGTAGGGGGAATAATATATCCTCTGTATTATTACAAGGTTTTTGTTTTTTTTTTAGAATCAAATACAATGTAGCCAGATATCTGAGGTTTTGTTTGGTTAAAGGCAGAAAAATATTTACTTACTGAATTGCAATAGGAGGCAAAGGGTCTTCACCCCCTTTTCTCTGAGAACCCCATTCTTGGAATGTGGTCATTGATACTTTCCTTCTCCTGCTGGGCAGTACCTGTTCTCTAACGGAAGGGAACATTGGGAAAGTTGACCACAGCAGTGCTTAGCCCCTCGCCTCTTTCAGACCAGGAAACTGGCTTTTTTTTTTTTTGCCTGATAGGGTGGATGACTGGATCCACATTACTTGGTCATTCACTGCTTTTGCGATGTTTATAAAATATAACAATAATCCAAAAGATTCTCTCATCTATAGCTTAGGATCTCCTACTAAAGAGAAAATCTGAATGATTTAGAGAGAAAATACTTGCTTCTTGGTGCTACTACTTTCACTTTTCTGTGTCTACTTTACTTTCACTGCCCCATCTCTCTTTGCAGTTCCTTATTTACTAGTAATGAAGCACACACATCAAAAGCAGTTGTTAGAAGAAACTCGATTAGGGTCTTGCCTTGGTCAAATAAGGGGAAACCCAGGGACAAAGGAGCCAATTAACCACATGAAGGCAGTTGCAGTTGCAGTGTGGCTGGCCTTGATTCAAACTGTGGGCTGCTTTTTATAGACATGAGTAAGCAATTTCCATATAAGGGCAAAAGTATTTTGATTAGTACATGTAATTAGGAGGAGAAGGGATGAGTGCTGCTTTAGCTCCTCCCTAAGTATTTTGGTTGGTACATGCAGTTATGAGGAGATGGGATTAGATCAGCCTCAGCTCCTTTGTCATTACAGTGTCGTGGGGAGATGGGATTAGTGACCTCTCCTGCAGACTAGCTGCCATGTCCTCTAAAGTCTAAATAAAATGGAGTCACTCAGACTGACTCAGCAAATGTAAGAATTAGTACAATAGAGCCACACGCTTTCTTGGGGTTGTTAGTCTGGGGCCGAGGGTAGTAGTGAATCCTGGCAGTGCAGCCACCTTAATGTTCTTGTCTCTCTTTCTCTCTTTCCTGGTCCATCCTGATCTGTCTCCAAATGTCTTATTGAACTTCTCTCAAATGAATTCACTCCTGGGTCCCATGATTTGTCACCTCTTCTTGTGGCAGTGCTTCTGCCCTGAACAAGGGGAGATATTCATGTCTTTTTAAGACTTACTTTCCACATCTCCCAAGGGTCCCTACAACCAAGTGCAGAGTACCTTCTTTTTGTTCATAGGGAGGGAAGAAGGGAAAGAAAGAGTGAGAGAGAGCGCATAGTAACAAGTGGGAATCTGAGAAGGTTTAACAGGTGGGTTACCTGAGTTGTTTTTTAAAATTTTATTTTTTAAAATTAATTTTTAAAACTTAAATACACAAAAAGAAACAAACATAAGTATTAAAACTTAAATACAAAATTAGAAAAGAAAACAAGCATTGTCATGTGCACAGCAGAATGTGAGAGGATTCAAAATATACAGCAATCAATTTCCATTTCAAGAAAGCCTATATAATAAATACTATATGTTGTATTTGAAGCTGTCTGACTTCGCTTTCTTTGTAAGTTTTCTTTTGCTCTCTGCTGTGCACTTTTTACTTTGTTTTTTTCTCTCTTTCTCCCCCAAGAAGAATGTCACATGCACATACACACAAACAATTTAGGTCATTTCTATCCTTGATGTTTTTCTACATATTCTTCTCTCTGGGTAATCTTAGAGATACAGTTAATTCTGGAAAGCCATTGGAAGAAACTAGGTATAAACCAGTATCTTACACCATTTACTAAGATAACTTCAAAATGGATATATGGCTTAGACATAAAGGGAGATATCATAAGTAAACCACAGGAACATGGAATATATTACCTAATAGATTTAAAGATAAGAGAAAAATTTATAAATAGAAAAGAGAGAGCATTGTAGGATATAAAATGGATAACTTTGATTACATTACATTAAAAAGGGTTTGTACAAATAAAGCCCATGTAACTAAGATTAGAAGGAAAGCAGAAAATTGGGGGGAAAATTTAAAGACAGTTTCTCAGGTAAAGGCCTTTTATCTCAAAAGTATAGGGTCAAATTTATAAGAATATGAATCTTTCCTAATGGATAAATGGTCAAAGGATATGAACAGGCAGTTTTGGAGGGAAAACAATCAAAGCTATATAGTCATATAAAAAAATTCTCTTTATCATTGTTGACTAGAAAAATGCAAATCAAAATGGCTCTAAAGTACCCTTGCATCCTATCAGATTGGCAAAAATCATAAAAGGGGTAAATGACATGCTGGAAGGGATGTAGAAAAACTGGCATGCTAATATGCTGTTGGTGGAATTGTGAATGGAGCCAACCATTTTGGACAGCAATTTGGAATTTTGCCCAAAGAGTTATAATGTATACCCTTTAGCCCAGCAATATCACTATTAGGTGTGTTTCCCAAAGTGATGAGGTAAAAAGGGAAAGAACCTATATGTTTTAAAACATCTATAGCAGCTCTTTATGGTAGCAAAGAACTGGAAACTGAGGGGATGCCCATCAATTGGGGAATGACTGAACAAGTGGTGATATGTGATTGTGATGGAAATACTACTTGCTGTAAGAAATGATGAGCATGATGGTTCCAGAAAAACATCACAAGACTTGCATGACATCAGTAATGCTGAGTGAAATGAACTGAACAAAAGGAACGTTGCATATGGTAACAGCGATGTTATTTGAAGGGTAAATGTGAATGATTAAGCTATTCTGAGTTTTGTGAATATTCAAATCAACTACAAAGGACTTGTAAAGGAGAGTGCTATCCACCTCCAGAGAAAGAAATGGTACATGGAAACACATATTTATAGTTCCACATATAATTCCACATCAGATGTTGGCCTTCTCTAATGTGAGATTGGGAGGGAGGGAGGGAGGGCAGTCAGCAACCTTGAACTCAAAATGTAAGGAAAAAAATTAAAAAAAGAAAAATGCAGTTAATGATGATATACGTTATTATATTGATTCTCTTACTATCTTTTGAGGACGTATGATTTGGTGGTCAGAACACTGGCTGTGGAGTAAGAGAACTTGAGTTCACAATCCTACCTTTGACGTTAACTTTCTGTGTTGCTCTGGGTAAGTCACATAGACTTTCTGGGCCTCAGGTTTCTTACCGACAAAATGAAGAGGTTGTTCCAAGTAGCCTTGGAGGAGGTCCCTTGGAGTTCTAGATCTATACTATGAACATGGTAAGTGCATTAGGGAAGTACAAATCAAAGTTCTATGATATCCTAGACAGAGGGATATAGAGATTGGCAGTTGTGTAGCCAGTGCTAGAAATATAGCTAGAAATAAGAAAATAGAACACATTCTCAACAGTTCTCAGAGTGAAACATGAGTGCATATATGAAGTGCAAACCAAGCGCTTTTTGGAGAGAAGAATCCTTACTGACTGGGGAAAATCAAGGAAGGCTTCATGTAGTAAGAGCATTTGAGCTCCCCCTTAAAAGGTGAATAAGAATTTAAGACCAAGAAAGAGGAGAAGGGCCTCAAAGGTATAAAGAACTGTGAGCAGGAACAGAATTTTGTTTGACAAATTGATTAATATATACACGGGGAGGAAAATAGCACAGTTTGGCTCTCATATTGATACAGTAGAAGGGAAATCAAACAACTATTTGAGTGTTTACTCTTTGTCAGGTAGAAATAGCTAGATGGCTCAGTGGATAGACCACTGAGCCTGGAGTCAAGAAGACCTGAGTTCAGATTTGGCCTCAAACAAATATTAGTTGTGTGTCCCTGGGCAAGTCACTTAACGTCTGTTTGCATTAGTCTGACTGACAACAAATGAGTCAGGTACCATGCTAAGCACTGGGAATACTAAATAGAAGCAAAAAGAATGACATTGCTAGCCCTTAAGGGCTTATGGTGTAATGGAGAAAGGCAACATCTAAAAGAGAAGAGGAGGTAGATGAGGAGAGAGAGAAGGGAGGGCCATGGTGGAGAAAGACGTGTGAACTGTCAGTAATAAAGCACAAAAAAGAGTGAAGGAGGAGGAAATATATGCATGGCTGGACTGGGACCTTAACATGGAGGTTCTAGGAGGAACTGACCAATCACAGGAAGAGTCTACAGGTGGGGAAGGATCTTCTAGGCTGAGAAGGTTGCTGAGACATGGTGGAGAAAGAAGTCTGGAGAGTCAGGAGTGGCACCTGGAGAGGAGTTAAGGAGAAGGGAGTATATTATGATATAAGGCTTGAGAAGTAGGGTAATACCAGAATGCAAATGTCTGACCAAGGAATTTGAACTTTATTCAGTAAGCGGCATGGAGCCATTGGAAGATTTTCAACCCAAGAGTGACATGAGTCATTATCTATGCACAATCAAGAGAGACATTATTATTAGGTGCCATTTTGTTATTTGTGTATGTGTTCTATATTCTGATGAGATGGTGACCTCCATGAGTGCTGGGATCTCATTCAGTTAGTCAACAAATATTTATTAAACATCAGCTATTTTTAGGCACCGCTGAGCATTGAGGGGGTGGGGGAATATAATATTTAGTTAAGATCCAGTCCCCACATTCAAAGAACTTATAGTCATATAGGCGATAACATACAATTTCAGATAGCTATAATAAATAATTATGTGATAAGTGCACTAGAGAAGTATACAAGGTAAGTGCTATTTTAAGATCTGGGATTTATTGGAAGTGGGGGGCCTCTGGGGATATGGGACTTCCATCATGTCATGAAACTAACTAGTATTTAGTAAATATTTATTGAAATTATTACTCCTCATAATCATATTACTATTAAGAGTTAAAAATATTTATTCACAAAAACCCTGTGAAGTAGGTAGTATAAATATTACAGATTTTACAGATGGGGAAACTGAAGCCCAGAGGGATTAAATGACTTGACCAGGGTCACACAGTATGGAGTGGAGCTGTACTTTGGACTCATTTCTTTTCCCTCCAAATCCCAATTACACAAACAATGCTGACTCCCTTAAAAAATTTGAACTTAAAGTTGCTATAGTTAATGAAGTAATCGATATAGCAGTAACTTTTACATACGATCATTTTTGTGGCTTGCAAAACATACATTTTTTTTTCTATTTAAGTGATACAGGAAATTCCAGTGCTGATTAATGTGTCATTAAATGTTTATATTGCACTGGCAGTGTGCTCAGCAGTTTATAAAAAAGTGAGTTCCTTAGAAGACTCCCAGAGTTGAAAAGGATGTGGATTTGGCCCTTGAACAGTGCACAGGGAGAAAGGTGATCTCTCGGGCAAGCCATATATCTGCAACTTAAATCAGTTATGTTAACCAGGGAGAACCTTGTTATTTTAATTTTGGAAAATATTTTCTTCACATTGATGGAAATTTCCTTAACCTTAGATTTTTATTTTCTTAGAGTCTTAGTAACAAATTAAGAGGCAGAGAAAAAAGCAGCTCTGGTCTGATATAACAGTTTTTGTGTAGAATTCTCATTTTTAATTTTAAAAATATACATTAAAAATCCTGTCAGAGAAAAGAAACGGCACAGAACAACTTTGAGAAATACTTTATAATATCTTTTTATCTTGGCTAATTCTTAAGAGAGTACAGCTTTAGAAGCTGAACAAACAAATAGAAAACCCCTACCACTTACTTTCTCTTCTGACATTCTGTGTTCTTGATCGAAATATTTTTATGTTAAGCAACAACGTGTGCATGTCTTTTTTAAGCATTTAAACCATGACATGTTTTGGAGTTGGCAAAGTGTTCATGTTTAGAATTTAGCCATCTGTTCACACACCTTACATCTTACAGAGAGAGAATAAGACAAGACAGTTTGTGTAATTTGCCAAATCCCAATTTAATATCAAATTACGCCAGCAGAAGAATGAAATGAACTATATATATTAAGGATTTGTGATTTTGTCAGTGTGGGCACACCCTCTGCCAGTGCAGATACAAGTCCCTCTACAACTTAGTTGATGGTCTTGGAAGGCTGTTGTGATCCCAGAATTCACTGTTTTGAGGCCAACCTGAATGTAGCCAGGCTATCCTAGGGCAACAGGTGACAGTTGGTCATTGGGTCTTTATTTAAAAAGCTGAATTTGGTCAAGTTTTGTATTGCTCTGACATAGCCTTTGAGACCCCTTGGAGACCTTCAGATTATGAGGAAGCATCAAAGGAAGGGTCTAGCAGAGGAATTCTGATTATAAATTATTATGCCAGATGTCTTGAAGAATACTATTAGACATGCTTCCTCCCCTCGAGGAGCTTTTAATGTATTCTGACAAGTAAGATGTATACATTATATATGTATGTATGTGTATATGTGTGTGTATGTAAATATATGTTCCACCATTTCCCTCCCCCCTCCAAATATTATTGCCCTGTACGCACAGTCTTATGTTAAATGATGAATGTTAAGTGGGTTAGAACAGAAAAGAATGCCTTAAGAAAGGAGACAGACTAGGAAGTTTTCACAAAAGAGGTCATATTTGAGTTGAGCCTTGAACAGTGTCTGAGACAAGTTCTTAACCTAGGGTGTATGATGAATTAGGTTCTTTTGTGTGTGTATATAAACATATATATGTATAAAATTTTGTACACTTAAAAACATTCAGAGACGAGGTCAATAAGTTTTATCAGACTGCCAAAAGGGTCCATGACACATAGAAAGTTAAGAAACTCCTGATGTAAGATTTTTCTACACTAATAGAAAGAAAGTAGGACATTTCAGGTGTGTGTATGTGTGTGTGTGTGTGTGTGTGTGTGTGTGTGTGTGTAATGGTATCAGCAAAGACTTGTAGGTAGAAACATGTAAAGGGCATTTAGAAGATGGGAAATTGTTCAGGTTAGAGTTAATCATGGTAACAGGCAACATTTCTATAGGTTCTGTGGTCTGAAAAGTGTATTACATATATTACCTCATTTGATCCTCACAACAAAGTCTGTAAGGTAGGTGCTGTTATTCCCATTTTACAGATGGAGAAAGTGGGACAAAGCTTAGAGTGAAATGATTTTCCCAGGGTCCCACAGCTAGTTGGGTGGAAGGCAAGAGAGGAACCTCTGAGAGGAGAGGGAATGAGTTATTAGATGGCAGACCTGGTATTGGAGCGTCGGTCTTCTGAATCCTGAGTCAGAGTTCAGTGCTCTTTGTACTTCTATACACTCCACTCTGTTTTGGAAAGCTGACTTTTCTTAAAGCCATTTGCAGTGGTACAGCATTTGCCAATTGCTATAATATAATGTATGAGTGACATTGGGCATGAGGGCAGTAATATGTTCTCTTTTTTATTTATAAAACATCTTAGAAGAGTCAGAGCTGTTTTTCCCCTTCTGTGTCATTATCTACCCTACGTTATCTTTTGTTGTTGTTTTTGTCTTCTTCAAGACAAGAAGCGTTAAGTGGCCACAACATTGTGCGATGATCAGGTTTGATAGACTTTGCTCTTGTCAGCCATACAATGACCTAAGACAATTCCAAAAGACTCATGATGGAAAATGCTAACTACATCCAGCGAAAGAACCAATGCAGATCGAAGCACACTCTTTTTTCTTTTTTTTCTTTCTTGTGGTTTTCCCCTTTTGTCCTGATTCTTCTCTCACAATATGACTAATGTGGAAACAAGTTTAATATGATTGTACATGTCTAGCTTATATGAGATTATTTGCCATCTTGGAGAGGGGGGATTGGAAGGAGGGAGGAAGAAGAAAAAATGAAACTCAAAATCTTATAAAAGTGAATGTTGAAAACTATCTTTACGTGTAATTTGAATACTATTAAGTGAGGGAAAAAAGAAGCATTTGTTAAGTGCCCACTGTTTGCCAAGCAACATGCTAAGCCTTGGAAATACAAAGAATGACAAAAACAGTCATGTTCTCCAAGAATTCACAGCCGACTGTGGGAGGATTTTTTAGCAAGGAGACTTATTTTTTAGATTGGAAAGAGTAGACCAGTGTAAAGAAGGAATTATAACTCAAGATAAGGAAAGAGTAAATAAGAGAGTACGACAGTACTTTAAGTGAATTTGTGTCTCCAGACTCTGATAAAAATACGTTCTAGAGGACTGAAAGAATTTAGAGCCACTGTGCATAATCTCTGAGAAATCACAGAGAATGAGAGAAGTGCTGGTAGCAGCCTAGAGACAACCATGGGGCAAATTCTGGAAACTACAGAAGAATTGTAAGCTGGATATGATTTCCTGACAAAATTCTGTAATATATCAGTAGGTGATTTGTGAGCTATTAAGAAAGAATATTATGATTGCCAGGTACCAGTAGAGGTTAAACTCACATAACTGGCTGATCCATACTTGGTTAGACTGTGTGACTCTGGTCCCTTTCCTCTTTTTTATTTGAGGAAGAACTTTGGGATCATAAGGAAACTATGTAATTTCCCAAAGAAAATCTAGCCCTTTATTCTTCCTGCTTAATTGTGGGTCCATATATTTGCTCAAATATAGATGATGAACCATTGTCCAGTTCACTGCCTACATCATCTAGACAAAGGGAATTCTAGATTTGTTTGGTTTTTCCTGTGTAGATGTTTAGGTCAGACTTTTTTGGTTTGTCATGAATCTCCTCCAGGAGGTTCTGCAATGCTCCTATGCTTGAGTGTTGTGGTTGTTCAGTTGTATCTAACTCTTTGTGATACCATGGACACAGCACACCAATGCTGGGTTTTATTGGCAAAGATAGATACTGGAATGGTTTGCCATTTTCCTCTCCAATGGATTGAGGCAAACAGAGGATAAGTGACTTGCCCAGGGTCACATAGTTTAGAAGAGTGTAAGACCTTCCTGACTCTAGCCAAATGGTCTATCCACTGAGCCACCTAGCTGTCTCACTGGGCTTGATACAATGTCATTTACAAATAGAAAGCATGAAATTCTTCTCTAAATCATCATTGTTGTTTTAAAATGATTCCGATCCTCCAAGGCTGTACCAGCGAAACTTAAACTCTGACGAGTTCTTCTGTTTTGGATGGCCATTGAGTATGGCTCTGGAAAGAAACTTGAGTTTGCTTTCCCAGGATCAGTCCAGCTAAATATGGAGAGGCTCCTCACCAAGGTTGACTGCTTGACAATAAATTACTTGGTCACAGCAATTTGAGAAACTAAGAAAAATACAAAATGATCCTCTGTCTCATGGGACAACTCTTCTACTTCTGTAATGGTAATGTAGGCAGAGTGGCAGAAAAGGGACAGGGGATATGAAGAGTTGCATAGCTTTTAGACTGCCTTCAAATATTAACTTAGCTGTAGGTATTCTAAATATGTGATACTTGTTAGATGACTACCACATGGTCACTGCAACTAAAAGAACTTTAATGGCATCCATCTTGACACATGTTTCTTATGAACAAAACCAGAGGAGAGAAGATAGTTGCAACTAAATGGAAGAATGACTCACAAACTAGTATCTTTGGAGAGGTAACTAAAGGAGCTGGTGAAGTTGGTTTTATCATGCATACAAAGGCAACAGATAAGCATCATTTCATTGACTATTTGGTCTTCTCACATTGTAGGGCTCATGATAAGTATTTGCAAAAAGGGCCTCAATGAAAATAACTGTAGTGTGTGCATACCAAAAAAAAAAAATTAAGAAAAGCTGGAAAAGATGAAAAAGTAGAGAAGTTCCACAGAGAACTCAATAAGGCCACCCATATTAAGTCAGCATATACTTTGATGCTTGGTGATGAGATTAGATGTGAGGATAGTGAAAAATATGTGGGGAAAGGGGTCAACTTTGACCTAGTGATATCAACCCTAGATTATAATTTAAAGAGATCAAAGAAAGAGGAAAAGGGTCCATATGAGCAAAAGCATTTAAAATAGCTCCTTTTGTGGTGGCGAAGAACTGGAAACTAAGAGGGAAGCGGGTTGAGGGTGTGCTAGAGCAGCTGGCTCATTCAGCTCAGCTGATTTTTAAATTTTCATTGTGTTCATTTACACATTGAAAGTCAGTAAAATGCTGCAAACCAGGAACTTGAGCTATGATTTTGTGGATTGTTTAGACTTAAGAATGTGATGGAGAAAATGTTAATAATGCAGATTAAATTTAAAAGTATGTCTTGGGTTTTCTGGAGAGTTGATAGTTAAATGAGTAGTCAAGAAGAACAAATCTGTTTTGAAAATTGTGCTTCACTCTACCCTTATTGTCCGTTACCTGTTTTCCGACAGGTAGAAGGTTTACTTCACCACCAGGTCCTCTTAGGTCAGAGCTGATGAGAATTCAGTTGTATTTCTGCATAACTGTGTATAAGTGATTTTCCTGGTTTAACTTACTTTGCTCTGTATCAGTTTCTTATAGGTCTTCTCAAGTTTCTCTGTATTTTTCACATTTGACATTTCCTATATCTTCTTAATACTTAATCATTTCTTACAATACTAACACATTCCTGTGCTACTTAAATATCAATAGGGTGTCTAGTTGTTCCACTGTAACTTGCACTGGGTAGACAATATTTAGAATGTTTTTTTGCTTTGGTCTTTGATAAGATAATTGGAAGACAGTGCCCAGGATTGGTAAAGAGATGGAAAAACCACATTTTAATGGTAAACAGTTATAGGAATGGGGCGATTGTTTCCTATTTTCTTCTTTCTAATCTTCCCCTAAAGTTCTTCTCTGATGCCACATTGTGGTGGGAGATGACCATAGGACTTTGAGGGCTCTGCCAGTGGAATGCAAATGCCCTGGCAGATCTCATAATGATGACTCACAATAATATACCCCTTCAGAGTTTGCAAACACTTTCCATACAATGAACCCTGTGAGTGCAGGTGTGATCATTCTCATTTAAAGGTAAGGAAGCTTAGGCTTTGAGAGCTTTAGTGCCTTGTCTAAATAATTTGTAAATACTGAGATTCATTACTAGATTTATAAATGTTTGGATTCAAAGATAGATCTGCTGACCAGTGATCTATCTGCTGTGTCATGCTGCCTCTCCACAAAGGTGTAAGGCATAAGCCAGTTCACTGAGAGGTTTAATCAAAGACCTTAGTGATCAGAAGGATGGTCACCAGGTCATCAATTATTTTGGAAACAGCAATGGATCTTTTCAGGCAAATTTATGGTTCATATTCATATATCACTTTAAAGTTAGCTCTTCATAATAGCTGTTTTTGTCTTTCTTTGTATCTTCAGAACTTAGCACAGTGCCTGGCATACAGTAGGTGCTTAATAAATGCCTAGGAAGTGTAGTATTAAGATAATCATTTTTCTCATTTAAAGATGAAGAAAATGCGTTTCACATAGAGGAACTGACCAGAAAGTGCTCAAGCTAAGAATCAGTTTCAGACCTTCTGACTCCATGTCAAAACTCTTTCTACTTTGCCATCTTTTTAGTCTGAAGAAAAGACTAGGGTGAATGTTCCCCAGATATTTGAAGGGTCATCCCATAGAAGCAGCAGCAGCAGACTTATTCCCTATAGAGTTTCAGAAAGTAGGACAGATACCAGTGTTAGAAGGCAGAAGGTTATTTTTTTCCTTAGCATAAGATTTTTTTTTAAAAAAACAATAACTGGAGCTGTTGATAATAAATAAAGAAAGAATAAATGAAAAATGATGTATATCATGTGCAGAAGCAAAGGGTGGATGACATTTATCGGAGACCTGGTGGAGGGAGGTATTTCTTAATTGGGTAAGAAGTTGCTTCAATTCAGGGGTTCTTACCACATGTGTCATGGGCCCCCTTTGTCAGTCTGATGAAACCTATGGATCCCTTCCTCAGAATCATGTTTTCAAATGCATAAAATAAAAGACGTAGATAGGATTGTGAAGAAAAGCAATTATATTGAAATAGTTATCGAAATATTACAAAAACAGTTCAAGGACTTCTTGTTATGAACCTTTGCCCTACCTAGATGGCTCCAGAGGTCCTTCCTAGCCTTCTGAGATTTTGGGATTCTAGAGAGGGAAGAGAATTTGGTTTTTCATGTGGTCATTGACCTGGAAAGGTTATTACAGATCTTAATTCAGAGAACAGTGGGCTCATATCATGTGAAGAAGTGAGTGGAGAGTTATAATCCATATGTGACTAAAACTAAGTAGGTTAAGTGCTTCCTTAAGGTATTCATGGGTAAAGTGAAAAAGCTTACGAAGTACTTCCTTAGTACCCAAGCTCACTGTTGTTGAAGAATTTATCTGCTATGTCTTTGTTTTAGCCTTGGAAAGTATTCTTTCTAAGGGCCCTGTGAGACTCTCATATCATTTCAAATCCACAAGCATTTTTTAGTGCCTTCTATATACTAGGGACTGGGGATACATAAATAAGTCAATACAAATATATACAAAATCAGTGTATAATTTATACCACTGAATATGGTTGACTGTTTCAACTGTGTTGTCCTCATATCTCAAAATCATCAAAATTATTAGTATTTGGAAAGATTTCTTGGTATAGTTCTTCGGTTGGTTATCTTAGTTGAGTCTGTCAGTCAATAAACATTTGCTAAGTACCTACTACATGCAAGACAGCATGCAAAGTGGTAGGTAAAGACAAAAGACAGTTCTTGTTCACAAAGAGCTCATAATTTAATGGGGGAGACAAGATGAAAATAACTATATTCAAGCAAGATATCTCCAAGGTAAATTGGCCATGGTCAACAGATGGATACTGCTAGCATTAAGGAAAAGCTTCTTGTAGAAGGTAGGATTCTAACTATGACCAGAAAGGGGAAAGAATTCTAAGGAGGTGGGGACAGCCAGTGATCATGCCTCCAGAGTCAGGTATGTCTTGTTCAGGAGGGTGTGTGTGTGTGTGTGTGTGTGTGTGTGTGTCTGTCTGTCTGTCTGCGTGTGTGTGTGTCTGTGGCGGGTATATAAGGTGTAAAAAGACTGGAAAGATAGCAGGAGGTTTTGGAGGGCTTTGAATGCTAGAGGATTTTATATTTGATATTTGATTTGAATTTGATAGAGAAACATTAGAGTTTATTGAGTTTAGTGAAAAGAAAATATTTAACTTACACTAGAATTTCTCAGGCCACAGATTATGACTTAATAAGTATGAAATTGAATAAATATCATTATAATAGTAATTTTTGCAGAAGAGACCATGAGAGAAAAAGATCTTAGAATAATAGATTTATGAATGAGCTATTTTCTCTTCCATATGGGAGTCTGATTACCTGCAAAAGACAAAAATACTCTTTCATTGTGAAGAATTAATCAGCCAAACAATAAACATTTATTAAATTCCTATGAAGCGCTCTGAAAATACTGAACGTCCCCAAAAAGTGTTTTCTCCAGGAGAAGAACTGCTGTTTTAAGGCCTTTGACTTGGGAAATGAGAAAATGTATTTCCTGCCTTTTATTGAAGGGGTAGGAGACAGACTATGGGTGTCGAATGGTATATGTCTATCAGTCTTAGTGTGTTGGTTGGTTTTGCCAAACTTTTTTTTGTTGGTAAAATAACAGCTTACAGGGAAAACCATTTAGTAAGGAAGTAGGAGGAGATACAAACATTTAGGGGGAATGGGAAGAAAAGAAGAGGGTTGCTAATAAGCATTAATGTAGCACTTAATAATTAAAATAAATAAAATAATGCCATGCACTGTGTTGATTGCTTTACAAATATTATTTCATTTGATTCTCACAACAAACTTGTGAGGTAGGTGCTATTAGCACCATTTTATGGAAATAGAGGTCAAATGACTTGCCCAGGGTCACATAGCTAGTAAGTGTCTGAGATTGGATTTGAACTCAGGTCTTTCTGACTCCACGTCCAGGCTGTATCCATTGTGCTGCCTAACTGCCTCATTCAGAATTAAAGGTGATGTAAAAGTTATCAATAAAACAACAAAAATGTATTTTTAGGATCTTTAAATCCTTCCATTCTCAAAGATAAACAAATGAAAATTTTGTCCATTCTAAAGGACAGTTTGACTGGGCTCTTTTGGGGGTAAATGTAGGAATTCATGAAGATATCTGAGCAAGCTCTTCATCACTTTTCCATCTTGACCATAAACAAGAAGTATCTTCTCCCAGCATAAACAGCTCTACTGTTCCTGAGGTCTTTTAAAAAAGGACCTTTTCTTTTTCATTCCGTCGTCTCATAAATATTTGCTAAACCTCTGAGGGAGATTTTAATGCTTTCCAGCTCACCCAGGGTCCATATTTGAGCCTGTATATTTTAGTCATTCTATTCATTTGGCTTCTTTTCTTCTGTATATACAAGAGAACATTCTATCTCTCATCAGCAAGATGTTTTATTTCCACTGTGGAGCCAGTTCTGAGATGTCCATCATCTTTAATTGGGCATAGGGCTGGGGAGTGATTTGATAATGTGCATGGTGAAGCCGGGGCCCTTGTTACCCTGTAGGCCTACCTTAGCGGCAGCCATAAATCTGAGCATGATGAAAATTGGCTGAATTTCTGAAGAATGAGTTTATATTCACCTTCTTAAGTAATCTGGTCACGTTCTGATTCCCGGTTTTTCTCTGTTCGTGGTTTGGATCCACAGCAAATGGAACTACCTGGCTTGAACAGGTCAGATGTAGCCTAAAACTTTGAGCAAAAGTCTAGGACAGACTGGGAAGTGGAGGCAGAACCAAAACCAGAAGGTCAACAGGGAACACCAGCCAAAGGACAAAGGAGGGTTGATTAATGAGGGGGCAGACTGTAGTATTCAGTGGAAACAGAAATGGACATAGCTTGAATTCTGGCTATCTTTGTAACATTGAGCAACTTCCATAACCTCTCTGGGTCTCAGTTTACTTTCCTCTTCAATTTATTCATCTGAAAACTGAGGGAATTGAAAGGGGTTCTTAACTTGGGGTTTGTGAGCTTCTTAAAACATATTTTGACAGATTGTATTTTGATACAATTATTCCTTGTAATCTTGGGTATTTTATCTCATACATTTAAAAGCATTAAGATATCCCCTAGATATCTTAAATTCAACATGTCTAAAACTGAACTCATTATCTTTCCCTTTAAACCCTGTCCATTTCCTAACTTCCCTCTTACTGTCAAGAGCACTGCTCTTCCAGTTGCTCAGACTCACAACCTGGTTGTCGTCCTCTACTCTTTACTCTTTCTCACTCCCTTTTATTCGAATGCATGGTCAAAACCTTTGGTTTTGGTAGAAACCTTTGAACCATCTCTTGTGTATGCCCCTTCCTGTCTGTGACACTTCTCCTGCCCTGGTGTCAGTGTTCATTGCCTCACTCCTGGACTGTTGAGATGATTTGCTGATTGGGTCCCCCTTCCACAAGTCTCTCCCTGTTCCAATCCATGTGTCACTCAGGTCTCTCTTTGATCTGACCATGTTACACAACTATGGTTCCAGAGGCTCCCTAACAAATTAAAGATTCTCTGACTTTTAAAGCCCTCCATAACCCAGTCCTTTGGTACCTTGGCAGTTTTCTTACACTGTCATCCTTTCCATGTACTCTGATGTCTGGTCACACTGGCTTCCTTGCTATTTTTCTCACGTGACATTCTCTGTCCTGACTTGGAGCATTTTTACTACATGTCCCCTATGCCTGGAATTCTCTCCCTCCTCATCTCTGCCTCCCAGCTTCCTTCAAGTTTCAGCTAAAGCACTGCTTTCTGCAAAAAACTTGTCTTATTTCTCCTTAATCTTAGCTCCTTTCCTCTGAGACCACTCCCAGTTTACCACATTTACATAATATGTAAATAGATAAAAATAAGATACATAAATATAAATTCAGACAGTCTCTGCATGGTTGCTTGCATGTTGTCTCCTCCATCAAAGTCTCAGTTCCTTGTGAGCAGGTTTTGTCTTTTGCCTTTCTTTGTATCCTGATATCCTGAGCATTTAGCATAGTACCTGGTATGTAAATAAATGTACTAGTACTTAATAAATGCACTAGTACTTAATAAATGCTTGTTGACTTGACTTATTCTGAGAAGGGTCTATAAGTGTCACCAGTCTGGCAAAGACACAGAAAAGCTCAAGAACCTTGGAAGTCCCTTCCTGCTTATGAATTATATCCACTTTTGTATTTGTATGAGTCACTAATGTGTCCTCTAGATGGCCCATCACTATTCAGACAAGCCAAGGATGTCCACGTGCTATTTTTCATATACAGCCTCCTCTTTCTTGTCTCTATGCCTTGTCATATCAGTTGCTAAACCTTTAGTAAGTACCTACTATATTCCAGGCACTGTGACAAGCAGTGGGGATGCACAAAAAAGCAAAAGAGGAGCTGACATGCTAATGGGGGAGACCATGTGCAACGAGCTATGTAGGCACAAGCTATATACAGGTTAAATTGGAAGTATCCTCCTCATTTTTGCCAAGCTGTACCCTCTTTAAAAAATCTTTACTCAAACTTTATATCATCCAGAGAACCTTTGCTGGCTGAGTCCACCCCACTGTCACCATGCCCTTAACATGTAGGTCAACTCCCTTTGCACTTGCTGGCAAACATTTAATAAATGCTTGCTGATTAATTGTTAGTCTGGTTTCTGTCTGTTACATTTCCACTCTTAATTGTCCAAATCTTGTTTTTCTGTTGTGTGTTCCCAGCTAGTTCTGTACAGTAGTCATTCAATCAGGGTGGTAGGTGACTGGTTGTAAGATGTCATTTGAGAATGCAAGACATTTGTTGTGTCTCTAGCCCATAGTCAGAGAGATGGTGTAATTAGGTGCAGAGAATACAGGACCACATGCCAAGAAGGCTTGGTGACCTGTATTACCTACCTTCTCCCTGACTTGCTAGAAGATCCCTGGAAGATGTGACCAGGTTTCCTCACCATATCTCCCCAGTTCCTAAGATATATTTTGAGAATTAGGTTTCGATTCACAGTTGGCTCAAGGCACCAAATAAATATGATTATATTTTTGTAACCATAGTTGGCGAAGAGTCATGGTGAAATGGAGAGAAGTTTAGCTTTGGGGAACTGGGTACATGTCCTGCCTTTGGCACATGCTCACTGTCTGTGGCCAGGGAAAAGTCATTTAATCTTATAGTGTTCCTGGCCACCTCTTAAAGGCTGTAAACTACAGACAAGTTGCTGATTTTTTCTTTGACTTCCTCATATCAACCAAATCACAGGTTTGGACCTTCCCACTCTGATAAAGGAAAATATTGAAACATATCTAGGTAGCTCAGTGGATGGAGCACTGAACCTGGGGTCAGGAAAATCTGGGTTCAAATCTGACCTCACACACTGACTAGTTAGCTGTATGACCCAGGAAAAGTTATGTAACTGTGCTTTGCCTCAGTTTCCTCCTCTGTAAAATGAATTGGAGAAGGATATGGCAAATTATGCCAAGAAAATCCATCATTGGAGCGCTATGGTCCATGGGGTCACAAAGAGTCAAATTTACCTGAATAACAATTCCTGGGTTATCACCCAGAAAAGAGGCAGACACACCATCATAATCGTGAATAGTCTTGTATCTTTTGTAGAGTCTTATTTGTATCTTAGAATACAACATAAATAATATGTTGTGTTTAAACAGTAAAGTTCTGATGCAGTTACTGTGCCTTCCTTGAGCCATTTACATTGCTGCTTATATGAATGAGTATATCTCAAAATAAATGATTGCTGCAGTTAATAGTATAATTACAGATATTGAAGGTAAGGACTACTTTACTACATTGTAAAGAAAAAATTTTGTCACCTCGAAAGTACTGTGAGACATTAAAATATACACATCACCAAAATGATTACTGAAAATGGGAAAATGACCCTCAATGATAATAGCTTACATTTTTTTGTCATACTCTACATTTTTCCAGAATGTTTTCCTGTGGGCTTAAATAGTTCCCATATGTGAAATTTGTATTCCGAAATACTTCATGTATTATGACAGCGTATGATTAGATGACTATTGGCTTATAGCACATCTAGTAAAATTTCTGTCTCTTAAAATTTTATCAAGGGAGTTGCCTCAGTGGTTGGTGAAAGAAGTGTGAAGGGTTAAGAAATATCATAAAACTTCTCTTTATTCTGTGAATCTTTGCCATTCCCAGGAACTTTTCTTTGTACTTCTTCTCCACAGGGGGGCAATACATGATCTGAAAAAGAAGACGAGAAGTTGCTTTCCCCCCCCGCCCCCGCTTCTGTCTCTGTATTTCACCTGAAAGCCCTTTCTGTCCAGCAATGGGTGTTGATAGGCAATCAGGGTGCCCCTTTCCTTTCACAAAGTCCTTTCCAAAGGCCTAGTTTTCTCTAATTCTTATAGATTCACTTTCTGGTAGAGCTGGATGTTTGTGATATGTGTCTGTGAGAACAAGAAACTGCATGGATTCTTCGTTGGGAACTTCACTCAGCCTTGTTTGGGTTTTTGATAAACTGAGAAAAAAATAAACTGAAAAATTTGAGAGCTAGAAGTGACCTTAGAGACTATTTAGTCTCGTCCTCTTATTTTACAGATGAGGAAAACCTTGAGACACAGACATGCAGCCAGGTAGTGTCAGAACCAAGCCTGGAACACAGATCTGCAAACTCTTAAAGCACTTTGATTTGTGTTACGGTACATTATCCAGAGGTCCCTACTACAACCCCACACAGTAGGTGCTTAAATAAATGTTTGTTGATTAACATGCTGGGCCAGAGGTGGGAAACCTGCAGCCTTGAGGCCACATGTGGCCCTCTAGGGCCTTAACTTTGACCCCACTTGAGGACCTAGAGGACCAAATGTGACCTCGAGGTGGCAGGTTACCCATCTGTCTGGGCTAATGGCAGGAAATTCACTCCAACTAGACAAATTAATCAGCCATTTTAAGTGCTTTCTATGGAACCGACACTATGCTAGGCACTGGGGATACAAATACAAAGAATGAAGCCATTTCTATTCTCAAGCTTACATTTCAACCTCCTAAATTGTAAGATCTAACTTTCTTTCTCCTCTCTTATCTTGCATTTAAGAGGCTAACAGGTTGTTGTTTTCATCGAGTCATAGCTGGACTCTTTGTGAACCTCATTTGGAGTTTTCTTGGCAAATATGTTGGAGCTTCATTCTCCAGTTTATTTTACAGATGAGGAATCAAGGCAGACAGGGTTAAGTCACTTGCCCAGGGTCACACAACTGTTAAGTGTCTGAAGCCAAATTTGAACTGAGGAAGAGGTGTTTTCCTTACTCCAGACCCAACGCTTTATCCTAGCTGCCTGGCTAAAAGATAACAATATTGAATACATTTAATAGGATCTTAAGTAGATACTTAATAAATGCTTATTGATTATTATGGACTGCTCATAGGATTTAGACCCAGAAGATACTTTAGGCATCTATTATCAACCCTCTGATTGATTTTACAGATAAAGAAACGGGAAGATAAGGTGAGAGAAGTTAAGGGACTTGTCTAAGATCACAGGGAGTAAATATCAGAGTCAGAATTTGAACTCAGATCTTCTGGCTACTCTTTGCTACCTCTTTTACATGTCTCCTCTGGTGTTGACAAGTACTGAAATGTTTCAGAAAAGGTGTCAGAGGGAGGAGAGCAGCAACAGAAGGAAGGATGCAGATAGTAGGTACTTAATAAATACTTGTGGACTGACTGTATGAACTCTTCAGTGGTTTGAAGGGAAGGTTGATGTATGGGTAATTTTTTTCAGTTACTGTCCCAATTTAAGCTAAACCAGCCAGCTTACTTTTAGAAGGTGAGTTAATGCTGGCTTGGATGGCAAACCCATCAACTTGTGTATCACGTCTTTCCATTGATCAGCTAGCACTACATCCTGGTTTCCACAAATTTTTGGAGGTGGTTCATAAAGTAAATAAAGCACTTAAGTGTTGAAATGATTGGTTATAGACTGTATTCCACTAAGTGCATAGACAAGAGGCATTTGTGCACCTTATTATTAGGTAGTTAGTCAAGATTTAGAAAAAATATAATAGTCACAGAAAGAGGTACTTTGGTATTGTAGAATTAAAGGCTCTAGAGGTAGAAGAGGCCTCAGAGAGTATAACTCACCAAGAGTATTTAAGTGTTTGCTACATACCTGGATTTGTGCTTGGTGTGGTGCTGGGGAGAAAATATGGTAGAGTGAAAAGTGCACTGTGCTTAGAAGGAAGAGGGAGAGACCTGTGTTTTCATTTCACTGCCGACCCCTACTGTGTGACCCCTGGACAAATTTTCTCATCTGGAAAAATAGGGAAATTCAATTATAAAAAATAAAAAGATATAAACATATAAAAACAAAATATAAGTAATAAAATAATGTAAACAAATATATAAATAACAAAATATATAAAACAATATAAATAAATAAAACAACACAAATATATGAGTAATAAAAAATAAAATAGCACAAGTATGTAAATAATATAAATAATGTGAATAAATACATACAAATAAAATATAAATGAACTAATTTAAATGACTTAAACAGTCTAAATATATAAACAAAAATATAAATAATAAACAATGTGTCTTAAATAATATAAACAACAAAAATATAAATAATATAGAAATAAATAAATATACAATACACTAATAAAATAAAGTAAAAAATAGGGAAAATCCAATAATAATAAATTATTCATTCAATAATCAATACAATTCAGCTAATATTTATTAAATATCTACTGTGTGCTTAAGAAAAAGGCAGTTCCCTGTTCTTAAGGAGTTTACAATCTAATTGGAGAAGATAACACAAAAGGAAGCTGAAAAAAATCGTGGCACCAGTAGGTGCTGGGTGCCAGGGTGTGATGTTCTTGGGAGGCAGAACCAAACAGAGCTGCTGATGGAAAGTGGAAGATTGCCTGAGTTACTGGTACCCATGTTTGGTGGTTCTTGTGAGGGTTACAGTGGTATATGCTAAATTCTAGGTGAACTTGAAGGTGCTATGTAAGTGTCATTTATCATTATTAAAAAGCAAAATACTAAATTCCTGCCTGTGAGGAGCTTAAAACCTTGCTGAAGAGACAAGTCCAATGCATGAAGACACTACAGAGTAACTTTGTTTTTCAGTCATCTCTCCCTCTTCATGACCCCATTTTGGGATTTTCTTGCCAAAGACACTGGAGTTTGCCCTTTCCTTCTCCAGCTTATTTTACAGATGAGGAAACTGAGGCAAATAGGATTAAATTACTTGCCCCCCAGGGTCACACAGCTAGTAAATGTTTAAGGTCTTATTTGAACCCAGAATGATCAGCTCCAGGCCTGACAGTCTATCTACTATACCACCTAGCATCCTATAGAATAATACAAGTGAGTACACAGTTAGGTCCACTAATGTCTCATTTATTCTGTGTTGCTGGAAACTGAAGTGTTCTACCTAAAGTATCCAGGCAATTGAATTCAGTTTATTGCCTCAAACACAAATGCTTTAAAATTTTAGAACAATTTTAGTTAAAAACTTTCCTGTATTTTACATACTTATCAGATGTCTTAAAGCGAGAATATAGAACACAACTAGGTGGCATATGGATTTAGGAAGACATGAGTGCAAATGCTGCTTCAGCAGCTTACTAGCTATGTGACCTTTGGGCCTGAACCTCCCTTTCCTCGTCTGTAAAATAGAGATAATAGCACCTGCTTCATAGAGTTTTCCTACAAACTCAAATGAAATATTTGTAAATTGCTTAGCAAAGTGCTCTATAAATGCTATTACTAAAAATAATGCAAATCGACTTGTACTGTTATTAATTCATTTTTATTATACATATCCTATCATCATACAATTTGTGTACACTTTTTCTGCTGTTTTTCCCTTGTTGGCAGACTATTAATTCTTCTGCTATGTGTTCCCTTCCCCATTTTCCAGCCTGTTGTTTTGGGAGAACATTGCATTTGGAGTCGGAAGAATTGGGTTTAAATCCCAGCTCTGTCTACTACGTATGTGACCTAGGGCAATACAATTAGCTTTTTTGAGCTTCAGTTTTTTTCTCTGTAGAATGAGAAATTTTTACCAGATCAGTGGTTCTCAAAGTATGATCTGGAGACTGGAGGGTTACCCAAGACTTTTTCAGGGGGGGTCTGAGAAATCAAAACAATTTTTCTAAGAATATTAGGATGTTTTAATTTCTAATACGATAAATATTGATCAATTAGATTTAATCCAAATAAGCAAAAACTCTTTGGGACCTTGCAGCATTTTTAAGAGTGTAAAAGGGCTTTGGCATCAAAAAGTTTTGAGAATCATTGCCCTAGATGAACTTTAATACCTCTTACATTCTCAATCGGTGATCCTAATATTCTGGACCGGCTGATTAAGCTCTTTGAGCTGGTTAGTAGTTGTCGAGTCATTTCAGTCAGGTCTGACTCTCAGTGACCCCATTTGGGGTTTTCTTGGCAAAGATATTGGAGTGGTTTGCTATTTCCTTCTCCCACTCATTTTACAGATGAGAAAAACTGAGGTAAACAGTGTTAAATGATTTGCCAGGGTCACACAGCTAGTAAGTGTCTGAAGGCCTCAGTCCACCTCACTGACTACTGAGCTGGTAATAAATATATGTAAAGTAAGAGGCACTAAGTAAGAGTTGAAGGACCTGTGAATAAAGTGCCTGGCCTTAGTTTGGGGCTTTATAACAGCTACTTTGGGTGCTCAAAAACATCTTTTTTCTTTACATCCAGCATTGTAAGTCAGTTCTAGAGGGATGAGTTTTCTGGAAATCTAATCCTCCAGATAAGTGATAATTTAATGTAATATGATTAGGATTTGAAAGGAAAATCAGAATATCCAACTGAATCCTTCTTTTCTACAAGAGGATGGCATGATGGAGAGATTTTTTTTGTTTAGGCAGGAAATGTGGATTTTTTTCCTAATGTGGCTAAAAGCTTGTTGTTAAACTTAACTCCATGCTTAACCTCTCTGTCTATGAATTTATTTATGTGTAAAAATAATGTTATTGGCTCTTCCCTACATTAAGATGTCATGGTTATGACTGGAGACAACTGTTACTAAAATGCTTAGGACTTTTTACTTAGAAATTCTTCAACACTGATGAAAAATATTGTGTTTTACTTTGGGATTTGGGACTAGACCTCCAGTTTCCTTGGTTTAGGAAATTCCTTGGATTGATGCAGATTGAAGGGAAGGGACTATAGGATCCCAGATTTAGAAATCAGAGGCCATCTAGTCTAATTCCTCCCTCATTTTACAGCTGAAGACACTGAGGGCCAGGGAGTTTAAGTGACTTGCCAAAGGGCATATAGATAGTAAGCTGTCAGGTAAGATTTGAACTCAGGCCTTCTGATTCCAGAGCAAGTGATCTTTAGACTGTGGCAGCTGCCACTGGAATTTGACTTCCTAGAGAGTTGGTAGGGATTGGGGGAGGGGGCAGTGAGAGGCTAAGTTCCTTGCTCAGGATAGCACAACCAGTGTGTTTCAGAGCCAGGATGTGAGCTCAGCTCTTCCTTACTCTGGGGCAGTCTCTCTCAGTCCATTAGAGCAATTATTCTCTAACTTTCTGGTCTCAGGAGCCCTTTACACTCAAATTTATTGAGCACTCTTCCCTCCAAGAATTTTTGTTTATGTAGGTTATATCTATTCATACTTACTGCCCCAGAAATTAAAACGTCTTAGTATTGTGAAAAAAGTTTTGACCTGGCAGCCCCCTTTGGGAGCTCCCAGGAGAGTCCTTGAACAACACTTTGAAAACTCTTGTACAGCATTACCTTGCCTCTCATCATACTTTATGTGATATCTTTTGAGCAAAAAAATATGCATGGCAAATCTAGACTCATTGGATACCTGACTTCCTTTCCTGTAGACAGCTTTACCTTAGAAGACTGAATAATCTCATAGTGAGTGGAACTGAAGCAGTGTTGATGGCATCCAGAATGATTTATTCAATCTAGAGAAGAAATTCCTTCCCCTTGTACAGAGGCCCCTCATTTGTAACATAAAATCTTAGCTGTATGAAAGCACTGAGGATAAGTGACTTGCCAATGGTCACACAGTCAATCTGTGTTAGAGACTGGACTTGGACCCAGTTCTTCCAAACTTCCA
The DNA here is from genome assembly GCA_028658325.1 of Potorous gilbertii. NCBI lineage: Eukaryota > Metazoa > Chordata > Mammalia > Diprotodontia > Potoroidae > Potorous > Potorous gilbertii. The sequence goes on along the minus strand of CM053769.1, from coordinate 19,551,506 downwards.
GGCTAGCCCTCTCTCCTCCGTGCCAGACTGCCTCTCATGCTCTTAGAGATGAACGGAAATTGTATGAGTTAAATAAAGGGAAAGTTTGACTCGCCTGTGAAATGCAAGATGGTAAGAATTTCAAGATTTCTCACAGCTGTTTTAGTAGGTAGCTTTCTTCCATTTGGGAAATCGCACCCCCAGAAATTTTAATTTTTCCTAATGTTTGTTCCATTTTTATAATATATGGGTTTTCCCTCCACGAGATTTAAATACCAAATTGTTTTGATTACTTCATAGTTTCCACCTGGGGTTCAGTGCCTTTGCATACCGCCAGGAAAGCATCTGTGGTTCTCTCCCTGTTGCCACATCTCATAACGCATGTCTTCTTTTCATGCTGTTTATGTCATCATCACCTTACCATATCTCTGTGTGTTCCTGGCTACGTTTTCCCATTTAATTCAAACTGTAGCTTAAAAAGTGGTGTTGGCTCCCCAGGGCTAAAAGCCAGAGTTTTCTTGCAGGATTTGTGCATTGTAGAGGTTTCCAATGGATGACTTTTCTCCGAATCTCCTACCTCACACTTCTTTTTGTCTCTTGGCTTCCATGTTTGTTTGCTGGTTTATTTTCAATTGGCCAAGTATTGACTTTATTTTTTTTAAAGGATGTTTTCTGGAATCACCTGAGGAGGATTTTTATTTTGGTTTTATCAGTGTCTTTTTTATTCCCAGTGAATGTATAAAAGAAAACAGAGAGAAACCAAAGATGCATTCAAGGGTCTATATTTGAAAAAAAAAAGGTTGAAGGGTCTTATGTTGTGGGATGTAAAAAATTTTGCTAGTATTGTATGCAAACCAGCTTGACCAGTTTGGATTAAATTGATGGTTCAATTAATTACTTTGGGTTAAGCTATTTTTTTTTTAACAGAACCCCTGATGATCATTGAAGTTCTCATTAGGTTACATATGTTAGTAAGTTTCTGAGGACTATGTCTAGGCATATCTTATTTTTGTATTCCCTTAGTGCCTAACACAATATCTGCCATACAATTGGGCAAGCATTAATGCTTGTCAAATTAATTGTTATTATTCATTGAATATCACAGAAATAACAGATGTCTGCAACTTTTGTTACTGTAGGCTCATCTCTGAGAAAGTCTCAAGTTGTTTATACATGTCTTTCTTCACAGAACCAGGTCCTTAGAGCCCCAAAGATCTTGCAGTTGGTCCCATCATGTTGGGTCCAAAGATTTATTGAATTTATTTCCTTCTCACCTCACTCCCAGGGTGAGAACACTCCCCTGTGTTCCTGCCAAATATTCCTTCTGTGGGTTTCAGACTTCAGGTACTTGCCTGGCAGTTGTTCCTGGAGAGATAGTGATAAGAAAGTGTGTTCGTCCTTCCTTGCTGAACACTGCTTTAGGGTCAGCCGTTCTGGCTCTAACCCTAACTGTCTGCATTCAACAACATTTTGAAATTAACCTGGCATTTTAATTTATGCTCATATTTCCTTATCTCTTTCCCAAAAAGATGTAGTAAGACTTCAGAAAGGTAAGATTCTGATACGTTGCAGGTTATAAAGTCAGATCTGGTGGACTTTATCCGTATTCTCTCCTTGCTGGAATAGTTAATGTTGGGGGGTCAGAGAAGTGTTTGAGAAGGGAAATCAAGGAAGGCACTAGGACCCAGAGATCATTTCCCCATTCCCATAAGAAATCTCCCAGTTAGGTACTCAGTGCACATCTGGAGGTTTCCTCCTCCACATTTGCCTTGGCACTCAATCACATATCCACGTTCCTTCCCCAAAGTATTACTGTCAGATATTCTAAGCACCCTGTCTCCCTTGTAACTCTGTCCTAATCTCTTACCACAAACTCTAGCTCTTTCACTTTCCTGTCATTACTATTCAGAGGATTATAGATATAGAACTGATAGGGGGCTCGGGGGTCATCTCGTCCCATGTCCCTCTCATTTTTCATATGAGGAAACTGAGGCCCCAAAGAGATTATATGCCTTGTTCAAGGTCATATAAGTGACATATGAAGTAAGTGGCAAAGCAGGAATGTGTATTCAGGTCTGGACTCCAAATCTCAGTGACTTTTCTACTTTACCATGGTTCCTCTCCCAGGTCTCTAACCACTTACTCCATCAGACACCATCCCTGAAATAAGTCTTGAAGTATTAAACTGGCCCTGGAATTGTAGATACCGTCTTCCTTTACAGCATCAGGTACACAACAGCCTTTCCCTTTTTGGCCCCCAAATGTCCCTAAATTGCTAACACTGTCAACCTGATCACTCCTCCTGTTTCCTCATCTGTGAAATGGGGTACGTGAGGAAAGTACCTTATAAATGGTAAATGTAATGCAAATGATGATAAACGATTATTCTTGCTGTGCCTTCTCTTTCCTTCATTCAGTGGTTCCAATCCCTAGAATGCCTTGTCCTTGAATTTTCCTTTCTGTCCTGGTTGGTTTCCCTCTGAAACAAATTCAGTTAGATTAGGCTCAAAGGATGAGAGAACTGAAAGTGATTTCGTGTAATAGAAAGACATGAAATTTGAGGTCTGAACATTTAGATCGGGCTATCCCGGCTGTGCTACTCATATGATGACCCTGGGTAAATCACTATGTCTTCGGTCTTTGGTTTCCTGCTCTGTGAAATGACTCAACTGCACAATTGCTAGTCTCTTCTGGCCAGTGGTGTGCTGGTAAATGTTTAAGAACTAGCTCCTTGGAGAAAGATTGTACCTTAAAGTTTATGAACATTTTCTCCATTACTTTCTGAAGTCTACATAATCAACAAAATAATAAACCAAACCTTCATTTCTAGCATTAGCCAATTCCTGAGCTCCCACAGAAAATTTAAAAATCAGCTCTCTTGAGCTGGTTTTGAGTTGTTCTAGCACATCTCTGCCTAGGGCCCTAAATCTGATGATGTATAATAACTAGCGATCATGGTTGCCCAGTCCTGAAAGTGTGTGGGATGGGTTCTGACTGATGTTAACCCAGACTTCTAAGACTGGGCCCTCCTTGGCCCATTGCCCATTACAGACATGACTCTAGAGGCCATGTCCTCATTTGGTTTCACACATAGCTGACTCCAGTTTCTCTTCTCTGGAAAGGGGGTTATCCCTAATCCACAAGTAGCCACTGGCCATACGCTCAGGTTTTGGCTGGGTTGGTTTAAAGCATCTCCTTTGCCGCAGAAGGCATCACAGCTTTCATTGAAAGACTGGAGAAAAGATCAGAATTAGGGCTGTATATGGCAGTCTAACAACTAACTCTCTTTGATAGGAGAGAATAGACAGGGGTAATGAACTTTTCTTCCCCCTACTCTGTCCCCTCTTTATTTTGTCCCTGAGGTTCCTGAACCGGGGTGCTTTAGAGGGGGTGTCAGATCAATTCTGTGCTTCATAGTGGTGAGGCCAGAAAACTGGAGAAAGATCTAGAGGACCTAGGACCTAGTCCCAGCTCTGCTGCTGAGGGAAAGAGACTAAGAGGAAGAAAAATTGAAATATTTTAAGACTATCTAGAGGATCAGTGTTCTGTTTATGTCTAGGGTACTTTATTATTTAAAAAAAATTATATAGTACATTTAAATTTAAAGTGTTCCATAGGGCTTAGACCTCTGAGTTCTCTTCCAATTCTGAAAGTCTAAGATTCAGAATTATTTTCATTCATGTTCCCTATTATAGGGGAGAATGATGAGTATTTTGATTCTTTTGCTTTGTGTATTTTGTTTTTGCATATTTCTCTAGGGATGGATGAACCTATTTACTTGTATTTTATTCTATTTGTAATTCATGCTCTTTTTGCAGCATGCTGTAGTGGAAAGAATGTTGACCCTAGAGATTGAAGAGTTGGGGTGAATGCTAGCCCTGACAGTTACTGGGTAATTATGGGAAAAACACAATTCCATTTTCCTTATCTGGAAAGTGGGGATATTAATACTTTCACCACACATACCACAAGGTCTTGTGAAAATAGTTCTTTGTTAAAGTAAATATAACTACTACTACTAGTTGCTATTATTATTAACATGCTATTAAATCCATGTTGAGAAGCAGTGTGATGTAGGGGATAGTATGTTGGACTTGGAGTCAGAAGACCTGGATTCCATGGCTTTCTTATATTCTTAGTATTTGTGTGACAAATCACCTCTCAGAGACTCAGTTTCCTCATCTATAAAATGAGAGGATTGTCCTTGATGGCCTTTGATGTCTCATCCAGCTTTATATTTGTTATTTTTATAATCTAGGACTCCCTATAAGAAAGGGATATGCTAGACTTTCATTGATAAACTTTGGGGTGTTAGGACTAACTATGGGCAAGGGAGAAAGGGAGTTAGAGAAGTATCTTAGTCCATTGCCTGAAATAGCAAGAAAAATGGGGTCATTGCCTCAAGCCCTGGAGTCTTAAGTGAAGAGTTGATTGTATCAAGTGGAGGATTGGTGTGGTAAAATCCGTCCTTATTGATGCGTAATTCTACTAGACAAAGGGTCATTAATGTGCCTGAATTAGGTATATTTGAATGACCTCAAGCAAATCACTTCACTTATCTGAGACTTTAATTGTAAACTAAACTACGTAATAGTTTATTCCATCAAACCCTAGTTAAATGGCATATTTTGGTCATAGATTTCTCTACTGTCAATATGCACCATACACACACACACACACACACACATAGAATCAAGCTGTGTAACAACTTTGTGTGTGTGTGTGTGTCTCTGTGAAATGAACAACTTCTCATTTTTGTGGCTTTTTTTTCTACTTAGCCTTTAGTACAACTCTGTGTTGACCAGGTTACATAGTTCTTTGAAGAAATCTTTCCCACATTCAGTCTTAGATAGGACTTTTAAGTCATTTTCGTTTGCTGAGTTCTTGGCTCTGCTTTGTCATCACCTCACTATCTGACCTTGGCAATGTCATTCTTCTTCTCTGGGTCTCCATTCTCTTATCTCTAAAAGGAAAGAGTTGGACTAGATCAGGAGCTCTCAAATTTTTCTGTGCCATGGATCCCTTTGGCATCTGGTGAAGCCTTATAGATCCCTTCTTAGAATAATGCTTTTAAATGCATAAAATTCTTGTGGATTACAAAGAAAACAATTACATTAAAATAAAACTACCATCATATTAAAAAAAGAATCTAAGTTCATAGAGCCCAGTTTAAACTCCTCTGGATGACTTCAGGGTCTCTAAAGGATGTTGTCCTTTCCTTCCTTCTAGCTTTCTATCCTATGATCTTTATGCTGTATGAATGAAAATATTGAATTATACACTTACATTGTGAATTTGTAAGTGGTAAAAATTAAAACTAGATATATGGTATAGTTTAGAAGAGTACAACTTCTGGCATTGACTGATCAACTGAGATAACCTGTATAGAACACTTTGCAAAAACTTAAAATTCTCTCTATATAAATACATGCTATTGTTATTGGTATCATATCTTCTGCTATAGGTATGCCCACCAAATTGTCCGATTTAATAAAATCAAACACTTTACAGGGCTACTTGCTGGTAGCAAGACCTGAAGGTAGACTGCATTGGTCTAGCTTAAGTGGGGAATAATGGTCGAATGTAAGACATTAGAGAGAGAAGAGAACCTGGAGATTTCATCCAACGTGTTCATTTTTTTTTTGCATAAAAAAATGAGATCTAAACAGGGTAGTGACGTTTTCAGTGTCACAGGGAAATTTAGATTTCCAGAATGCCAGGATTAGTAGAGTTTTTAAGGAAGGCAGCATATACTAAGGTACATCTTAACTAGAAAGATCTATAAAGTGAAACTGAACCATCTCACTGACCCTAAGCCAAAACAGTCGTAAAAGTGTTGTCTGGGATTGGGTGTGGGAAAGATTTGTTCAAGGAAATATGTACCCTGTTCAAAATAGCCGCAATAAAATAAGATATCTTGCTGCAGCCACAATAGAGAAAAAACTACAGTAAAGTTGGTAGTTTTGCAAAACAGAAGTCACTCCTCAGATGGATTGTGTGTGTGTGTGTTGTCATATGTTCTTGGAACATTAGAAAAACATTTATGATGAAAATGCGCCATATAAATTAGGGTTGGGTGGGCTAAGGTTACTGTTTTCTTAGGATCTGTCTGAATTTTGACATTCATGCACCAGTGCATTATCTGGAATGATTTAAAATTTTTGTTGTAAAATTATTTATTAGTTGTTATTTATACTTGAATGTTTATTGATAGACCACCCAATGTATTAAGGGGAAACAAAAACAACATCCCAGGTTCTCTTTCCAGAAAAAGCAAGAAACTAAGGCTAGAGCTCATGAGAAAGGGCATGCTGCTGTGCTGTAAAGGTTGTGTCCTTTGCCAGGTCAGGCCGTAGATTAGACAGCCGGGAAATGATCTCTACTAAGTGAGAGAAGGGAAAGTAGTTGTTGAGGAAATCCTAGACCATTCCTCCTTCTCTTGCTCCTTCTCCCACCTCCATTCCTATCCCCAGCCCTTTTTCTGTCCCCAAGTCATAGGCTTCTTATGGCCACTTGAATTTTTCTTATTTATTTTATGCATAACCAGATGTTGTTGTACATATATTGTCATCCATTATTAGCCATCTTTTTCTCTGTGTGCATTGTAAGAGTTGCTTAATTGTTTTCCTTGTTTCTGTCCTCTCCACATCATTCTGCTTTACTCACATAATCTTTCTAATATACAAATCTGGCCATGTTTACTCAGAAACATTCAGTGGCTTCTGGTTAGCCGTAAAGGTGGCAGGCACTTAATAAATACTTGTTCGTTGACTGATGTCTCCTTTCTATTTCCACTGCAGTCATCCTTGTTCATGTCCTCATTGCTTCTTACCTACTGAAAGAAGCTTTTTGCTGGTATTCCTGAAACTAATCTATCCCTTTTTGAGTTCATTGCCTATCTAAATCAATAAGTTTTTTATTAAGCACCTTGTAGTTATTATTGAGTTGTTTCAGTCATGATTGACTGTATGGGACACCTTTTGGGGTTTGCTTAGCAAGGATACTGAAGTGCTTTGCCATTTCCTTCTTGAGCTCATTTTACAGATGAGGAAACTGAGGCAAATAGGGTTAAGTGACTTGCCCAGGGTAACACAGCTATTCAGAATCTGAGGTCAGATTTGAACTTGGGAAAATTAGTTTTCCTGATTCCAAACCCAATGCTCTATCCATTGTGCCACTTAGTCCCATTAAGCAGCACCTAGCATATGTCAGATACTGTATATACATATCTGCTCAAGGACCACGTTGATAATTTCACTTCTCTACTCAAAACATCTTTCTTTTTTTTCCTTATCAAGTTTTTCTTTTCTTACTTTTTCTTGCCAAGTAAAATGCAATCTCACCCTGGTATTGAAGGCCTCCCTAACTCTCTTGTCTTATACTGCTTTTCTTCACATGCTTTATATTCTAGTCAAACTGTCCTACTTTATATTTCTCATTTTCATCTTGTCCTTTCCTTTCTCTGTACTTTTGCTCATATCATTCTCCCATGCCTTGAATGGAATGGATTTCTTCTCGGCTCTGTTGGCAGTCCTTTCTTTTATCTCCTCTGTGAGGTTTTTTTCCCCAAAGTTTTATAATTTTGGATTTAACAAATATTAATTTCTTTTATATATTTGGTTCTATTCTGGGTTCTTATATTCCATTTATTTCTATTTTTAATTTTTTCCCCTAATAACAGGCTTTTCTTTTTTGATGCAAATATTCTTTTATTTTATGGACCACAGCTGGTAACGCCTGGTTGTCCTAGAGGGACACCACATATCCTTGGTGATAGAATCCCAGTGGCTCCTCTTTTAGTGATTATCATTTTATGCTCTGTCCTGTTTCCACCATGTCTTGAGTTAATCCTTTTATCAGTGAAAGTCTAGATGCTGTTATGTTTCATTTTCCTCATACATCATATCAAGGGGTTGGTTATCTCCCACATTAAAATGTGAACTTCTTGAGGTCAGGGAGCATTTTTATTTTTCTTTATATTCTTTGCCCTTAACTTAGTGCCTGACACATAGTGTTGAATAAATTATTTTTAATTGATTGATGATCCCTAAAGTCCTTTAGTGTTCTTAATTTTATGAAAATTATGTAGTAGAATCATGGAGAAAACTAAACTA
>CM053769.1:19411354-19542913 GCA_028658325.1 Potorous gilbertii | reverse complement strand
TAATTTCTGTGAGTTTATTTTCTATTCTGCTACTTTATGGAGGTTAATTGTTTTAGTTAATTTTAGTTGAGTTACTAGTAAACCATCGTATTTGTAAAAACAATAACATTTTTCTTTTTACCTATGATTATTACCTAAATTTCTTAATCTTACCTTATTATAATAGCAAATATTTTTATAATTATATCAAATAAGAGTAATGACAGATGACAATTTTACCCTGGAACTTACTGGAAGGATGGAATGATTTTGGCATTTCTTCATTACAGATTTACTCTTATCCATTTATCCATTTATTCGTAAACTTGTTAGTGTTTCTTTAAACATAAATACATATTGTATTTTTGAAAGGCCTTTTCTGTTTCTAATTGACAGAATCATGTAATTTTTATTACTTTTGTTGTTAATACGATCTATTATGTTTATGGCTTTCCTAATGTTTAACTAACTCCGCATTCTTGGTATAAATCCAACCTAGTCACAGAGGATAATTGTTTTACATTGTTGCTGTAGCTCCTTTGTTAATATTATATTCAATATTTTTGTATAGATATTCATTAGAGATATTGGCTTAAGGTTTGAATTCTTTGCTTAATTTCCCTCTGGTTTGGATATCAGGACCATATTCATCTCATAGAAAGGGTTCTTTATCTATTTTTGCAAACTATGTAGTGTTAGAGTACATTTTTCTTTGAATTTTGATAGAGCCAACTTATAAACACATCTGGTCTTGTTTTTTTTCCTTTGAGATTTCTTTTATGACTTGCTCAATGTCCTTTTCAATTACTGAGTTATTTAAATTCTCTAATTTTTGTCTAGTTAATCCGGATAAATTACAATTTTGTGAATATTCAACTTTAAGTTACACTGTCACTTTTGCTGTTATATAACAAGGCAAAATCGTTCCTCAGTATTCCTTTTATTTATCTTTAATCTGGTATGAATTTTTCTTTAAAGATTTTTATTTTGATAATTTAGTTTTTCTTTCTTTTTTGATCAAATAAAAATGAGCCAGTAGTTTGTCTATTTTTTAGTTCTTCCCCAAAATAGATGCATTTTTTATAATTTGTCAGTTCAGTAGTATTTTTTTGGTTTTAATTTTATGTTTTATTTTAAAAAGTTCATTTTTTGTGTTTAGAGTTTTAAAATTTATTTTTGTAGGTTTTTTTTTTAGTTGCAGGTTCAATTCATTGATCTGTTTCTTTCTTCCTTCCTTCTTTCCTTCCTTCCTTCCTTCCTTCCTCCCTTCCTTCTTCCCTTTCTTTCTTTCTGTTGATAAAAGTGTTTTAGAGATAGAAATTCTACTGCTTTGGGTGCTTCTTGCAGTTTTGGCATATTGTCTCATTGTCTTTTTCTTTGTTGAAATTATCTATTATTCCTTTGATTTGTTCTTTGGCAAAGACATTCATTCAGATGGTATTTTTAATCTTCATCTATATTTGAATTCTCTCTTCAAATACCTTTTTTGCTTTTTAACTTTTATTGCATACAACAAAAGATATGCTTAATACTTTCTTTTCTGTATTTGTTTATGAGGTTTTTATGTTCTGGCACATGGTAAGGTTGAAAAGTAGCATGCAAAGAGGAGAAATTTATATACTGATTTTTATTTATTGTTCATCGATTATCCCTAGCTTTTCAAAAAATTTATTTAGGCCCTTATATTTTTGCCATTTATCTTTTTGGGGAATTTGTCTTACTCTGAAAGGGAGCGTATTGAAACTCCAATTACAGTTTTACTCTTTCTTCCTGTCATATGTTTAGATTTTCTTTTTAGTACTTAGATGCTTTGTCATTTGGTACATATATCTTCAGTACTGAAGCTATTTCATGCCTTTAAGCATAATTCAGTTTACCTATTTTCCCCTTTTCATCATGTCTGAGATCATGATTCCTAGTCCTGCTCTTTTAGATTCACCTGAAACATAATAAATTCTGCTCTCCCCCTCACTGAAACTACTAAGCCATGGTTTAAGAAGAATGTTGACAAGCCGGAGTGTGTCCGGAGGAAAGCATCCAGGATGATGAAGGGCTCTGAGTCCTTAGCATATAAGGATTGGTTGAAGGAACTGGGGATATTTAACAGGGAGAAGAGAGGACAAAAAGTTGGCATTATAGCTGTCAGTGGAAGGAGGAATTATATTTGCTTTGTTTGGCCCCAGAGGGAAGAAGCTGGGTGGACATTGAAAAGATGTGAATTAAAGCTTAATGTCAGGAAAAAACCAAAAACAAATCCCAAAAACTTCTTAAACGTTAGAATGTCCAGAAGTAGAACGGGATGTTTTGAGAATTGGTGAAGGTCCCCTTCCTTAAGTTTTTCATACATAGTCCATATGACTACTTTAAAAATACATTGCAGTAAGAATGACTTTCATGTCTGGGTTGCTGAAGTAAATGAGTGCTGAGGTCCTTTCCAGCCCTCAAACTCTGTGATTTTGTGGCCTGCTCTTTGTGCCCCATTCTCATCTTGGTTTATCTTGTCTCTGTGATTTTGCTCACACTATTCTATTATGTGCTTGGAACAAATTTACCATTTCTTTTGTCCATATATTTTAAAGTCCTTCCCCTCTATCCTATCTCCAGATCAGTTATTCTATCCTCCTCTTCACTTCCAGGTAGAAATGTCTTGAAATTCTCCTTTCCTTTTAGCTCACTCTTGCTCAGCATGATCATTTGTGTACTTAACCTTCTCTTTATTAGATTATAAACTCCTTGAGAACAGGCTCTGTGTTGTGTCTTTCTATCTCCAGTGTAGAGTGCTGTATCTTGCTTATAAAAAATCACTTAAAAAAAGATGTCTGTTTAATTGAATTGAATCAATGTGAATATGAGGACTTTTTCTTTTAAAAAATATTTTGAATTGTGTTTCATCCACTATTCATATTTTTTATTTTCTTATTGCCTCTACACTGAATCTTTCTGATACTCCCAAAGGCATATGTTAAGATAAAAATTCTACTTCAAGGAAAATGTGAGGGACTCACTCCCTTCAGGTACCACAATTGGGAGTATAGAAAGCTTAAGGTATGTTTGAAATTATTCTTTTTCACTGTTCTACATTTGTTATACTTCTTAGAAGATGGTAATTAATATCTTTTTTATCTTTGGTTCATTTTAAATTTTTTTGGTGTTGATGACTTGTTCAAAGAGGTCAGATTGGAGCTGTTGTCATCAAATGTGGTGTCTTTCTCTCACTTTGTATCCTTTTGTGATTTGTCAGTATTCAGAATCAATGCTATGATGAATGAATAAAAAATATTTATTCAATCTTTACTATGTACACTTTGCTTAATATTGATGATATAAATAGAAAAGCAAGAACATTCCCTGCTTTCAAGGAGCTCACATTTTAATAAGAGGAGATAAGACATATAAATCTATCTCTATGTCCATATATGAGCTCTACAAGTGGGTTGGAAAGATAGTAAGATTCTTATGGTACATTGGAAAAATAGATGATAATATATCTTCTTTAATGTCATTTCCTTTGATAAAATCTTGTCTGTTTCCAATGTTAAACAATTTGAGAGTGTTAATGACGTTGGTCAGAATTTTGTTTTCTGGTCTTCCATAGCTGTAGCTACTGAGAAGTGGCGTAGGGTGTTGGTGTAGCATCGACAGTAGCTGTTGCCAGATCATATCTTCACAAGGGTTCCTCTTCTTTGGCATGGATCTAGGGACCAAGATAGAAGTAAGGTCAATGGTCTGAGGGTTACTGCTGTTCTAAGATACTTTGGGTACAGGGTCCTGGGTTGTCTCCATCAGTGTCTGAGATGGGGAAGATGTCTATGGTCAGGTCAAGCAGGAACTTGGTCTATGAAATCTCCTGTCCCTTCCTCAGGAAGGGCCTTTCTTCTAAACTAGCTTGCCTCATGGACAGCACAACTGCTATGGTATGATATTCTGAAATGGAATTCCAATGGAAGAATCAGTGTAGAATATTGCAAAGTATACTGTTTTTATCAGAGTGATAAGAGATCATGGGATTTAGATCTGGAAATGAAAAATTGACAGGTAATGTCTTCTAACACATTCATTTTATAGATGAACAGTAACAAGTATTTATAGTCAAACAAAACACATTCCCATATTGACCATATCTAAAAAGATAGAGCATCTCGAGTTCATTAATACCCAATTGGGAGTTGGGTAGCATGCTTCATCAGTGAGCCTTCCTAGTTATGGGTCATTACATTGATCAGAGTTCTCAAGTCTTTCGAAGTTGTTTTTCTTTTCAGTGTTGTTGTTGTAGAAATTGTTCTCTGAATTATGTTGTCTTCAGTCCAGTTCCCCCTCCACTGCACTACACTGCCTATTCAGTATCGTGGCTCCTCACACACTATGTTTTAAGTAAATTTGTCTACTAGTCTGTTCCCTGATCTTGACCACCTCGCTCCCACCTTCAGGTTCACATAAACCATCTGCTTTGCATGAAATGCACTATGATCTCATATTTGTTAAAAATCCTTGTTTTCATTCCAGACCCAGCTCAGTTGCTCTCATTTCTATTCAGCCTCTTCCTCCTTTTCTCTTCCACTCCTCCATTATATGAATCATATTTCTGTCTCTATTATACAATCCTTGAATTGTGTACATGATATGTCTCCATATTAGGAAATAACCTTTTTGCTGGGAACAGAGATCATTTTGTTTTTCTGTCTTTGTCTCTTCAGGGCTAAATAAACATAGTACCTTATAGGTAGGCACGATCTATTCTAAATATTGGGGATACAAATACAAGCTAAAAGAAGGCTAGCCCCTGTTCTCAAAAGAGCTTACATTCTAATGAAGGAAAATAACACATAAAAGGGAGCTGAAAATGAAAGGGAAGGAAAGAAAGGTAGGTACCCTTGTGGGTCATGAAGAACACATATGGTAAGTAAGGATCGAGAATGGGAGAACGGTAAAAGGTGGTGAACATGACTCACTTGTACACCACTTTAAAATAGAGGTTCATGAGGAATTTGCCAATTGGAGGATACGAGGTGGGTCTAAAAGGGTGGAAACATCTTTCACTGTAAGAAGCCTATTGGGGAATAGAGGAGGGAAGTCCAGAGAGTCATGAGTAGATCCAGGAGAATAGAAACCTACATGTTACCATATACGAAGAACCTTAAAGTGTTACAGTACTACTACTGCTGCTGCTGCTGTTAAATTGCTGAAAGTCACATGACTAGTATTGTCACAGGCAGGTCTAGTGCTTGGGTCTCTTGGCTACTGCCACTGGTCCACTGGACCATGCTGATTATACATGAGTTTTTGTAGCGTAACCTGTATAGAAGTTATGGGGGAGAAGGAGGGTAAGACTGAACTGTGTGCTTTTGTAAAAAGTGGTGCAAAACTATGTGTGCTAAGATGGAGGGATCAACGAAGCATGAAATAAGGATAGTATTAAAAAAAAATTCCAGAAAGGGCTAATTGCACTTTGATTACTGTCTCTAGGGGGTAATTCTTATTCCTCAGTAGGAAACCATGAGTAAGTCTGACCATTTGGCCCTGTGAAAATAAACCCCATTTAATTTATTGACACTTTAGACGTACCTGCCAGATTTTAGCATACTTTTTTGACATGTGCCTTGCCTGATGTAGCCACCATAGTACAGTCTATATGTTTTTAAAGAAATTTTGTTTTGCTAAGGAATTTACTTAAATTGTTAAACCATATTGCACCTTGTTCTCATTAGCCTGTGGAACCCAACCGTTGCCAAGAGCAGGGAGGGTGGTGTAGACAGGAATAGCTGCTGTTTAATAATCTTACTACTTCCCATCAGGACATATGATGGTTCCTGCTTGAGTTCTGGGGTCTTAGCCTTGTCATAATGGCAGCTATGTGGGCTGCATGGAGTTGATGGACTTTGTAGGCACAAGCCTGTCAGCTTAACTGAAAGGTAAATAATGGACTGTCATATCTGCATACCACCTAGCTGATCATGAGTACCATACACTGTTGTTTGGGAAGCAATTACTTTTTCAGGACTTCATTTTCTGTTTGAAATATATGATAAAGTAAAACTCAACTTGTTTTTAGCTTACATTTCTATAGCATTCTGAGGCTTGCAAAGTGTTTTCTTCACAATAAAGTTTTCTCCGAATGAGGATTCCCCCCACCCCTCCATCGCACAGTCACAAAAGCTCAGAGTTGGAAGGGCTCTCTATAGCCATCTGATCCAAATCATACCCCCTGTATCAACTCCAGTAAGTGTTCATTTAGCCTTTGCTTGAAGACTTCAACAGGGGAAATCTATTAACTCCTCGAGTGTTCCACTTTCAGACAGCTCTGGTAAGAAGGTTTTCCTGAAATTAAGCCTAAATTCACTCCTTTTCAACTTTCCCTCCGTCCCATTCTCTACTTTTGGATAGCTCTGACTGTTAAAAAAAACAACCCTTTTTTCTTCCAATAAGCCTAAATTTGATATCTTGCAAGCTTCTTCCAAACACTGCACCGATTTCTGTACTGTGGAGCCAGACAGAACCCATTTAATCCCTTATCTACCTGAAAGTTTTTCAGGTACTTGAAGACAAGGTATCGTGTCCTGAGTCTTCTCCGGGCCACATGTCCCCCATTCCTTTTAGTGCAGTTCTGACACAAATTTGTGGTCATCCCGGTTGTTCTATTCAGGATATCGTCCAATTTATCAATTTTCTTCCTCAACTATGGTGCCTCCAATTTTTGTTAGTAGCTTGTTGGTTGATCTCTGTTCCTCAGATCTTTGTCTACTCCTGTCCAATCTCCACTCAGCAATCTTCCTTAAGAGTAAATCTGACCATGTCATGTCACCCTCTCCTATTCAGTAAACTCTAGAGGTCTCCATTATCTCTAGGATCCAAAATACAATCATGTTTGGCATGAAAACTTTTCATAACTTGACCCCTTCCTGCGTTATCAGTTTTCTTACATTCCCCTTTACAGCCTATAATACAATGACACTGTTTTGACAATGATACATGCTGTAGAGTGCAGTGGTATTCTTTGCTGTTTCTTGCAGAAAACATTTCATCTCCAGACTGTTCATATTTTATTTGCTGCATCCCATGCCTAGAGATCTGCCTCTCTTCTGTGGCTTTTTATTTCCCTGACTTCTTCTGTAAAGTCTCACTTAAAATCCTACCTTCTGTAACAAACCTTTTCCAGTTTCCCTTAATGCTTGGTCTGTTGCCTTTTCCCTGAGATGATCTCTGGGAACGTTTTTTCCCCATTTTTCTTGTCTTTTATCCCTTGTACTTAGCTCAGTGCCCGGCACATAATAGGAGCTGTTCATACATGCTTATTGATTTGACTTGAGATATAATTTGACCAAGTGGAGTGCAGTGGCTCTATGACCTCTTTATTCCTGGAAGCTGGGATGTGTTAGAACAACTGAATTACTGGATACTGAAGTTTTTAAGACTTACCTAGGTTTTGCTAGCTGAAGTATACAAGACAGAACAAGGGGGGCGGTGTGTGGTATTTTGTTTTTGAACATTAACTGAATGGAATCACTGACATACCAAGGATCACTTTGATTTAATGGAATTCTCTGGATATTACTGTGAAAAGTGACCTTAAATAGTCTAGTACCTTTCGGCTGAATCTGGATTTTGGCTGTCTTTTTGATCCTTACAGCCTTGGATTCACAGCAGCTGGGTTTCAAATCTTGAGTCTGCCACAACTTTGTACAACTAATTTCATCTCTTTGACTCAGTTTCTTCCTTAAAAAAACACAACAAAATGTTTTTTTATAGATAGTCTTTCTAACACCATTGTATCTTGCCACCAGCTCTCTGGCTTTCCTATTAGAAACCTCTTTTGTAACAAAGGAGTGAAAATAAGCAAACTAACACACTGGTAACCTGACTCTTTAGTGTATCTCCTAGCTCCACAATGGTTCATCACCTTTCTGACAAGAAAAAGGAATCCTTTGGGAATCAGCATTTGTCCCTGTATTGATCAGCATCGTGAGGTCCTTCAATATTGTTTTCCTTATATTGTGGTGTGGTCATTTTGTAGCTTGTTCTCGTGATTCTGTTTACTTTATTCTGCAACAGTTCAGACAAATCTTCTCCTGTTTCTATGAAATAATAATTTTTGTTGTTTCTTTTGAAGTATATTCTATTATATGGAGAATATTCCATTATATTCACATATTGTAATTTTTAAAGCCACCCTCCAACTTTGTTTGAAGTTCTTTGCTATTACAAAATTATTTGGATATATGAGATATTTCTGCCTCAGTTTCTGCATCTGTCAAAATGATTTGTCCAGAGTTTTAAGGATCAAATAAGATTATAGATCCAAAAGTGCTTTTGTTAGCTCATGGGAAGATGTATTTCTGTGTAGCTTCTTCTTGTCATAAATCTCTCCCAAGACTACCCTTCATTCCACTTAAAATAGTCACTGAAACATTACATTAAATAAATAGATATCTTGGAAATTTGTTGTAGAAGAATTTTTGTTATACCTCATAACCATAGACATATTCATGCTAAAGGCTAAGGGTTTCTTGGAAAAGTCTGTGATTAGTATATCGCAGCATTTCTTGTCTTTGTTGCCAATGTATTATTGGGGGAAGGAGGGAGTGACAAAAGACCAAAGTTCAGTTTGTTTCCTAACTCTGGAGATGAAAACTCACCAGGATGAAAACATTTAAAAAGCAAACTCAAGGGAAGCCTACCTGAAAGCAGTAAGTATTTACTACGTGCCTACTACAAGCTGGGCATTTTATTTGGGGCAAGGAATACAAACACAAAATGAAAAGTCCTTACCCTCAAGGAACTTTCATTATAATGGTTATGATTTCTTATTTTTAATAATATTTAATTTTCCCATTACATGTTAAAACAGTTTTTTTTAACATTTGTTTGTTTATTTTTTTTTATTTTGAGTTCCAAATTCTGCCCCTTCTTTTCCTCCCTGCTTCCTGAGATCTAAGTGATCTAATACAGGTTGTACATGTGCAGTCATGTAAAAAATGAGTATAATTCAAAAGAAGAATGATAAAAAGGCTATGTCTCTTCAGTAAATTAAATGGATCTGATGGTACAGTGGAAAGATTGCTGGGTCTTGAAGTTATTGGAGTCATGACATCATCAATTTCAGGTAGGGGTCAAAGGACTCGGGTTTAAATTCCAGCTTAGCTATTTCTTTCCTGTTTGACTTTGAGGAAGTTACTAAAAATGAGAGAAATGTTAAATAATTTTTAAAAATTAAAAAAATAAATATAGCACCAAGGTTTTGGTTTGTTTTTTTTGTTTTTTTTCCCCCAAGATGGTGAAGATAGATGCCTTACCCACCTCTAAGTCCTATAACCTTAGGAAAACCAGTCTTTCAGACCTGTTTCCTCATCTACAAAAATGGAGTTATAGAAACTTTATTAGCTTTATTTTCCAAAACTGAACATTATTATAAAGGTAAATGCTAGCACTTCCAGCACAGACAAACCACTGTGTGGAATTTTTATTAGGTCACTAAACAAAAGGTTGTTCCTCATTTAGATTCCACTTGCGTAGGATTCAGAAGGGTTTGCATCGTCTAATTCTTTCCTGCCTGTCAGACCTTTCTCATGCTCAGTTTTTAGTGAGCATCACAGGTGGGTTTCATGGGTTTGTAGGATTAATGAGCTGCTAAAACTCTACTTTTTAATCTTTTGAAGCTCTTTTGTAAGCTACAGATTGAAAAATATGACCTACCACAGCTATTTTCCCACACCCCACTTTATTTTTGATCTCTAGGCTTAAACACAACACTCCCTAGAAGTTCCATACTTCCTACTGTTATTCCAACAGAATTTAAGCCAAAAGATGCCAGAAAGACATTTTGATGGATCAGTTCAACAACCTCCCAGTGTGAACATGTCATTTAGAATGATCCACCTGTCAGGCCAACAGCCCAATTAAACCCAAGTTAATGATTCTAATTTTCTCATATTCAACTATAAAAATTTAAGATGCTTAAAACATTCCAAACTGAATTCATTATTTTCTCTCCTCAAACCAGTTCTATTTTCCAATGACTATCCTCTTTATTCTACGGACACCCATCGTTTATTTTCCTAGTTCCTTTGGTTTATAAACTTTTACTCTATTTTTGACTTACTGCTTCTTCGTCTCTGAATGTATGCGGTCTGTCTTTAATTTCTATTGTTCTTTGTTTCAAAAGTCTCTTACAGTGATCTCTCCCTTTCCGTATCCATTCTCTGTCATTCTAGTTCAGACCCTTATCTCTTCTCCTCAGTTATTGTAACAATCTCCCAGCTAACCTGTCTCCAGGCTTGCCTCCTTTAAATTTTTTTTTTTTAAAATAGTTTGCCATCAGAATAATTGTCCCCAAACACTACTTTTCCCATGGGATCTGAGGATCAGAGAATTTTGATCTGAGAGGGGCTTTTGGAGATCATCTAATTCAATTCATTCATTTTAATTTTTACAAGTGAGGAAAATGAGACCCAGAGAAGAGTGACTTGTGCACAGTTACTAAGCAGCGGAGAGAGATTTGAAGGCAGGTCTTCTGACATCAAATCCATTACCATTTCCACCATATCCCTCACCATGCCATTTTTTTGGCACCTACTCCCTGTTTAACTGCATGTTCTTTGTTGTTGTTGAGTTGTTTCAGTTGTGTTTGACTCTCTGTAACCCTATTTGGGGTTTTCTTGGCAAAGATACCAGAGTGGTTTGCTGTTGCTTTTTCTAGCTCATTTAAATACAGATGAGACAAACGTAGTTAAGGGACTTGCCTAGGGTCACACAAGTAGTAAATGTCTGAGGCTGGATTTGAACTCTTGACTCCAGGCCTGTGCTATTACATTCTATGCCACCCAGCTGCCCTTTGATGTACTTATCACATATAAAGATTTCTTCTTTCTTCCTTGCTTTCAAGGCTCTCTACAATCTGGTATCATCTTAACTTAAATAATCTTACAGTTATTTCCAGCTACTTCTAAATGTACCTCCTCTACTCAGTCAAGCTGGAGTATTCTCGTGACCTCCTTGTATACTCCCTGACCATTTATGTTCCATGACAGTATTAATGTTTTCTCTGACTGGAATAGTGTTCTTTCCTTAAACAAATCTAAATCTGCTTTATCATTCAAAGTCCATCACAAATTCCACCTCTTTGAATTTTTAATATAAAGATGAAGTTCATAAGTACAAACAAAAGAAAACAAGGGTATCCAACAATGAAACAGTAGTGAGCAGTCTATCAATCATTCAGCAATTTATAAGCATCTACTATTCATCAGGCACTGAACACATTTCTAAAGCACAAATACTTTGAATGAAATAACCACAATTTTCAAGGAGCTTATGTGCTAATGGAGGAGACAGTAAGGTGATATATACATTTACATACATACGTGCATATATAGAATAAATATAAAGTAGTAAAATACAAGATATTTTAGGAAAAAGTCACTAACAGTTGTAGGAATCAGAAAGTTTTTCATGGACCTTGTGTTTCATCTTTGAAGGAGGAGTA
Organism: Potorous gilbertii; assembly: GCA_028658325.1. Classification (NCBI taxonomy): domain Eukaryota; kingdom Metazoa; phylum Chordata; class Mammalia; order Diprotodontia; family Potoroidae; genus Potorous; species Potorous gilbertii. The sequence goes on along the minus strand of CM053769.1, from coordinate 19,531,458 downwards.
AGGAAGGAGTCCATTCATCCCTGGAGGATAGCTAATACAAAGGCATGCAGAATACAGGTGGAGGGTGTGAAGAACAGAGAGAGGGCTCATTTGACTGGATCACAGAGGATTGACATAGGGTTGGGGTGGGATGTTGGAGGAGAATGGGGAAATATAGAACAAGGTTTTATGAGTCTCTTTTCTTGCTTCCCAGTGTACTTATGTACTGTACTTACAGTCAGTGATCAGCGTTTAATTTTCTCTTAATTGTTTCAGGCATATGAGCTTGTTTTCCTTACTGAGGTTATAAAGTCCTGGAGGGAAGAGACATGCCTTCCACTTCTTCTGTATACCCCATAGTGACTGACGGTGTTAGATCCAAAGCCAGTTCTCCATAAATGTCTTCTATTGATTGATTTTAATGAAGCATTGAAACGTATTTTGAAGGTATCAGAAGTATTAGTGATATCTTTCTTATATCTTCATCTATAGAAGGCTTTACCAGTACCTATAAAGAGTTACTTAATAGTGTCACTCATGACTTAGGGGTGGCCCCTCCCACAAAGAGCTCTGGTACCCACTGTGTTCATCCTAAGGCGAGCCTGATCTGTAGAAGAGTAGGGTGAGGCTTCTGTCTCTCTCTGTCTTGTCTCGTTGTCACTATCCCAGAGTTCCAGGGAAAATCTTTTAAGTTAATCTTAGGTATGGCTCATGTCTAAGGTTTTCTGAAAAAGGATTAATAACCTCTCTTGTAGGGAAAAAAAGATGCTCCATGTCCAAAATAGACATTAGTTATAGGAAAAATATGTATTTTTTCCATTATAAAAATGCTTAAAACACAAAAGACTCATAAGATGATTACATTAACCAATACACAACCATAAAACAATAATCCATCACCATCATACTCTCCTTGAAAGATAAGGTCATTTTTGTGGGGACTCATTTCCATCTCAGATCTAGAGTGAATTGCTATAGAGTAACTCACAAAGTCCAAGTCTCTTGGACATCCAGGAATGGATCTTTAGTCTTTTCATGTTCAGAATGATCTTTTCATGGGTCATCTCAAAGAATAATTGTAGCCTCAGGAATCTCTTCCACTGGACAGTTGGCACTGATTCATAGACTCAGGAACTTGAATTCATGAGACAACTGATAAGACTGGAAACAACCGTTTCTTAGAATCTGTTGGTTGCTTGTCACAGATGTGTGCACAGAGAAGAAAAAGACAGAAGGAAGGAAGTGACTTCTGTTTTCTAGGCTCATAACTATGTCTTCCCCACTCTCAACTGAGGACCTCATCTTTTACTTTGCTGAAAAATTTGAAGCTGTTCGTTGAATTCTTTTTTCTTGCTTTCTCTTTACCTCCACACTCTTCTCTTTTCTTCCACTCTTAGATAGTAAGGTGTCCCCTGTCCTTGCAGAGGTCAGCCTTGATCATGTGATTCCATCTCTTTCCATCTTCTCCAACTGGTTATCACCTCAGTCATCCATTCCCCCCAGTCTTCAATCTCTACTGGTTCCTTCCCTGCACCATTCAAATAGGAACAAATATGTCCCATCCTTAAAAAAAAACTTCACTAGACCCTGCCATCTAATCAAGCTATTGTCCTCTATCTCCCTCCCTTTCTGAACCAAATGCCCAGAAAAATCTATATAGACTTATTTCCTTCATTTCCCACTTTCTCCTCAGTGTTTTACAATCTATTTTCTCTCCTTCTACATCAACTGAAAGTGTTCTCTCTGAAGCTATTAATGATATCTTAATTGCTAAATCTGATGATCTTTTAAAAAGGCATTTTCCTTCTCTACCTCCTTTTTACTGCATTTGACACTTGGGTCATCTTTTCCTCTTGCATACAATCTCCTTTCTAGTTTTTCATAACACCACTATCTCTTGGTTTTCTTCCTATCTCCCTAACTTTTCCTTTTCATTCTCTCTTACTGGCTTAGCATTCATTTCACTCTTACTAACAGATTGGTTATATACTAAGGTTCTGTCCTGGACTTTGGGGTATACCCTTGTCTCTCCTCTCTCTCCATTTTCAGTGATATCATCTTTCATGAGTTAATTTTTTTATCTTAATGCAGATAATTCCCAGGCACGTGTGTGTATGTGTGTGTGTGTGTGTGTGTGTGTGTGTGTGTGTGTGTATCTATATTTCTGCAGGAGTTTGTCTCCTGAGTTCTTGTCCCATATCACTAACTGCCTACTGGATATTTCAAAGTGTATGTGTCCAGGAGGTATCACAAACTCATTATTAAAAAAATGGACTCTTTATTTTCCCCATCATTACCAACCTACTCTTTGGCTGAACTCTATTGCAGAGGCCACCATTATTCTAATCTTCCAAGTTCATAACCTTGTCATTACCCTCAGGTCCTCTCTCTTCTTCCTTCGGTGGATCTGACCAATTACCAAATTTTGTTTCTTCCTCCACAATCTCTCTTGCATTTGACCTCTTCTCTCTGCTCACAAAGTCACCACTTTAGCTCAGATCTCTTTTTGCCTGGATTATTGGAATGGCCTTCTGTTGGGTCTTCTTGTCTTAGGTCTCTCCCCAAATCACTCCAGTGGCTCCCCATTGCCTCTAGGATCAAGTAGAAACTCTTTTTTTAAAGCCCTTTTTAGAATCTCAACCCATGTTTGAGCTTAATTATGCATTGTTTCTTTTCTTGCACTTTATGGTCCAGCCAAAGCCTTCTGTGAGGAATGCAGATTCCTCTCACCTGGTCCTCTATTTCTCCTCTCTGTGCCTTTTCTCTGGCAATCTTCATTTTTTCCCCATAGAATCCCCTTTCTCCTACAAAACACAGCTCACTCATCACATTCTACACAGTCCCTTTCCTGATTCCTCACTAAATGCTAGTGCTGACCCTTATTTTTTTAATATATTCATATACAGATATATAATTTCATGTTGTCTCCTCCAATTGAATGGATGCTTCCTAGGAGCAAGGATTGTTCCTTTTTTTTTTTTTTTTGGTCTTTGTGTCCCTTGTACCTAGCACAGTGCTTATTGATTGATAGCCATGCAAATATAAGTTTTCTGCCTGCCATGTGCTTGGAGCTGACATTCCCACTGGGGGTGCGAAGGGAAAAGAAACCTCTTTTTCCTCCTTGATCAAAGTCTGAAGGAGAGGAAATCCTGGAAGAAGTCCCAAAGGAGAAAGTGGTGGGACTGGTTCATCTCAGCATCTCTTAGAGACCACTGGGTTGGCAGCTTCTCCTGATTCTGTGGCTAGTCACTTTAAAAAAATGTAAACCCCATCAATTGTGACTAATCACATGTTGCTGTGCCGTTTCAGCAAGGGACAACGTCGCTCAATCAGATTTAGTTTGCATGCCTCACTCTAGGGTTCACCCCTTACAGTTAATTAAAATGAATGGCATTTCATTTGAATTCCATAGGCTCCTGAACCTTGACAATGTCTCTATTAAAAAACTACGAACCTGAAACCCTCTTTAGAAAGAAAGGTAGTAATTTTAGTACTTTGGCCTTGAAGTTTAGTTTTAACTTGAAAATCATTTGTTCATTTCTGAGGTTAGTCTTATATAGCACTTTCTTAATAATTTGACTTAAAAATAAGTCTAAGGAAGCATATGTACCTTGTGATAGAGACCACGTTGGAATCTAGAAAGCAAAGTTTACGTTGTCCATTAAGAAATTGGAATGAACTAGTGCAATTTCAAAATAAGGATGGTTTTAACAGTTTGAAGAAAGTGGTTTGTTTTTTTTTATAGTGACTACTAAGTATACACTCAAAAAAAAAAAATAAAGAACCAAAGGTGGAGCGGGGAAAGTATTCACTTTCTCTATGGCTGGAGATTCCTGGAAAATAGAATGATTACTTTATCTCTTTGGGGTTGGTAAAAGGAAGAAACATAGAGCAGTCTTCTAGTATACACATCAGTTCTATGAAGATGTAAACCTGAACCTGATTCTGAGTGAATAAATGTTTCTAATTGTTGACAGACTCACAGATACCCATCAATTTGACTGGAGAAAATGCAAGGCAGTAAATGGTCCAGACTTATTAACTTTCTTAATTGAGCCAGGATATTTAGAAAAACGAAAATTCACAAATATTGTGTGGTTTTTTTTTCCATCAGAGGTCAGAAGTAGAGGGATGTGCATGTGTGTGTGTGTGTGTGTGTGTGTGTCTACAAGCAAGCTCATTGGCTACCAGAGAAATAGATTCTCTCTCTTTACTAGCTTCTATTTAAATGTGATTTTAGAACCATACATTTTTAACATTTTGGAACATGCATGTTGAAGAAGAAAAATTTATCACACAAAGTGAAGATTATAACCATGACATTCAGAAGGGGACTCTTGAACTTGATAAGAGTTACAACTAACCTTGTAAAAATTGCACATGAAAGTCTTTTTGTGTAGCTACAATCAAACGCACTTATACTTCTCTTTCCCCAGAGGAATAGTTGCTTTTATGGCACATTTTAAAGCTTTACTTAAAAAACACCCAATATCTTAAAACAAAATGTTGTACATTCCACCACCCTTCACCTACAATGTGTTTTCGTTTTTCTCAATCTTACTGCCAAATTTCTGGATACGATGCATGTCAATACACTGCATATGGAAGTTTTTATTCCACTCTTATTGCTCAAAATGTGCGGCAGCTCTCTCAGATCTCTATCATTTTCTGTGATCCATGATTGTACCCTGGTTTCTGAGTGGCAGGGGGGAAGGAAGATTTAGAATCTTAGAACGTCAGAGGTCGCGGGGATTTTAGAACATAGAACAGCTAATGTCAAAGAGTTGACAAGGGCTCGAGAACATAGGCAAAAAATGCCAGAAGTGGTGTGGCACTCTTAGAACCCACAGCATAAAATATCAGAAAATGAAAAGCCCTTTAGAACCTAGAAATAAAACCTGGAAGGGACAGCAAGATGGGGAACATCTGAGCTAGAATGGATCTTAGGAAATATTTAATCCCATCTGTCCGTGTTAGACAATTGAGAATTAGAGAGGGGAAGACCTTAGCCACCATTAGGAGTAGAGTTGGATCTGAAACCTCAATAACCTGACCCCAATCAGCCCTATTTTCTTCCATATTACCCTGTTGCCTCTGCAAAGATATGAGAAGGGTTTTTTTTTCCCAAATTTTTATTATTTGAACAATCCTTGGTTGTCATTCTTTTACTAGACACTATTTGGGAGTATCTTATTAGTGATTATGTCCATTTTTCTGATATACGGAAACTCTGCCTGATTAATAGCTAGGCAGAAGATCTCCACAGAAGATTCAAAAGCTTTAGTGAATTATTACAGCGTCGTTGTTGAAACTTGACAAATACTTTTGCTAGAATTTGTGGGGTCAGAGAAAGCTTTGTGCATTTGTTCACTGCTGCCTTTGTCCATGGATCACACTCTTGCCCCCAAGTTGTCTCTGATACCACACTCTTGCTTCCAAGTTGTCTCTGATACCACACTCTTGCCCAGGCACTTCCACATTTCCACATTCTCTCAATTTCTGTATTCAAAGAATTTTAAAAATTCTCTCTCCCCCATAATGTCCTTTGCCAATAACTTGAAGCAAAGTACTGATTTACTTTGAATACTGTTCTTTCTAAACACCTATCTCTTTTCTATTAGGTTTCTGAGCAGCTTATGCATCATGAGAGTAGGGAATAACTTTGGACAATATATATCTTTTTTCTGCTTCCCTTGGTAATGGTAATCAGAGAATCAAAAGATGGTTGATGCTGTATATCTGTGAATTATGGAACAATATAATCTCTTAAAATGTGAGTGACCCAAAATATAATGGAAATACTATAATAGCTAATGTTTATACGGTGCACAGTGCTAAACACTTTCCAATTAGTGTCTCATTGGATCCTCACAACAACCTCGAAGGTAGGTGCTATTTTCCCTATTTTACATATGAGGAAAATGAGGCAAACAGGTTAAATGACTTGCCTAGGGGTCACACAGCTTGTAAATGCCTGAGGCCCAGTTTGAATTTAGATCTTCCTGACTTGGAGCTTGGTGATCCATCCACTGTGACACCTAGCTGCCCTACCATATGGTGTTGGTCATGAATGACCAACTTGTATCCAATGATGACTTGTATCGAAGAAAGTAGAATATGGGATATTTTCCAGGAAATGTAGGGTCATAAAAGGAAATGAACTGATCATGGAATGATATGGAAAGGTAGCAAATGGAGAGTCCAAGTACTTTACTGGTACTATGGAATATTGAATGAGCTAGAAGAAGGAATCTATAGCTCCGAGTAGAGGTTGTCTATAGGATGGAAGGGAGGGAGGACATAAGCAAAAATTACACGGTGTAGAATATGATGGTATAGATGTGCTGTGATATGCCCTGTTGTGAGGTGTGCCTACATATATGATTTCATGGCTCCATGGAGGCAGCATACTATGGTGGAGAGGCACCCAATTGTGAATCAGACAACCTTGCTTCATATATCCTGCTTCTGAGCTTACTTTGTGCCTCAGTGATCTTGGGCAAGGTCATGTAACTTCTTGGGACCTCAGTTCTCTATCTGTAAAATAATTGGGTTCCATTAGATAGATGGGCCTTTCCATCTCTAAACCTGTGATAACTCTCAAATATTGAAGTATTTAAATTATGAAAGCAAATGTAAGCACACTTCAAACCTTGTTTCAATTTAAGTTTCTTTTTTTTCTACTTTTTTCTTTGCGTAGAAGGAAATGGGCAGGGGGAGACAGTGGTCAAAGGGAAAAAGCACTTGACTTTGGGTTAAACGCACTGGGTTTGATTACTGGTTTTACCCCTTGCTGTATGGCCTTGGGCAAGTTACTTTAACCTCGTGAGCCTCAATTTTCTCATACTATAAAAATAGAGATAATTATATTTGCACTACTTAGATTCCAGAGATTCTAAGAATCCCCAATGGTCAGGAGAGAGAACATTCTAGGAATGGAGGAAAGCCAATGAAAAGGCACAGAGATGATGAGTGAGTGAAACAGTATCATATAGGAAGAACCGGCCAGTGTGGCTGAACATAATATGTGGGGAAGGGGAGAAATGTATGAGAAGACTGGAAAGATAGGAAGGAGCCTCATGGTAAAAAGTTTTAAGGGGCATGCAAATTTGATACTAGAGGTAATAGAGAACCCTTGGAGTTTATTGTATGGGAGTGACATGGTCAGGTCTGTGCTTTAGCAAAAACACTTTAGTGGCTATATGGAGGATAGATGGCAGTAGGGAGAGACTTGAAACAGAGACACCAGGCTTTTGCAGTGGTCCAGGTGAGAGGTGGTAAAGGCCTGAACTAGTAGTTCAGGAGAAAAGAATCGGCCCTAGCCTATAAGTGCCTATGAGGTCAGAGGGTCAGTGCCAGCAGAAGGAAGAGGAAATTTCCTCACCATGAGATCATAGATTGAATGTTAGAAGGGACCTCAGAGGTTATATTGTCTGGTCCTCTCATTTTATAGAAGGAATGAAAGAATATAAAGAAGAATTAGAAGAAAGGAAAGAGGGTATACCTAGAAAACAGATGCCTAAGGGGCTACTCAGTAACAGTACTGCCTCCCTCCCGAATTCCTTCTCTTGTCCCCGATTTCTCATATGCCTGCCTGATTTATGATCTGTCATATTACTTGTCACTCATTTCTTTGTTGGTGCCCTAGTCTTCTGATGTATTAGCTGCAAGTTCAGAAGAGGCAGGACCAAGAGTGCTTCATTTAAGAAGGTTACAGACTATAAGGTCTATGAAGGCAAAGACTGGATCATAGATCTCTGCCAGTACTCAGTACAGTCCTTAGACCACTGTTCTTAAGTGCTCAAGAATGTGCTTGTTGTAGTGAATGCAAAAGCAATGGCCATCATTCACCCACTCTACATTCTTGTGCTCCTAGCATTGGAGAGCTCCCTTTGGAGGTTTCATTGATTCTTCAAATCCCCGACTTTTGGCATGGGATTAGGATGGAGGAGAGAAGAGACCACACTCATTTTTGATTTACATATTTAGACTTCCCAGTTTCTGGAACATCTTTTTCTTCCTTTATTTGTAACAAAACAAATTGTATTTTTCTTAGTGGAAGAATCCAGCAAACCATCAATGAAACCTTAAAAGCATCTCCACTGAGACCTCCATTATCAAGTTCATCGGCATCTGAGAACAATTTTCCACTATTCATGGGAACAGTAGAAGATCTGAAGTGAGAAACAAACAAACAAAATCCCAGAGTCAGACTGGGAGAAAGAAAGCAGAGCGAGCGGAATATTATTTCAGTGAATCTTTCTTTTCACAAAGAAAAGTTTACTTTTCTCTCCTACATGATGTGAAAATCAAAATGTGAATTCATACCAGTGCCTGTCTGTTCTCCCCTAACACCTCTTTGAGCCCTAGCGCTTTTGCCAGCATCTGGGAGGTCTAATAAGAAACTCTTTAAATTCTGTGCATTCTTCCAGAAACCTAAAGGGTTTAATAAGGACTGATTTCAACTGAAAAACCCTCCCTTGCCACCCTCTCCCTACCCTCCAAATCAGCCCAGTTTCTACACGGGTAATCTTCACCTAGAATACTATACTTTGAACAAAACATTCTTAATGTGTTTTTCAAGCAATGAAACTAAATCTGTAATTTATTTTTTAGTTAATTGGCAATTAATAGACCTTAACATCTTTTCCAGGAAACAAGTTAGTGTATAATATTTAAGGATGTCTTAACTGTCTTCTAATGTTATATTTTATGGAGTTAGTTTAGCAGTATCTGTAAAAGATGGTGCTAGGCAAAAAGTAAAAAAAAAGAAGGAAAAGTATACAGTTGAGAAGGAGTTATTTTAAACTCCTTTTAAGAAAGCTAAGCACAGATTAATTGCATTTTCCAAACTTGGTCCTTCCTTGAAAAGAGATGTTGAAACACACTTCTCACCTCTTGATTAGAGGTTGGGGACAGTATATGCCACTGGTTATTGTCATTTTCTACCTTTCTTTTGTAACAAGGGAGGATTTAATGATAGGGGATATATTGAGAATGACTGGTGAAACAGAAGGCACTTATAAAACTTATTTGAAAATTCCAGTAAGATTAAATGGCAAATATGGCCAATGTCTGAGGAAAAATCTAGGAAATCATCGAGGAGACTGAAGTACAATTTGACATGTTGCACACAACAAAGCGATGAGGTAATGTCATTTTTTTCTTCAGCTGAAGTGACTGTTAAACTCAGAAACCAGCCTTCTGCCTTTTTTTGGGGGGGGGGCGGGTGTCTCATAACAGTGACATCAGTATCTAAGAATCAAGCACTTATTTAAAGCTATTTATGGTACTTGGAGGAATAAAGTTGAGTGAAATAAAACGTTTGCTCTAATGTTGTTTCAGTGTTTTACAGAATTTTTCATTTTGAAGGACAGTGTAATAAGCATGGTTTTGGGGGTGGAGTGGGGGAAGCTTCCTGAAGGCCGAGGGAAAATCCTTGATTTATCCAGGAGAGTACCACAAATCATAATTTTCGTGGGTTTCTATCAGCAGATATTATTCTGTGGGTGATGTAGCAAGTGGTAGACTTTTGGAAAAATCTGAAATTGTTAAGCATCAAGGTGTAAAACATGCAGAGATGAGATACCAAGTAGAATTTCTAAGAGTAAAGTAAATGATCCAAAAAAAGGAAAGGGGGTCCTCCTATTTGAATTAGGAACCAGATCATCAACCCTTGCTTGCCTCCTGAATTCCTACAGCTTCTTGTCAAGGAATCTCACTGGTCTCTTTGACAGCAGCCGAGTCTTGTGAGAGAAAAATGACCATATTTCATGAGGAATAGGGCTGAACTTAGAGGCAGGACCACAGGTGGATGGGATAGAGAAAGAGAAGAGAACTGACTCTGAGACAGGGCCCCAGGCTACGGTGGTAGGGCAAGAGCCTTGGGGAAACTTTACTTAGGGGGACTTAGGCAAGGAATGTTATTTGGCAGCAAGCCTGAAACTGGAAAGTGTCTTTCCTTGGGCAGCCTCCAAGTTTCTCCTGCATAGCAGCATAGCAAACTTCTAAATCCCGGCTTGTGCCTTTCATGCAGAAAGTGATTAATACATGTTTGTTGAATGAATAAATGAATAACTTCCCTTGTTCAACTAGTATATATGTCTGCATATACATTAATATGCAACTTAGCTGTGATAATTAGCAAAGCAGCTCAAGGCTTATCATGAAAACAAGGCTACATTCTTGTATGACACATGAAAGAGTCTCTGAAAAAACAATTTAAGAGGTCTTTGATGGTCATCCATTTGAAAGGAGATAGGTGGCGGTAATGTCCTGGTTTTTGATCCTTAGATTTTCTAGATCTTATTAAGAAATCTTCTACAGGTCAGACAAGGAATTACATATACAATTTTCAGGATGATTACAGGGACAAAGAAGCAGGGGCACGTGCTACCCGAGTTAGTGGATGATATATGATATTTTTCTCTTTCTGGACTCAACCCAACCTTAATTCACCAGCTAAGCTTTGAGCCAAGTGGGTATGAAGAGTCTTTTATGCTCCCAGTTAGGGATAACTTGACCTCAGAAATGCCAGGTCTGGATCATTCTGATTGATCTCTCTTTGCACACAGAGGGATATTATTTATTTGTGCCTCTGCCACCACATTCCCAACTTCATCCACATGCACAGCAAATGAAATCCTCTTCCATTGTGGAGCTCTACTTGAACTTTGAAGGGGGAAGGTCAAGGTTTCAAGAGGAAAGGGCTATATGATGTCAGTCAGTAAATGTTTATTAAGTGCACTTTGTGGAAGAATTAGTTTTTGAGGATAGGACTATCATGCCAAATTCTGTGCATAAAATTAATTATCCTGGAAATGGTTTGAAGGACATTTTGGAGAGGGCTGAGAAGAAAGGCAGAAAGGCATATTACTAGTCAATGGCAATATTCGAGATGTGGCAATGAATTCTTGGGTAGGGAAATTTAAAAAAATCAATCAACAAGCATTTTTTAAGCACCTATTATATATGCCAAACACTGTGCTAGATGCTGGAGATACTAAGGCAAAAATGAAAACAGTCCTTGCTCTCCTGGAGTTTCTACTCTACGGCAGGAGCTTACAGATGTGAGAGATAGATGTGGAGGTTTTTTTTTTTTTTTAACAGGATATAGATTTTTATGTGAAAGATGATCACTTTCTTTTCCTATTTTCCACATGTAATATTTCATTCTCACTGTGTCCCATTGCCCCCGTGAACAATAACTCAGGAGCCCAAGGTCCAGAGGTCTTTCTTTCATAGAGAATACATGTCATCATTATATAATGAAAGAGTACCAAATGTGGAGTTAAGTGACTTCAGCTCGAATTCTATCTCATGTCTTGCTAATTGTGTGACCTTGAACAAGCCATTTAGCTTCTGTGAGCCCCATTATTAGAGGGACAATTATACACATACTTCTTACTCCTTAGAATTGTGAGAAAAGCACTCTGCAAACCTCAAAGCACTCTATAAATTTGAGTTATTATTTCTAACATCATCATGACGACATTTGGCATGCCTTGTTTATGTGGCTCATCCAACGTAAATAACAACGCTTCTTCTGAGTAAGTTTAGACATGGGTTTTTATTACGAAACAGAAGATAGACTTGGAGGGATTTGTGAAGCATTGTTGTCTGATTTCATTTGAAATTCAGTGTACCAGATTTCTTAAGAGTAGAATAAGTTCATGAGATCCCTGGCTTCTGGAGGATACTAAAAGGTCATGGTTAGATCAAGCATATTATAGTTGACACAAACTTCAGAATGCAAGAAAGGAAAATTCCTGCTGTTATTCCTTCTACACATGGTGTCAACATAGATTGTGATCATGTTCTATCCCTAGTGGTTCAGTACTTCAAGGATATGTAATTTCATCTGTGTGGCTATTCCCTTCACTGACTCAGATTGAAACTCTCCCCACCCTTGAGTAAATGGTTTTTGAGAGTGGCCAAAAATCCCCCAACAATCCCCAAACCAAAAAACAAAAACCCTCATTCTGTCAGCAACCTGGTGATGAATCTTTCTTAACTTACTTAGTTCAGAGTACAATAAACATACCTGCACAAGAAACATAGAGTGCATCATGGCATACTTTGAAACCCAGTTGATACTCCCGACTCGTTCCCCAAGATTCTGGACTTATGTGGATTAGGTTTGATTCTGGATTTGGCCGATCCCCAAAAGGTCCTTATCTCTTTTTCTGTGGAGCCTCATCGAGAGTTTTTTCTTAGAAAAATCTCAAAATATAAATTGGGTAGAACCCATGTTTGGTTTTCCCCAGTTGTGACTCCTACAAAGGCACTCAGTGTACTAAATACAGGGCAATTTTTTATTTTATCCCACATAAAATGCAAAAGATGAAAAGAAGTGTTAGGAAACCGGAAAAAAGATACACTTTCCAAGACTTCCAGTGTCACCAAGTGGTTCAGATTACCCCTACAAGGCAAATATTCTTTGAGACTTCTCAACAAACACTCTCCTTCCCATTAGGAGATTCTTATTCTGTTTTGTTGTTCAGACTTTTTCAGTCTTGTCTGACTCTTTGTGATCCTATTTGGTGTTTTCTTGGCAAAGATACTGGATTGGTTTGCCATTTCCTTCTCTAGATCATTCTACAGGTGAGGAATTGAGGTAGACAGGGTTAAGTGATTTGCACAGGGTCAAGTAATAAGAGGTCATATAATAAACATCTGAGGCCAGATGTGAGCTCAGAAAGATGTCTTCCTGACTCCAGGCCCAGCACTCTTATCCATTGTGCCACCTAGCTGCCCTCAATTCCCGTTAGGCATTGTCTAAATGATTCATCGCCTTTGTGCTCCAAATTAGAAGGCTATGTGGGAACTATGTGGATTATTGTCTTCTTTCTCCAAGGAACATGTTGCACCAGGAATTTTTATTTTCTCTTGGGAACGGGTTCTTAAATTTTTGAGTGTCACATATTCCTTTGATGTAGTATGGAAAGCCTGGGGAACTTTTCTTAGAGTAATTTTTAAAAGATGCATAAGTAAAATACATAGTTACAAAAGAAACTAATCATATTGAAATATAATTATGAAAATATTAAAAAGCAAGCTCCCTGACCCCAAGCTGAGAACCCCTGCTCTAGAAAGTTCGATTCTCACATTGTTGAATTTGAGAACTCTTTAAAATGGAGCTTACCTAGAAGGCAGCTCACAAAACTGGTGCTGCTCAGAAAATTCTTCTGGATAGGAGGCTAGATTCCAATATTATACTGCCCAGGGAATTGAACATTCCTCTCCTTTCCAAAGGAGTTACGTTTCATGAACATTGTGAATGAACTTTTCATGTAAACATGTGTCTACCCTCTTACCTTTACTTCTGCCTCAAATTTCCATGAATACTTCGTTGAACTTTTCATGGAAACACGTGTCTACCCTCTTACCTTTACTTCTGCCTCAAATTTCCACGAATGCTTCGTTTTCACCTCATTTTTATACTAAAGGGATGGCTTCTCCAATCAGGCAAAGGCTATAACAGGCCATCTTTCAGAATTTATCTATCCCCTTGGGTCTCTGTTAGTTGAATCATCTTGAGTTCCTGTGGACTTGACATCAAGGCACCCATGGGCATGCCCATATTGCATGGGGAGGGCAATACTTACAGCTAGCGTTTATGTAGCTCTTTAAGCTTATCTCATTTGATCCTCCTAACAACCCTAGAAAGTAGGTGCCATTTATCCCCATTTTACAGATGAGGAATCTTAGACTGAGAGAAATTAAGTGACTTGCTCAGGATTACCTAACTAGTAAGTGTTTGAAACCCGATCCAAACGGCAGCTTTTCATGATTCTCAGTTCTAGCGTTCTGTCCATTTTTAGATGTCTCTGTAAGCTCATCACGTTGATTGGAGAGCTCATCAAATTCATAGTGACTTCACAGTTCTATCAAGCATTAAACCAGCTCGGTAGAACTTGCTTTATCAAGTGCTTCACAGACATAATCTTAGAGAACCATGAGTTACCTCAATGCCGAGATGAGGCATCGGAGTACACAGTGATTAAACTAAAGCCTTATTAATTCAGTATAAATCGATATTTAATTATTAGCTACTTTAAGACAGCTATGTAACAATGAGGAGATATTGATATTAAAAAGATTTTTCAGCAGTCAATAATTTGAGATAATTGAAATTACATTTCAGTGATTTCTGTATATTTCAAGTGGCTCAGTGGATAGAATATTGGAGTCAAGAGGTCCTGAGTTCAAATCTACTCTTTCACATTTATGGGGTGTGTGGTCAAGTCATTTAACCTCTCTGTGCTTCAGTTTCTTTTTTTTTTAAATGGAGATAACAACACTTACTTCCAAGGGTTATTTTGAGGGTAGCATGAGATAATATTTGTAAAGTGCTTAGTAAACTGAAAAGTACCATACACCAGCTATATTAATATCTCTGTTTATTGTATCTCCCCCCTTCAAAGCATCCCAAATATCACTGCCATATTAATCAAATCAAGGTATCCCAGAGCTGGAAGAGACTCAGTAAGTCATCTAGGTCAACGTCATCCTTGATGGATGAATTTCCTCTGCCAGATGCTGGGACAGCACATTATTTTAGGCACAGTATTCATTACATGTTTGTTGAATAAATAAGAAGAATGCAATGAATCCCCAACCAAATAAGTGGACATGCAGTGACTGCTTGAAGACTTTTGATGATGTATTTACTGCTTCGATTTTGGCAATCCCTATAATAAAGTTACTTCCTTATAACTTCTACCCATTGAACCTAGTCCTGCTAGGATAGGATGCCTAACCCATCTTTCACCAGATAGCCCTTCATATGCCTAAGGATCATTTTTGTGGACCCCTGTAAGTCTTTCAAAAACTTGAAGAAGTCAGAAGTCATATCTTCTAAGCACCTTTTGCCCTCTAGTCCTCTCCACTGTCCCCCAAATCTTCTTTACGTTGGTTAAACATCCCTAGTTATTTAAACCGTTTGTCACATGACATAGTTTCAAATCCCTCTGTCATTCTTGTGGCCTTCCTCTAGAAGCATTTGTTTGTTAATGTAAAATATGGTCTCCAAGATGAAATTCTAGGTATGTTCTGATCAGCCCAGATTACTGCTCCCTTTTTCTGGACATTCTTCTTCTGTTAATGCAGCCTAAGATTTCATCAGTTTGCTGATAGACAAATCATACTATTGCCTCAGGTTGAATGAGCATTTCATGCAAATCTGTTTTTTTTAAATGTGAAAAGTTGTTTTGATGATTTTTAAGAGCAGAATTTTACATGTATCTCTATTAAGTTTCATGTCAATTGTCAAGTTTGTCTAGTTTGTCAAGAACTTTTTGGGTAATGATTCTGTCATCCAACCAATTAGCTGTTCTTTCTAGATTTTTATCATCCACAGATCTGACAAAGACATCATTTATGTTTTAATTCAAGTCAGCAAGAATATCTTGATCAAAGTTATACTGACAAGGCTTTTCTCCAGATTGATATATAGATGAATGAAATGGTTTGGGAACTTTTTGTTGAATTCGCTCACAAACCTATCCCACATTTTCCCCTCTCTTTCACAGATATTAGGAGATATTTTGTTAGTTTCTTTGCCTAATTACAGATATACAATAAGGGACAGAACAAGGGAGCAATAACTACATGGAGTACATGTAAATTGCCTCAGCATCATTCCTGAGTGGACAACACCAACCAAGAAGCCACATGCAATCACAGATAGAGATGATTTTCTAAGGGCAGAGGTGGACAATTCTTACCATTTCTCATGCACTATCTCATAAGATTAGTCAGCCCTCAGATCTCATTGTGATGGTTGCTTCTCAGGGTAACTTTTAAGGTAGAAAACCCAAGGTAGACAATCAGTGCCTTTAAAATGATGCCCAGTTTGCCCAGTGGAAACCTTAAGATACTCGTCAGGATGATAGAAGTATTTGCTGACGTAAATAAAAAGAATCTTACCCTCTGCAACAAGGACATCCTTGGTCAACAAGCCCACAGTCTTAGGCATTTATTGACAAACCTATCAATGCCTCTGAAAATGGAATAGTTATGACTAGAATATCATCAGATTTTGGTACCAAGGGACTCAATGAGCAAACAGAAAAAAAGTATTAAGAGGGTCTACTCTGGGTCAGGCATTGTTCTAGACTCGAGAGATAACAAGTAATAGTAATACTAATTATAAGTAGAATTTATGTAGGGCTTTAAGCTTTACAGAGCACTTTACAAATCTGGTATTTTATCCTTGCAACTACTCTGGGAGGTAGATGTTATTATTTTCCCCATTTTTTGAGATGAGTTAACTGAGGTCCAGAGAGGTTATGTGATTTGCCCAAGGTCATAGCTTGTAAATGTCCATGGGTAGATTTGAACTTAGACCTTCCTGACTTTAGGTCTAGTATTCTAGACCTAAACTGTGCCACCTGGCAAGAAGGTCCTTTCTCGCAATGAGCTTACATTCTACAAGTGGAAATAAAAACCCTCCACAAATACAAAGTTAATAATTAAAAAAATACATATTAGATACAAAGTTAATAATTAAAAAATACATATTAGCTAAATATGAGGTAATTTGGGAGGGAGGACACTAGCAGTTGGGGAGGGAGATCAGGAAAGACTTCATGCAGAGGAAGAGCTACTAGATGAGGCAGAAGTAAGGAGAGAATAAATTCCAGGTGTGAGACTGACCAGTGCAAAGACAGGGAGACAGGAGAATGGAGTGTTGTATGTGAGGAACATAGACCAGGTCAGTTTGGCTAGATCACACCCTATATAAGGGAGACTAATGTCCAATAAGACTTGAAAGTTAGGTTGGGGTCAGGTTTTATAGGGCTTTCAAAATAAACAGAGGAGTTGATTCTAGAGGCAATAAGAAACCACTGCTGTTGAGTAGGTAGGAAAGTCACGTGGCCAGTGCTACCTTAAAAATTATTTTGGTAGCTGTAATATGGACTGGAGTGGTGAGGTATTTGAGTCAGGGAGTTCACTTAGGAGGCTATTGGAATAGTCTAAGTGAGAAGTGATGAGGTATTAAACTAAGTAAGATGGTAGTTATGAGTAGAGGTAAAGGGTTAGGTGCATGAGACATGGAAGGTAGAGGTGGCAAGGTTTGGAAACTGAATGGATGGGATAGGTGAGGTAAGTGAGGATTCCAGGATAAAACTGAAATTATAGACCTGAGACATCAGAAGGAAGATGGTGCCTTCAACAGAAATGGGGAATTTTGGAAAAAAGGAGTTTAGGATGAAAGAAAATGAGTTCAGTTTTAAACATGTTGAGTTTAAAATGTCTCTGGGTCATGCATTTTGAATGTTCCATATTGATGGTGTGAGACTGATGTGAAGCTTGGGGGAGAGATCAGGGTTGGATGTAGAGACCTGGCAGTCACCTCATAGACCCCATGGGAGCTGATAAGGTAACTGTGAGAGTATAATAGAGGGAGAAGAAGAGGACCCAGCGCAGAACCTTGGGAAATACCCATAGTTAGGGGACATGATAGCATGATGACTCAGCAAAGAAAACTGAGAAGTGCTAGTCAGACAAGTGATTTAGGAGGGAATGATATCACAAATACCCAGAGAAGAGAGGGAGTATCCAGGAGGAGGCTAATCAGCAGTGGCGAATACAAGACATATTGAGATGGATGTAGACTGGTGCTCTATCTCCAGATTGCACAATCAGATCATTGGGAACATTGGACAGAGTGGTTTCAGTTGAGTGATGAGGTCAGAAGCCAGATTGCAAAGGGTTAAAGACTGAGTGAAATGGAGGGGGAAGTCGGGGCAGTTTCCTCATGTATAAAATGAGGGAGTTGGAATCGACAATTTAAACTTTAAACCTCTGATTCTACTCTCCTGGTGCAAACATAGGTCATCCTTTCCCTGCAAATCTGATTTTCATAAAACCTTAATGTAACCTATATTTACTGTCATTTTTCAGTGTAAAACTGGTATTTTTTTTAATAAAGGAGTTTTCATTGTAGGAGTGGGACCTGTATTCAGACCAAAGGGCAAGGTAATTCAAACAACTGGTCATTTCATAGCAGATTAAAGAAAGGGAGGGAAAGCGCACAAGGCAATTTGTCTTCTCTATGCTTCCTATCACAGAGCTTGTAATGGGAGAGCCACAGTCATTTTTTTTCTAGCTCCTTTGGTGGTAGGGAGATGAGAAGTTAAAAAAAATCAAGAGAGCAGATGACAGAGGAGGACTGGACTTATGGGGTTAACTTATCTCTACAAAGGGATTTGTGGTGTGGCAGCTGCCCGCTCCTCAGCTTTACTAAGCATTTGCCCTTTCAAGTCATCGTTTTTCTTCTCTTGAAGAATCTAAGCAACTTGAGGGTAGGGACTGTTCATTGATTTTATCTTTGTGTAACCATTTCCTAGCACTAGGGGTACTGCATGTAATACATTTAGTTATTCATTTATTCATATATCTAATGAACATTTATTTAACATTTGAACATGTAATACATTTTCCTGAATTAAAATGAATCTTGAGCATTCTTCTAATTTGTCAGTCTAGTAATACTAAAGAAAAAAGAAAAAAATACTGTTTTCATTAAAATCCATCATTTAACTTTTGAAATCCTCTTTTAAAATAACAAGATATGTGTTTGATTATTTCCATTGTTTTCCTCCTTGACCAGAGTAAACTGATATTAAAGTTTCTTTCTCACAAGCCATGGAGACTTTAAGGCAGGATTTCTTAACTTTTTTATGTGTCATGGACCCCTTTTGCAGGTCTGATCAAGTCTGTGCATACCTTCTTAGAGCAATATTTTTAAGTGAATAAAAGAAAATAAATAGAAATCAATTACAATGAAAGGCAATTATGAAAATATGTTAAAAAAAAGTACATGAACCCTAGGTTAAGAATCTCTGTGTTAAGGGTTGACTGAGCACTCTTTCCGCAGACTGTGGCTGGGGATCACTGTTACTGGTAAGACTTGCCTCCTGCCCTTAGGTGAGGAAGCTCCTCGTCCCCTGATCTGGGAAGGAGGAAATCTCAGGGAATGTGGAGTTGATATTACCATGATGGCAATTCCATCATCTCAGATTTATCTGAAAAATCTGTCCATCCAAGAAGGGACTTGAGTGATTGTGACACATCTTTCACAATTAAGCTTATCCTGTATCCTTGGGGAAGATGCCCCAACAATAATAGTCTCCACAGTAGACCATGACAGAACTTGAATCATGGGATTTAAACTAGAAGGAAGTTTAGAAACATTTTATAGAGGAGGAAAACCAAGTGCATAATGGATTCCTGATTCGGGTCACAAAAGTGGCATGGAAGCAAACTACAGTAGTGATAGGGAGATCTCAACTCTGAATATTTGCTAGAAATCTCATTCGACTAAAAGGAGAAAATGCAGACAGCCACAGTGGAACTTGCTGCAAGTTTTTTGGAGCCTTACCAAGATTAGGAAAGGTCCAGCTCACGTCCTCTGTCTTTCTAAGCTCCTTTTCTTCTGTACACCCCCCTCTCCTGAATGTGTTGCTGTTGTTATTGTCTCGTAGGTGTAGTCAGGGTGTATATTTTTGTCCTGTTATATTTTCTTCACTCTGCATCACATCATATGCCTTCCTGTACTTTCTTGTTTTCTTCATTTTCAGTTAATTATGGTACGGTCATATTCTATTGTATTCATATATCGTATTTTGTTTAGCAAGCTCCCAAATGTTGGACATGTGGGCTGTTTCCTAACTTTTGCCGTTGTGAAAAATGGTACTATGAATATATATTTTTTTACAAATAGGTCTTTTTTCTCCTGTCTTCAATAACATCCTTAAAGTATAGACCTAGTAATGGAATCCTTTTTAAAGTTATAAAAATACCAATGCACACTTCAGACAGCGGGGTGATAGTGTATTAGTTTTTCCACTGTATTGCCAACATTGAATTTTACCATTTAAAAAATTTTTGCTATTAAATTGTATGTAAAGTGATATTTTAGAATTCTGAATTCATATTTTCTCCAGTTGAGATATTTGAAGGCTTTTAGGTAGTTATTGATAGATTATGTTGTTTTCTTTTGAAAACTGCCTATTTATTTCCTTTGATCACTTGTCCTCTAGGGAATAAAGCTTACTTATTTGTAAAGCTGTAGTGATTCTTTTACAGATCCTGGATAGCACAGAGTTTTAGACTGAAGTTGTTAAGTTTTGTTGGGTTTTTTTTTTGCATTTATTCTGGATGTGTTTTTTTGTTGTTGAGGAGTGTTATTTTTGCACAACAAAATCTATTTTAATAGTTTATCATAATTTCTTCTTCTTTATCTGCTTTTCCATAAATGCAACAGATATGATTGAATTTTTCCTGTTTCTATTATTTTAAAAATGTGTGGTTATTCATCCATTTTGAGTTCATTATAGTATATGGTATAAGTTATGGTTCTAAACTCATTTTTTTTTGCCACACTAAGATGCAATTTTCCTATCTGTGTGGATTAATATTTACCTTCCTCATTGTTTTATGAATATAATCATTACATGAAGGTTACAGTACAATGGAAGAGGCAATAGTTATATACATATATATCTATAAACAAATATGTATATGGGGCACATATAAAATGGGAGAGATAAGAGATATAAAAAGAATAAGTACAAACAAAACAAAATTGTTAAATACAAAATAGTTTGAAAGGGAGAATGCTATTAGTGAAGGGGATCAGGAAAGGCTTCATGTAGAAGGTGGTATCTGAGAATCGTCTTGAAGGAAGAGATGGATGGTGTGAGGGAAAGGAGAGGAGGTATATATGCCAGGCGTGGGAGATAGCGGGCAAAGGCACAGAGGTAGGAGATTGTTTTTATTTCACTTAAAGTTGTTTTTATGGATATCTTTATATAGATCTTATATATAATTTGGTTGTTTTTATTTCACTTAAAGTTGTTTTTATGGATATCTTTATATAGATCTTATATATAATTTGGTAACTTGCTTCCCAAATATTTGATATTGAGAGATTTTAATCATCATTTAAAGTAATTTTTCTGTATTATAAGGTATTATATTATTATAAGTGTGTTATAGGTTTTATTAGTAATTATAAAGCCAATCAGGTGCTTCCGCCTCCTCTTTTCTCATTCTTTCTTAACTTTCTAACAGTTACTTCATCCTTGCCCTGAAATGGTTTCCCTAAAGTTCTCAGTGATCTCCTAGTCACTCAGTCCAATGGCCTTTTCCCCATCAAACTATTTGACTTCTCAGAAGCCTTAGCCACTATTGATCATTTCTTGTTGATATTCTCTCCTCTCTAGGTTTTTGGGACACATCTTTCTCCTGGTTCTCCTCCTATCTGCTGACTCCTTCTTAGTATACTTTATGAGATCTGCATCAAAGCGAGGTCTGGTAACCATTAATATCTTACAGGGCTTGTCCTCTCTTACCAGAGCCCTTATCCTTGGCATCTTCCTTTCTCTTTGACTGCCTCTATTTCTTAATTTCCCTGACTTTCTCCAAAACTCATCTCATCTTCTATAGGAGGCCTTTTCCATTTCCACATCCCTCCTCTGTCCTAGTGTCTTTGCTTTTCAGATTACCTTCTGCCTCTTCTATATGTAGGTACCTCATTATTTGCATGTTGTCTCCCTGTTATAATGTAAAAGCCTTCAGGACAAGACGATTTTTGCCTTTCTTTGTACCTTTATAATAGCAAGCAAAGTAGGATCTTCTGCTGCTTTTTAGTATAATCAAGTGCCTCTGATGGAATAATGTGATGAAAGAAGATTTTCCCCACCCACTAAGGGACCTGGGAAGATTTGTAGGAAGGACCAAACCTTTTGTTAATAAGGCACCGGTTCTCAAGAGTTGGGATACTCTCTGGCTCTGAAAAATGTACAAATGTCCTGAGGTGAGGTTTACTTTGGGGCTTAGTATTTGAAAGAAGCTTTGTGTGCCAGATTTGACTCTGGGAAGCAGCCACCCCCTCTTTGAAAACCTAGATGTTGGTGCTTCCCTCTCAGGTAACCACAACTATGTATAGATGGTCAGGCAGTTGTATCTGTCTGTTGATTTGTGATGTATGTATTGCTTGCTGTCAGATGGTTTGGAAGTGTTGTCTGTTTATTTAGATATCTCCGTATTTTCCCTGAAGTTCAGGGTGCTTTTCCCCCTGAACTAAGTGAATGATACATGTGCTTAATTAAAGTGATTGTTGACCACTTGAAAGTTGCTTTCCTCTTAGAAATGCAAATCTAAGTACCTGTGATAGCAGGCCCTCCTGTGTATGTCCAGGTGCTTACTGATACAACCTTCACTATTTAGTCTAGTGGTGTACACTTAAATACATGTTGACTGATAGTATTACATGTGTTACATGTGTTTTTCATTCTTTTACAGGAGCTGGCACAAATTCTTAGTCACAGGAAAGAAAAAAATAGGTTTCAGAGTCTTTAAATGAATGAGCCTCGTGGTTTTATATTGCAATTACAATTGTACAATGCATTGATTCAACTGCTAGTGATACTAACTTCTCATAATAGAGACATGAATATCCAGAAGTATTTTTTTCCTGTCTTGACTGGAAATACTTTTCCAGAAAAGAAATTTCTATGAAATAAATGGTTTTATTTAGATGGCATATTAAAATATTTGTTAGTTAAAAAAATTTACTTGTATGGTTTTGGGGATAGATTATTGGTAGGTATAAGCATGGTTTGGAGGAGAAGACAAGATTGAAACAAGAAATGAAGGCACTGAGTTGGTGTCCTGTCTTCAGTGTTGCTAAATGTAGATTATAGGGATGCTAAGATGTGACTGTCAAAGGCCTGCCTATGTATGGCTTTCTGGACCCCCAGAAAACCCTCAGATGTAATGATGGATGTCCTAGTAACACTGTCCTCATTGATTTCTAAGTAGAGGACCCTATGGAACGCAGCTCTTTGGGTTGCTATGGATCCTGAAAAATTTATTAAAATTCTGCTTTCAGCTTCTTTAATGAGGCTTTCTCATTCCAAACGAGGCAGGCTTGATGTTTAATAATAATAAATAAAAACATTGTCAGGCACCAGTGCTTCATCTGTCTCTTTTGTAATGTCATTCTCAGGGCCTGATGACTTAAAACGAATTCCAAGGGAGGTTCAGAATACAAATGGTCCTATACAAGGAAACTTGGAACTCATAAAAAAGATAGTAAAGTTAGTCAGTTGATAGAAAATTCAAAACAAATTGTCATCAGAAGTATAATGGAAACAGATCCAGAGGAAAGTGAGGTCCCAGAGGAATGGAACACTGTCTTCTCAACCAGTAAGGTCTCTTGGGATTTTATGGTACTCTTATCTGGATCCAGCAAGACCAGGCATTGGGTACAGAGGGCAAAGGACTTGGGGATTGATTCTGATTCATGCTCGTTGGAAGGAGAAAAGACTTCTGGGGGCAGTTGATACTCAAACTCCTCCATACTGGTGAGAAAAGGGAATTGGGTCTATTATTGCTGGCCTTACTCTAACAGGGAGACTCAGTTTCCCCATCAGGAATTCGTGAGCTTCTCTGGGGTGAGGGGGTTGATGAAGTTCCTATATTCCTTACATTTGAAGGCCATAAGGTACCTTGCCTTTTGCCAACTTGCCCTGTGATCTTCTAGAGTTACTGGCATAACTTTCTTTTCCTCCATGTTCTTGGAAGTCATGGGTATTATGATTAGGCAGAGAAGTTGTTTTGGAGTTGGTTGTTATCTGTCCAAATAGTTTAGAAGAAAGAGCCCTGGCCCAGGGTTTGGGATACTTGGTCCCTACTTTGGCTCTGCTGTGATTTAGCTTGGTCGAGTCACTTCTGGGACTCTTATTTCCTCATCTGTAAAATGAGAAAGTTGGACCTCTGTGGTGCTTTTTTTTTTTTTTTTGTAACATGCTCAGATTCTGGTATAGATTCAGTTTTTAGATTTGAGTACTATTGAATTTGTCAAGATGTCATTCTCTACACCTCCTTTTCCTATTACTCCAGACAGTTTTCTTCTCTCTCTGCTTGATAGGTTTAAGAGGGAAAAATTCAAAACAATTAATCCAGTGTTCCTCCCATGAGGCATTGTTTTTCTTTTTTTAGGTCCTTTAGTTCGCTTTGAGTCACGGAGTTCTCAAAGTTTTGGGACTTCTCTGTAAGTTCTATCGTTATCAATACTATTAGTCATGTCAAGAAATACTTTGATTGCGCATATGATCCATATTCAAGACGAAGGGGCAAATGATAGTAGAGAAAGCTAGAAACAATCTTGAAATGCTTGATAACAAGAACTCAGACTGATTGGGCATTTTTAGGGGTTTTCAAAGAGTTTTCTGTAAAAATCCTGTGAGATAAATAGTACAAATACTGTTATCCCCATTTTACATCTGGGGAAACTGAGACTCAGAGAGATTATATGACTTGCCTAGGATCACGCAGGTAGCAAGTGTCAGAGCTGGGACCTGAACCTAGGTTTCTTGACCCCAGGTTCAGAGCTCTTTCCACCTTGTCATCAGTTATTGTAAAGGACCCATCGAGCCTTTAGAGGAAAAGATTGTGCAATGGAGATTAATAAATTAGTGGACTTCGTAGGTACACAAATCCATTTTTATGCCAAGTATTGCCATATGTATATTCCTTTTTTCCCCAATGGACATAGATGCAGTTATGACTAGTAAAATACAAATTAATTTATGAGTATTACTATATTCATAGTAGTTTTTTTGACATGTTTATATTACTAATAGTGCAGTTGTTTTATAGTGATATGGGAGTCTGTAAAACCTTGTTACACTAAAAAAGATTTGAAACCTATGTAATCAAGAATAGAAGGAATGAAGAAAATTGGGGAAAACTTTCGTAGAAAATCTTTCAGATAGGATGTGATTGGATTGGAATGTTTCTGTGGTGTAGGAAGTGATGAGCTGGTTGAGTTAAAAAAACGTGGAAAGACTTAGACATATGAAGGAAGATGCTATCTGCTTTCAGAGAAACAGATGATAGGAAGAAATAAGCATAGTATACTTACAAATATGTGTGAGTATATACACGTATGCACGTGTGTGCGTATGCTTAATTGTAGCCTTTGTTGGGGGGGGAAGGGGGTTGAAGGGAGAAAAATAAAGTAAAAAGTTTACAGCAGAGAAAAAAAGAAAACCTACAAGGAAGCAAAGAAAAGTTGAATAACTGAAAACAATGTGTAATATTTATTATGTAGATTTTTTTGAAATTGAGATTTATTGTTTTATATTGAATCCTCTCTTGTGTTCTGCTGTGTACATGGCAATGTTAATATTTTGCTTTCTAGTTTTGTTTAAATTTAAAATAAATCTAAAAATTTATTAAAAAAAAAAGATTTGAAAAGGCTGGGAACAATTGCACTGTGCTATGTTGCTAGTAGTAGTAGGGCATCTGGTTCAACGTAGTCCTGCTGAGGAGAGGAGGTTGTCAACCTCATTTTAAATACCTTAAGGATCAGTTATTATGAAAATTTTCTTTGTTTGACAATAATCTGTTCCTGGGCTGGATCACCTCTAAAGACAAGAAACTAGTCTTTCCTTTTGTTCTGTTGCTGTTGTCGTAGACACTCCATCACAAATATCTTATATTACACAGTTTGATATGGGGGAAAGAGCCCTGGTCATGGAACCAGAAGATGCATGTTTGACGACTCTGATACTCACTGGCTTTGTGACACCAGGGAAGTCATAAGCTAAGGTCTCACAGCCTCAATTTCCTCATCTGTACAATGGGGCTAATAATTCTTCCTATTTCACAGGATTGTTGTAAGAGAAATTCTCTGTAAACTTGAAACTGCTGTTTTATACATCAGTTATTATCTTAGCAATTAGTTTCACAAAAATATACGGATTTTCATTTTACGAATCTGAGAGTTTCATCACTGCCAAGCTATATTCAAACATAATAACAATCCACTTTTATTATATTTTAATATCATTGGAATAGAATAACATGATCCATTCCCTAATTTGCATGTGTGATGAACAAGCCATAACTATGTCTGAGTCTAGACCCCCAATCTAGACACTGTGTAGTCTCTTTCTGAAGTCACACTTTGGAATGGTGTACTTGAATTCATAGCCTTCAGTAACAGTTTGAATGAATTTAATTTAATTAGTACCCACTGTGAACCCTTTTCCTCCAACTAGTAACTGCTTTAATACTTTGTGGATAGGCCACTAGACACAGACTAGAGGAAGACCTAAGTCACTAGCTTTGTTTTTCTAGGCAAGCTATTTATTTTTTCTATGCCATAGTCTTTTCATCCATAAAATGAGGACAACTCATTAGGTGACTCTTAAGGTCCTCTTTTTATGTCTTCTCAGTAAATTAATTGCCACAGCTAAAAAAATTCTGTACCCTTTAATTAACCTTCTGCTGGTGATGATGACTGTCCCTGAACTGAGTTAGGTTGTTCTATGGATTGCCAATAAAGAGTCTGCTCCTCCCTTCCAAAAATTTAATCTTTCTAGCCTGATAGGACTTTCCAGGCCTTGAAGCTTTCAAGCATCCTCAGTTGGGCACCTGAGGAGAACGTTAATGGAGTAATTAATTTCTCTGCTTTTCTTTTTAGGCGCCATCGTTGTCCACATATGCCTACCAAGATTTATGAACAATCAGAGAATAGACCCCTTCATTCCGAGTACACAGAGAATTATGGTATACATGAGTGTTACCAACCAAGAGAATCCTTCAAGCCTAAGTCAGAATATCGCAAAGGGTCTGTACCAATGGAGGGCATCTCTACATCAAGGTAAGATAATATAAATAGCTTTTTTTGTAGGGGAAGAAATAATTAATACTAGGATTATGCTTTTGAAATGTCTTTATGGGATTCTACATATTACTAGGAAACCCTCACCTCTCCCATCCCTAATCTTTTAAAATGAGTTGGAGGTTGGTCAGACCTCCTGGTTGTCTTTAGCTATAGTATGGGATGGTAGTAGGAGACCTTGTCCCCACTGTATCCTGGGCCATCTCTAGTCTTCCTGATTGATATCTGGCCACTGGACGCAGATGGCTCTGGAGGAGAAAGTGAGGCTGGTAACTTTTCAAAGCCCTCCCTCACTCAAATCAAAGTTACTTGAAAGTTCTTACATCTCCCTGATATCATAGTCCTCTTTGAGAATGAAGGACAAACCACCACACAAGCTATAGAAATATCTCCTGAGAGAAGTCTGTTCAAAAAATGGAGAATATGCTTTGAAGGATGGGTTTGTAGAGGTTCTAATAATAATCTACTAATAAAAATACCTAATAGGGCATTTAAAATTTTCATGTGGTCTGGGTAGCAAAGGACCAGGTTTCTGGCTTAGGTCGAACAGTCCTGAGCTGGATTTTCTGTTTCTGCTGGGAGGAGTATCCTGAAAATGTCCTGCATCAAAGTCTATGTATTCTATAGGTTGGAAGTAGTAACAAAGTTCCTAAGAGAATTCTGGCTAAAAAACTATTGCTTTTGCAACATATTTTCCCTGTGTAGATTCAAAAATGGAAAGTCAGACAAATGAGGAAGGAGGAAACATGAGCCTGCTGAAGCCATGCAGTGTGATGTAGTGGTTGAGGCATTCCATTGAGGGTTGAAAGACCTGGATTCTAGACTCTTGGCTCTGATTCTTAACTAGCTGTAAGATTCTGGGAATTTTCTGCATCTCAATTTCTTCTTCTGTAAAGTAAGGATGGTATTTATACTCTCTGATTCACAGAGTTGTTATGAGGAAAGTACACTGTAAAATTGAAAGTGCTGTGTGCGCATCAGTATTGTGACAATTTTGGAGTGGGAGAAAGGACATCAAAACCGTAAGATATTTTGGGGATGGGGAGAGAAGAGCGCCCAAATTAGGGCAGCTCCAAGGGTTAGCCAGGAAATGAAGGGGGTTCAGCCTGCTTAAGATAATTCTGAATTTGATTACTTTCAGTTTGTTCTCATAAATTGTTTGAGGATTGGATTGAGAATGTTCAGCTCTGTGTTTGGAAACATTTAGTGACAACTAATTTTAGTGGCTCCTCTTTTGACCTTAGATCAGTTGGTAGAATAATTAACAGGGTCAGAACTCTTATTTTTCAAGGCTACCATAATGGATTCAGTCCAAAAAATAGTGAATAAGCACAAGGCATGGGAGATTGGTAAAAGTGTTTTTAGGAAGATTATATTCCATTAAAGGATATTACATGTAAGTAGCTAAGTCATTGATATCTATGGATGGCTAGATGACTCATTGGATGGAGTGCCACGTCTGGAGTCAGGAGGACCTGAGTTAAAATCTGGCTTAGTCACATACTAGCGCAAGTCCTGTGCAAGTCACTTAACCCTGTTTGCTCATCTTTAAAAAGAGCTGGAGAAGGAAATGGCCAACTCTGCCAGTGTCCTTTCCAAGAAAACCCCAAATGGGGTCATGAAGAGTTAGACATGACTGAAATGACCACACAGTAACAATTAACAGCTGATATTTGGATAATAGAGATTACTAACAATGTTATTTCTGAGGAATCAGGAAAGGCATTCTTAGGGGTGAGCATTTGAACTTTGAAGATAAGCATTTTAAGACGTGAAAGGGAGGAAAGAGAACATTTTAGAGGGAGGGGTAATAGTTTATAAAAGGTAGGAGATGGAATCCTGAATTGAGAGACCAGCAAGTAGACCAGTTTGGTTAGAACATATGGTACGTGTTGGGTTATAATATGGACTAAATCTTGAAAGGTAGGCTAGAATCTGATTGTGTAGGTCTGTGAGTGTCAAACTGAGGAATTTGTATTTTGTCTTGGAGCATTACAATAGCCACAGAAACTTCTTGAGAGACATTATATTTTAGTTGGCAGAGTGGTCAGATCACATCTATACAACTGTGTTCAGTTACGGGATCTGCATTTAGGGAGAATATTGATTACACTAGACAGCATTCAGAGGACCAGCCACCAGAATGGTGAACAGTCTTTAGAATATGTCATATGAAGCTCTGGGAATGTTGAGCCCAAAGAAGATAAGACGCAGGTGAGATGTGTATTTGAAGGATTGTCACCTGAAAGTGGGATTAGATTTGCTTGGCTTGGCTTAAGAGGGAAGAACCAGGAATGGTAGTAGAAGTTGCAAAAAGGTAAATTTAGTCTTGACATAAAGAAAGACTTCTTAACAATAAGAACCATCTGGAAATGGAATTTATTGCTGTGCAGAGAGAGCTTAAGTGATTTTCCCCCTTGTTCATATAACTATTAAATAATGGAGACAAGATTTGAATCCAGATTTCCCTTGCTTCAAGTTTATGACTCATAGGATCCTAGGTCCATAGAATTATAGAATTTAAGGGTTGAAAAGGGACCTCAGTTCAACCCATGGTTAGAAAGGGTTCTACAATATTATAGACAAGTGGTCATCTAGTCCTTACCTGGAAGACCTTGGGTGAGGAAGAGTCTTGAAAACAGCCCATTTCATTTTGGGGAAGAAGCCCAATTTGGAACCTATTTGCTGTAGTTCAGAGGAGATGATGAGCACCTAATGGAGGATGGTGGCCATGTGAAAGTAGAGTAGGGTATGAGTAAGGATGTGTTGCAACCAGTTAAACAATGAACATTTGTCATAGGTGCTTGCTTCTATTGGAATAGTGTCCCCAACCCTTGGTCCTCAAGACATTGCTGTTCATCTGCTCCAGCAGCCTCCCTGGGTTTGGGATTCCAGATGCCTTGGATCCTGGTCAAGACTAGAAATTCCTCTCTCTGTTCCTAGAATGGAAGAGAAAGAATAGAAAGACAAAAGATCCGGTCCATTTATCTGAGGCCGCCTGGTCTCAGACTGGGGCAGGGGAAGGGAAAAAGATCCTGTAGCTCTCCCTCCTTATCCTACCACGTGGTCTTACCAGCAACAAATGAATGAATGAATAAAGCATTTATTCAGTGCTTACTATGTGCAAAGCACTATGTGAAGTGCTGGGAATACAAGGAGAAAAGCAAGACAGTCCCTGCTTTAAAGGACCCCACATTCTGTTGGTTTGACAACACATATGGAATTCTTCAGCCACAGTTCAGATGGAGAGATCCCATGGTCTTTAGGCTGCAGTGGCAAATGAAATGTTAGTCTGATTCACCTTACTCCCCTAGACATAAATGCAGCAAAGCCTCAACTCTTGCTGAATCAGGATATTTTGAAGACTCCAAAAGTTCTAGCTATGAAGCCAATGGAGAGTCTCGTTCCAACTACTTGGTAGGTCAACACAGAGTGACCATGCATGCTCCAGTCCTCATAATTCTCCTAGAAGCAGTTCACATTCTCGTCCCATGGAAAAATACTATCTTTGGTGATTTAGGCGTGTACCATGTAGTCAGGGGCAAAGCTGGGACGAGAATTATTGATCTTCAGGGCTAGGCTCTATCCACCATGCACTGGAGTAATTGTTCCAACCAGGGAAATGGGAAATTAAGGCAGATCTAGGTTTGCTAATTAAAATTAAAAAAAAAATATATATATATCTTCAATTAATGAGCATTTATTTTCTCTTCCTCTCACCTCCCCCTCTTCATTGGGGAAAAAAGAAAACAAAATCCTCATATATCAAATATGCATTTGTAGTTAAACAAAATATCTCCATATGAAAAAATGCCTGTTTTATTTTGCATCTCTGTCAGGAGATGGGGTGGCATGATTTAGCTTTGAACTTCTTTAGGGAAAGATTAATCTTTCAATGAATCTGGCATCATCTAATCAAGGGTTGGGGGAGACTGGAGGTCCTGCAAGAATTTCTGTCCACTGCCTTATTTGCTCTCCACTCTAACACACACAAGTACTTACTGTCTGTGTCACTCAATCCTTTTGGGTCTCATTTTCCTCATCTCTAAAATGAGAAAGTTGAATTAGATAATTTCTAAAGACCTTTCCTATTCTAAGTCTAATTTACGGAGCATTTATTAAGCACTTAGTATGTGTGAAGAAGCACAGTGCTACCTCCTGGGGCTTCCAATACAAGCAAACAAGATGGTCCCTTGTGCTGAAGGAGATTCTAGTCTAATGGTGAAAGATGACATACAAAGAGGAACTAGAAAGGGGATGGGGAAGGGTACCTAGGGGATAGCAAGGAGGCTTTTGAGGAGGAAGGGAAGGTCCTGAGACTGAGCTGAGATGTAAATAAGGTGAAGTATGACTGGAGGACATCCTGAAATAATAGCCCTTTCAGAAAAGGAGTCACCAATGAGGAGAGCAGGGCTTCAGGGTCAAAGTTTCTCTATGGTGGGATGTCACTAGACTACCAGAATGTGAGCCAATCATATGCCTCTGTGATCTAGGTGTTAGCATTCCTCAAATCACACCTAGTCCTCAGGTCTGAAGCCATGAAAGGTCCCTTAAACCCAGTCCCTTACCCTCAAACAAAGAGAGAGAGGAAAAGAAGTTTTGTGTGTTGTTTGGAAGCAGCAACTCAGCTTCCTTCTTCAAAGTCTTTTTCTTCCTGTTCTTGTAAAGACTTTCTTTGTCTGCTTAGCACTTTCCTTCTCTTATCCCCCTGGATGAAGCAGTGTCTTCAAGGGAGTCTCGCCAGCCAAACCAAGTTATATGGAGTAATAAAAGTTGGGGTAAACAATCTTTTCCCAGAGATAGCCACTGGGACATGTACTGGAATTTAATATTTGAACAGAAGTCACTCTAAATAGTCTAGGGACTCCTGGGGGTGTTGGTGGTGAGGGATATGGAGGGGAATCTTTTCCTTGGAATGTTAGAGGAGGCAGATGTTATCAATCATGTGGCATCTCAGAGGTCACTAAAAATGAGAGTTTTTAAAATTTCAGCTAAAAGATGAACTGTGCAAGTATCAATTGGAAGCATGCAAGCCAGAATTCCATAATTCCTGCGCTGGAAATTCAGAAAAAAATTCTGAGAAGTCTTTGCGATAGTCTATAAACAGAAATGTTTATATATTTTTATTCCCTATATTTAGAGAAGAAGACAGGCTCAACCTGCCTCACCCTGTGGGCCCTCAATGGAACTGTCCTGAGTATCTGTAAAATGAAATTTGCCCAAGGGATGATCTTAAATTTTTCATTATCCACGTTATTTTTGACAATAAACATCTAGTCTAATCACGGATCAAAACAAAGCCTAAAAAATTTCCATAGGCATAAAAATATCACCTAACTCAACATTTGGCCAAAAGGAAGGGACAGAGACATTGAAGCATTTTCAAAACTGAACCTTAGATGATTATAAGGCCTATATAGAGTGGGAAAGCCAATAGATTTTGTGTCTAAGGAGCTATTCTAATCCTGGATTAGCCGTTTACTTGCTGTAGGACCTTTGATAAATTACTGTCTGAATCAGTCAGTTATTTAGCATTAATTAAGCACCACCTTGCTGACAAAGGTCCATATAGTCAAAGTTACGGTTTTTCTAGTAGCATTGTGAGGTTGTAAGAGTTGGATTATAAGGAAATCTATGCTTTCAAATTGTGGTGCTAGAGAAGACTGATGAGAGCCCCACGTAAAGCAAGTGACCATTCACTGGAAGCTCAAATACTGAAACTTTAATACTTTGGTCACATAATGAAAAGACTGGACTCACTGGAAAGACACAGATGTTGAGAAAGATTGAAGGCAAAAAGAAAAGTGGATGCCAACATTATGTGTTAGGTATCGCTTTAGGTGCTGGGTATGCAAAGACAAACATAGGCTTGTCCCTGCCCTCAGGGAACTTACTAGAGTAAGAACACTAGAAGATAAGAGAAGGGATAGAGGGAATTCATCAGGGAGGAAACTTTCCAGCCCAAGCAGGCAGTTTATACTATTAGAGGCTTATCTAAATCTTAGAGATTATTTGATTCACCCAGGGAGTCCCATCACCAGTATCTTTCAGAGGTGAAACCTTAACTCAGATCTTCTAGGATCCATAGCCCACTCTCCATGTACCATGTCATGCTACTTTTCATATACAGGTATAACATTGGACTACCATGGCCCTCACTGCGTAGGTTACGTATTTCCTCTCCCCCAGTGTTCTCAAGGGATTGGGGGTGTTTATGGTTCTCTGCAAATGTCTCTAGCTCTTTCCCATGGTGTTCCCCTAAGGGTAGGGGGGTCCCCTGAACCACAGTTCCATTTAGCCACTAACAGTTGTATTAACTTTTACAAAGAAATATTTACTTCAAAAGTTAAAGTCACAAACATACAAACTTACTCTTCCTATATATGGGAGGCATAATTCTCCTCCTTCTTTGTACCAGCTCATTCTCCAGGGAGAGGAAGAGGATCAGGTTCGGAGTTTTGCATCATTCCTATACAGTCTCAGTTCCAAGTCCAAAATTCCTACTGGGGTCATATCTCAGGCACGTTGGCTTTACTGGGCTTCTTTGCCAGGTTGACTGCGCCAACCCACCCCCAATCCTGGCTCCATGATTGCCATGACTTGAACTCCTAGATTTGGTAGGAATCAGTACCTCCACTCAGAACTTGAGAAGGATATAGAAAATACAACAGAACCAAAAACTCTCTGGCACATTTCTCTGAGCCGTGGTAAAAGAGGGAACCGGGAAGGAAATCCATCCCTTCTTACTGGTTCAGCTCCTGGCATCCCTGCTTTTCACCCTCTGGATGAAGAAGGAAAGGAACCCACAGGCAAGTGTGAGCCAGAAAAGTGACAAAAAAGAGATTGTCTCAGTCTTACCAGTTTTAAAGACTCTGACTATCCCATATATACAGCAAAGCAAAGGAGGCTACCCCCTTCACCCACTTGATATAAGATAAAGTGCCTCCAGCTTGGGAGATCTAGGGTGTACCCAGGCAAGACCTCATAAGGATGCCTTCATGTTGGGGGAACTAGGCATTTTCCAAAGGCCCCACAAAATAGATACCTGACGATTTTGTGGGGACTGTAAAATCTGATGGGGTGGGGAGAGAGGGAGATCAAGGCTTAATGGACAAGGTGACATGTCAGCTGAATCTTGAACAGAGTCTGAGATAGAAGTGAGGAGAGAATGAATTCTAGGATGGAGAATAGCTAGGGCAAAAGCAAAGAGAGAAAATTAGAGTGCTTGTGTATGAAGAACAATAAGAAAGCTTTTTATCTCAAAGATAAAATAAATAAAAGGTGAGTAATTAAAATTGAAAATGTATATTGGGTGAGGCCAGGTTGAAATATAATATAATATGATATGATATAAATTGTAATATGATGTAATGTAATATAACATAACATAATATAATACAACATAACATACTATATTATAATTAATATAATATAAACAGAATTTATATTTTATCCTAGAGATAAGGGAGCAACTAGAGTTTACAGAGTAGGGAAGTAATATGGTATGACCTGAACTTTAAAAGGAAAATCACTTTGGCAGTTGTATGGAGGAGGATTTGGAACTGAAAGAACCTTGAGGAAAGGAAACCAATCAAAAAGTTGTTCTCCTTTGTTTGCTTCAAAATTCAGGTCAAGCACCACTTTTCTACATGAAGCATTTTCAAGTAGTTCCTAGTGCCTACCTTTTCCAAATTATTTCACTTATTTTATATGTAATATGTGTATATATATACATATATGTTTACCTATTATCTCCTTCATTCAGAAGAGATGGTGGGAGCATGACATCTACACCCAGCTCCTTAGAGTAGGGAGCAAAAGGAGGGAGAGAAGCAAAATAGCTCTGTCTTCCTGTGATCTCTGAAAGAAATGTAAAGGGAAAACATGTCAAAGGAATCTCACAATGGTTTTTATTATATCCTTAGAAATCATGGAATACCACTTAGGCACTAGACAGAATGAAATTACCAATCAATTCAATTCATAAACATTTATTAAGTGCCTACTGTGTGCCAGGCATCATGCTAAGTGCAGGGTACAAATAAGAAAAAGAGAGTCTTTGCCTTCAGAGAACTTATAATCTAATAGGGGAAGACAGTATGCAAAAGGTCGGGGAACTGATGGCAGGCATCTAGGGGTACTTATGGTGTGTGAGGTTGAAGCCAAACAGAGCTACTGATGAACATTGGAATTCCCCAGCAAGTAATTTGGAATTCCCGGGCAGTCTTTTATAAAGGAATGTTTTGGGAAGACTTTAATGTTCTACCCTCCTGTCTTCAGCTTTCTCATCAAAGGGGAGAGGCAGCGGAGGGTGAGGAGGAGGAACTGAGTATCAAAATCTGAATTTATCTGAGTTAATTCTGAATCATATCTCTAGCCTTTTCCTTCTACAGTAGAGCCCTGGTTTGTGGATCTTGAAAGCGCAGTGATATGAGTGATTACTAATAGATAATATGGAGCATTATGTGTCATGAAAGAGGAAGGATATACCTAGGTACATCCAACTCTTGTGACCTTGAAACAGTGTCTCCTATGTCTTATTTGGTGACTGTTCATCAACAACTCTAGGATGGTGAATGTATAAGTAAGAACTCTTACTACCAAAGATTGGCCTGGCTTAATTGTTTGAGGTTGGTGCCAAGGCAGCTTGGCATCTTGCTTTTGGGCAGTAGTATAATACAGTGGTTGCTTGCTTGATTTGATGGTAAACCCAAACACAAAAAACACCTGGCTTCTGGAAAGGTTATCATCACAGCATGGGTTACCATTAGAATAGCGCATGACTCTTACTGCTCATAAATCTTAAAAAGCTTGCAATTTACAGTACATGCCACATGAAGGAAATGGTTGCTATTTTCAGCCATTTCTTAATGTGAAACTATTTCTTCCAGCCTTTGGATGCTCTCTTATAAAGGATCTATCTGCCTTCAGCTAGATTGACTTAAACTAAATTTGTAGGTACGAGTAAGAGAGTTATACTACATGTTCATTTTTCATTAATGAAATTCTGTCATGTGAAATAGTATTTATGTGCAGCGGTTTTGATGTAGTGGAAGGGGCATTGGACTGAGATTTCTAATCCTAATTTTCACTCTAGTGAGCCATATGACCTCGAACAATTCACTTCTCTTGGAAGTGAATAGCCTCTGAATTTCACCTCACTTTTCCCATCTGTAAAATGACAGATTGTACTAGATATTTTTTAGGATCATTTTCAGTTCTGATATTCCATGATTGGATGGGACTAAGATACAAATGTCCAGGGATACTACCCTGGTCCGTTTTTCTTATCTATACCTAGACTATGACTCCTCCTCATCTCTATTTCATAGGAACTCCCTTGTTTCTTTTTCCTTCAAGACCCTATTAAAGCACTTCCTTCTACATGATCTCCCTACTACTAGTGCCATCGTTATCTTCCTTATAATTAACTACCTTCTACTTATAATCTTAATATTTGTTTGTACTTACATATATCCTTGGTGTTTCCCCGTTAGATTGTACTTTGCTAGGGGGGATTATTTCATTTGTGTTGCATTTGTATCCCCAGTACCTAGTAGAATGCCTGGCATATGTAGGCGCTTAATTAATATTTGTTGATTGATTTGGTAATCATGTTTCTACTAGTTAGGGATTAATTCCACAGATGGGAAAGGTTAATTGCTTTGGAGAAGAACCTAGACCATGTTGGAAAGGTGAGGTTCTGTACTTCTTTTCTATTGCTGCTCTAAAATGAGTTTGACAACAGGTAGGGTAAAATTAGAAGGAAAAAAAGACCTTGCCAGAAATAGGACTAGAAGGCTTATCACCCCGATTGTTTTTTATAGATTAAATTTTATTTTTTATCAATGAACAAGAGTCTATCTTCCTGCCCTCCTTCCTTACCCCTCACATTGAAAAAAGAAAGAAAAATAAAACCCATTCAACAAATATACATAGTCAAATAAAAAAAATGCCTGCATTGGCCATATCCCCCAAATATTTGTCTCAGTCTGAATTCTGAGTCCATCATCTTTCTACCATCAGGCAGGTAGCATGTTTTATCATGAGTCCTCTGGAATTGTGGTCAGTCGTTGTGTTGGTCAGAGTTTTTAAAGCTTTCAAAATTGTTTGTCTATAATGTATAATTGCATAAATTGTTCTCTTGTTTTGGCTTATTTCATACAAGTCTCTCCAGGTGTTTCTGAAACTATCCTCACTTATCATTTTTTAACATAACACAATAGTATTCCATTACAATTATATACCATAATCTGTTCAGCCAGTTGATGTGCATCACCTTAGTTTACAAGACCTTTACCAGTACAAAAAGTGTTGCTAAAAATGTTTTTATACGTATGGGTCTTTGTTTTGCTGGAGCAAGGAAAGAAGTCATCCGTCAATAGAAGGTTGTGGTCCTTCTGTCTCCTTCCTGACCCAGCCTGGTTCTCACCCCCTTCATTAAGGAAGCAGTAGGGAAATTAGAAAAGAGATATGTGGCTCTTTCCACTCTGGAACCCAGAGTTTTTCCCCACTAGCGAGACAAAAAGGTTCAGGGTAGGTGATAACTTCTTTGGCTATTAGAATAAGTACTAACATTTATATTAGTGCTTGCTGTGTACCGTGCCCTGTTCTTAGCACTTTATAACTATTCTCTAGACTTAGCAATGGTGCTCATTGGATGGGACACAGGGCTTTTCACTAGTCTTGTATTTGAAGACTTCCTTAGCTGTAGGAATGACTCGACTTTATGCTCTGCAGTCCACAGCCTTCAAATATCCAGAGGCACTTCTACACCATATTGAGACATCAGAGTAGGATTTAATGGAGGAAATTGGGGGTCCTTTTAGCATTTTTTAAAGAAGAGAGATTTCATAAAGTTTCTAGTAGATAATAAAATCATAGATTTATATTATAGCCTTCTGAACTAATAAAATCCAGCCACTCTAATTACACAGAAAAGGAAACTGAAGTACAGATAGTAAGGTGATTTGCCAAAGGTATTCTATGTATTGTCAATGGCAGCACTGATGTTTGAACCTGGGTTTTCTGACTCCAAATCCTGCACACCCTGCTATCTCTCTATACAAGAGTGCTTGATTTTAGGGGTCAAATCGTGTGTATTTGCAAGTAGTCAGATGGGCCAGTAAATCATGGATTTGAGTGGTCCCTCCTTACGTGACCTGCATTATTATATAGATCAAAACCCATCCAATAATTCTCATTCTTATTGGAGGCAAGATAGTCATTTCTTTCTTTCTTTTTCTTTGCCAAGGCTCGGTATCTTTGTTTTTTTTCAGATACAAAATATAATTTAAAATATATAGATTTAACCATCTCCTAATGTTGCCAAATTCTAAATCCCTCTCCTTTCCTCCCCTCAGGCCATGCTTTTAATGGGTGTAATTACAGAGGGTTTATTAATTTCATTTATTTGAGCGTAACAAATGAACAAACGCATTCTTTCTTCCTTTGGTCACTAACATACGTATTCTGAAAATTATTTAAATCACCAGAAGAGGAACATTCCTGGGCCAGGGGAGGATTCTTGGGCAGCTAAACTAAGGTGGAAAAAGATTTCTTGGTCACTTTGAAGACACTTACTCATTATCTCCAGTGTATCTGTAGCTGACTTTACTCCTTTTTGCAGTATATTCCTTTTCTAAAACCTTTTTTTTCCATCCATCCTTGTAAATGATAGAAATATAGGATCCTTGATTTAGAACTGGATAACCTTTAAGGCCATAGGTCTGCTCCTCCTCGTTGAATAGATGAGGAAACTGTTGAGCTTGGTACAGAGAGCTTAAATGCCTTACCCAAGATCACACAGTTTGTAGTCATCCAAGTTAGGACTTGACCCAGGTCTTCCAGACTCCACACACCAGCAATCTGTATACTGCCTGGCTAAACTGTTAATAGTTTTCTTCCTTACCAAGCCTCCTTTAATATTTGCTTAATTTTTAGTCTTAACTTTTGACCTCCTATACTGGGTAACTTTTGTAGTTGCTTAAAAATAGTGTGTTGAATAAAGACTTAATAATAGCTGCGCTTTATTTAGCACTTTAGGAAATATAAAGTGTATTCCTCCCATCATCTCAGTGGATCCTCTCCCAAATTCTATGGAAATAAAGAGTGCTAATACTATTATCTCCATTTTACAGATGAGGAAATTAAGATTGAGAGGCTAAGTGACTTACCTTTGGCCATGTAGCTCGTAAGTGGCAGAGGTAGACTGTGAGCCCTGTCTTTCTGACTTCAAGTCCAATGTTCTTCCTGCTACATCATATCTTCAATCATTTCCTTCTCTATTAGGTCATGACTCATAGTGAGTACTTGAGAGGGAATGGCTGAAAATTGTATTTGAGGAATACATGGTAGATGGTACAACCATTACCAAGTGGGCCAGAACCTTGTATGATGGAAAGAGCATTGGAATCAAAGGTAGTTCCAATCTTAATTCTGTGGCTACTTGCTACCTATGTTATTTTGGGCAAGTCCAGACCTTAGTTTGCTCATTTGTAAAATGAAGGACTGAGATTAAATAGTGTCTAAAATTCCCTTTACCTATAAATCTCGGACCTCACGAACTAAAGGTCTGAGTGACAACTAAGAAAACGGAAACATTTTTATTTTATGTGATCTATAAGATATAATATTTTACATGATAATGGGGATATATAGTTATGTTACAACTCAATATGTTGCAGTTAATGTCCTCAAAAAGGATTGTATACTTAACCTGATACTGTTAAAAGGTATTTTGTTTTTGTAAAGAGGGAAGCTTTTTTGCTTGGGTAAATTAAAAATGTATTTCAGTGAAGATGTTGGAATCTTATACTTCTTGGTTTTTACTTCAGGAAGCAAGATTTGATTAAAACTACCTTTTTAAGGGCAAAAGGACTTTTTTGGACAAATACTTAACCTTTGGAAAGTACTTAAACCTCAGCCCTCAAATTTACTAATTATTCTTCTTTGTTTCATTGATTAACCAATTCTCTGTGTTCAGTTGTAATTGTTAACTACTTAATAGGCGACTTTAGGAGAGAACATAAGTACTGAAGAATTTGATACTTGTCATGCTCTACCATTTGGGTTGGAGTGAATGCATTGGCTCTGAATCCTTTGCTCTGTACCATAGGGTCATTGTGTATTTGAAGTCATCCCTAACTAGGGCTGCTAGGTGGTACAGTGGATAGAATGCTGGCTCTGTAGTCAGGAGGACTCATCTTTGTGAATTGAAACCCAGCCTCAGACACTTACTAGGTGTGTGACTCTGACGAG
This sequence comes from Potorous gilbertii, assembly GCA_028658325.1. Classification (NCBI taxonomy): domain Eukaryota; kingdom Metazoa; phylum Chordata; class Mammalia; order Diprotodontia; family Potoroidae; genus Potorous; species Potorous gilbertii. The sequence continues at coordinate 19,491,509 of CM053769.1, read as the reverse complement.
TCACTTAAACCCTATTTGCCTCAATTTCCTCATCTGTAAAATGAGCTGCAGAAGGAAATAGCAACAACTACTCTAGTATCTTTGCCAAGAAACCTCAAATGGGCTCATGAAGAGTCAGACATGACTGAACAACAAAAATGTTTAGAAAAATATAACAGAAACTATCCCTGGGATATTTGTGGAATAGACTAATTATAGAATTTTAAGAGAAGATCCATAATAGAGGATTTAATAGTTGTCAGCACTCTTTAAACCAGTTGTTGGATAATTCTGGATTAGAATGAATGCATCAACTCCTAATCCTATTTTCCACACCATAGAGCCATTATGTATTTGAGGCCCCACATATCCATGAAATGTATAACAGAGAGTATCCCTGTGCTATCTGGGGAATGAACAATAGAGTGAAATTGTTTTTTTCCCCCTTCATTTCTTGCCCTTAGGATCCTCTGATATTCCCCTCTTTGAATGTGAAATGGAACAGAGCAGTTACGCTGACTTAGTTGAATGATATGTTTATACAGGGATGTGTGGTCCAGCGCTGCCTCCCAACTCAACCCAGTGGCTATGTAAAATGGAGATTCCACTTCCTCCTTATTCCTCCCCCTTCTAGTTGCTGACATTTTTGACAGACAACAGCTTTTCTTCTCTAATTTAAACTGAAATGCAGTTTTATTTATGTGTTCTCCAAACAGGACTATATTATAGGAAGTTTCACTACTTGGCATTTGCCTAGGTAATGGCCTGAAGGCCATATCATTGATATTTTCACTGCTGTATCTAATTACAGTGTTGAATTGATACCAGTGGAAGATATTTGTATACAAAGTAGCTGTATGGGTCATTCTGCCAATTTGGGAACCTATTTCCCGCCCTCAGTGTTTTATACAGAAAGTCATTTTCCAGATGCTAAGTCATGTAGCTGCCCATTTTGCCTTTTACTGACACTGCAGAAGCACTTGGCCTCGTACTGTATGGGTTGGAGGCATTTTTGATGGTCTTAGTATCAGATTTAAACTTTAGCTTGGGACTTCACAAGGAGTTCAATGAAAATGTCTAATGACTCTCTCTCTAATTTACTCAGTCCCTGGAGAGATTAATTTTCCCACTGCCTCGTCTTCCCTTTTTCCCACCCTCCTGTATTTACAGGACTTGGTTTTGGTTTATTGACAAGTGTGTATAAATCTGTGCAAGACAGATTACAGTGGAGCATGTTAACTTTGCTAGTCAAGCATGGTTTAGGGGAATGCTGCTCCAGATTTTGTCCAGGAAATACATTTTATTGGTGTTTGGTTCTAATGTTTTCCTGTCCGGAAACCTTCCCCTTTGGCTGAGCTGCTGTGGAATGCGCTGTCAAGGGGAATCTGCTTGCCCTTGACCCAGTTGGATATATGTACTCCTGTTGATATATGCTCTAAAGCAAGGTAGAATTTGTGTGTGATTGAGTGTGCATATGCACACTCATGGTGGTGTTTTGTAAAATTTAAATTTAGAAGGAGGGAGAGTTTGATGGCTTCCTCTTGAGACAGGCCAGGTATGTTTGGGTGCTGGTGGATAATATATTTCTGTCCTCTCAGGTTGTCAGGATAATTCCTGAATTGCAACAATGTTTATTTTATTCTTTTAAATTTTGTGATAGTTTTTAGTGAAGGGAGCAGGGAAATGAACATCATTTAGATGACAATGACACATATTTTCCACCCCATTGACCTCCCTGAAATAACAATGGATTTAGGGTCAGAAGACCTGGGTTCTCATAGATGTTGGTTGTGTGAAGTCCAAAGTTCCCTGTGCTTCACTTTTCCCATCCCCAAAATGAAAGATTTGTACTAGATGACCTTGAAGATTCCAGCTCTAAATCTTATGCTCTTAGGATCCCTTGTGCCCTAAAATGTAGATAATCCTTGAGACTACAGCTACAGAAATGAAGGCTTAGTTCCTTGATTTATTGCATCACTAATTTCATCCTGATTTGGGAAAAGGAAAGAAAAGAGGAAATGTCAACTTGCTGAGTATATGGATACTGGAAACACATGTGCTCTTTCCTGTCTTCGGAATGACCTATTTCTCTTCCTCTTCACCTATCCACCTGCCCTTCAGGATGCAGTTTCGGGCCCACTGCTTCCATAAAGTCCAACCCAGCAGCTCCCAACCCTCCTTGGCTACTTCAATCTACCTTGAGCTCTTCCTTCTCAGAACTCCTGCAGCACTTACTGCTTCTACCCTCATTTGGGGTTTTGGTCATATATTGCCTTGTCCAGCATCTATGAATTCCCACTCTCACTGGCAAGATGGGTCCCCAGAGAATGCTTACTGTTTCTTCCTTCAGGATTCTAGGGGTAACCATGATGCTTTCCATTAACCAGTTGACATCAATGACCTTTTCCAAAGGGATATTTCTTGAGAAGGCATAGCAAGGACTGAAGTCCAAAAATATCCCTCTTCCCCAAGTCAGGGGGGTGAAATGGGCTCAAACTTGAAGCACAAAGTTACTGAGGTGCATGTAGGGAATATGTTGTGGTGAGGGAGGGGGGTACCTTAGGTCTCCTGGCCTTGGTAATCCTTTTCTACCTTCTCTGAGTTTTCTTCTTTGCAGCAGTAGCTGAGTATGGTGAGGAGCTAGTCTTGAAGAGTGGCCTGCATAACCTAGTGCGGCAATAACTTGTCAGCTGAACTGGGCTGGGCAGGTTACTCTTCAGGGCTAATTCTTTACCACATTCAGCTATTGTTGCTACTGGCTCCAGTGGTTACTGAGGGAAACTCTGACGGCTCTTTTGACTCATAGCCTGGCTAGATTCTCTCTCCACATACTCCTTTATTTATGATCAGGAAAGGATAAATACAAAGGAAGCCAGAGAAATGGAATTACTGAGGAACATGTGGTCATAGGTAGGAGATAAGACAGCCTCTAATCTATCAATAGCTCATAGCAAGATCCTCCTCATCAGAAAGCCACCTAGAAAGAGAGTGAAAGGTCATTTGCTGGAATTTTTTACATGAGCCCTTATTTCCAGTCAATAAGAAGGCTCTTCATCACTACAGTTTTGAAGTTATTTTCATGACCAACAACTCTCACCAGACCTCCACATGTTGGACTGAAACCAGGTAAGGAATATTGTACAAACATCAAGTACTTGACTCTCACATACTACATTTACATTTGTTTCTGTTTTTCTGCATGCTACATACGTGGAGAAGCCATGTAATATCAATATTTTTTTTAATTGGGAAAACAGGTCTTCTCAATTAAATTTTGACTTTCTTAAGGGCAAACATTATACCCTTCTCATTCTTTGGTATTCCCATAGTGACTAGCTGTATACACAGTAAGCATCCTTGTAGAGCCTGTTGAGGGCAGGAAATGTTAATTTTTTTATCCCCTAATCCTAGCACAGTGCACATGATAGGCACTTAAAAATACAGGTTGAATTGAACTGAATAAAAATTTGTTGAATTTGACATGGTAGAAAGCACTTAGATTTAGTTTTAAGCCAACCATTAAGGTAACATGCTGATTGTATTTCTAGGAGAGATTATGGCCCTCACAGAGTATTTCCGGTGAAGTTAAGGCCACCCGAGCAGTACATTCCAAATGTGGACAATATGGATTTGGTCACAACATATAAACAGGATTTCAATCCCTACCCTGTTTGTCGAGTAGATCCTATCAGACCACGTGAAAACAAGCGTTCATGTAAAGAGAAGATGGAATCTCTGGCCACATATAAAGGTATGATCACACCCTCCTTATTTTCTTTGGGACGTTATCTCACCAGACCATTCTACTTAGATCAGAAAAAAAAGTTATTGGCATGCAGAGAAGCTAGTGTTCTTCATCAAAGAGGGGAAGGAATTTCCTTAAAAGGAGTTTTTTACATCAATATAATACAGACCCAGACCAAAAAGAGGTTGTCCTTAATTTCTTTGATCTTAAGGTTCAAGGTAACATTAAGTAATGGCTTCTAGCTTTTTATCATTGTTACTTCTATTGGGGTTAAGTTTGGAGCAAACAAGCGTACGGTGAGAACAGTAGACGCACCCATGAACAGGACATGCAGGACATGTTATCCTTATTAAACAAATCCTCTAGCCATGTTACCCTAACATGTATGTCATGATGTGAATGATCATTGTTGTGTTATGTAAGTAAATGGGCACAAATGAGAAGCAGCTTGGTAATGTCTGTAATTAGTCATTTTTTTAAAAAATGACCAAACTAAGCCTGCCTGAGTTTGGGGAGTAGGATGGAGTCAAGTCCTGTTTCATCACGCCTCAACACTGGGAGCAGAAATATTTCTTGGATTTAGAGGCAATGTGGTGGAATGGATAACAGTACTGGACTTAAAATCAGGAACATCTGGGTTTGAACCCCACCCAGCCTCACATACTTACTAGCTTTGTGATCCTGGGAAACTCTTTAATCTTCCTGGGACCAGTTCATCTCATCTGTAAAATGAATAGTTTAACTCAGTGACCTGTAAGGTCAACGAGCTTCCATGTCTCTCTATGCCTGTTCCTCTCCAACTCTAACTCAAAGGGAAAAATTCTCATGTCTTTCTCCTTTTCAGTCCCTAGAGCTCAAAGAAGACTAAATTAAAAAAGGAAATATGGATATGCCTGGAGTCTCACCTCATGTCCTCTGCCTTGCAGATACTTATGTGTCTAACAAGACTCATCCTTGAGCCCTAATGGAGTTCAAATCCTTGCTCTTATTTCCTAGCTATGTGGCCTTGGGCAAGTCATTTATTTTTTAAGTCTCTGCACTTCAATTTCCTCATCTCTAAACCCAAGGGATTAGCTTTAGATGTTCCAAAGGTCCCTTTTATCTATAAAATAGATCCCAAAATCCAGTGCTCTTTCCTGTTTCCTGAACCTCAGGGCCATCTTAGGGAATCTTTTTCATGTAGTAGGTGAAAGCATCTGTTAGGTCCCTAAAGTTCAGCTCCCTGTTTATTAAGGAAAATCTAAGTTCAGCTTCTTGTTTGTTAAGGAAAATCTATAAAATCTTATTTATTTTATTAATTTTTTAATGCCCCAAATGGCAGAACATTCCAGTTCTCTTTTTTTTATTTTAAGCAATCTGGGTTAAGTGAGTTGCTCGGGGTCATATAGCTACTGAGTGTCTGAGGTTGATTTAATTCAGGTCCTCCTGACTCCAGGACTGGTGCTCTATCCTCTGTGCCACCTAGCTGCCCCTCAAATATTTTTTAAAATGCATATTAACACTTTTTAAAAAATACACAATATATCAAGATACTTTCAAGGCATATATACAAATAGTTGAGGGAGGCAAGCTGTGTTTCAGATAACCTGTATGAAAAGTTGCTATGGGATCCCTAACTTGGAAAATTTGCAAGGGGGTGGGGTGGGTGATCATTTAAAAATCATCCATAACTGTATAACTTAACCATATATTACTGTCTTTCCCCTTCTATCTCCCTCCCATCTTGGAGAGTTTTCTTTTCCTAATGTTTTTTCTTAAGTCTAGTTTAGCTCATTTTGGAAGAATGTGATATACTTCAAACAGTACTCTTGCATGTATGTGCCAGTAGGTTCCACACCATGATCGTCCAATCCCCGTTGCTTCCTAGAGGTCCAGGTGACAGAGGTAGATGAAATCAAAGTACACTGTAAGCCTACTGAGCATATAAGCCTGGAGAGGTGTCCAGGCTGATGTTTCAGGGTTAGTTTTCTCCTTTACGTGAGTGCTCACATGTGGTCAGAACTGTCACAGAAATTTTGAGAAGGTGTTCAGGGACCATTCTTACCTTATCTTATCATTTTATCACCAAGTCAAGTGGCTTTTTTCCATTATAATTCATTTGCTGCATTAGTAATTTCCCTTGTAACTTCATTATTTTTGACATAATTTCTTCCTCCTTCCAAATGTGGGGATAAAAAAGGCAGGGAGGGAGGAAGTCCAAGATCGTTAAAGACTTCGTTTCTTACGAGCAGTATGTATGGAATTTCTGCCTACATATTCACTCCCCTTACATTTACTCCATAGGAACCATATGTAAACTTTTCCCTTTATCACTCTTAGGGGTCAGCACCTTTCCTGCAGCAAATACACTGTAGCAGCCTTTGGTTGTAATTTGTGGTATTTTCAAAACAATGTGTGATTGGAAGGATGTAGAGTATAGTTATTCAGTGCCCTGGGTCTGCATGGAGCTTTTCGTTCAGTCATTTTTCATTGGTGTCCGGCTCGACCCTCTTTGTGGAGGTTTTCTTGGCAAAGATACTGGAGTGGTTTGCTATTTTCTTCTCCGGTTTGTTTTACAGGTGGAGAAACGGAGGCAAACAGGGTTAAGTGACTTGCCCAGGGTCACACAGCTAGTAAATGTTTGAGACTGGACTTGAACTCAGATTTTCCTGAGACGCAGTTCTCTATCCACTGTACCACCTAGCTACCTTTGCATTGAGCTACTTTCTTTTAAAAAAATCTGTAGTGTAGAAAACAAAGTCCTCCTCTGTGCCCCACCTGCCTATCACTTTGGAAAGGATGGTTTTTCTGAATACCTGTTCAGTGCCCTGGTTTTACTAAACTCCTTTGGATGAATTGTTTATATTATGGAAATATGTCATCTTTCAGGATTTCAATGCAAGGGTCCATCACAAATGTTTTACATATGAAATGGTAGAGAGGAGAACAGTAGAAGAGATTGCTCAAAATTTAGGAACTTGACTTCTTAACACACCATCTATCACATGGGGAGGTCTATAAAGTTCCTGAACTCCTTCCTGTTACATCCAGGGAGCATGCAGGGATGCATACGCACGGCACCCCATTTGACTGTCATCTTAGTTGACCGTGTTGAAGTCTGCCTGTGGAACATGTGGTTTGGATTCCAGAGAAGGTCCCCTCTCAGTTCACCCTAATGCTTTCAAGATGCTGATGTAACCATTAATTTCTCTGGGAAAAGGATTAGGCTTTCAATTAAAATGTAGCATATTTTGAATACATGGTAGTCTCATTGGCCTAAAATAACTTACAGCGTATCGAGGGGGACTGCACACGTGCAGCTGGATAAAACTGAAGTTTCCTGTCCCATGCTTTTCCTCTCCTCTTAAGTAAGGCAGTAAGCTTCATAAATTCCCAGTACAGTCACATATAGTGATGTCAGAACCTTGGAGTTTCAGGGAGTTCACTTGGGTTCAGATCAGTTATTTCAAGCCTGATAATTTATGAGAAGTTTATCAGAAAGTCTGACACCTAATACAGTCTTGTGGCTCTCTATAGCCCTGCACTCTTTCAGGAACCTTAGGGATCCACTGTCCTCTCTTCTTCACATTTCCTTATAGATTTATGTCTAGCTCTTCCAAACAAATTTCCTCCTTTTATGGCTCTTTTATTGGAAAGTCTGTGTGAGGGCCTAAAAAAAAAACCTTCCCTATATAGCCAGTTCAATTCTTGTGTGCATTAGGAAACTACCCTAGTAGGATGTCTTAAAATATGACCTTGGGCAGGGTGGGGGGGCTGTGACCTCAAGGTCACATGTGGCCTCTAGGTCCTTGGGTGTGACCTTTTGACTGACTCCAAGTTTTATAGAACTTGAGGACCTAGAGGGCCACATGTGACCTTGAGGCTGCAGGTTTGCAATTATGACTCCTTGACTGAATCCAAACTTTACAGAACAAATCCCCTTAATAAAAAGATTTGTTCTGTAAAACTTTGGCTTCAGTCAAGGGGCCATACTTGAGGACCTAAAGGGCCACATGTGACCTTGAGGCTGCAGGTTTCCCACCCCTCACCTTGGGTAAGTCATCAAACTTCCTTTGCCTCTGTTTCCTTTTCTGTACAGTGGGGTTACCTGGATGGTACATAAGGTCTCTTCAGTTCTCACAGTCTATAATTATATGATTTTTCAAACTTTGGACTTTCAGGAGTTTTATGACCTTTTGATGCCCTGGGATGCCCTGGAGACTTTGTTTATAAATGAAGGTCTAGGTTGGGGGTCTTTTTGTCACACATAGGATGGTACTGATGAAGTTAAGTTGTTTAAATACTCATTGTCATTTTTTTCTTCTTATTAACTACCATTTCTTGGTCACCTTGAGAATCTGTGAAATGATATATGCCCTTGTGTATGCTTCTCAGAGGAAGCACATACCTACCGGCCTTGTACCTTGGGAATTGAGGGGCCAACTGATGGATGACTGGATGAGCTAGTCAGTGACAGTTGTCTATGAAGTCCAATAGCCATGGGCTCCAACTGTCTTCAGAAAGAGCACTGGACTTGGAGTTGGAGGAACTGAGCTCAAATTCTAGCTTGTCTAAATACTAGCTGCATAGACTATATGAAAGCTTCTTAAATGTGTCTGAGCCTGTTTCTTCATTGTAAGATGGGGATGATCATTTCTGTACCCTCTTACAGTGTTGTGGGGATTAAACAAGGTATTGGATGCTTCGTAAACTATGAAATACTATAAGAATGTCAGCTGCTGGTATTTTTATTGTGATAGAACAGGAGACTCTCACGTCAGGGTCTCTTCCCTTGTGGCCACATGCCCAGCTCTCCCAGCCTTCTCCAGAAAGTCATTCCTGTCTACTTGGAAGAGGTGGTAGTCATTTTCTTCTAGTCTGCATTCTCTATGAAATGTGGTAGTGATGTTCACTTGCCACTCAACCAAATACCACTCATTTCTCCTGGCAACATACTTATTCAGTATTTTATCTTTTTAGTCATTTGCCTTTTTTAGAAGGTTAGTTTATGATGTTAACAGGCTTCGATTGTAAGTTTTTTGGGGTAAGGGACTCTGTAATTCTTAGGTGGTGCAGTGTATAAGAGCTTTAGGCCCAGAGTTGAGAAGACCTAAGTTCCAATCTGGCCACTTTCTAGCTGTGTGACTGGGCAAACAATTTAATCTTTGTCTGCCTCATTTTCCATAGCTGCAAAGTGGGTATCGTAGTAGCACCTACCTCATAGAGCTGTTGTACAGATCAAATGAGATGGTATTTATAAAGTGTTTAGTGCAGGGCCAGGCTCACAACTGAATAAATGCTCATTCCCTTCTGGTCTTCCCTTTTCGTTCCCCATTTGTCTAGCAAAGCACATGCAATAATAGGACACTTAATGATTCTTGGGATATCAATGATCTAAATTTGAAGCTCACATCTGTAGCTTACTTAAAATTTATGTGATAATATTGAAAAATATTTCTCTGGTCTACCTATTAAGCCATAATTCAACAATACTGCTAGAAGGCAGGTAACACTTTGCAATGCAAGTCTATTATTCATTCATTTGATCTTTACCAAATTTAAGGCAAAGACAAATGTTTATCCTCATTTTACAGATGTGGAAATTGAGGCCTTAGTTAATTTTATAGATGTGGAAACTGAAGCACTGCTATAATCAAGTCATTCCTCTACTCAAAAGAACCTTAAGTGGTTCCCCAATGCATCTTGAATAAAGTAGAAATTCCTGTTCCTAGAATTTAAGGACCTCTATAATTTATCCAGCTTTACCTTAAAGGTTCAACTAATATCCCACATCCTTTTTCCCCCAGGAAGCCTTCTCTGCCCCCACCCTTTCCCCTGTGAAAAATGAGCTTTTCCTATTTAAATTTCTCATATTGCCTGGCCCTTTTTGTCTGGCCAAGTGCCTTATGTATAATAGGCCCTTCATAAATGCTAGTTAAATTTAACTGAATTGTCTAACTCACCTTTTGTGTTATAATTGTTTGGCACATGCTATTCCCTGCCCCCATTAGACTATAATATGGTCGTGAGAGCAAGGTCTGGGTCATAGCGATCCTAGTGCTAAACATACTGATTTATGCATAGTAAACACCAATAGAGCTTGCTTAAGGCCACACGGAGCCATTATGAAGTTGAGATAAGATAGGAACCTAAATGTTCTGACTCTAAATCTGTTGTTTATTTCAGTTCACCAAGCTGCTTTTTAAAGATTATTATTATATTATATTATTATATATTATTGTATATTATAATTATATGTAATTATATTATTATATATTATAAGATATTATATTACTATTATTGGGTGGCTATTAGTATTAGGCTCGTCACCACCGTCATCAACATCGGAGATGCAAGGGGTATGCAGCAGTGTGTAAAATAAAACTTTCCTTTTTAGAAGTGGTACATAGCTGAAACACTGAGTCAGTCCCTAATTCAGCTAGGAGCTAGGTAACCTTTGTATTTTACAAAAGAAAAATATATGTAGGAATAGATTATTGATTTTCAGTCATACATATGTATGTGCATGTACACACATACATACTGTGCATGTCAGGAGGTATGACCATATTGATTTGTTTTCATTTCAGCTGATTATTTGCCCTGGAACCAACCAAAACGTGAGCTGATAAAACCAGATCAAACCTATCAACCGGTAACTGCAAAGTTTAATTATAGAACCACTCACCAGGATGATTTCCCCTTCAAGGGCCTAGTCACCACAGTGAGTTGCAAGCCCAATTATCAGCAAAAGACTTGCTCCCTACCCCTGGAAGACTTGACCAACTACAGGCTGAATTATGTGCCACATCCATTAGAGAAACGAGTTCCAATAGAGCCTAGCAAGTTCAAGCCCTGTGACATCCCCTTTGATGGCCTCACTACCCATAAGGAGGCCTTCAGGGGATTGCTTGGGGAGCCTGCCAAGTCCCTGAAACCTAACCCCAAGGTTAGCACTTGTGAAAGCCCCTTTGTCAACACAACCGAGTTTCGGGAAAAGTATCAAATATGGCCAATACCCCAAATGTACTCTCGGCCACCTTTAGTCTACATCCCCCCAGATGAGAAGATGGACTTTTTGACAACAGCGCAGGCTCATTACACTTATCAGAAAGGGGGCCCTGCCCAAAGCTGCCGCCCTGTGATACACGCTAAGAAACCAGGGCGTTTTGAAGGCGCCACCACCAACAGGGATGACTTCAAGCAGTGGCCTGCTGCCAAACAAGAGCCCATCAAACCCATTACTCAGCTCAACTTGCCCAAGGATCCCATGGACTGCCTCACCACTACCAAGACCTACTTTGTACCTCATCCACCCATTGTCACGAAGAGCTGTAAACCTTACATTCCCCCTGCCCGATGTCAGGCCCCTCTGACAGTTGAAACCACTTACAACGTTAGCTATACTCCTAAGGAACCAGTGAAGTGCCTTGCTTCATATCCTGAGCCACCAGGCTACACTTTCGATGAAGTGGATGCATTTGGCCACAGGGTATATCGTCCTGTGTCCCACTTGAACCAACTTGGCTCGAGGAAGAATAGTTTCCTTTCTACAGATAGACCAGATGGTCCCAACCAAAGGGAGCTAGCAGTGACAGCTTGAGCCTTTTTGTTTTTTGAAAATTTTTTCACAAAATTTCTAAAATTCACAGTACTTATTACACAGTCTGTTGAGATTTATTCCTTGAAAAACTTTAACCTCGATCATTCCTGGGATTTTGTTCCCGCTAGAAAATCTGAATAAATGAGAACAAGTTTACTTTAGGAAAATGACAGTTAATCACTGATGACTGGCTAATTTCCTCTCTTGATCCTTTCCCCCAGCAGCCACACTTCCCAAACCCCATGCTTTCTTATGTTTCTTAAAGATGGATGAAGTGGTTTTTTTCAGAAACTAATTTCTTAATTTGGATCTATTATGGTGATTCAGTTATTGTATTAATAATGAAATTAGACTTGAATCCTGACAAGGTTGATGAATAAAACATATTTTGGGGAATTGGCTTTTTTAAGTGATGTATCTCTTCACACTATGTATATTGTACAGCCAGTAGAATATGGGGGGACAATTGGTACTCTTTGAAACTAAAAAACTCGTGGGTTGGCTTATGAACGTCATAACTTGAGTTTTACTAACTTTTTCCTTGCATGGGTCATAGAACCTTAGATTTGGAGCTAGGAGGGGGATGATTTGGAAACTTGGCGCTCTGCTCTCAGCTTACTCTGATATACCCACTTTGGAAAGTGGATGAGAGATGTATGATGTTCAACATGCAATGGTCTGTCTTGAAGGAGAAGTAATGACAGGCCATCTCCAGTTGTCCTGATCTGTATCTGGCCACTGGATCCAGATGACTCCAGAGGAGAAAGTGAGGCTGGTGACTTTGCACAGCCTTCCCTCACTTAAATCCAATTCACTTGTGTATGTCATGGTCCTCTTTGAGAACAAAGGGCAAGCAGCAGCAGAAATGACAGCCTTAACTTTCTACTTGGGCTCAGATGTTACATGAGGCTAATTAATTAGACAGCTGGTGGCTCAGTGGATAGAGCATTGGGCAAGTCACTTAGTCTCTGTTTGTCTTAGATTCCTCATCTGCAGAATGGGGATGATGATAGGCGCCACCTCCCACACTAATTTGGAGGCTCAAATAAGTTATAAAGCTTGTAGCACAGTGCTCGACACATAGTAAGTGCTATGTAAATGTTAGCTATTATTGAGTTTTTCTTTTAAAAATTAAAGAAAAAACTACAGTTTTATTATGAACTTAAACATCAACAAACAATTAAGTGTTTTAGTATACAAAAAATCTGTCAACAAGTATCATCTTTTGTTTATGGTCAATGTTGATGGATGATTGTTTATGAAACTCTGAACTTGTTACATTTAATATCTTTTTTGAAAGTATTTTAAATTTAATACAGTAGTAACACCATTGTCAATGAAATCTTTTTAAAAATTATTTTATTTGTTTTCAGTGTTCTACAATCACTTCCATATATCTTAGATTTTTTCCTTTCCTTCTCCCTCCTTCCTTCTTCCTTCTCTACTCACTCCCTGAGATGGTGTACCATCTTATATAGGTTCTACACATACATTCCTATTAAATACATTTTCACCTTAGTCATGTTGAATAGAAGCATTAAAATGAATGGGAGAAACCATAAAACAAAACAAAAGAAAACAAAACATAATAGAAAAATAAATGATCTGCTTCATTCTATGATCCAATTCCATAGTTATTTCTCTGGATGTGAAAAGCATTTTGCCTCAAAAGTCCATCGGGAATTTTTTAGGTCCTTGCTTTGCTATGGAGGACCAAGTCTACCAGAAAAATTTCTCACACACTGTGGTTGTTGCTATGTACAAAGTTCTCCTGGTTCTGTTCCTTTCACTCAGCACCAGTTCAAATAAGGACTCTCTGAAGTCTTTCCTGTTCATCATTTCTTATAGGATTCCATTATATTCTTATAGTATTCCATTACATTCATATACCATAGCTTGTTCAGTCATTCCCCATTTGATGGGCATCCCCTTGTCAAGGAAATCTTGAGACTTTTGCAAAAAGAACTCAAAAAAGAAGTTATTCAAGAACTGAGAGACAATATAGGATAATATTCTGAGTTGAGAGTAGAGGTCAAATCCTTGTTCTTGTACTAAATAACAGTGGACCCAGGGGCAGGTCAATTTGCCTCTGTCAGTGTCAATTCCTTTTCCCAAAAATTGGGGATAACATTACTTGCACTATCTACTTCCATAGGGTTGGGATGAAAGTGCCTTTAAAGCCTAAAGTGCTATTAAAAATGTGAGCATTTTTTTTTTTTATCATTTATAGGCTGTCCAAATGAACAGCCTGGGGATATAGGGAAAGGAAATAGATAATCACCTGGAGTAATTTTCTTTCTAATTAACCTTTTTAAAAAAATGGGAAGAGAAGTACACTTGAGGAAAGAAACGAATAGGTTTCATTGATCAGTCCCTTTTAAGCTGCACAGAGTCATCTGAGTTGGACCTATTATTTATTACATTTCAGTGATAACTTGTGGGAACCATCTTATCTTGGAAGTGTATGCAGTTGCATATCAGGTTTACTTGGCCTGCCATTCCCCTTTTAAAAGAAAAATTCAGAGCTCCCCTACTCCCTGGAAATCTCCTTTCTTTAACCAGTTAATGAACCTCAAAAATAATTAAATAAATAATGAGGCATCTTAAATTTAATTATTTATTGTAAATTTGTGGTTTTTTCCTGTTTTGAAATTTTGATGATGCAGTATTGTGTCATGTAACTGTATAGTATCATATTGTAAACAAGTCATTACATGCACATATTCCTGCTGATTCACACTGGACTTCCTGACAACGTGTGACATGCTTGCCTACTAGCACTTGCTTGTTAAGCCTGTCAGCAGACTTGACTGCTGATTGGTTATACCTTGCATTTTGTGTGTTTATTTGGAAAACAACATAATCACTACTACTTTAACTCTGTTACATAACACATGAAACATGTATGAAAATTTTTTCAAAATTTTCTTCTCTTCTTTCCTTAGCTTTCACTACCTCTTTATTTTTTTCATGCACCGCCTCCTCCCCCCCCCCCCCAATTGATCTAAGGTTACTACCACCCCCATGGATCATTCCAGCATCCCATTGCCAACTTTGGGAATCTGTGGGCTAGAGGGAGCCATTTCAAAGCCCCAAAGCATTATGCTTTTCCTGTTACTTCCCATGATGTTAGTGAGTATCCCTTTACAATTTCCAAAGTACAGCAGTTCTTTTTATTTAAGACATACTGACTCTGAGTCATTTTAGTTTAGCTTCAATACTCTGACACTGGATCCTTACTATCATCTGTAAGTGGTAAAAAAAAAAAAGCCAAACAAGCCAAAAAACCTAACACAAAACAAAGGAAAAACAAAGTGTGAGGCAGAATATTTGAGATCCAGATCCAGGACCCATAAATATTTAGGCAGGTTGGAAAACTGTGATAAATGTAATAGTGTAAAGTTTTACTGGAATAAATGTAAAGTTATATATCTGGGTTCAAAAAATCAACTTCCCAAATACAGTTGGAGGTGTCATGACTCTATAGTGTTCATATGAAAAAAAATTTGAAAAGTGTTAGTGAACTTCTAAGCTCAATATGAATGAGCAATGAGATGTGACTGCCCAGTGAATTTCATATTTTAAAAAAAATGTTAAATTCCTACTAGTCAGTAAACATATATATAAAGTTCCTACTATGTGCTAAGTACTATGCTAAGTGCCAGGAATGTAAAAAAAGGTGAAAGACAGTTCCTGCTCTCAAGGTGCTCACATTCTAATATAAATCACTGTGCTAGGCACTAGGGGAGCAAAAGAGATAACTGAGAAATAGTCTTTGGTCTAGAGGAGCTTTGACGCTCGTAGGGGGATATGACAAATACTTAAATCCCTATGATACAAGAGTGAATGCTATAAGTACCTAGTAGAAAGGAGCAAAGGATGAGAGATTTTGGGAAAGGGAGTGGGGTTAAACTTCATCCAAGGGGTTGTATCTATGTCAGGTTTTTAAGATATAAAAGAAATAGCTGCATATATAAAGGGATTCCATTCCATTTGTTGGGTATGATCTGCATAAATACATGGAATAAGAACAGGACAGAATAAGATTGGCTAGAATGTAGAATGCATAAAGGTAGGGCTATTTTGGCCATTAGAAGGTCAAACTTTTAGACCACTGAGTGGAAGTTTTAAGGTGGAAGAATTTGGTTAGATATAAATAATAACTTATTCATAAGTAGAGCTGTCCAAAAATAGAATTGGCTACTTTCAGGAGGTAATGGGTTCTCCATCAATGGCCTATAAGCAGAGGCAGAATGCCCAGTTGTTGAGAATATCATATGGGTGTTGGGGATTCTTGTTTAGGTATGGGATAGACCAGAAAACATTTGAGTGTCTTCCTGACTCTTGAGATTTAATGGTTGTGTGATTCTATATGATGTTGGTCAGTGTGGATAAGAGGATCATAAATTTACAGTTGAAAGGGATTGTAGTGATCATTGAGTTCAGCCCCTTTATTTTACAGCTGAGGAAACTGAGGGGGCCAATATGGATATGGTGTGAGTAATAGATTCCTTTCACATTAAAGGTTAATGAAGGACAACCACCCTATCATTGGATTTTTCTGAGGACTGCTTATTCCAAAGGAAGAATCTCTTTGTATAAACCTTTCCACCAAGGGTATCTTGGATAGATCCACATATTTTGTGGTAATAGGTGAACCTATTTAAGTAATTCTCTTTTAATGGATAAGTTAATTTATTAAGGAAGTATTCTGTTTTCAGCAAATGCAGAACACTTACGAGAAAAATACCTTTCTTCCATTTCCTCTAATTTCAAAGAGACTTATGGTGCTTATAGACACACAAATTGCCCTTTTATGTACATGATTGCGAAGTGCACATAAACTAATATGTACTTTGTGTATGTTACTGATTTTACTGATTGATAATCCCTACAATCAGTCACCAGATGTTTGTATATATCTTGTATTTGTTCTTGTTGGTCAATTGTCCAGACATGTCCAACTCTTTGTGACCCAGTGCAGGGTTTTCTTGGTGCACCATTTCCTTCTCCAGTGGATGAAGGCAAACAGAGGTTAAGTGAGTTGCCCAGGATCACATAGCTAGTGAGTGTCTGAGGTCAAATTTGAATTCAGGTCTTCTGGCTCTAGACCAGTGATCTACCCACTGTGCCACCTAGCTGCCTATCTTGTATTTATTTATCTATGAATATGATATATCCTCTCAGGAGAATGTAAGTTTCCCAAGGGCAAGGAGGATCTTACTTTTTGTCTTTGTATCCCCTGTACTTATGACAGCACCAAGCAAATAGTAGGCTCTAATAAATATTTGTTCATTGTTTATTAATTTATTAAGTAACTAATAGGTACAAGGCAGAAAAAGCATGGTGTAATGGCCTAAAAATCAGGAAGACCTGGATTCAGGTCCTGCCTTTGACATCCATAAGCTTGCTCTGTGATCCTGGACTAGTCTCTTTAACTCTAACACCAGAAGTTTCTGAAAAGGTGTTGATTTGTTGAATGCAGGGGTGGGGAACCTGCTGTCTCGAGGCCACATGTTCCCCCACCCCAAGGGCTGCACTTGAGGATCTAGAGGGCCATGTGTGGCCTAGGTGCCTCATCCTTGGTATAAAGGAAGTTACCTGCTGTAAAAACAAGCACCCTGACTTACACAGGATGATCTACTGTACAGATTATTTGATCTACTTTTCTGAAAGGAAAGCAACTTTTGAGGGGTCAGCAACCACTTTAATCATGCACATGTATCATTCACCTAGTCGAGGGAAAAAGTCAGCACCCTGAACTTCAGAGGAAATACAGAGAAATCAAAATAAGCAGACATGGCTTCCATCTGACACAGGCAATACATATATCAACAGACAGATCCAAGTGTCTGACCATTACATACATATGTAATTACCAAAGAGAGATGCACCAATAGCTGGGTTTCCAAAGCCAGGGGGCTCCTTAGCAGCTGCCCAGAGTCATGTCTGGCCAAACAAACACTTCCCAAGAGTAAACCCCAAGGTAAAACCTCACCCCAGAGTCTTTACACACTTTTCAGAGTCTGAGGGCATCATAACCCTTGAGAACCAGCGCCTCATTAGAAATTAACAAAAGGTGTGGGCCTCCCCTAATCAGACTTCCCTTAATGGGCAGACCCATTAATGGGTGGGGAAGACCTTTAATCTCATTAAGAAGCAAAATTATAGTAACAATAAGCAAAAATGCATTATCAGTACACCTTCTGGGAGTTTCTTATACTAGTGAAATCACAGATCCAGCTTAAAAAAATATGCAAGACCTTGGGTTAAAGATAGAAAGATAAGGAAGGACATATTCCCTGCTCTTGAGGGGATGGCATTCTGTTACAGAGCATATGCCATGGACTGATAGAGGCACAGATATCCAGAGTTCTCTAGGAAAATTTAACGTAGGAGAAAATGCTTTCATTTGGAGGAATCAAAGGGCTTTCTGAAGGCTGTGGCACTGAGTTGACCCTGGAAGGAAGAGAAAGATTCTGAAAGGTAAAGATGGAGTCAGGAGATTCCAGCTGTTGGGAATGGTGCGCATTAATGCACAGAGATGAGAGGCTGGATGAAAAGTTCAATGAATGGCAAGTAATACAGTGGCTGTCATGTCCAAACGCATGAAAGGAGGTTAGGGCATTTTATCCCTATTGGCAATTCCAGTCCACTATCTTCAGTTTCTATTTATCTACTACTTTTCTTCCTTCTCTACTTATTATACTTTGATTTCTCCTTTTATTCTTAAAAACTTTTACTTGTCTTTGCCATTCACTCAAACTATTTTCCTATATCTTCTTTTCGTTGCCAAACTCCTAGAGGTATCTACTTTTGCAGCTCCCACTAAATCCTAACCATATTCACTTCTCAACTCCTTGCAGCTTGGCTTTCAACTCGAACACTACTGAAACTGCTTTCTCAAAGTTTACTAATGATTTACTAACTATTAAGTTCAGTGACCTTGTTTTTCTCAGTCTTTGTGCTCCTTGACTTTATCTATAGATTTTCATATTATTTGCCACTTGTTCTTCCTAGGTATTCATTCACTCCTTCTCTGGCTTCTGTGATATTCCTCTTTCCTTGTTCTTTCTTACCTTTCTGACCATTCCTTTGATGGATCGTTATTCATCTCCCACTTCCAAACATGTTGGTCTTTATCCTCTCTTTTCCCTTCCTGATTCTTTTGTTTCACTCCCCTCCTCTTACTTTCTCTCTTATTTTTTTTATCCTCTTTTTCTTCCTCCTCTGTATTCAACTATCATCTCTATGTAGGATATCCAGACCTAATTTTAGGACATTCAGATCTCAGCTACCTCTGACTCCCTATCAAAGATAATTTATCAGGATTTCAGTATGTCTAACATGGAACTCCTGATCTTCCCTACTTCCCTATTTTTTGTTGAAGACATTACAATATAACTAATTATCCAGGTTGGTAATTTTGGGATTATCCTAGACTCTCCTCTCTCTCTCTCTCCTCATCCTGTCAGTTCAGACTCTTCAACATTCTCTTTTTGTAAATTTTATTTTTATTTTTAAAATAGTTTTATTTATTTATTTTTAGATTTCAACATTCATTTCCACAAAATTTTGAGTTCCAATTTTTCTCATCTCTCCCCTCACCCCACCCCATAACACCTTGTATTCTGATTACTCTTTCCCTCAATGTGCCCTCCCTTCTATCATACCCCACACTTCCTTTATCCCCATCTTCTCTCTTGTCTTGTAGGGCAAGATAAATTTCTGTACCCCATTACCTGTATTTCTCATTTCCCAGTTATATGCAATAACAATTCTTAACATTCATTTCTAATACTTTGAATTTCAACTTCTTTCCCTCCCTCCCTCCCCACCCATCGCCACTGAGAAGGCAAGCAATTCAATATAGAGTATATATGTATCATTTTGCAAAGGACTTCCATAATAGTCATGTTGTATAAGATTAACTATATTGCCCTCCATCCTACCCTGTCCCCCCTTTTATTGATTCTGTCATTTGACCTTACTCCTTCCCAAAAGTGTTTACTTCAAGTTACTCCCTTCTCCCATTAGCCTTCCCTTCTGTCATACCCCTTACCCCACTTGTCCCCTGCTCCCCTACTTTCCTGTAGTGTAAGATAGATTTTCAAATGAAATTTAGTGAGCATGTTATTCCCTCCTTAAGCCATATGTGAAGAGATTAAGCTTCACTTTTCCCCTCTCACCTCCTTCCTTTTCTCCTTCATTGAAAAAGATTTTTCTTGTCTCTCTTATGAGTGATAGTCTGTCCCATTCCATTTCTCCCTTTCTCCTCCCAATATTTCCCTCTCTTACCCCTTAATTTAATTTTATTTTTTTATGGATATCATTTCTTCTGATTCAACTCAACCTGTACTCTCTGTCTAGATGTGTGTATGTGTGTGTGTGTGTGTGTGTGTGTGTGTGTGTGTGTGTGTGTATAATTCCTCCACCTACCCAAATACTGAGAAAAGTCTCAAGAGTTACAAATATTATCTTTCCATGAATGTAAACAGTTCAGCTTTAGAAAGTCCTTTATGATTTCTATTTCCTGTTTACCTTTTCATATTTCTCTTGATTCTTGGGTTTGAAAGTCAAATTTTCTTTTCATTTCTGGTCTTTTCGTCATGAATGCTTGAAAGTCCTCTGTATCATTGAAATGACCATTTTTTTTCCCTTGAAGTATTATACTCAGTTTTGCTGGGTAGGTGATTGTTGGTTTTAATCCCAGTTCCTTTGACTTCTGGAATATCCTATTACACGTCTTTTGATCCCTTAATGTAGAAACTGCCAGATCCTGTGTTATCCTGATTGTCTTTCCACAATACTCGAATTGTTTCTTTCTAGCTGCTTGCAATATTTTCACCTTGACCTGGGAACTCTGGAATTTGACCACAATGTTCCTAGAAGTTTTCTTTTCAGGTCTCTTTCAGGAGGTGATTGGTGAATTCTTTGAATATTTACATTGCCCTCTGGTTCTAGAATATCAGGGCAATTTTCCTTGATAATTTGATGAAAGATAATGTCTAAGCTCTTTTTTTGATCATGGCTTTCAGGTAGTCCCATAATTTTTAAATTTTCTCTCCTGGATCTATTTTCCAAGTGAGTTGTTTTTCCAATGAGATATTTCACATGATCTTCTATTTTTTCAATCTTTTGGTTTTGTTTTGTAACTTCTTGGTTTATAGTCATTTGCTTCCCTGAACTCCACTCTCATTTTTAAAGAACTATTTTGTTCAATGAGCTTTTTAACCTCCTTTTCCATTTGGCTAATTCTGCTTTTTAAAGCATTTTTGTCCTCATTGGTTTTTTTGGACCTCTTTTTCCATTGTGTTAGCCTATTTTTAAAGGTATATATGCTCAGTATTTTTTTGGTTCTCCTTTAGCAAGCTACTGACTTGCTTTTCAAGCTCTTCTATGGCCTGAGCCTATTTCATATTCATTTTGAAGGTACTGGAGGCAGAAGTCTTGACTTCCTCTAACTGTATGCATTGGTCTTCCTTATCCAAAAGGATGGAAGGAGATACCTGTTCACCAAGAAAGTTACTTTCTATGGTCTTATTTTTTGTCCCTTTTTTGGGCATTTTCCCACTTGACTTCTGAATCTTTTGTCAAGAGGACTTGACAAAGTGCTTCTCCTTCCCCCAGAACCATGCTCTGGGCTGAGGTTCAGATTAGCTGCTCAATTCCCCCAGGGACTTTGGGTGGGTGCAGGACCACCACTCAGGACTGAAGTTCAGATCAGTTACTCAGTTCCTCCAGGGGCTTTAAGCTGAGCTGCTTGGACAATGGACCCAGGCTGCTTGTGCAGCCAGCCACCAGCTACCCACTGCTGCTGTAGCTGTCGCCACCTGGAGCCAGTGCTGGGGGGACCCCACTCCTCTCTTGCCCAGCTGGAAAAGCCCCCCCCCCGCCCTCTCACTGACCTTCAAAGCTTTCTTAGTCACTTGTGGGTTGAGGGATCTGGAACCCTACCTACTGGGGATTCTGCCCTGGTCCTGTTCGTCCCTGTGCCATGCAGCCAGGTCTGGACTCCGTTGCACTCAGCATCCTGTGGGATAGACCTTTCCTGTTGACCTTCCAGGTTACCTTTGGCTGGAAACTCTTGCCCTCTGTTGTTCTGTGGCTTCTGCTGACCTGCAATTTGTTGAGAGTAACTTTTTACAGGTGTTTTGTGGGCTGTGGGGAAGCACTAGAATATATGTGTCTTTCTACTCCACCATCTTGGCTCCTCTCTTGTTTTTTAAAAAAATATTATTTTTACTTTTCAACAGGCACTTCAACAAGATTTTGAGTTCCAAATTTTCTCCCCATTTCTCCCCTATGCCTATCCCAAAACAGCATACATTCTGATTACCACTTCCCCCAATCTGCCCTCCCTTCTGTCACACCCTTCCCTTCTCTTATCCCCATCCCCTCTATTTTCTTGTAGGGCAAGATAGATTTCTATACCCCATTGCCTGTATATCTTATTTCCAAGTTGCATGTAAAAAGAATTTTTAACATTTGTTTTTAAAACTTTAGTTTCAACTACTCTCCCGCCCTCTCCACCCATGTCCGCTGAGAAGGCAAGCAAGTCAACATACATTATACATGTGTAGTTATGCAAAACACTTCCATAACAGTCATATTGTGAAAGACTAACTATATTTCCCTTCATCCTAATCTGCTCATTCATTCTATTTTCTGTTTTGACCCTATCCCTCCTCAAAAGTGTTTACTTCTAATTACCCCCTCTTCCCATTAGACTTCCTTTCTATTTTCCCTCCTAATCTCACTTATCCTCTTCCCCACTACTTTCCTGTAGGGTAAGATAGATTTTCATTCCAAATTGAGTATGTATGTTATTTCTTCCTTAAGGCAAATGAGATGAGAATAAGATTCACTCTTTTCCTCTCACCTCTTTTCCTTTCTCCTCCATTAGAAAATCTTTTTCTTGCCTCTCTTATGTAAGATAATTTGCCCCATTCTATTTCTTCCTTTGCCCTTCCAATATATTCTCTTCTCACCTCTTAATTTTATTGGTTTTTAGATATTATCCCTACCTATTCAACTCACCCTGTGCCGTGTGTATGTGTGTGTGTGTGTGTGTGTATCCAATTGCCCTAATACTGAGAAAAGTCTCAAGAATTACAAATATGATCTTTCCATGTAGGAATGTAAATAGTTCAACTTTAGTAAGTCCATTATGATTTCTTTTTCATGTTTACCTTTTCATGCTTTTCTTGATTCTTTTGTTTGAAAGTCAAAATTTCTATTCAGCTCTGGTTATTTCAATAAGAATGCTCAGAAGTCCTCTATTTCATTGAATGATCATTTTTTCCCCTGAATTATTACACTCAGTTTTGCTGGATAGGTGATTCTTGGTTTTAATCCTAGCTCCTTTGGCCTCTTCAATGTCATATTCCCAGGCCTGTGATCCCTTAATGTAGAAGCTACTGGATTTTGTGCTATCCTGATTATATTTCCCCAATACTTTAATTGTTTCTTTCTGGCTGCTTGTGATATTTTCTCCTTGACTTGGAGAGCTCTGGAATTTGGCTGCAATAGTCCTAGTTTTCCTTTTGGGATCTCTTTCAGGAGGTGATTAATGAATTCTTTTAATATCCATTTTACCCTCTGATTCTACAATATCAGGGAAGTTTTCCTTGCTTATTTCTTGAAAGATGATGTCTAGGTTCTTCTATATATAATGACTTTCAGGTAGTCCCATAATTTTTCAGTTGTCTCTCCTGGAACTATTTTCCAGGTCAGTTGTTTTCCCAATGAGAGATTTAACATTGTCTGCTATTTTTTTCATTCCTTAGACTTTGTTTTATAATACAGATTTTTCATACAGACATTAGTTTCCATCTGCTCCATTCTAATCTTTAAGAAATCATTTTCTTCAATGAGCTTTTGGACCTCTTTTTCCATCTGGCCAATTCAGCTTTTTAGGACATTTTCTCCTCATTGGTTTTTTGGATCTCTTTTGCCATTTGGGTTAGTCTATTTTTTAAAACGTTATTTTCTTCAGCATTTTTTGGGCTCTCCTTTAACAAGAAGTTGACTTGTTTTTCCATGGTCTTCTTGTATCATATTAATTTCTCTTCCCAATTTTTGCTCTACTTCTCTTACTTGATTTTCAAAATCCTTTTGGAGCTCTTTCATGCCCTGAGATCAATTCATATTTTTCTTGGAGGCTTTGGATATAGGAGCTTTGACTTTGTTGTCTTCTGTTTGTATACTTTGGTCTTCCTTTTCACCAGACTAAGATTCTATAGTCTGAGTTCTTTTCTGGTTTTTGCTCATTTCCCCAGCTATTTATTTGACTTTTGAACTCTTTGTCAAGGTAGTTCTCTGTTTCCAGTGGGACTTGGAGGTGTACTGTCAGTTGCTCCATCCCCACACAATCTGTGGGCCTAGAGCTCTAGAAACAGTCACTGCCACTGCCCCTGTCCCTGGTGCTGCCACTGCTTCTATGGGCTCCTGCTCCTCAAGCTCCTCGACCCCCTCCACTACCTTAGTGCTGTGGCTCTACCTCTCTACTCTCTCACACAGGTTCCACAGGTTTTTTCCACTGACCTTCCAATTTTCACTTGGTATTTTGGGGTTGTGAAGTCTGGCAGCACAGGTGCCAGAGTTCAGGTCCCATCTGTGCTGGCGTGGACCACACTGCACTGAGTTTTGTTCCCAGTGTGACAAGATAGACACTTCTTGGTGACCTTCCAAGCTGTCTTGGGCTTGAGATTTGCTTCACTCCTTCATTCTGTGGGTTGTGCAGCTCCAGATTTTGTTTAGAATCATTTTTTACAGGTATTTGGCTGGGTTTGAGGGGAGAGTCCAAGAAAGTCAGTGCTGTTGCTCCACCATCATGGTTCTGCCCCTCACTCTTCAACATTCTTATACAACAATAAGGTATGTTACCATAACCTCTCTTGCAGCCATCCCCCACCCTCCATTCACAGAGCAAATACCATAACTCAGACCATTACCACCTCTCACCTGGGCTACTGCAGTGATCTTTGAATAGGTCTTCTCTGCCATTTTTATCTAGAAAAGTCTGTCCATGTTATGCCCTTATGTGATAAACTCTATTGATTTCCTTTTAATTCTTGGATCAAATACAAAGTCTTAAGTTTGGAATTCCAAGCCATTTATGATTATAGCCCCAACTTACCTTTTCGGTCTTACGATATATTGAACTCTTTTATTCATTCTGAAGAGAGTTCCAGGCACATAGTAGGTGCTTAATAAATGTTTGATGAATAAAATTGAAATGGTACAGAAATAACTCAGTTCTAGGAAAGGGAAAGGTAATAAATACTTATTAAGTGCCTATAGGTGCCAGGCTAAGAGCTAAGTGCTTTACAAATATCTCATCCGATTTATTTATTTATTTTTTTAGGAATATAGAGGAGGCATTATAATTAAAATTTTCCCCAAATGACTCATATTTTTGAGATTTTGTCAGCAAGGAATGTAGCTAAACTAGATTGTCTATGCTGTATAAAGATTGTTTCCATTGTGCAGGTGCTCATGAACAGGAGACTCAGGCAGACTACGGCTTCACAGACCCAAGGTTCTTGAGATTTCTCAGCGTGCTATTTGTTCATTTATGTCAACAAACAAATGATTCATTTGTGGCCTATAGGGAAGGTTAGAAGTTCTTTTCTACAAAAAGGTGGAACCACAGGGATCAGAGTGGGGCTAGGGATAGAGTTTTCTTTGGCAAGGGTAGAATCAAGGTTTACCCAGCAGTAGGGAGCAGGTGTGACATTCCTCCATAGAGCTGGAGATTGTAATGAGAGAATACAGCAGATGAATGTACATTATAGCCCACACCTGCTTGGGCTCTATTGTGGTCTAGGGGAGTTCCTCTATTTAGAGCGTCGTCATTTTACACCCTTTTACTCTGAGTTAAACATCTGAAAATAGAGATGATGCAGACTAAGGGCTGTGACCAGACTCCTTTCTGTTCTGGGGCCTAATGGCTCGCAGTGCCATGGTGGGGCACTGACATGTGAAATCCAGAGTCTTCTGGCCATGGGTCATAAGCAAGGGCTCTAAGTGCTCCTGAGAAAAGTAGCCTGATCCTAAGTTTCCACTCCAGTGTGAGAAGTGAACAGATGGCACTGATTTTCTCAGTCTTTTACAACCTAGAAACCAGACAGCCTGCCTTCCTAATCAGGGCCGAAGTTGGTCTTTCAACATGAAGGGAACCTCCTCCCTCTGCCCCACTCCCCAAGCCATTTCATGTTATGGAATAATAAAACAGGCAAGCCTACAAATACCCTTTAAAGAGGAAAACAGCTACTTGAGAATTATAGGAGAACAAAAATGCTTTAAAAATGATTGAAATTTGACTTATGTGCCAACAGATGACTTATAAACTGAGAAATTGGTGGGGTTTTTTGGAATGTGCTCTCCTCACCCTGTTTTTCTGAACCCCCTATCTACTGCTTATAGCACTATACAATGTTTGCAAAATATTTTCTTCACTACAACCCTGTGAGGTAGGTATTGTCATCCCAACTTTATAGATGAAGGCATTGAGACTCAGAGAGGTTTGCCCAGGGTCACACAGATAGATCATGGGCAGTGAGGTGGAGCCGTGGATAGAGCACTGGGCTTGGAATTGGGAAAACTCATCTTCATGAGTGTCAAAACAAGCCTCAGCCACTAGCTGGGTGACCCTGGGCAAATTACTTAACTCTGTTTGCCTTAGTGTCCTCATCTGTAAAATGAGCTGGAGAAGGAAATGGCAAGTCACTCTAGTATCTCTTCCAAGAAAACCCTAAAATGGGGTCACAGAGAGTCAGACATGACTGAAACAACTTAACAACTGACAATATAGCTAGATAGTATCTGAGGCAGGATTTGAACTCAAGTCTTCCTGACTCCAAGTCCAGTCCTCTATCCACTATACCACTTGGCTACCTTCTACTGCTAAACAGGTGATTCCTGTCACCTTGCAATGCCTGACAATACTAACAAAGTAGAATGATATTTTATTTATTAGAGATCACTTTTGTGGAAACCTCCATTATCCAGAACATAGCAGAAGAAGCAAGAAACCAACTCTAAAACTTCTGAGAGTTGAAGGTGATGTCACAGAATCCATGCATGAAAGTTCATTTCCATAAGAGAATCATAGACTCTCACTCTTATTTACTCTTTCTTATCTGAGAGACATTTCTGTCAAACTTGGGTAATTGGTTTGCCATATATTTCTCAACATGCTAGAAGCAACAAACTGGAAGAGTGAAGTCTGAATTGGGTATCCTGAAATCAGCAAAATAGTGATAATTAGCAATCAGAGGGTGAAGGAAGAAATGAACAATGACAAAAAGTATCCATGATAAGATAAAAACACAGAAGTCTAGAGCCACTTAGTGGTGCTTCACATATCTTCATATACCTCTGTGGTCCCAGGGATGAGGTACAATTGCAGTGTTACAAGATTTTATACTTAGATGAATTAAAAATCTCATTGATATATCTTTTCCCTCCACTAATGCAAAACACGAAAGGTCTGCACTTTATCCCATGTCAAATTCTTATCCATGTCTTTTCATAAATCCTATATACAAGATCTAACCAATGACCCTGTGCTGTTTTAGTATTTCTATGTCCATCTCAGATCATCTGTCTGTTATCCTCTCTTGTGGGTACTTCAACTCTCTTACCAGGTACATGTCTGCATTGTGATGCTTTTGGGACATTTTTGCAAAAAACTCAACATCGACAATATTGAAAAAACCTTCTTACTCCCACTATGTTGTTTTTTAAATAGTCTTTGGGTTATTTATTAATTTGTTCTTCTGATATTGTGGTTTTCATGATTTTTAGTCATATATTGTCAGTAGGAGAACTTTGGAATTAAATAAATAGACTTTAGCTTTAGTCAACAGCTTGGGGATCATTGAAAACATCAAGAAGTTTCTTAAATGTGATCCATTCTGATGGCCAAGTTCATTGTCCTTTGTAATGCCTATTCAAAATACACACATATATATATATATATATATACACATATCACATATATGTACAGACATACATGTTATTTATAGGTCTATCTATCTGTCTCTGCTTGCCTATCTCTGTATTATCTATCCATCCATCTATTTATCTCATGATCTATCTATTTCATGTATCTGTCTGTATGTCTGTCTGTCTCTGCAGTTGTGGCAGTATCAAAGGAGGGAAGGGGGTATATATGAGAGATGTTATGTATAAGAGAAATTATAGGGCTAGATGACTGATTGAATATGAGAGAGAGTGAGGAGTAGAGAATGATATCTAGGTAATCAGCTTGGTGACTGGGAAGATGGTAGTACCCTTGGCAGTAATTGGGAAGTTTAGAAGAGAGGAGAATTTAGAAGGGGAAATAATGAGTTCAATTCTGGAATTTAAGATTAATAAAGATAACAACTATCATTTATGTAGCACTTTGAGTTTTACAAAGTACTTTAAAAACGTTTCACTTTATTCACACAACAACTCTAGGACGTAGGTGTTATAATTATTCCATTTGACAGATGAGGAAACTGAGGCAACAGAAGTTAAGTTTAAGAGGATATCCAGTTCAAGATGACAAGTAGTTGGGAGAGAGTTTAGGGATGGATAAGTAGACATCAGAATCATTAGGACAAAAATGATCATTGAATTCATAGGAGCTGATAAAATCAACAAGTGAAATAGTGAAGATGGAGAAGAGAAGAGGGCCCAGGACAGAGCTCTGTGGGACACCCACCATTAGTGGGCATCACTTAAATAAAGATTCAGTGAAAGAAGCTAAGAAGGAATCTTAGTAAGGTAGGGGAATAAGTACAGAACACTCACAGAAACTTAGGGAGAAGAGCATCATCATTAAAGGTTTCAGAGAGGTGAAAAAGACTGAAGATTGAGAAAATATAATTGGTTTCCTTTGTAATTTTTTTTTATTTTTATGCATTTAAAAATAGTATTCTGAGTCCATCTGACTTCTGAAAAGATCCATGACACAAGGTTAAAAACCCTTTTTCTACATGAAATCTTTCCTGATCTTGCTGACTGCTAGTGACTCCCCTCACACTACTTTGTATTTATGTAGTTATTTTGAATTTGTTAATATTCATTTTCTTCATATTTATTCTCTATATCCTTGAAGCCTCCCCCATTAAAACATAAACTTCTTGAGATTAGGGACTGTTTCATCTTTTATTGTTGTTTTTATTTCCAGTGATGGACACATAATTTGTGCCTAATAAATGCTTTTTGATTGACTGTATGCAATTCTTTGCTACAAGGTGGAGACGTTTCATTTCTCTTGTCTGGCGCCATCATTGTTTTTTCAGTTTCTCAGTTTAGCTTCTTTTTAGTGATCTGTTATAGTCACATATATTTTTCTTTAGATTCTTAGCTTCCAGTCCAAACTGTCCTGATGGATTATTGAATGTGTACAAACTGACATGTCACTATATTAAGTTGATAACAGATT
The DNA here is from genome assembly GCA_028658325.1 of Potorous gilbertii. Taxonomy (NCBI): domain Eukaryota; kingdom Metazoa; phylum Chordata; class Mammalia; order Diprotodontia; family Potoroidae; genus Potorous; species Potorous gilbertii. Next base: position 19,462,760 of record CM053769.1, on the reverse strand, counting down.
AGAGGATTCTCCACAGCCTATCTAGCCATCCACTATCTAGTCAATTAACATTACTAAATACCTCCAGGCACCTAGATACAAATATGGGGAAGAGAGTTAGTCCCTGTCCTCAAAGAACTCATAATCTAAAGGGGAAAGAAAAGAAAAAGAAATCTGAAAAAGGTAGGAGAGTGGCAAGTACCCAGTATGGGGGTGTGGTAGAGATACCAAAAGGTGAAGCAAAGTGGGAAATGAGGAAATCTCTATTTACATATCCTATTGTCTTTATATACTACAGTTTTTTTCCCTCAGACTTTTCCCAATTAATAGACACACTCTTCATTTCTAGTTCTTTGCCAACATAAAAAAATGCAATTAGGAATAGTGTGGTATATACTATACCTATGTTTTTGTCTTTGACCTCACTGAGGGGATATAACCCAGCAGTGGAATCAAAGGGTCAAAGGACATATATAGTTTAAGCACTTTTCTTTCATAATTCTAAGTTGACATCCAAAACATTTGAACAAATTACTACTTTCATCAGCAGTGTACTAGTACACCTCTAGTCTCATAGCCTCATTCAACATTGTTCCTAGGTTTTTTTTTATTACTGCTAATTTGCAGGTGATAGTATGATCTCAAATTTATTCTAATTTGCATTTCCTTTACTATTAGTGATTTAGAACATATCTTCAAATGACCATTTATAGTTTTCAATTCATTTTTTAAGTATTCATATTCTCTGTGAATGACTTTTGGTGTTTAGTATTTGCTTCAATTCCTTATATATCTTAAATAACAGACTTTTATCAGTGATATTTGATGCAATATTTTTTCTACTCTAAAGTTTCTGTTTTTATGCTATATTCATGGATTTTATTCATACAAGTCTTTTAATTTCATGCCATTGAAATGATCCGTTTTATCTTTTAGAAGCTCTTTTACCCGTTGCTTGGTAAAGAATTTTCTTCTTAGCTAGAGTTAAAAAAGTTATCTCCTGTTTGTGTATGTGTGTGTTATAATCCTTTGTATTCTGTTTTGTATCAGTTTTCAGCATATTTTGGTATATGGTATAAACACTGGTATAAACCTAGTTCCTGCCAAACTTCTTTCTAGTTTTCCCAGAAATTTTTGTGAAAATTGAAGTATTTCCTTCACTAATTTATGCTATTAGATTTATCAGACACTGGAGTACTGTTTTTATTGTATCTGTTTCCTATTTATCCAGGCTGTTATACTGATTTTTTAAAATTTGGTATCATATCTTTTTGAGGACTACTGTATTATAACACGTTTTGAGGTGTAGTAATGTCATGACCCATTTTTTGTACTTTTCCCCCATTATTTCCCTTGAGGATGTAGACCATTTATTTATTTAGTCATCTAAATGAATATTGCTATTGTTTTTCTACTGGTAATTGTTTTGGTCTGGCACAAAATCTGCAAATTAATGTAAGTAGTATCATAATTTAGAAGCATTAGTAGGCTCCAACTATAAGCAATAAATAACTTTCCAATTGTTTGTCTTTTTCTATTTCTGTAAAGAGTGGTTTTAAATTGTATTTACACAGCTTTTTTCTGTGTTTGATAGATTAACATGTAGACATTTGGTGCATTTTGTAATAATTTTGAATGGAATTTCTCTCATTATTGCTTTTTCCTATATTTTTTTTGGGGGAAAGTAGGAGTAGGAGGGGCTGTATAAAAATGCTGATATTTTTATGACTAACTTTGTATCCTATTTGCTGCTGATGCTCCTATTAAAGAAGGGCTTCTCATTTCCTGTTTATGGATCACATTTTTTTTGTTGTTGTTGTATCAAACCCAAGAACATTGCTGAGCCTCCTGAAAAAAACATTGGTAACCATTCGAGAATAATTTGGTTTTAGCAAATTAATTCACAGAAAAAAAACTGTGGAGGAAGAATAGCTATTGTTCAGATGATGGTATGTGGTTAGATGGACAATCTATGCTCATTTTCCTTTAGTGAACTATCTTAGTCTGGTAGTTCAAATCAACAATGAGTTGAGCCCAGGATTAAACAGGAGGAAAAGGATAGGCTACCTTGCCCTGAGAAAATGGCAAAGCTTCTCTAAAGACCCTTCAAAATTCTCCCAGGACCAGTCTGTCTTTTTATATGGATATTCTGTTAATGTTGTATGACTCTATGTTATGAAACACTATGATCTTGGAAGAATTAAAAATATATGTGAGTGTAACGAAGTTGAGGTTTGAGCAATTTGGAACATATAATAACACATAAGAAACTTACTAGAAGGACTGGGATTTACAAATAATATAATCCTGGAAACATGTAAGTGAAAAAGTAGATGGAATATTTATGTGTCAGGAACAATAATCGATAGTTTGAGTGTTCCATCAGAATCCTTGTGATATCAGAACATTATGGGGAGTGCCCTTACGGGGTGGAGTGAAAACCCTGTGGAGAACTTGTAGAAAGTCATGGACGAGAGTCCAGAAAGATGATGTGAAATGAATAGATTGTGACCTGCATCATTGGAGAGAAATTCAGAGTACATGTGATTTGAGTATATGGGAATTTTGTGTCTTGTTCCATTAAGGAAGTTACTTATAATCTTCATTAATTCACAGATATTTTTTTTCTAGGCACATCAAAATGCCTTTTATAAATAGGGATGGTTTTGTCTCCTATTCCAGCAATGCTTAAGGTTTTTACTTTTGTTCTATTGACTTATTGCATTAATTAACATTTCTAGTGATATGTCAAATAATAGTGCTGCTTCCATCTTGGTTGTACTGGGAAAACTTGTAGGCTTTCTTCATGGCAAATAATGCTACATCTTGGTTTTGATCTTATTAAAAAAGGTACTTAGATACCTGTGATTTTTAGATTTTTTTTTAAAAACACAAGTGAATATTATATTTTGTCCAAGTCCTTTTCTGCATCTATTTAAATAAATGTGAATTTTTCCTTTTTTTTGTGTGTGGAGAATGTGACTTTTCCAAAATCTGAAGACTCTGGGCTTTCTTCTTAGATTTTGGGGTAGTGAGTGTCAGTAGCTTATTCCAGACTGTGCCTGCAATTCTCTGGGTTTTCCCCATCCACTCTATTCCCTCAAATTTGACTGAGCAGGCTGGACCCTGGAGTTTTTTGGAATTGTTTTCCCACCCTTTGTCCCTCACGTGGGCCATTATTTGATGTGGGGCCTCTGCTTCTATGGCCTTATCTGGATCAGTTAACATTATGTTATCAATGTAATCCTGTGCCTTCAGGAAGAGAGGCCTTTTTCAGATCTCTGCCCACCATGATGTGATAGTATGAAAGAGCGTTCAGGGAGTCCTGTGAAAGAACTGTGAAGGTAAATTTGAATCCTTTCCAGGTGAAAGTAACTTTTCTGGAACAGAAGGATAAAAGGGAAAAGGATGGTAGGTTGATAGCCCCATCCTACTTGCCCCGGGTTTGAGCTCCTGGGTTTACAGCACTGATGAGATCAAGATCAGCTATAGAGATAGGCATAAGGTCTTTGTTCACCTCTCTGTTGTCCACTATAAACTGCCAGGTACCACCTGTTTCATAGGTAACAGAAGTTTGCCGTAAGGGGATCAGATATAAATATGTGTATATATGAATATATAATCTTTCTTCATCTCCTTCACTAGAGAAGAAATATCTTTCATTTTCCTAGGAACCTGATGAACAAGATATGAACAGATAGCAAAAGTTAAGTTTCCACAGTAAGTTATTGTTAGTTGATGAAGTCATTGAGAATGTTAGATAATAAGAAGGCCAGCAGACTGCAGGTGGACTCAGGCAATCAAAAGACAGACAGTGACCTTCAGAAAATTAAAAAATTTTTGATAAAGGATCCAATCTACAGCTAGCTGGAACTAGCCAAGAAAAATGACCTAGAATAACCTAGAGAGAGCTTTCCTTCACTGTGCTTGCTTAATGAACCTCATGTATATAAGCAGATGCATCCCACCAAAATTATTCCACCATTTTCTGATCATGGGTCCTATGTTAAAGCATGTTTGGGAGGGGTATCACACTAAGGGGGGTTACATAATGGGCATGTAGAGAAGACGATCCTAAGGGAGGACGGACCAGTCTGTCTTCCTGTTGGGAGGATCTGTCTTGGAATAATGGTATATAGCTCATCTTGCTTCTGTATTCAGTGCTCCCTCCTCCTGAAAAGAGGGTAGGGGCCGGCTTTGGCCAAAGTGTTCAATTCCTTTGAACTCTGCTGCAATAAATTTTACTTGATACTTTATTAGTGTCAAGAGTGTTTCTAACACCTGATATTGTAGCATGTTAATTACATGGGATAGTTCAAGTAACTATTTGGTCCTACCTACAGTAACAACAGCTGAGAGGGCTAGCATTTCCCTAATCCAGCTTTCTACCTTCCCACCTCCACAGCCCTGTTACCTGAAGGCTACTCCGAGGAATTGATAGGTCTCAGCTTCCCCAAGTCATTTATGACTGGTCATTTAGGGGCTTAAAAAGTCCCAGCTGTGTGTGGTCTGCACCTCTCAGGCTTGGTAGGTGCCTAAGAGCACGTAAGTCAGCATACCCTGATGACTCACGGAGCAGATGTGCTTCGAGATGGAGATGAGAGTTGCCACACCAGACAAGTTAGGTACCATTGTTTCCTTGTATATTCTTGCTGTGCTGGATGGAGCACCTTTTCTTAAATGTGCAGTGACTGGAGAGTGCCTTATTTCATCCCAACATAGAGCTTGAATCATTCAAGGCAATCGATCTGTGCCCAAACCTTTGGTAACTCAGACTTGGCATTGTGGCTCACATCATGGATTGGGTTAAGGGGAAGATCCCTGCAGATACAGAGGAGGAGGGGGAGGAGGGAACCCTGATCAGACGCTATCTTGCTTTCTTCACTATCCATCGCCTTTCTGGCTGTGCATGGAGAGTCGTCTGTGGGACTAGTACAAAGACCGAGGGATTGCTTGGAGAAGGCTAAAGGACATGGTTGAGAGTTTAAAGAAAGCAAGCGCTAAGGAAAGCATTCCCTGGATGGTATTGACTGAGACGCTTAAGTTGGGCTCCCAGCACAGTAGGATAGAAGGTGAAAGCTGAGGGGTAGCTGGTGGTCAGGTGACTCAAGAGAGTGCCCCTCTTGCAGGTGAGGACTGAGGGTCCCCAGCCAGGAATCCACCCTAGGCTCTGTCCCAGCATGGTTTGGGTTGCTGCTGAAAAAGAAACCATGAGACTAGAAAAGCAGACTTGGGAGCAGAGAGGCAGGAACTCCCACCTATAGAAATCTCCAGGCTTCTATTACAAAGGAGCTTTTGATGCACCAATGGGCACTAAAGAGCTACCATCCAGTACCAGCCCTAAAGCTGCTGGGAGGGGAGGCTTGGCAGGGAAGTAGTAATTATGCCCTAGATACATGTCTGGTCTGGGTGTGTGGAGACTTGGTATAGTAGCTTCACATGGGTAATCCAACCTACAGAGGTCTTACTGGTTTGGGATTGTTAAATTGGCTAAAGAGTTAAACTCTTTTGAAGGCTAAAGGGAGTAAGATAGGCCTTGGGCAAGAACCAGCTAAGATCCAAGTGCATAAGGGAAGATAATATACCTGATAATTTGAGACAGCCTTTTCTCCTCATCTTCCCTTTCCAATTCATGCTTGATGGAACATACAGCAACATTTTGGAATTTACCTGTAACTGGGAGAGTGGAGAAGGAGGAGAAAAAGAAGCAGGTGTTAAAGAAAAGAGGATTTAGCAAAATGAATAGTAGTTACTCTCAGGACATAATGGAAAGTAAGGATCCAGAAAGAAGTGAGGGAGATTTAAAAGTCTATTATTTGAATAAATTGAATAAAATGTGGCAGAAAATTGCATTAAAGATTAGGGTTAAGAACTCAGGTTTCCATGGGAATATAGAAGGTTTTCAATGGGGATATTTATATTTATCAAATATGCTAACAGTAAATGGTACATTGCAGTTCAAAGGCCATATGATACGGTAGAAAGGATTTTCTTGGGATTTTTCAAATTCTGTCTTAAATGACCTTCATCTCTTTTGGATTTAAGTTGTTCATCTATAAAATTAAGAGGTTCAGTTAGGTCTCTTCCATCTCTACATCTATAAACCTATGCCTTAGAACTTCCTGTAGGCAGGGAAGCTTAATATCAAAAATCATTTAAGTAAACAGAAGCACTGTCATGACTAGAAGGCCATCTTCAAAGCCAAGAAGATTTGGGTTTGAGTCCTGCCTGAGACAGATATCCACTGTCACCCAAGGTAAGTCATGTTATCTCTTTATGCTCTTGGCAGCTTTTCAAGTCTATAAATTGCAGAGATCTTCACTGGAATTGGAACAGGGAATTTCCTCACATTGGAATTCCCAATACCAATGAAATTACTGATGCAGTAACTGTTCTTGTAGATCAATAGTTCTTAAGTTTGTTGTTTCATAGAGATCTTTTGCAGTCTGGTGACTCCTATAGACCATTTCTCAGAGTTTTTAAATGCATGAAATGAAATATATAGGATTACAAAGGAAAACAATTATATTGAAATGCAGTTATCAAAAAAAAAGTGCATGGACTCTGTTTTGAGAACCCCTTCCACAGATAAATGATATTCATGGATCTACTAAAAACTGTACCTTTGTTAAAAAATTTGAGCCTAAGATTCCTGGGAGGAGAATTACATCGGGTTGGGAGGTGAGAAAAAGAGAACAATGCAGAAAAGAGAGGAGGAGAGGGAGAGAGGGAGAGGGAGAGGGAGAGGGAGAGGGAGAGGGAGAGAAGGAGAGAGAGAGAGAGAAGGGGGGAGAGAGAGAGTGGGGGGAGAGAGAGGGGAAAGAGAGAGGAGAGAGTGAGTGTGTGAGTGTGTGTGTGTGTGTGTAACTTGGATGTGAATTGAATTGTGCAAAATGCTTACCTGAGAAAGTATCCAGCTTACACTGGTTACTCTAGGGCCAGAATTATGGCATATTTCTCTGGGGAAGAGAGAGCTAAGAATTCCCAAATACACATTAGCGGGCCTTGAAATGACGTTTGATTCTACATGCTTTATGGAGATGGCAGACCTTATCAAGATGAGGTGTTTTCCAAATAACGATGTGTGCAACCTTGTCCTTGGTTGGTTCCAGAGCTTGGGCTACCATGTTGGTCCCCTGACTTTCAGGGCAGATTCTGACTGACCAAACCAATGTTTTGTGTTTCCATTACCTGACTCTAAAGCATTGATATCAAGCTTAGACAGAAAAGATGGGGAGGTGACCAAATGTTACTAAAGATACCTGTGGACTGCATATTGACTTAAAAAATGAATATGACTACACATTAAAATCTGATAGGAACTATATTTTAATCTGATTTAGCCTCACTTGGGAATATTGTGAGCTCCTTGTGGACTGGTAACATGGTTGACAGGTTGACAACTGTTCACTATTTTCATTAAAAAACAAAACAAAAAGATTGTCGTTAAAGTAGTGTTCTAGTGTGAGACGGAAGACCACCCCAGCAACAAACTTTAATCGAAATATCTCCTGGCCTGTTCGTTAAACATTTCCTAGAGTTACTCATCTGGTAATTAAACTGTTCACAGCTTATCTAGTATATTCTTCTTGGGATTTGTAAATGAGGTCAACCTTAGCCATCCCAGAGATGTGGAAGGAGCCTGTTTATATAATCTTGAGAAGAAGAGGGAGATTTCCCATGCATGCTTTTTGGTCTGAATGCTGACTTTGCAATCAATCAGACTCTACTAAGAATTTTCCTTAAATAAACACTATTTGTGTACATCAGGAGCACCATTCCCGAATGCCTACTTTCTCTTCAGTCGCATAAAACTGTACATTTAATTTTTGTTTGCACATATATAAACTTTTCCTTTAAGAGCAGGGTGGGAAATCAATGGTTTAAAATGAATTTTTGACTTTTTAAATATGAAGGTGAGTGACATCTGTATATTGTGTTATCAGATGCATGGCACACATGTGGCTGATTCTGAATTCAAGGACTTTATTGGGTCCAGGTGCTACTCATCAATCTAAGTCAAAATTTAAGGGTTTGGTTGACAATTATGGGGACAGGCAGAATCTCATTAGTAACTAACTGTCTTTTCATAAATATCTCTATTATGATCCAGAAGGTTGGAGCTCTAGGGGATCCTATGAATGAGAAGTTTTGCCAAAGATAACAAGTGTCAAAACTGGTCTGGTATTCAACAATTCAACAAATATTTAATAAGATTATAGATTATTCTCTGCCAGGCATTGTGCTGGATACTGGGGATGCAAAGACAAAACATGACACAATCCCTGTTTGTAAAGATTTTGAAAATCTGAAATAAAATAGTTTGTTAATAATCTTTAACAAAAACAATTCATCAAATAAACATATAAAGTGACTAAACTTGTAGGTAAACTATTTGGCATTTAGCAAAGTAGGAACAAACGAATTAGGAAACAATAAAAAAAACAATGTCTTTTCTCTGTCCATTTCTCTAGGTCTGTCTGAAGTGCTGTGGCCTTGGTTTTATTTTCAGTTGTTCTCAATGTGCACTATATACAATTTGGTCTGATTTCACTTTGCATAATGTCATAGAATATCTTTTTATATGTCCTATTTCATATTTATAATTTTAAGGCACTGTAGTATTTAAGTATATTAAATAATGCTATAATTTATTTAGCTCTTTGCCAATCATTGAACATATAGGTTGTTTCCATTTTTTCCACGTTACGTAGAGAATGCTACAATTATTGATGAAACATACAAAGAAATATTGTCATATGTATGTATTTTTGTTGTGTATATACATCTGTGTGTGTGTGTGTATACACACATACACATATTATACACATATATATGTATGAGACTTGATGCAAAGCAAGGTCAGTAAACTGAAAGAGGCCCTTTTGTAGCAAAGGAGTTTTTGGGTTGAAAGTTATGATTCGTTTTGCTATTCATCATTTTTCACCATACTGTTCTCCAAAATGTTTTCATAATCTAAAATTCCACCAACAATATATTAGAGTGCACATTTCCCTGGAGTGTCACCAATGATCAATTTTATGGTTTTTTTTTGGTCATTTTAATCTATGGCTTCTTATAAGACTGCTGAGTCATGGGATCATAGATTTAAAGTGATATGTGATCTTAGGGGTCACCTAGTTGACCTCTCTTTGTTTATAGGTGAGGAACAGAGACCCAGAGAAGTTAAATGGCTGAACCTTGTGTTCCTACAGGTCCCAGCCAGGATTTGAAACTGGGTCCTCTAACTCCAAATCTAATAATTTTTCCTCTGTTCCAGGTTTTCCTTTATTAAATTTTCCACAGAATTATTAGAATATATATAGTTAAAATTGTTATACTCTTATTTTATAGACTAGATCAGCATAACATAATGTTTTTGTCTCTTAATGCTTTCTGATTTGAATTAAATGTTTTGTTATATCATCACTCCAGCTTTTTTTTTTTTGGCAAAATTTACACTACCCATTCACTTTGTTCAAAATTTTTTTAAATTTTGTTTTATTCAGCTAAGATCTGCCTTCTCCACTCACACCCCCGCCACCCTGCAATTGAGACCACAAAATAAAACTCATTACAAATACGTATATCCAATCAAAACAAATTTCTACATTGGCCACCCCTCCCTACCCCAGCATTTGTCTCTTTCTGCATTCTGAGTCCTTCACTTCTCTATCAGGACATGAATGGGATGTTTTATCGTTAGTCCTCTGGAATTGTGGTTGGTCATTATACATGATAAAAGTTGAGCAGCATCGTATTCCATCACATTTATGTACCACAGTTTGTTCATCAAGTTTCTTAATTTTATGGGCACCTCTTCAGATTCCCATTCTTTGATACCTCAAAAAGAGCTATATGTGTTTTTGTCTATCTTTAGACTTTATTTTGTTTAGGATTAATCCCTCCCTTAATCTATCCTTCCCCTAATCCCTCCCCCCTTTCTTCCCTTCCCCTCCTTTCTCTCTGTTGAATGAAATGTTTTTCTTATCCTCTATGTATGGATATTCCTTCTTTTGATCAGTTCAGATGAGAGCGAGGTTCCAGGGTCTACCATTTCCCAACCCTTCCTTGTTTATGTAGTTGTTCACTTGTGTATCCCTGATAATACGTTGTAATTTTCTCCTAAACCTTGTCTAACTGGACTCTCTATGAATCCTGATGATGATAGAATTTGGAGGGGATACATATCATCTCCCCATTTTAAAATGTAAGCACTTTATCTTTGATCTTTTATCATTTTTCATTCATGTTTACTTTTTTCGTTTCTCTTTGCTCCTGTGTTTGAACTTCAGAGTTTCGCTGTAGCTGTGGTCTTTCCATCAGGAATACTTAGAAATTCTTTATTAAAATTCCTTTTTTCTCCCAGTATCATTATACTCATGTTTTTCTGGGTAAGTTATTCTTGGTGGTAAGCCCATATCCTTTTCCTTCTGAAATATCATATACTTAAGTTCTCTACTCCTTCATAGTGGAAGCTGCTAAATCATGTGTGATCCTGACCCTGGCTCCTTGGTATTTGAATTCATCCTTTCTTGCTGCTTGCAGTATATTTTTTTTTGACTGGAAAGCTCTGGGTTGAGTATACTATTCTTGAGAATTTTCATCTTGTGGGTTCTTTCATGAAGTGATCAGAGGATTCTTTCTGTTTTCACTTTGCCTTCTGGCTCTTAGAGATTTGGGATGTTTTTTTAATTAAGTTTTCTTGAAAAAGAATGTGTTAGCTCTTGTTTCAGTCATGGCAGTTCAATGATTCTTAAATTTTTTTTTTGGTCTTTGATCTGTTTTCCAGGTCAGTTGTTTTTGCTCCACTTTTGCTCTATCTTCTATTTTTATCAGCCTTTTGTCTTTATTTAATATTTCTTCTTGCTTCATGACATCATTGCCTTCTATTTTGGAGCAGTCAGGTGGTGCAATAGATAGAGCACCGGAACTGGAGTCAGGAAGACTTTGAGTTCAAATTCCGTCTTGGACAGTTCCTACTTGTGTGATTTTGGGCAAGTCACTTAACATCTGTTTGACTCAGTTTCTTCGACTGTGAAATGGGGATATTACCCATCTTTCAGGGCTGTTGTGAGGATTAAATGAGATGATATTTGTAAAGTCCTTAGCATGTGTGTTTGTCCTTCATTGCCCAAGAAGACCATGCTGTCAGAGAAATAATGACATGACTTGCACTTGACTTTGTTTTGAGTGAGGGAGGGCTGTGCAGGTCAGCAGCCTCGCTTCTCCTCCAGAGTCATCTGAATCCAGTGACCAGATATTCATCAGGATGACTGGAGATGACCCAGGATGAGGCAGTTGGGGTTAAGTGACTTGCCCAAGGTCACAGAGCTAGTGAGTGTCAAGTGTCTGAAGTGAGATTTGAACTCAGGTCCTCCTGACTTCTACACTGGTGCTCTATCCATTGCACCAGAAGGATTTGTATTCCTTTCCAGTTGTCCTTCCCTATTTGGGGTCCTTTCTAGTTTTCAAGAATTTTGTTGCTTGGGCAAGGTTTTATATTTCTTGTGCCAAATTGTTAATTCCTCTTCCAATTTTTTTCTTCCATAGCTCTCATTTCTTTTCCATTTTTGTTCAAGTGCTCTCATTGCATTTATAAAAAATATTTTAAAGCTCTTTTAAAAATTCTTGCTTCATTTCTTCCAAGAGTTCTAATTAACTTTGTGCCTAAGCTGTGTTTTTTTCCCTGAGGCTTTGTTTGTAGATGTTCTGGAGTAATTTTCTTCCTCTGTATTTATGTCCTAAGCATCCCTGCCACCATAATGACTCATTATAGTGGGGTTCTTTTTATTTGCATATTCTTCCAGCCTGCTTCTTGACTTTGGACTTTTGGTTGGGGCTAGACTCTGTCATACTTGTGGAGGGAAAGTGTAGGCTGGTTCTATTTCTGCTTTCTTGGGGGATATTGAGTGTTGAATTGTTCCAAGATCTTGGGAACAGGCTTGGGACTTGTAAGCTTTCAGTGCTCCCAATATGGGTTTTCCCCAGGATGGAGTATGATTGCTGTCTCTCTCTGGTCTAAGTTCTGCAAGTTTTTGACCTAGATTTGGCACTGCAACTATGCTACGTTCCTATCAGTTAACTGTAAAGCTCTACTGGTTCAGAATAATCGTAGGTCCCTTTTGGTGTGGGATTCCGGCTTTGGTTATTCTTCTGTAGGCTAGGCCAGATGTTAGAAGTGAGATCCTGCTCTGACCTTGGGGTCTGAGCAGTACCAATGTTGCTGCTGGCTTCTGAACTTTCTCCTTTTTCCAATACATCTCTCAGGACCTCCCTTCTTGGGAGCACAGGTAGCCTTCTTAGTCCACTCTGGATCTGTGACCTGAAAGTGGGTAGTGGCTGACAAAACTGCCACTTTATATCATCTATTAGTCTAGTGGTGCCTCATGGATTTATAACCTCTTCCTGAGCTGGTGTGCAGCCTCTCTCTTGGCAACCCTTGCCCCAATGCCTGTAGACCTTCCTGCCTGTCTGCCTATGTCAAACTGAAATGGACAAAGGACTTTGTATAGATTTTTCCCATCAGGATTTAGCCTGGTGCATTTTTAAGCTCTGGAGGAATTCATGGAGGATTTAGTCTGGTGCATTTTAAAGATCTCTTTGGAGGAATTCATTCACTGCATTGCTTCCTATGAGTCTACCATCTTTCTCTACCTCCCACCCATTCACTTTAAATTTAAATCTTGCAGGATTAAATGTAGTTTCTATATTTCTGTGTGTGTGTGTGTGTGTGTGTGTTTACATTTCTGACTCCATTTTATTGGAGAGTTAATTCTGTTTACATTTAGAGTTGCAAGCATTAGGTTTGTCTTCAGTTCTTCTATTGAAAGGGATTATATACTTATGCTTAATGTTTCTGTTGTGAATTCCAATTTAAGAACACAACTTTAAACTAAATTAGTATGTCTTTGTGTTTTGTTTTGTTAGTGGATTTGGTGGTTTCATTTACTTAAAGTTTCCTTTTAGCAAAAACATTTAGTGATTTAAGCCAAACAGTGCCCTGAGGGCTCTCACATTTTGTTAGCAACTTGTTTCACCTTGATTTAGAATGATAGGATCAAAGGTCAATTAGTTCAATCACTTTGTTTTACATATGAGAAAACTTAGACCAGTTAAGTAACTACTTAAGATCACATAAGGTAGTGGGAGGGGCAGAATTTGAATTCAGGTGCTTTGACTCCAAATCCAGCATTATATACCTATAGTAGATCAACTCTTTACTGAATTGTTTTGAGTATTTATCTTTTTGGAAGAGAGATTTGTTTGTTAGAATACTTTCTTGCAATGAATTTATCTCTCTGAAAGCTTTTCTATTTCAGATGTCCATCTTTTGTCTTCTTATAGCAAACTGAAATGTTCTGGATAGATAATTCTGGGTTCAGGGATATTTGTAAATATTTTATTCCAAAATTTCCAATTATCAATGCTCCTCCTTAAAAATTCTATTGTGAACCTGTTAATATATCCCTTTAGGTTTGTTGAATGTCACATTCTTACTTGTTGAGGTCCTGTGGATTCTTTCTAGTTGTATTTTATTGGTTACTTTTTGTTACTTTTGGAATTTTTCTTGACACCTTTTCTGAATGTGTTTTGGTTCTTTTACTTTACTAGATTTTCTGTGATATCAGTTATCTGTCCTCCATATGTTTCATTTGACTTTTCTTGTTTTCTGGTAATTTGGATAGGACTGTGATTTTATGAGTCTTTATATCCAATTGTATTGAATCATGTGTAATGATACTTTCTGTGATGGTAGGATTGCTTTTGTTTTTTCCTATGACTTTTTTTGAAGTTTTTTTTTTAGAATATTCTCTGTTTGATCATTTTCTTCCCCATTTCTTCCCAATTGTTTTAAAAAGAGTATTTTAATGCCAGAATGAGTTCTCCTATGCTTTTTCACTTTCTTGAACTCTTTTTTATATGGTTTTGTGATTTTTATTAACAGTTTAAATTCTTTAAATTATTTCTAAGGTATTATTTATCTAGCTGAGGAAATCTCATTGACTGCCATGTATGGTTTCTTCCACCTGTTAGTTTCTAGTTTATTAAATGATTCAATTACTCTATAGCATGTAGAAAAATTGTATTAGCACTCTGCTTTGCTCATCTAAAATTTTTTTAATGTTTATTAATTTTTAGTTTTCAACATTCATTTCCATAAAATTTTGAGGTCCAAATTTTCTCCCTGTCTATCCCTTCCCCCACCACAAAACATCTTGCATTCTGATTACCCCTTCCCTCAATATGCCCTTCCTTCTATCACACCCCTCCCTTCCCTTATCCCCTTCTTCTCTCTTTTCTTGTAGGGCAAAATAGGTTTCTATACCACATTACCTGTATTTCTTATTTCCCAGTTGTGCGCAAAAACAATTCTCAACATTCAATCCTAATACTTTGAATTTCAACTTCTTTCCCTTCCTCCCTACTCACCTATCCCCACTGAGAAAGCAAGCAATTCAATATAAGCTGTATATGTACAGTTTCGTAAAAAACCTCCATAATAGTCACGTTGTATAAGACTTACTATATTTCCCTCCTTCCTGACCTGCCCCACCCTTTATTCTGTTCTCTTTTTTGACCTCCTTCTCCCAAAGTGTTTACTTCTGATTATTCCCTTCTCCCATTTGCCTTCCCTTCTATCATCCCCCTCACCTTACTTGTCCCCTTCTCCCCCACCCTTCTGTAGTGCAAGGTACACTTTCATACCAAACTAAGTGAGCATGTCATTCCCTCAAGCCAAATGTGAAGAGAATAAGCTTCCCTTTTTCCCTCTTATATCCTCCCTTTTCTTCTCCATTGAAGATGCTTTTTCTTGCCTCCTTGATGGGTGATAATTTACCTCATTCCATTTCTTCCTTCCTCCTCCCAATATATCCCTCTCTCACCCCTCAATTTTACTTTATTTTTTTAGGTATCATCCCTTCTTATTCAAGTCATTCTGTGTTCTCTATGTGTGTGTGTGTATGTGTGTGTGTGTGTGTGTGTGTGTGTGTGTGTGTGTGTGTGTGTGTAATCCCTCCACTTTAGAAAGTCCTTTATGTTTTCTCTTTCCTGTTTTCCTTGTTTGAAAGTCAAATTTTCTATTCAGTTCTGGTCTTTTCATCAAGAATGCTTGAAAGTTCTCTATTGCATTGAATGACTATTTTTCCCCCTAAAGTATTATACTCAGTTTTTCTGGGTAGGTGATTCTTGGTTTTAATCCTAGTTCCTTTGACTTCTGGAATATCCTATTCCAAGCCCTTCAATCCTTTAATGTAGAAGCTGCAAGATCCTGTGTTTTCCCGATTGTATTTCAATAATACTCAAACTGTTTCTTTTTGGCTGCTTGCAAAATTTTCTCCTTGATCTAGGAACTCTGGAATTTGGCTACAATATTCCTAGGAGTGTCTCCTTTCAGGTATCTTTCAGGAGGCGATCTGTGGATTCTTTCAATATTTATCTTACCCTCTGGTTCTAGAATATCAGGGCAGTTTTCCTTGATGATTTCATGAAAGATGATGTCTAGGTTCTTTTTTTGATCATGGCTTTCAGGTAGTCCTATACCTTTTAAATTATCTCTCCTAGATTTGTTTTCCAGGTCAGTTGTTTTTCCAACGAGATATTTCACATTATCTTCTATTTTTTCATTTTTTTTTTTTTTGTGATTTCTTGGTTTCTCATAAAGTCATTAGCCTCTATCTGTTCCATTCTAATTTTTAAAGAACTATTTTCTTCGGTGAGCTTTTGAACCTTCTTTTCCATTTGACTAATTCTGCTTTTGAAAGCATTTTTCTCCCCATTGGCTTTTTGGACTTCTTTTTCCAATTGAGTTAGCCTATTTTTGAAGGTGTTATTTTCTTCAGCATTTTTTGGGGTCTCCTTTAGCAAGCTGTTCACTTGCTTTTCATGATTTTCTTGCATTGCTCTCATTTCTCTTCCCAATTTTTCCTCTACTTCTCTTACTTGGTTTTTAAAATCCTTTTTGAGCTCTTCCATAGACTGAGACCATTGCATATTTATTTTAGAGGTTTTGGATGCAGAAACCTTGACTTACTCTGATGTTGTGCTTTGTTCTTCTTCATCTGAAAGAATGGAAGAAAATACCTGTTCACCAAAAAAGTAACCTTCTATGGTCTTATTCCTTTGGGCATTTTCCCAGCCAGTTACTTGAGTTTTGAGACCTTTGTCGAGAGGAGATTATATCCTGGGGACCTGTAAGTTCTCAGTTTCTCCATCGTGGCACAATCTCCCCTAGGCTCAATTCCCCCAGGGCTTTTAGTTGGAGACCTCCCAGGGCTGTCACTCAGGGCTGAGATTCAATCGGCCCTTCAATTCCCTCAGGGGCTCTA
Source organism: Potorous gilbertii (assembly GCA_028658325.1). Classification (NCBI taxonomy): domain Eukaryota; kingdom Metazoa; phylum Chordata; class Mammalia; order Diprotodontia; family Potoroidae; genus Potorous; species Potorous gilbertii. Next base: position 19,446,450 of record CM053769.1, on the reverse strand, counting down.
GGTAGAGGGATCCAAAAATGGCAAGTGTCATTGCAGTGCCTGCTACTGGAGTTCCAGACCTCGCTCCCCTCTCCTGAGTGCAGGAGCCCTCCCATTGACCTTTGAAGCTGTCTGTGGCATTTATGAGTTGAGGAATCTGGGAACTGCTGATGGTGACACCCAGAATCCTGTCCTGAGTCCTGTTCCCTGCTACTCCACGTGCTGGTCTGCACTCTGCCTGCTGGTCTCTTCATCTAAAATTTATATTGATTTTCATTTTCAAGTGAATTTCCAAAGACCTTTCTTTTATTCCCTTCTTCTCCTTATTTTTCTTTGTTTTTCACCAAGTATGTAAGGACCCTGGGTCCCTTATGTCTCTTTATTATTTTGATTGTCAAGTAAAGTGTGGAAATCTAATGGGTTGATACTTACATGGATATCAACATAAGTATGAAATGATGTAAAGATATAAGGAGGGAGAAGGGAAAACCAGATAAAAATGCTCTAGGAACATTTGGTAAGGAAAGATTATTTTGTTTGATGAATGGAACATGAAATGCTTCATGGAGAGGGTGGTATCTGGGGCTCAAAGAATGAGAAGGATTTTAGTAGACATTGCTCAAGAGCCAGAAAATATCGTTATAGTTAGAAGTTCATGGGGCAATGATTTGGAGACCAGACTCACAGAGTTGAGCATCACAGGTGTCATTAAGTTCCTCTGTCTACTTCTATTCAGATTGACATCTAAATCTCACCATTACCATCATCATAATGTGGGATGGGTAAATTCCTATCCCTGATTTAAAGATTATTCTCATATAGAGTAATTAAAAGTCTTTAACTAATTTCTTTTGATTGTTATTCAGCGAACTGGGCTCACGCATATGGCATCTTTGCATTTTGTCCTAAAGTTATGGCTTAGCCTTGTTTGATTGGTAATTTTTATGGTTACTAATAAGAATTTGGAGGGGGCGGTTTCCACTATTATGCTATGCTTTTAATGACAATAGTCCTCATGGAAACATTTTTGGGTCCATTATTTCTTCCCACCTCAATCCTGTATAGTATGGCTTTTGTGATCTTTCTGGGAACATAGGTTTGACATATGGAATTCTGTAGAAAGAAAACAGCTTGATACTTCTTTATGATTTTTGAACCTTATGTTGAGGATTTTTATTAATACTTCTAATCAAACTCATCTACCCCAAATCCAAATTTGCATATTTTTCAGGGAAGACTGGTTGCAATGCCAATCTGATAATCATAGCAGCTATTATGGATATGCATGTGTATTTCCAGGGTAAATTCACAAAATATACTCTTTTTCTCAAAGACAAAACCAAAATATTCAGATATGAGAAAGCCAAATTCATCATAGTAACAAAGAAACAATACACATTGTTAATACAGGCAGCATGGCCATCCCCAAGCCTTTCCTCCATCAGGCCTCCCCACAAACAAGCTCTCTTAGATAAAATCACTCCCTCTCTCACCCACACTAGCTACTGTGCTCTGCTTTGCCTGCTCTCTCTTTCTCTCAGCTCCACCTCATTCTCTCTTCCTGATCTACCCATTCAGCAAGCTCTTCCCATCATCGGCTCCATGTGACTCAGGCTATGGACTAGGTCAGAGCTCAAAGCAGGTCACATAGGTCTATTAAGGGGTAGGAAGATCTCCAAATTCCCTTACCTTTACAGTGGTTCATTAGAAGGTGGAAGGGAAATAGGATCACAAGTACTGCCCTGGGAAGGACTTTGTGGTTCAAATTTCCAACTGTGACAGTTAGGATCTTTTATCAAGAGCTACTTTTCACTCACTAAGACTTTATTCCCAATAAGAAATACTATTCTCAATAACATTCAATGAAACAATAAGGGGTGTATTTATTTCACAAGCATTTGTAAGCATATGGACTTCTGGGTAAATTTGTAGCTCAATACAAACATGTAAATTTATAAAACATGATATCTTGAGCATAACTTAAGCATAAAATTCTTACACTAACTTTAAAGACAGAGACAAAGAAATATTCTTTAATAGGTTAGGATTAGATTACAAATCAGTACCTCTTTTGGCCTCACCGGGTTGGCTTATTTGACATGAGGTCATTTCTTCTCTCAAAGAAGCAGAATGGGAAAGCTGCTTTCAGCTTGGCGAAGAACCAGAAACAGAGAGAACCACATGGCCTCTGCTCTTGCTGCTAGAAATATAGAGAGGGGAAGAACTTTGACTGAGCCACTACTCTCCATGCCAGAAAAAAAAAATGATATTTTTTCTGCCTGAGAACCCAGATTGTGGATTTTGACTCTATCTGTAAGAACTGACATTTGTATAGACCATTAGAGTCTTACAACACAAAAATGAACATGACAAAGTGGATTTTCTGCTCAGCTTGGAGACAAAAAGATGTGAGTTCAAATACTTCCTGACCCTTTTTTAATCTTGGGCAAAGTGACTCTGTACCTCTCGTAGTTCCTTGCGACTGGGTTGTTGGCTCCCCTGGTCAAAGGGTCATTTCTCATTACCACTCTGTGAGGCAGGTGGTGCAAATGTTAATGTTATCATTTTCACAAATGAGGAAGTGGAGGCACCGAGAGAAGTGACTCGCTGAGGTCATACAGCCAGCAAGTGTAGCATACAAACCCAGGTGCTTTGACTCTAAAATGATTGTCATCTAGGTTATTTCGCGCTGCCTTCCAAGCAGAAGTCGAGTGTGTCTTGTCTATATCCTTCCTGATGCTGAAAGTCTTTTCAAGCCATGTGACCTTCCCCCTTGGTAGATTCTCCACAGTCTGCTCCCCAGTTCCCCCGAGGGTAAAGGTTAACACCAAAATAAAATGGGCATGTACAATACAACATCTTTGGTGATCCTCTCTATCCCCATTTTGGTCATAAACTCTTTCCTTATCCATAGATTTCTTCCTCACTTTTCCACTTTGTTTATGATATTACCTTTTATGTTGGAGTCATGTGAGTAATAAGCATTTATTAATCATCTACAAATGCCAGGCATTAATCATCTATGCCATGCAAAGCACTGGCAAAAACAGTTCTTGTCTTTAAGAAAAACACAGTCTAATGGGGGATCCAATATATAAATAACTATGTATCATGCAGCTATGATACATGCAGGATAAATTAGAAATAATATCTGAGGAAATCATTCTATTTGGAGCTTTTCTTAGTGTATGGTGTAAGATATTGCTCTATACTTAATTTCTGCCAGACTGCTTTCCAGTTGTCCTAGCATTTACTGTCAGATAGTGAATAGACAGACCCCAGTAGCTGGGGTCTTCAGGTTTATCAAAGACTTATGTTGCTATCTTCCTTTTCATCAGTCTTAGTGAGTGACCTTTCTCTTTTATAACCAGTAGTATATAGTTTTGGTGATTACTGCTTTGTAGTATAGTAAAATAGAATCTTCTGAAACCCAATGCAGCCCATATCTGAAAGTCATTAGGGGTACTGCCTCCTTGTAAGGGGTAGATCCATTTTAAAATGGTTTAAGATCCAACCCTCTTAACAACAGCACACCTCTCCCTCAATCCAGTCTCTTCCATGGCCCATCACCACCCTCTTTCTGAGATGTGTTGTCCTGGCCATGACTGATGCTTTCTCTTATGTATTGCTTGCTTTTATAACATGGAAGGGGAAAGGAGAGAACTTTTTTTATGTTTATTCCCCCCAAGTAGGTGGAAGGCAATGCCAATTAATATTTATCATATTAGAATCCTTTTAAGAGTGGGAAGTCACCTTGTCTTAATTTGGTTGTTATTCAATATTTGTTGATAGAGTTGGCAATGTCATTTTAGGAAATTTTTTTTTTCAGCAAAAAAGACACGAGAAATTTGGTACCTCCTACCTGGTCATGCATTTACGTTGCAGGGGTACCTCAACAATGAAAAACCCTATCATTTGATGAGTTGTGGAAGAAAATTCACCATCAGAGAGTCAGAAATGGAAAGCTGAGTCCTTGGGTTCAAGTCCTAACTTTGCTATTTATCGTTGGCAATTAAAATTAGATTGTAAGCTCTGCGAAGGCAGAACATAGTGCCTGGCACATAGTAGGTACTTAAGAAATATTTATTGAATGAATTTATGACCTTGAGGAAGTCACTTAACCTCTCTGGGCCTTAATGAACTTATTTGTAAAATGGCAATATTAATACATTCACTACCTATTTCACATAATTTTTAGAAGGAAAAGACTTTAAATGTTAAAATTTTCAGAAAAATCAATTATTTATATCTCCTTCTGGGGGCTCACAGATTTTTTTAAAAAGTCTGTTCTATAGTCTTACCAAGAATCAAAATGACATGCTATAGCCTTAAGTCTCCATTTCTCCTTTTGGAAAATACCAACATTTCCTCAACACTAGCTTGGTTTCACCTCTTCCATTCATCCCGGTTTTGTCAAAGGCAGTAAATGCTTCAGCAAGTCCTTTTAGTACTTTGCTTGGGTCAAGTACCTTGCCTTGCCTTTCTCAAGGAAAGCACACAGATAGTCAGTGGGAGAGCTGAGAGCTGAATCCCCAGATTTCTTCAATTCTGGTCCAGTGATCTTTCTACTGGAATATTTCTTGAGATACCTGGAGCCAAATTATTTGGCTCTCCAGTCCTTAGAGCCTCCCTATCCAGCCTTTGAAGTCACTCCCATGTATTTTCCTGTGTACACATATGACTGCATGATGATAACCCTCTTACCCAAGAAATAGAAAAGGTCATTGCAAAGTTGTGCCTGGCCTTTATGTTCCCCCTTGAAGTGAGGACTCTTCTGGGAGTTCTGTGATTACTTTTGCCTTTTGGAGTGTCTCCAGTCTGTAAAAAAAAAAAATGGTGAGTAATATGGATTAGCCTGCTTCCTATTAAAGGGGGAAGTTTACTTCACTTAGGCCTAAACTGGTTGCCTTGTCCTATAACTATGGAGCACTGTAGTATGAAGCAGAGATTGATTTTATCCCTACCTATTAAAACCAGAAAGTGGCTGCCAATTTTTGTGTTGCCTAACACTCTGGGGAGAAGCTTTCCAACCAGACACCATGAAACAGTGTGAAACAGTTATCACCCTTGCCAGCCCTGCTCCCTCCCCCCAATCCTGAACTAACAGCCCAGGCCTGGGGGGGTTGTTAAGCCTCGTCATCTTGTTTTTGGTGGGGAGGGTCTTGCCTTCAAGAGGTACAGGTGGGGTTCTGTCACCAGGAGATCAAGAGCCAGGCCCCAGAAACCTTTGCAGCCTGGAGGAAGGCTTTCGTTTCATACCTGGGAGTGATTCCCAAGGTCTGTGTTAAGATTTGGATCTATGACTTGGGTGGTTGGTGGGATCTTGAGAAGAAATGCCATTTTTCTTTGCTGAGCTCTGTGATTTCCAAGAGCTCAATCCCATTTTAACAACCCCTCTCCCTTCTCTACTTCCACCCAGGACTGTGAGCAGGCCATTGTTTGATTGCTGGTATGTGAGTCTTTATTTTTCCAACATCAACTTTTTATTTCTAGCAAATCTCAAACTTTGTGGCAGACTTTCTCAGAAACCAACAAGGATCTCATTTCAGATACTATGGCATTCTTCTGCATTCAACTCAATAGGCAGATTTACTGGGGCATTGTGCCCTTGGGCAAGCTGAGTGGGGAGATTCTTGCCCCTGGTGCTGCTTCTGTAGCTGAAGCTATTGGGAATAGTGCCCTCTTAAATACTCTGCTTGTGCATACCAGTAGGGGCATCCTGGCTGCCTTTCGGGGTATGTGCGTGGGACAGTAAATCCAAACTGACTTAGCCTTACCCAGGCAGGCTTTTGTTAATGAGAACAGGTGAAGCTGTGATTAGAAGGGGCCTTATCTATAGCTGCTGTTTTTGAATAGGTATGGGGAGCCAAATCCTTTGCTACTAAATAACACATAGTGATTTTAGAGGTCCTATAGTCTTAGGAAAAATAGCAGGAAAGAAAATATTCACTGTATCTTTCTATATTCACAAAGTCTCACACCTATATGCTTATAGGCTCACATACATCTGTATTGTATAGGTACAAATTTAGGCTGCTTATTTTTCCCTTGCGTTCTAGCTGGTACATAAGACTTGACTGAGATTTCTAGCAACTCACTTCTCTTTCTGGGTATCAGCTCATTTGCAGACTGAAGGGCTGTGACGAGCCTTCTTTCTGTTCTAACTAGCAGATCTAAAAATTTCTTTTATTTCCAAGGACATTAGTCATGATTCAGAAAATAATGATAAAATGATAAAACCCAAGGAAAGTACTAATCATAAAAATGAGGAAAACGACTTGATTTGAATTGAAATTTTAAAAAAAAAACCTTTTCATAGTAAAAAATATACTTCTATCCAGTAATTTTGTGTAATTATTTTAAGTGCACTTACGTATACACATATATACAGGTATACAGAGTGTCTCAAAAGCCTTAGTATAATTTTACACTAAGGTTTTCTGCACTAGTGTAAAATTGCATTAAGACTTTTGGAATACCCCGTATACCTCCATGTGTATATGTATACAACTAGGTGGCATAGATACTTTACCAGCTGTGTGATTCCAGGCAAGTTGCTTAACTCTACCTCAGTTTCCTCATCTGTAAAAATGAATCAGAGAAGGAAATGACAAACCACTCCAGTATGTTTGTCAAGAAAACCCTAAATAGGGGCGTGAAGAATTGGACATGACAATAACATATGTATATATGCATATACACACATACGTGCATGCATACATATAGACATACACACATATGGTATATGTATATATGCAACTAAAAGAAATACATAAAATTACTGTGTAGAAGTATATGTTTAAACTATTAAAGCTTAAAACTTCACTGAGACTTTTGGGATACCCTATATTTCTCTGTGTATATACATATATAATATAGTTATATTTTATGACTATGTATAATTATATGTATGTGTATAGTTCTAATACAACTTTATATAGAATGTCAATGGTGAAAATGATTCAATGAAGAGAAAATTCTTTTCCAATGAAATTATGTGTGTGTATGTTTTCCTTTCAAAGCACTTTCATTTTATGGGTAATGCTTTATACTTGAACCAATATATAAAAATAATTATCTTGATTGACACAACAACCCTACTGTGGTAGATAGGACATCATAATTTTATGATTGTGGGAATTGAATTTCAGGGAAGTAAATGAGATCCTTAAGGTCGAATGGCTAACAAGAGTCAGACTCGATATCACTTAATCTCTACCTCAGTTTCCCCAACTGTAAAGTAAGAATAATAGCAGCTACCTTGTAGAGATTTGTGAGGCTCAATTTTTGTAGATTGATGTAGGTAATAGTAATGAAAAGAGGTAATATTTGTAAAGCACTTGGCACCATGCCTGGTATGTTTTAAGTGCTATGTAATGTTTATTCTTCCTTTCCCCTCATGTCTTCTAAAATTTCCCCTCATGTTGTTCTGTATACACACATGGCATATTCACAAGAAGATGCAAATATATGATACAAATTCTAAATTAGAGGATAGATACAGGGGTTTGCTGAAGCCTTCTTGTACTGGGAGAATTGATGGTTAAATTTTCAGTACGTCTTCAAACCTTTGCAGCTGTAAATAAGGACTTGAGCTATTTGTTGATTGTATAGCCTTAAAAAAATAGTGGAGAAAGGTCAGTGCAGATTAAACTTAAAAGTGTGTTCTTCCTGGAAAGCCAGTTGTCAAATAAACAGTAGCATATCTCCAAGTACTGGTTATTTTATTTTAAAATTTGAATTGAGGAGAGAGAGAGAGAGAGAGAGAGAGAGAGAGAGAGAGAGAGAAGAGAAGAGAAGAGAAGAGAAGAGAAGAGAAGAGAAGAGAAGAGAAGAGAAGAGAAGAGAAGAGAAGAGAAGAGAAGAGAAGAGAAGAGAAGAGGAGTGCTCACCAGCCCTTATGGGTGGAGGAGTGAGGGAAGGGGAGTTGAGTTCTTGAAGGAAGATAAGGTATCTTTAGAATAGAGAAAAGTGCTGGGGACAGGTGGGAACAGCTGAGCAAAGGACAATGAGGACATGAATACTGTTATTAGAGGACTCGAGAGACCAGTCTGGAGTTTTACTTTGAGCTTTGGAAAGTAATGAGTAATGACGATGGCTAGATCGGCCCTTTGGGATCAGAGGGTGGCAGGCTTTGGATGCCAGGCTAAACACCTTGGACTTTATCCTGGGAGCTACTGCCAGTTTCTGAGTGAAGGCGTGACATGGGTGGCTAGGGGAGAGGGTGGGGAGCTCAGTATGACGTCTGACTAGAAGATAGGGAATCAGCCTTTATTTGCTTTTACACGTTAGAGCTTTTTTAGCCAAAAGAGTGTCACTCTTCAGTAACAGCTTTGAACGTGGCGGAAACATGTTTCTCTCAGCAATGCTGCCGTGGCTTAATATATTTTCTGAGTTCTTTCTTTGGATTTGCCTTCAAAGCCAATTTATTCCCAAAGGTCTCACTACTTTTTGAATCCCAATTTGTATGGAACTCTTAACCTTTTTGCCAAACTGGTTTGTTACATTAAGGGGATTAAAAAAATATGACTGATACTCTCGGGGAAGTTTTCAGATTGTTCTGGGAATGTTGTGAGCAGTTGCATTGTCGAAATTGGGACACATCCCCTGAGACCCTTGTGTTCCAGTGGATGGGTGAGTTCTGGTGCCTTTGCTTAAAAAGAAGAAAATCAACCTTGTGGTGTGCACACCACTCTGTGCTTTGGATAGAATGTTAATGGTGAAAATGATTCAACGTGAGACAATTTCTGTTTAATGGAATTGCATCCGTGAGATGTGTGATCATCAATTATACGTGTGTATGTATACATACATATCTTATGCTACTAAATGCTTAGTCATTGTAGTTAGCAGATTGAAACACTCCACGAAGATGTCCCAATTATTTTGTAAGGGAATTTTGGTGGAATGAAAATAGTACTGAATGTGAGTTATGAGACTGAGGTTTGGATTTTTTTTTGGACTGCTGCTCTTATTACCTATACACCTTTTAGGACTGCTCCTACCTCACCTCCACCTGGAGCATACATCACAGTTTTTGAATTTTGAGTTTCAGTTGTCTCATTTGTAAAATGAATCCAATCTCCTTGAAGAAGGGACTGTATATTATTTCTTAACAGTCCCTTCAAATTCTGTGAGCTTATTTATCATAATTAAGAGCACTCTCAGGATTGCCCCTTTTTCACAACCTCCCATGTTAGTTATATGGACTCATTCAGTTGCTTATTTCACATTTTTGATTCCAAGGTTGTTGTGTCCAGAGTTGGACACAGACATATAAATCCTTTGACCTACAGGGTTATGGCAGCTCTTCTGTTACTACTGACTCAGACCACAGATCACTTCTACCTTGACCTCAAACTCCTTCCTATTCTGTTCTCCCCTTTTATAGATACGTGCAGACAATATACTTTGCATTCTCTTTCTTCGGGGAGAAAACTACCAAAGGCAGGAAGACAGGATAATGCCCAGGGAAGATTTCAGCCCATTTCTACACTTGAATATGTCTCATTTTCCTAAAGCTACCTGTGCTATAATCTCTTCAAGTGATTTTCAATACAGCTCACATTTCCCTGTGTGTGTTATGTGTTGTCATTTGAGGTCACAAAATTGAACCTTTTACACTAGTGGCTCATGTTTTCAAGTCACTTCAAAGTTTACAAAATGTCTTGTTTATAAGTATGATCCTCATTTTATAGGCTAGGAGTTAGATAAATAGAATCAATATCAGGGGCCAGATCCAATATCATTCATGTTGACTTGTGGTGCCTGTGGAAGAGAATCAGAGACCCTGGATCCAAATCCTGCCTCTTTCCTCATTACTGGTGTGACCTTTGGCAAATCATTTGGCCACTCTTGACCTGCTCATTTCCTTCTCTCTAAAATGTGAGAGTTGAGTTGAACTGGATGGCCCCTGGGTTCTAGCCCTAGGATTTTAGGATAAGATAATCTCTAGAGTCTCTTTCAGCCTTAAATCTGTGATGCTCTCTTTATGTCCTGCTGCTTGTAGAAGGCACTGTCCAGCTTGATATGTAGTTTACTCTCCCAGAGGTGTGGCTGTCTGATTTCTAAGCCTCTACCATCAATTCCTCTCTACCTGAGTAAGTCCAGTGTTTTCCATTTGATTATTTTTTGCCTTTCTTTGTATTCTAGTCACTTAGTGCAGTGCCAGGCATATACCAGAGACTTATTAACAGTTTGTTGACTTGACTAGTAATGCTATAAAATGCTACTGACCAAAGAAAGGGACCCCTCTGTGAGTCATGTTATATGAAGGGGTGTGGTGGGGAAAGACTTTCACTCCACAGAACATTGAACCAGTTAGACTTCATAAATAACGAGTCTGACAACAGAATTTAAATAAATAAGCTGCATTATCTGTACAAAAAATATAAATACAGGCTTGTATTTTTCAGGGAGGAGTCACATCCTTCCACAGTATTTAGCAACCCTTCTCTTCTTATTGCGATGCTGCCAAGTCACAATTCACAGGACAAACATTTGAAAGTACATTCATTCCATGCAAGAGAGCTCAGGGTTTTCCATTCCAAATTGTGGCTCTCTGGGGGTTTCTACAAAGCATAGTCCCAGGTGCAAAAACCCTATAGGTGATTGCATTGGAAAGGTTTCACTTGTTATGAAATGTACAGTTTCCCACTGTTTTCCATTAGCTACTGAACTAGAAACAATCACTCCATTATTATTAAAGGGAACTGCCCTTTATTTCATGCAAAACTACCATGTCATAAATTAAGCCCATCTCATTGCCCCATCATCCCATGTGTAAGAGTCCATCATGTATTCTGTACACAGTGAATGAATGTATTCCCAAGTTAGATGTCAAGTGCCATTTAAAATAGAGAAACATACAATATCACCACCGATTTGACAGGAACACAATTTCAGGAAGATCATTAAAAGTACCCCCCACCCCACCCCGATAGTTTTATCTGGACAACATCATGTACAATTATTAATATTGCACTTTTTATACAAGAAATCCTAATAAATATACACAAAAGATATACAGACATAGAAAACATTCTCTTTTTATTTTAAATAAAACTTACACTGATTCTAAGTAACATGGTTTCTGGGAGCCCAATTCTGGAGGAAGAGGAAGAATGGAGAGAGACCCATATTCTGACCATTCCCTCATTGCTTCCTGGGGGAAGGATACGGCAGAGGAACGTTGCTGTTGACCTTGATGTCGACTTCCCCAAATGAATTTTAAGGTTGAAGACAGAGCCATGGCACTGGTGGCAGCACTCCCAGAGTTGAGTGGTGGCTTATTCTTGTGTAGGCAGAGGGATAGTGCTGTGGCTCACTGTAGGGGCACTACCTCTCCCCAGTCATAATCATGTTACATATGGCAGTGGTGCCCAGATTCTGCCATAACAAGGGAAACAGGAAGTTGTTCCAAAAATCAGAATCTCCCAAATAAAGTCTTTGAAGCATCATGGCGATTAGTGTTGGGGAGCTCCTGGTTGGTTGAATGAAGCTTTCTAATACACAATAACAAGGGGTTACAACCTTGTTTGACTGCCAGAGCTACAAAGGCAGAAATGTCTCACAAGAACCAGGTCCTTCCATTGCCCCAAGACACACCTACTTGTAAGGCACTAAGGGAGAAGGATGAAGGTTTCCAGCCCCTGATATTCCACTCTTGGCTCCTACAGTGCCATTGGCCAGTCAATAGAAAGCATCTGCTACTACATGTCACTAGTTCATCCTAGAAAATAATGGCTGCAGTGGGGAATGTCCTTTCCCCAAAAGCCTCCCTCATTCCCTGTGGAAGGATTAGGCATTTACCAAACAGAAAGCACTATGCCAGCTCTGAGGGCTGACTTAAGGGAGCGAAAGCTCATGAGTTGAAGGGACACATGACATTTTTGAGTCTAGCATAACTGGTTCTTATGAGACAGTGTTGTCCAAAGAAAAGTATGGGCTGGATTGGAACCAGAGATTGTGGGTTCAGATCCAAGCCCTATTCTTATTGACTGTGTGACCTTGGGTAAATCACTTAATGTCTTTGGACCTTGAGTTTGTCATCTGTGAAACAGGTAGGAGTAGGTAACCTCTTATGTCCCTTTAGAGTCTAAGTCAATGATAACCTCTGATGTGGTACCAGACTATACCTCCAGTTCCCATTGTATGCACATACCCTTTCCCTGTCTTTTTCTCTATCCCTTTTATTTTATAGCTAATACTATACCTCATAATTCTTAGTGCTTCTTCCACCATCCCCTTCACTATCTCTCAATTCATTCCTTTTATATTCCATTCTCTTATGACCTTATTTCCTACTGTTCCCCTCAAAGAAGGAGAAGGGCTGGATTCTACACTAATTCCCATTCCAGCTCAAAGTTTACTCTTCTTGGTTCCCTCCAGTCATCCTCATTGTGACAAAGCACATGTGGTATGCAGATAAGACAAACTGAGACAATCCTGTGTTTTACGCATGCTCGCGCACACACACAAACACACGCGCACACAAGCACACACACACACACACGCTTGCACTCTTCTAAAAGAAAACAAACACCCTGTTAGTTGTCCGAAGTTTGTGTAAATACATACAAATCTACCCCCTCCACTTTTTCCCCCAATTTTCTTCCCCTTGTCTGTCGAGCCAACTAGGCATGGCAGAGGCTTAGCCTCCTGGGGCCCAGGGCATTGGTGGTGGCCTTGGGGGACTTTACCTTCTCCTAGTTTCTCTGTGTCATCATGGGGGAAGCCCCCCTTAAGCAGCTTGCTTTTTCTGGGCCTGGCTCAGCCTAGAACCTTTTTCTTCCTTTCCTTTTATAATTCTAGCTATTCCTGCCTTTATCGCATTCTGTCTTCCAGAAGTGTGGAAGGGAAAGCTTGTCGAAGCCCTTATAGCCAAGGAGGAGATCAGTCAGAGGAGGGTGCGTGTGCGGGTGGGGTGGAGAGGGAGGAGGAAGAAAGGGGAAAATAAATAAATAAAATGAAGAAAGCTTGAGTTCTGTCCCACTTGGTGGCACGAGTCCTTTGTGCGTGGCCAGAGCTCCCCATCTTCAGGCTTTACCGCAAGTCCCACAGCAGCGAGATTTGAACTGGGTGAGCTGGCACAGTTTCAGTTGCTTCACCTTCTCGCAGTACCTGGTGGTGTCTCTGCACTCCACTGGGAAAGGGGGAGAGGGGACAGAAAGGAAACGGTGAAATGAAGGCTATTCTGTATAGGCCAGGAGGGCTGGGGGGCGGTGGGGGGGTGCGGTTCATGGGGCCTGACTGGGCCAGAGGAGTGTAGGTGCCCAGAATCGGCCCAGAAGAGGCGTGTGTCACTTTCAGGCTGGTAGATCCCCTCCTCCCATCTGATGCACCACCCATTCTCCCCTCTCAGTAGAGGAGGTGGGAACCTTGGCTTCCTTCTCTATTTCTGTCCTTCCCTGGCACCACCTAGCATAGCCTGCGTGAAGCCCATGCCTGCCTCCAACTACTCTTAAGGTATTTATCCTCTCACTCTTTACAGTGTAAGGGATGAAGAAGGGGGCACTACAGACAAAGAAGTTCACTACTAGCCATAAAACAAAGGACTGAAAAGGCAAATGAGGAAAAAGAAGGTTGTGCCCTCACTATGCTTGTGATAGGAGAATGCATGTTTTAAGCGTGTCTCATGAGAAATATAGAAGTAACTGCAATGTACTGAAGAACCACTCTAACCCTCTCCTTTTCAGCTGAGATGGCATCTTTCAGATGTCACCTTTGATACTGAGAAGTATTAGACTTGAAGTCAGAAAGACCTGGGTTCATATCCCACTTTTGACCCTGCGTGACCCTGGGCAAGTCATAGCCTTTCTGGATCTCAGTTTTCTCATGAGGTGGGGCTGGCCTCGATGACCCCGAAGGTCCCTTTCAGTTCTACATGTATGATCCTATGACCCTACGGACCTAACTCCTTTGGGTCTCTTCCACATAAAATTTCTCATAGCACTTTACCTTAATCCTATTCTCCCTTATGTTACTGAATGGTGTGAGACCAGTCTCTCTCTCCCCAACATCTTCCCCTCTCCTCTCCTCTAGGCTGTAATCCCCTTGAGGGCAGGGACTGTCTCACTGCCAAACAGAGTGCTGGTGCAGAGTAAAGACTTAACTGAATTCCAAATGAATTCAAACTTGACTCATTGTGCTTTACTTTGAGGTAGAGTCTGATGGGCAGATTAATGCTACTACAGGGTCCCCTTAATAAGCACTGGTACAACTTGTCAGGTAGTTGTCTTTTACCGTTGAGGACCTGTTGTCTGGATGCTATACTACTAGGAATACTACAGATCCCGAGTGGCCATGTTGGTCACATTACAGTGCCTAGTGAATGGCTCTGCACACAGGTACTTAGGAAATATTTGCTGATGTCATCAACAGAAAACTTTACAGAACAGGAAAAAGACCACATTAAACAGTTAACTCTGTTAAGGTGAACAGTTTGCTTTGTAACTTGTCATTGTTTTAGGAGCTTTTTTGCCATCTGAGCAGAAAAACCAACTCAAGGTTATTTTAAAAAATTAACTATTCTCTGCCCCCCTTTACTTGTCTCTTTCACTATAAGAATATTTTCTTGTTGACATGACAGAAGAACCGAATGCCTCAATTCATTTTCTATTTCCTCCTTTTTGTCCTAGGGTTTCTCTATTTTTTTCCTTAAGAGGAAGTATGATCTTTATGATGGAAGGATTTGAAAAGGGTAAAAAAACCAAATCCTCACCTAATTTGAACATTCCACTATTGGGGGATTGTGGGCTAGGGAGAGTTTGGACTCGGGAGACAGGAACATGCTCTAATAGAGTAGGAACGTCAGAAGCAGAAGAAATGGGTTGAAATCCAGGCTCTAGCCCTTACTAGTTAAGTGGCCTCAGGCAAGTTCCTTCACTTTTCTGGGCCTCTGTTTCCTCATCTGTAAGAAAGAGGGGAGGTCCATTTCAGTCCTCAGCTCCTGCGAGTCTATAAAAAAGGGTGTCAAATAGCAAAATACATGTGTGTTCGCTCCTTGAAGAGTTCTGGTTACTGCATGGCCAAGAGGGAAGGAAACCAGATAACAGGGATGTTTGTTGTTTCATGGCGAGACCCTGCAATGGTGGTTTTCCAAGTGGACTTCATGGTTTTCTTCTTCTGTG
Organism: Potorous gilbertii; assembly: GCA_028658325.1. Taxonomy (NCBI): domain Eukaryota; kingdom Metazoa; phylum Chordata; class Mammalia; order Diprotodontia; family Potoroidae; genus Potorous; species Potorous gilbertii. The sequence continues at coordinate 19,431,340 of CM053769.1, read as the reverse complement.
TTTATAATGCTTATTTTAACTGGCAAGGCCTTGCTGCTGCCTGCTGCCCACACATGAGCTGGATGCTGAGTGTGTTTAGGTTCCCACTGGTGGTTCTCCCCAGAGGAGCCTAACCTCTCCCTTTCTCCAGATGAGGGCTGGAACCCCCAGTCACACCCATCATGCTTGACCAATAGAGCAGTAAATTAATTTTGTGGCACATGGGCACTCTATGTGTATATGTACATACCCTTGTACACTCATGTGTACCGATACATAAACACACATGGAAAAGGTTCCTTTTGAGGACATTGGTCTATACAGCCTGAGGATTGTAATTCTTAAGAAAACCTGTTCCATAGCACTAACCAGGGGGTCCGGGCCCTTGGGGCTGCCCTCTGGACCCGCAGCCCAGCTGGAATATTGCAGAGGATTCTTTTGGGTTGGAACGTACTGTTTTCGCAAGGGGTGATATTGCAGCGCTGCCAGTTGGCGGGGCGAGGTCTCCAGGAGCACAGGTGTTCTGGTACAGGTTTGTTGGTACGGATGTGCACGCATTCCACTCGGCGTGACTGGAAGCCGTAGTTACCACATGTCGCTGTACACAGTGTCCACAGGCTGACCCTCCAGTGTACGCCACAGGCTTCTGCCCAGCAATTCTGAGTGCTCACAGGTCTAAGAAGAAATACATGGGAGAGTTATCTGTCTTCTCAGGGGGCAGAAGGCAGGATCAGGATCTCTACCCTAACAGCAACTCACCTTTTCCCTCAGCTTTAAATTTTCCTCCCTATACTCTCTGCAAGGTAACTAGTAGAGGTACTATCTTCATCCCCAGATGGGAAAACTGGGGCACAGAGAAGTTAAAATAACTTCCCTACGGTCACATGACTATTAACAGTCTCCTGACTCCAAATAAAGTGCTCTCTTCACTATATCCATGACCAGAGTACAGGGTTTCACTGGAAATCATCACTTACTGTTCTGCGACTTGTCCTCTGTGTGCCTACTGAGCTAGGATGACCACAGGGAATGAAAGGAGAAGCCAACCTAGCTCCACCCACACAGAGAGAGCCTCACTGGATTGGCAGTCAAGAAACCTGGATTTTAATTTTAACTTTTTAATTGTAATGACCTAATTAGTGGCCATGTTAATTTGTGACCTTGGTGCAGTCACTGTCCGATTCTGAGTTCCCTCATCTGTGAAATGGGGGCATGGACTTGATGACCTCTAAGGTCCCATCCAGCTATATAGCCCTATGGTCCTGTGACTATGCCACCTACTAATTGTTGTATTTATTCAGTACATGTGTATCCGATTAGAGGCTGCTGGTGGCACAGTGGACAGAGTGCTGAGTCTGGAGTTAGGAAGAGTTCAACTATGACTTCAGATACATATTAACTGTGTGTGACCCTGGGCAAGTCACTTAACCTCTTCTTACCTTATTTTCCTTAACTGTAAGATGGAGATAACTCCTACCTCTCTGGGTTGTTGAATGAAACATTCTTGGTACATGGCTTGGTGTGCAGTAGGTGCTACATAAATGTTTATTCCCTTCCCCCCAGATGCTTCCTCATGGCAAAGGAATAACCCTGGGTTCTTTAAGGATAGGCCGGCAAAGTACATTCTCTGCTGGTCTGGAAAGGGCTTAAATACTGTCATAGTGATAGAGAATAAGGCTGCAATCTGAAGACCAGAGGGGTTGGCCGTAAGGGGATGAATTCTCTGGACACAGCAGCCCTTAAAGACCATCTGTTAAGTTAGAGAAGTTTCTGTTCAGTGTCAGTTGAGGGCATAGCCATGCTAACAGAACTGGAGATCTCTGAACTACTGAGGCAGCGGGAGGCTGCGTGGGTCTGCTTTCTATATGACTCTCCTTCAGTTTTGCTGTCTTGGGATCTCAAGAAGGCAGAACCAGTGTCTGTCTGGATGAAACAGAGAGAGGGCCTTTGGATGAGAAGAAGGATGTTGACACAAGTAAGCCAGGGAGCACATGGCCTTCTGCTCTGCAATGGACAAGCAGTTAAATGTACCTTCCAACTGAGCCTGCCTCCCAGGAAGATTGCTGAGGGAGGTGGGATGAATGTTTTCTTCTATGGGAATTACTTTGACACAGACCAAATGGGCTGCCTGTGCTGAGAAAATCTCTCTCGTGTGACTCAGGGTTAGAGGAGGGTCCTGGGCCACTGTCAACCCTCCTCCATCCTTTCTGTTCTGGGAATGTTAAAGAACAGGATCTTCATGGTTTTCTTGGCCTGGGCTGGTCATTTGATTGGTGGGGTGGCTGAGGCCCTTTTTGGGGTTCAATGGGTAGTGTTCTTTGCCCAAGTTTGGCAGCTGGTGTTCTTGCGTTATCACCCCAGTCCTCAGTCCCTGCTGCATCCCCTTCCTTGTCAAAGTTCTGAAACTTTGGAAAGTGGGTGTAAGTGGTAGAGTGAAGGGGGTGAAATCCTGTCCTTAGAAACCGGAGGACAGGAGGGGTAGTGACGTTTGCTTAGAAAGTCCTTAAGTTCCCCTTCCTGTGGGGAAAGGGTACAGGAGTTTCTCACCTTGGGAGGGCACTGCATTGCTCCAATGGTAAGGAGATGCCATCTCTCGTCTGACAGAAGACCTGTCTGTGCTGCACGGCCAGGCGGGGCCCGATGCATGGCCCATTACACTGTGGACCAGGGAGAAGAAAGGCATTGTGTGAAAGGGACAGAGGCACAGAGCCCAGCCTCTCCTGGGAGAGTGTGCTTGGTGGGGGATAGTAGGCATGAGGAGGAGACCCCAATCCAGTCAATGAGCTGTAGTGAATTCACAAAGACTTGGAGGCATGGGCCGTGGGAATCTTGTCTCCTTGCTAATTCCATCCAAAACCAAATCATCTCAAAGACATGAGGGGGTGGGAGGGAAAGAATCACCGGATGCTTAGGATTGTTTTCCTTACAGCTCGAATGCACTATGTTCTATCATCAAGTGGTTACTGGTAACCAGTGAGGAGCCAGACCAAGAATCTTAGTTTTTTCTCTTCCACATGGATCATTTGAAAGTGTATCTTGCAATGAAGTTTGAGAAATATAAATGGAACACTGGGGGGTGGAGGGCATTGAAAATAATGTGGCCCCCACTGAGCTGCTGCTTTTCAAAACCAATGAATATTTGCAAAATTAAGAAACCAGACCTTGTTATTTCCCCAACTTGCCCTTGGTTTCATGGTCTCCAGGTTAGAAACTGGGCAAAAAAATGAAGGAATGCATGTCCCCAAGGCTTGCCAAAATGGGAAAAACACCTTTCTGGATGATCATGGGGCAGATGTGAAACCTGGAGCATGAAGGGAATATGGAGTGTGGTAACACTTGGGAAAATGCCAGTGATGGGGGAAGCCAGCCAGCCCTTTGGCACTGACTTGGCCTTACTCTCTTACTGATGAATAACATTAAGGAAAACTTTCTGGGAGCTGAAAGGGACAATCTAGGATTGACTCCCCTTACAATAAATGCCACTATTCTATTGTAACAATCTCTAGAAGACACAAAGCTCATCAGGCTATCTCCAGTCCTATTCAGAACAGCAGAAAGACTGACAACTGCTTTTTGATCATAAAAGTGGTATGTAGCTTTATACTTAGCTTCTTAAGGCAGTGATTCACTTCTGGCCCCTTAAAGGTCCTTTTTTTTTTTTGGCTGTGATGTTCATAAAACCACAGGGAGTTATTTAGGAGTAGGTGAGAAATATCAGCCATAAAGGGCATCCTCCAACCCAGGTTTTTGAAGGTTGAGGAAATATTTTTAATTCCCCAAGGGAAATACCAGCATCATTTCTACTAGCCTTATTGAAGTAAAGGAGGTGGAGAAACAGGAATGTGCATGTGACTGTTCCAAAGGCATTTTCATAGAAATGTGGGTGGGAATATTTGGGTAGGGACACACTCTTCTGCCTCAGTGACTTCCTTCTCATCCTTCCCCTTCCCCCGACCTTGTTAAATTTCTGTTCATCCTTTAAAATGGAAGAAACCCAAAGACCACTTCCTTGTCAATATAATTAGCCCCACCCATACTTGGATTTGAATATAGCATTTTGTGTTGAGATTTTTCTAAGGCACTTCTATAATGCTATTACAAATCTCTGTTTTAGTAACTTTCCCCTCTGTTAGGCTGGTAGTTCCATAAGGGAGGATCATCTCTTAGTTTTCTTCATCATCCTACCACTGTATTAATACCAAAGAAGACTCTCAATAAATGTTTGCTGTCTGAATAATTGAATCTTGAAGGAAAATTCCAAGCAAAAAAAATTGATAGGTTCATGAGATCAAATAATTGATTATAATCTTTGATAGAAGGGGACAAAAGTTACATGAGGAAGGGCCTGGGTAGATTCTTTGCTCATTTTTCCACTCTGTTGGGAAAGAATCATTCATCTTGCTGAACATGAACCTGATGTCCTATCTGGTGACCCTGATGACATAATGTAGAAACTAGAGCAAGTGATCTATTCCTAATTGGAATCCATCTAACTGCCTGATTAGGCAAGAGGATCCTTATCGAGATTGAAGAGAGACATAAAAAAATGGGTTTTTCCAGGTAGGAGAATGTCTACTATGGATGATGTTCATGCAAAGGAATGGAGTGGGGCGGGGCGGAAAGGAAGCTAAGAAGGGGACATATCCATCTAGGCAGCACAGTGATCTGGCATCAAGTAGTCCTCTTCCTATCTGAAACCCTTAACTGAATGTGGTGCCATGGAACACAGCATGATCACGCCTTTCTGCCCAGAACATATAGATCTTTTCTAGCAGAGAATCACAGAGTTTTACCTTGAAAGTATGCATTACCAAAGAATGCATTCAAGAATTTCAGTGCCCTTATTTCTGGTCAGCTCGTGATAAATGGGTTCCATTTTTGCCAAAGGCACCAAAAACTTTGTAGTAATGTTTTCTCAGCTACTTAAAAATGAATTAAAATAATATCAAATATAGTGAGCATCCCAGTTGGCAAAAAAGGGAAGGACTAGACTGTAGCTGAATTCTACTGGGAGAAGCAGCTTTGCTTTGTCTGTAGTTTTCTTTTGAAAGTTAGAAAACTGCAACAATTCCCCCTCACCCCCAAACTTGGAAAAGGGAAAAGTCCTGCACATGAAGAAGTCCTAGGAGGTATTATCAGTTTGGGGCTAAAATATTCCATTTTGCTTGCACCATTCAAGAACTGATCATTAAGTGTTGAGTTGGAATGAAGGGTGGCATGGAGAGAAGGAAAATGGTGATTCTAAACTGCACCATTCACCATGAAAGAGAGTATTAAGGGGACCTGGAAGTTACTGTGGACTCTTCTCACTGTTTCTAGTGATGCTGTCTTGGCATTCTCCTGACCCAACTAGTACATTTATTACAGTCACTTGAGATGCATAGAATAGACTTTCGAAGTCTGTAGAACAACACTGACTTTGGAGGATGAGATTTCAGATCACCTAAGTGGCTCAGCATCTGCTGGTTTCTGCTACTTTCCAATGTTGCTGAACTTAGGGACGACTTGAAAGAGACCATGTCTTAACCATGAAGAGAGCTAAAAATTCTTCCTCCTGCAGAAAACCTTTCTTGGTGCCCCTCATTCACTCTACTTCCTCAAGCTGTCATATTGATACTTACCTTTTCACATGTTCAGTCTTGCCTCTGATAGAATATAAGCTCCTTGAGGGTAAGGGCTTCTTTTCATTTTGTATTTGCTTCTCTAGCACGAAGCCAAGTTTCCTGCTTATAGTAAACCCTTAATAAATGCCTGTTGGATTGGATCAGAAACATCTCTAACTGTGAGTGATTCTACCCTGGAAAGTGAGCCTGGGAGAATTTCATTATTATAGCTGCTTTTTGGTTAGCTCACTAGAACACTTAGGCTTTTTTGGGGAGGGTCACAAATAGATTTCTTGATTGAGTTCTCACTTACTAGTGAATCTAGAAAAAATGAAAGAAAAAAGCACAGTCCCTCCCGGGAGTGATGAATGGCAGAATCTAGCTGAGAGAGGAAAATAGACTCTAAAAGATCTATCAGTGCTTAAAGTTGTTTTTTTCCATTTGTTAATCTTCATCCTTGGAAATATTATGAAGACAAAAGGGACTCTGAAAAAAATGCCACCCTTCAGTGCAATTCAAAACTTGTTTGGCAGCTCTTGAATGGTCCAAATAAAATGAAAGATTTTAGTTCCAGATTCATGAAACTCTTAAGGCTGCTACTACATGTACAAGACTATTCTCATTTTCCAGGCTTTTTGGGGAGAAGTATTTCAGCTACTTGCTGCACAGCCTTGGGAATGGGAATCACATTCCACATGAAAGGTTTCCTTGCAAACTTCTTTTCCTGCACTTATATTTGGCTTATTTTATTCTTATGTATGTGAAGTAGAGCTAGACTTGGAATGGAGCTTGAAATTACATATTAAAGGTACTCAGATTGTGATACATACTGGATAGGATTCATCTTCTCTAACGTTGTCTAGCAGACAATGAAGAAAATGCCCTATGAGAGTTAAGCATGAGAGGGTAGGTACCTCTAGTAGACTTTAGGTGTTGCAGGAAAACATGAAAATCTAAAGGAATGATAAGGCAGAGAAATAGCAGGATATTAGTAAAGACATGATGGGAAGAGGAGAGGAGAGTTAAAAGAGAGAATGAAATAATAAAATTTGGGGAGAAGGATATAGTATTAGGAATGAGGAAGGGGACTAGAAACAGGATGAAAGAGAGATGGAAAAAGAAGAATATTCTTTAGAAGTAGGGGAGGCTGCCATTGTGGGAATTTATACCTTTGTAAGCAACTATAAGGAAACTGACAAATTTACCTTCAAAATAAAAATAAAAGGTGTCTAGTTGCTTACCTGGCCCCAACTAGAGAAGGCCCATTCAACACAGAGCTGCTGGTTACATGCTTGGGTGTCCACAGGTCGTTTGGCCAGTTGGGAACACATATCATTGGACATAGGTACTGAGACTCCAGTGGCTTTCAGCTTCTGACATGTAACTCGACGAGTCTGGACCCCTCCCCCACAGCTTCGGGTGCAGGATGACCAAGAAGTTACCATCCACCTGTTAGAAGGGGGAAAAAGGGTTAGATAAGTCATAAGGACTCGGATTGCATCATGGGTTGCCATAAAGAGCTTCCTAGATTTCCAAAGTTTACCTTTCTCTATGTAGATATTAATTTGTGGTAATCTGGGCACATAAATGACCCTTTTCATAATCAATACTATGGATCTATTTTGTGCACAATACAGACAGTATGGAATCAACAGGAACAATTCTCTTTAATTGTTTAGACAATGGATCCAAAAGGTAGATTTTGAAAGATACCCAGAAAACCAAGTGTCAACTCATGTAAAGACTGGATGGTGCTACTTCGAAGCTGTCTCTCATCTTGGTAGTTACCATGCTCCAGAGACTCTCAAGACTATTAGAAGGGAAAGAAGGTTTGAGTTGGGTCTAGTTAACCTCTACCTATGCTGAGAAAGGATCATCCAGTCTTTGCTTGAAGCCTTTAAGTGAGGCACAACCCAGAAATATCTGAGGCAAGTCCTTCTCTTTGGGGTTGTTGTAATCTTTAAGAGAGAATCAGCATGCAGAGTGAATAGAGAGCCAGTTCTAGGGGCAAAAAGACTTGTCTCTAATCTAGATCAGCTGTGTTAGATCATGGGTAAACTTTCAGTGGCCCAGCAACTCTCCAAGTCCATGTTAAAGATCCAATCTCTTATTACAGAGAATTTCATATTAGGCGTTGCACATATAAAGAAAAATCTCAGAATACTGTCCCATGCCCCCCCAAATATTTTGAAGTTTTCCCTTATATTAAGCCTAAATTTGTCTCTGTAATTTCTACCCTCTGCACTTAGTTCTGCCTCCTGTGGCCACATGGAACAAGTTATCTTTTTCTCTTTTGTCATGACAGCCCAGTGCTTGACACGTAGTAAATGCTTGACTGGACTTCAAATTCTTGTAGACAGCTGTCATGCTCCCAACCCCTTATTTTGCTCTTTTGCAGTATAAACATCCCTTGTTCCTTCAATTAGGCTTTCTCATGTAGCATAAATTCAAGGTCCTTTCCCATCTTCTGTTGCTCTCCTCTTAACACTCTCAATCAAAAATATTTATGAAGTTCCTACTATGCATCAGACAGTATGCTAAGCAAAAAAAAAAAGCCAAAGATAGTTCCTGCCCTCAAGGAGCTTATAAACTAACGCGGGAAATAATAGTCAAGCAAATATATACAAAGGAGCCAAATTCAGGATACATAGGAAATAACAGAGGGAAGGCACTAGAACTGAGTTGGGGAAAGGCTTCCTGTAGAAGATAGGAATTGTAGCTGGGACTTGAAGGAAGCCAGAGAAGGCAGTAGGCAGAGATGAGGAGAGAGAGCCAGAGAAAATGCCCAGGGTCAAGAAGAGATGTAGCAGCCTCAAGTATGCATCACCTTGGTCATAACCAGGGCAGAGTATAATAGGACAACTACCTCCTTAGTCCTAGGTACCACTCCTCTCAGTGCTGTGGAGGATGCTAATAGCTTTCCTGGCCACTATCTCACATTGTCGATTCATATTGAGCTTGCAGTATTGTTTGTTTTCCAATGAGCCATTTCTTAGCTCTGTCTTTTTCATGTTGTACTTGTGAAATTCATTTTTTTGAACTCTCTATTACATTTCATCACATTTGATTTTGCCTAGTGCTCTAACCTATCAAGGTATTTGTGAATCCTAACTTATTTAAGGAATTATCTATCCTTCAAATCTTTGTGCCCTCTGAAACTTTACTAAGAATATCCTTTCTCTACACTTTTATCAAGTCACTTGGCAAAAATGCTAAAGGACATAGCAAAACATAGATCCCCTGGGCACTCCATTGCAGACTGCCTCCTACACTGATACGGAATCATTAATTACTACTACCTGTGAAGTGCAAACAATTAACCAATTCAGAATCCACTTAATCATACTACTACCTAAGTGGCATTCCTTTATTTTTATCTATGAAAATAGCACAAGAGACTCACATGTTTCACTAGAATCTAGGAGAACGATATTTATGGCTTTTCACTGACATCAGTTGAGTAATCTTTTCAAAAAAGGAAACAAAGATGGTCTACCGTGATCTCTTCATTATGAATATGCTGCCTGTGACCACCATTTTCCTTGTCTAGATATTCATTAGCTATTCTCTCAATACATCAGTTTCGAGTTTTGCCAAGACTTGAAATCAGGCTCTTTGGACTATAGCTTGCAGACTCTAGTCTCTTCCTTTTTCTGAAAATTGAGACAGTTGCCTGTTTCTCATCTTGCTCTCCTTCTCTCATTCACCCAAAGCTTTCAAAGCTCACATCCAGTGGGTCAGTGAACACATCTGTCAGGTCTTTCAGTACTTAAGAATGAAATCCATCTGGGCTTCGTTACTTGAACTTGTCAAGGGTGGCTAGTTGCTCACCGATTATCTCCTTATCTTGGATATCAATCCCCATTAGTCATTTTTGCTCTGTCCTTTTTGTTCCAAAAACCATCTTGGCATTGAAGACAGAAGTAGAAGCTTCAGTCAAACCCACTTTTTCTACTTTTGCCTTCAGGGGCCAAGCCAACACAGTCTGATTCTTCTATGAGATAACTCTTGAAATATTTGAAGATAGCTTTCAAGCTCCCCACAAGTCAACCTCTCCAATTTCTTGGTGGGGTCATCTTTTGGTCTAGTGTCCAATTCCCTTACCATCCTGGTCTCTTTTCTCTTGATGCGCTTCAGCTTTCACATTATTTCCTAAAATGTGGCATTGCAATCTTGACGCATTGCAATAGATGTGGTGTCAGTGTGAGAAAAGCAATAGAAATATAGACAAAAGTTGCTCATTACTTCTTAGTTATTTCATTCAGAAAAACAAAGGTGGCTTTAAATGTATGGAGAAAAAGTCATTTGATATTGTTGAAGGAGAATGTCTGCTTTAGGTTTTTACAAGAAACACCTTTATTATCTCTAAGGGACAAAAAAGAAAGAATCCTGTTTCCTCTGTCTAACCATGAATCCACATGTGTTGGTGAGAAAGAATGACAAGGGAGATCTTTTATTAACTGTGGGCCATTACTGTGTTTTCTGCATAAAAGGTGTAGAGATTAACGTTGCTAAATATAAAAAGTATGTAATCTGAAGAATGATTAAAGGTAAAAGAATTGGTGATATTCCCTTCCTGGAAAATTGGTATTTTGGAAGAAGATCCCTGGGGGAATGTGAAACAAAGTGGTTATTCATTTTGTTAGGAATCTAGGTTTGTGGTAACTTTGCATACTGCAGTTGCCTTGGAGAGAAGATTCCTCTGCATATGGTCCCAACCGACAACCCAGCTCAGCAGAAATGCCCACATCTATGATTACTTTGGGAAGCAAGCAGGAGGTACTTTTTAACACTCCTTAGGGGCACTGAAACTCAAGCAGACCTATCTGTTATTATTTCATTTACAGGAGTAAATTAGGTTGATTGACTCCAACCATCACCAAATCAAATTAAAAAGTCCCTGGCAAAGAAAAGATCTCTTCTTCATTTCACACAGCTTGGCAGGGCAGAATTTGCAGCTTCTTATGTCCCTGGTGAATCTCAGGTCTGTGTTTCAATCCACTTTGATTTCCAAATATCCATTTCAGCAGTTTCTTAGGAGCTGGGGTGGGGGAGGTACGGGCTGTGTTACAGTTCAGTAAGTGTATAAAAGGACATTAATCATTCCCGTGGAAACATTCCCGTCAGCAAGTCAAACTGCTGATATTAATGAGTGTGTTTCATATTTCATTGAATCTCTCCTGGTTTCAACTGTTTCTTATGACTCAGCTGGCAAAAGACAAAACAGTTGCCTAAGAGGTGAATGTCTTACGGAAAGGTGATAAAATGGCATTGTAGCAGTCTGTGTCTAGCCCTAGTACAGCTGGGTATTGACCCACCACATTCAACCAGTATGGCCCCTGGGTAACTGAACCCATTCCATTCCCCACTGACCAGCATCCTAAAATCAGGGGCTTGATTCTTTCTCTTGAGGCATAGAGAGGAGGTAAAAAAACCCTAACCCTAACTCTAACCCTAACTGTGCTCTGATTCTATCAGGTCCATCTGCACCAATCTTGGTGCTGAAGGATAAAGATTGGGTAAAATTATGATAGGGTTCTAATGACTATGAAGTTGTATAGTATGCTGCCAGTGACCCTTGGAAGAACCCAAAACCTAGAACACAGAAATCTTTGGAACTGTTAAGAATGATGGGAGATGGAGATTTGCTTCAAATTTAACTTGGTGCAGTGTCAAGAGTATGTCCTGAAAAAATAAATGGACACACATCTCCTAACTGAACTGGTCTATTGATTGGTAAAGTTATTAAGAAAAGAAAAAGATGTAAGGCTCTTCACGCTTTCCAAGTACCATAGTTGAGAGTCTCTTGTGAATTAGGCAGCTTCCTCGGAAGAAAGCTTGCTATGGTGGAAAGTACACTGAATTTAGTCCTAGGAGACCTGAGTTTGAATCCTGTCTCTCTGTGACTAGTTTCTTTCCCTCACTGGGCCTTAAATTCCCTATCAATAATAAAATGGAAAGGCTGAACTAGCTGATCTCAAAGGTCTTTTGGAGCTCTAAGTACTGTGAACCTATGACATGAAGCTCTAGCCCTGGGTCCAAGTGACATAGGTTAGATCAAGTCCAACAAAGATACTCTGCTTGACAGACTCACCTGGACGGGCAGTCTCTTCGGTTGCAGGCTACAGGTTGCACAGTCGGCTTAGCCTTTCCTGCACAGTATGAAGGGTTGACCTCAGTATTATTCAGCACACATTTCATCTGGAGCTGTTGAACTCCTTTGTTTCCGCATGAGGCTGAACATCCCACCAGTTTGTCCACAGCCCACCAGTATTCTGCAGCAGCCACAAGGTAAAATTGGAAAATAACCCTGGGGTTACTCTCTTCCAGTAGATGTAACTATTAAGCCCCTTCCCATTATGCCTAGTTTGGTTTCATAGGTCATACTTACACTAGAACTTTCCTTTAGTATTCTCTCTCCACCCCAAAATATTACTTATTTCTTCAGATGAAGATGTTTTAAATTTATAATCATTTATAATAATATCTTAGAGGACAAAGGGATCTGAAGTCCCAGAACCTAGGTTTGGCTATGGCATGTGCTACCTTTGTGAGTAGTGCAAGTCACTTTACTGGTACATGACTCAGTTTCCTTATCTGTAAAATAAGGGGGTTGGATATTATAACAAATGATCTCTCAGACCCTTTGTATCTTTAAATCCTATGGATTTTGTAAATTACAAACTTGATAAATAACTGAAAAGCCTAAGAAATTCTCTGTTTATATTGTACGAGATCAGTCAAGCAATAAGCTTTCAGTAGGCATGTACCATATACCAAACACTATGATAAGTTCTGGGGATGTGAAATGAGATTGAGAGAATTAGAGTTTGTTTTACTTTCTTATGTTAAATATGTGTGTGTGGGCTTGTAAATTTTTAGTGCTTCATTTGCAAGATGATGCCATACAAACAGTGCAGATCCCCACTAGCTGCTGAGGTGTAGCAGAGTAGGAGGGCTGGCCAGCAGGGAAACTGATCTCTTTTTCTGTCTATGAAGCCATGTTATTGTGGAGTGAGTAGGCGGGAGCCAGGAGGCTTAAGGGGGAAAAAGTTTTATGGGCTTGGAAATTTTTTTTTAAAATTTTCCAAAGCTACCTTTCCATATTGTCATCCAACTGTTTCTTGCCTTCAGAACTCTGCATTTTGGAAACAATGTGCAATGGAATTTTTCTTTGAAGTGTTCCACACAGGCCTATGGAGAAACCCAGATATGCCAAGCAAAAAGTTTCTAATGGGTTTTTATAGAAAGGCCCAATCTGAATTTGTCCCACTGTTTTGGAAACTACAGTTGTTAGCCTCAGGAGAATGCACGGGGATGTCTGATGGCAAGGTATCCTTGGGGAGGTGACGCTCAATCCAAGCACATGCTTCAAATTGTAATTCTTGTTCTAGACGGAAGCTTCCAGACAGGGCCCACGTCATCTGTCAGCTAAACAAGCACACAAGACCAGCCTTTCCCTAATGGTTCTTTTTCATTATCTTTACTAGAAATGAACATAGAGGGAATATATTGCTGTTTGGATAAAACTGCCACCTTTGGTATTCTGCCCTGGTTGTAATTTGTAGGGCATATAGATGTGTATTTTCAATGTGTACCCCCTTCCTATGTCCTGCTTGAAAGGATGTGTGTTTCAATTCCAAAATGTCTGAGGTAGACTCACTTTATGAAGATAGAGATTTTGTTTGGCTTTAGGATTCAGTCTCTAAGGATATATATTAATCAGAAATAATGGTACTTTCTAATGCTTTACCAGAACTTGAAAATTCTGTCTAATTCTTTATGTTGACTTCTTCAAGACATGAAGATGGAACCAAATCAGTGTGATTTCCAAGACCCAAACACTTTCTCTAGCCATCACTCCCTAAAGTGCTGTCTTCCTGTTTGCATTGTTGTGATTTCTGTATTTATATCCCAGTTCTCAGCACAGTCCCTGGCACATGGCAAGCACTTTATAAGTGCTTTACATTCATTCGTTAATTGAGCATGGAGTAGTGGATAGAGGATTGACCCTGGAGTTGGGAAGGCCAGGTCTGATATATATATGTATGTGTATACATGTACATATGTATATATACACATAGATATACATATATGTGGGTATATATGTATATATGCATGTGTATAGTATACACACGACACATATACATATACAATGTACACATTGATACATGTATATAAGTATGCATACATGACACACATGTGTATGTATACACACCATTGGCAGATCTCTAAAATTAGAATTTACAGATGAGTTGCTGAACTGCATCAGTGGAGAGAATTTCCACAATAGTAGTTCTGCATGCTGATAAAATCACAGGTTGCCACCCAAACCAAATCATAGTGCAATGCTGTTTCTTACCTCGGATCACAAGAGATGCCTTCTGCACTAACATTCCAGCCTCATTCTGAGCTAGGCAGCTGAATTCACCCTGAGATCCTCCACTGATATTTGTAATCTGAAGAATCTGCCCAGCTGCCAATATGCGGTATGTTGGGTCTGCTGACGTAGCAACAGGCTGATGATCATGGAACCAGGTGATATTAGGCATAGGTTGACCCTGAACTGGGCAGCCTAGAAGTAGGTAAGGTAAGAAGTAAATCTTCAGCAAAGACACCAAAAAGGCTTTTTAGTTTTTCCCCCTTAATTATTGCTATGAAGACATGGCTTTTGAATCTCTGGAGCAAGAAAGATCTTTGAATTAATTCTAATCTGACTTGTATCTGGATGAACCATGTGTATTGTAAACCCTAGCATGGTACTTTGTATGGAGTAGGAGTTTCCTAACTGTTCCCCAAATGAAGAATCTTTACATTCTTAGAGTTTCCTTTACAGTTGACCCTTTTCTTTGAAGTAAGTTTATTTATAATATCTGCCCATTTCATGGAGATGTTATAGTAATTAAAAAAATTAACTACTGATTTCAAAACTCTCAGAAGGCAACATGTTACTTTTTGATTAATTCAACTGTGTCTACAAATTAATTATATTTATTTTTCATGAATTCAATCAATTTTCATTTGCTGAACAATATAGATCTATGGTCCCTATTTTGATTTTACATAGGAAGAAATGACCTTTTAAAATAGCATGGCAGGAAAAATCATAAGGATACATCAGTGTTTGTAGAGACTAAACTTCAGTTTGTACAAATTCTTTTTCACGGAAGAAAACTTTCACATAAGAGTTTTTTTTAAAGTCCTCACCAAAGACTAGTATAATCACTGATTTGCATGTACCTAATTATGATCTGCAGTGATGAAGATGGATCCATCAGAGTATCTAATGATAAAATTATAATAATCCATTCATAAATACCCTTCCTCCAGGGACACTTGAGGGATGATACATCATCAAAGGAGAAACTAGGGAAGTGGGTAGGGCTGGTACCCTGAGTCAGGAAAGATGTGATCATTCACTGGGGTCATTTTGATTCTGTAAATAAGATGATAATTCTGAGAACAGGAGTTTAGTGGGGAGTCCAATGATGAAGTGAATATTGTCTGTTACTGGCATCCCTGGGGAGATAGCCTCCAGAGATGATCATCTAGGAAGCATTGGCTACCATTGAAACCAGATCTAGAACTAGCTTAGGTAACATAAGAGGTGAAGAAGCTAAATTTCACCAAGGGCCAGAACCACACTTAACAACTTGCTATTGAATTTAATCAAAACAGAGGGAAACAGTTCATTTCATCATAAGAGATCATCCAGGGGATAGATCCATAGGGTCTTCCAGGAATGGTGACTGCAGAGAACTCTAGGAGGGTCTGGTGCTTAAAGGAAGAATCACTGAGGTCCTGAAAAGGAAGGGTTCGTTTCATCCAGAGAATCAGAGACAAGAGTGGGACTTCTGAGGGACTGGATCCATAAAGATTTACCCCTGTTAGCATGGAGAAATGGAAGGAGCACAGGTGGAACTCAATACTAGGGATGGTCTTGGCAGCATCCACTGTTCCTGAGACTGTAAATAGGCTGTGTATTTTATCAGGTAAAGAGAAATGGGAAAAGCCAGAGCTCTGTAGGAAGTATGTGGCTTAGAAGAAAATGCAGTGGACTTAGCATTGGGAGACTTAGGTCTGAATCCAGATTCTGCTACTCCCCACTTGGGTGACTTTGGCTACTTCCTTGGGCGAATGGTTTATTGGCCATTAAAATGGGGATAACAGTAATCTAATAGTAATCTATCAACTTCAAGGAGTCATTTTGAGAGTCAAATGAGATATGTACATAAAAGACTGAAGCCCTTAAAGTGCTGTAATAATATTGACTATTATGTCATATCTTGGCTTAGGTGACTTCTTGACTTATTAATTCTCCCTAAGTATTTGAAAAGTGTCAAATTCTTCTGAATTGCATCTTCTTGGGGTCAGTTTCAAGAATTCCTCCCACTGTTCTCCATTAATAATCTCACAAAATGGGGGATGGTCCAAAGGAACTGAACTTCTGAAGGGCAGTATTCGGGAAGGATTGGGTGGGGTAACCAAGTGCTCTTGGAACAGTCCTGAGTTGAAGT
This sequence comes from Potorous gilbertii, assembly GCA_028658325.1. Lineage (NCBI taxonomy): Eukaryota > Metazoa > Chordata > Mammalia > Diprotodontia > Potoroidae > Potorous > Potorous gilbertii. Next base: position 19,415,241 of record CM053769.1, on the reverse strand, counting down.
CATATAGTAATTTCCTTTCTCAGAGCAAGTGCTTACAAATAGTATCATTTTTTTTCTGAATAGAGCTGGCATTGTATCTTTATTTGTAGCCCAATATCTAGCATTATATATGTGTTTATTGAATTTTAATTTGCTGAATCAAAGTAGCTTTACAAAAATTTTAGTGAGAGCTTTAATCTATTTCTAGAGATATAGCCTTTACCTTATTTAAAAAGTGCAACTTTCAGGATGTATAATTCTTATTTCTAAAACAGTTTAAGGTTAAAAGCTCTTTCCGCATGACAACCCTGCAAAGTCTTGTATCATTATCCTCCTATTTTAGATGAGTAATCTGAAAAGTGATTTATGAAAAGGGAAGTGATTGGTCCATAGTCACACAGATAACAGAGCTGGGATTTGAATTTGGGTCTTTCTTTAATCTAGGCAAGCATTCCTACTTTTCAAGAAAAAAGATGGTGAGTAGGCATATTTTTCTGTCCCATCTACTCCTTACAAAAAGGAATTGTAGGCCATGTAGACACTAGCCAAGTAAAGCATTTTCTTTTCTTGCCTTATAAGTTGATAAATGAGAATATAGCCATCCATGAGTTACCAGGAAGCACCTGGCCAGAAGCACTGCCATATTTACTTCTAAAGGTCAATTCCTTCTACTCTACTAGAAATGACTTTTCTGAGTAATTGGGAGGAACTCTGAGACAACAACTTGAGGATGTCCTTTAAGCCTGATAATATTACTGGTGAGGCATTCCAGGAACCACAGTTTTTCTTTAAAAAAAAAACAAAACAAAACAGGTTTACATAAACATGAAGTTGGACCTTTGGAGGGGATAGGTTTAAAGAGAGGCAAGCTGAGGGCTTTTGGGTGTCCCCCAGACCTCTCAGGCATACTAATTTCTTTCTCACTTCACCAGAAAAGGAAGCACTGAGATACCATGCAGAGAAGACTGAATTTGGGACATTGTTTAGATTTAACTCTACTATGTAGTCTACATGTGATCTTGGAGAAGTTATTTAAATTTGGAGGCCTCAGTATTCTAATCTGTGGAAATGAGGGGTTGGAGTTAGATCAAGGTTCTTAAGTAGGGTCCCATGGACCCCCCAAAAGTGTATGGATAGATTTCAGGGATTCTGGAATATTGGATGGGAAAATACATTTTTATTTCAATGTAATTGGTTTCCTTTATAATCTTCTGTATTTAATTTTATGCATTTAAAAACATAATTTTGAAAAGGAGTTCATAGGTTTCACCAGACTGACACAGAAACGAGTTAAGAACCCCTGGGTTAGATGATTTTTAAGGTCCTTTCTAGGTCTAAAATCTATGATCCTAACCCTACTGTCCCTATGGGAGGTGAAGGGGATAGGGCAGAGAGAGAAGGGAGAAGGCCTACTATGAGCTGGGCATGTAGACTTAGCAGACAAAGGGTAGTTGCCACATGGAATTTCATAACATTAGAGCTAAAAGACACTAGAGACTTTAGATATTCATTAGTCAATCTCCTCAGTTCACAGCTGGGCAAATTACAGGGTTACCCAAAGTTGCAAAGTTATTAAGTGACAGAGCCAGGACATAGTGCCTTCAAATTCAGGTGTGTTAGAAGATCCATTGCTGGGGCTCTGAGTAGACTTCCTAGAGGATGTGAATTTGGGTCAAAATTTTGGAGGAGGGAGTTAATAGCAAAATATAGTGTAATGAGATGGTGTGCCTTCAGGCCCCAACCCAAAACTTTTCTCCCACCACTTTAGGTAGATGGAATGGATTGATTGATGACTTTAGGGGGTCCCTGGATATGAGTCCAGAAGTTTAAAAGAATGGAACATTACTAACATATGTCCCTTGCTTGGAATGTCTTTCCCTTTCCCTTTTGCTTATCTAAAGTTTTCAGAGTTTAGTTCAAATTTCCCTTTTACCATGAAGTCTTCTCTGACTACTTCATTCCACAATATAATCTCCCTCTCCTCATCATCTACTTACTACTTATACAACCGTGAGTGAGTCTGTCTCCTCGGTTGCCAGAACAAAGCAGAGCCAGACCCAAAACATTAATTTAGGGACCAACAAGTGTTATTAAGTTTGCCATCCCCAGGAGCTCCACCTGCACAGATGGAGATTCCTTGAAGGAACAAAGCTTATGTAGATTTCAGTTAGGCAGGAGGTGAATTGGGTGATGGGTACTTTTGGACTGAATGGGACATGTTGCTGGGGCTAGTAACAGGAATTCAGGTTAGCTATTTCTTGTAACCCTGCCCTAAAAGACAGGACTGTCTTTGCTGTTTTAGCAATAAGGAAGGTCACAAGCCAGGGCAGGGGCTGCAATATGAACAGTCAAAGGCAAGACAGAGGAATTACAGACAAAAATGGAGCTGCTTTAGTTTTCTGAGCTATCCACCCCTCCCACGTAAAAGGGTGAGTGATATTAGATGATCACTTTAGACCTTTCTATTTCTAGATCTAAAGTATAATGAAATAGAGGCACTATGCATTTAATATTTGCCTATATGCTGTTTTAGGTTGTTTAACTCTTGTATTATGGTGTGACTTATCCTTAATATTTGTACGTAGGTCACATTTTCCTTTCAAACCTTGCTTCCATGAAATCCTGAGTATTGTGTAGATGTTTCCTCTTCACCTACTTCATTGTTGTGGTCCCATTTCTTTAGACGTTAAGATCGCACCTCAAAGCCTGTATCCTCTTTATCCCTGCTTTGTGACCCCGAAGAAGCCTCCCACTTCCCAAAGACATGGTACTGTTTTGCTTAGCATCTGCTGTTCTGGATCTGAGCCTCTCTGGGGCTGCTGTTGCCACTTGCAGAGTAGAATGTAGAATGGGAAGGGAATGAAGCCATGGGGTGGCCCCCGTGTAGTAGAGGGGACTTCAAACTTTGTAACTGAGTGACTTCCCTAGGAGGGGAGTAAGAGGGGAGATACTTCAGGCAGGTGAGAATGGTGCCTCTTTGTCAACCTCTTTCTCAGGCCCCTGGACCTCACTTTCTCTATGTGGAGGGCACTTTAAACACCCCCATTTTCGTAAGGTCCCTTTTCTTGGCTTTGATTCCTTGCATTTTCATAGGAACATAGAAATGAACCTCAAGGTCATCTTGTCGGGACTCCTCATTATACAGATGATGAAGATGATGATGATGATGATGGTGATGATGATGAGAAGGATGAGGATGATAATGATGAGGATGATGAGGAGGAGGATGAGGAGGATGATGATGAGGATGATGATGATGATGAGGAGGATGATGATGGTGATGATGATGAGGATGATGATGATGGGGATGAGGATGATGAGGATGATGATGATGATGATGATGATGATGAAGATGATGATGAGGAGGAGGATGATGATGAGGAGGAGGCAGAGGAAGATGAGGATGAGGATGATAAGGAGGATGATGATGAGGAGGATGAGGATGATGAGGATGATGATGATGGTGATGATGATGAGGATGATGATGGTGATGATGATGAGGATGAGAATGATGAGGATGATGATGAGGAGGAGGATGAGGATGATAATGAGGATGAGGATGATGATGAGGATGATGAAGATGATGAGGATGATGATGATGAGGATGATGATGATAATGAGGATGAGGATGATGAGGATGAGGATGATGAGGATGATGAGGAGGAGGAGAATGATGATGATGATGATGAGGAGGAGGAGGAGGAGGAGGATGAGGATGATAATGAGGATGAGGATGATGATGAGGATGATGATGATGGGGATGATGATGGGGATGAGGATGAGGATGATGATGAGGAGGATGATGAGGATGATGAAGATGATGAGGATGATGATAATGAGGATGAAGATGATGAGGATGAGGATGATGAGGATGATGATGATAATGAGGATGATGATAATGAGGATGA
>CM053769.1:19395624-19410854 GCA_028658325.1 Potorous gilbertii | reverse complement strand
TAGCAACCACTAGATCTTTTGACCTATTTGAAGTCTTTCCTTATTCTCACAGGTATGCCTGTGTCAAAGGTCGCTGGCCGGGAAAGGAAAGAAGAGGTGGAGTATGGAAAGGGGTAACGTCAGAAAGCCTGGATAAAGGACAAACTTTTTTGGACTTTGTAGTAACTTTATGTGGGGTGTTTCTGCATCGGGTATGTGTGCCTTAGATAACTTAGTTGCTAATCTTCATTGAATTTAATTGAATATATTTGTTAACATCTAGACAGTACCTGGCAACAATGTATTTATAATTAATGTAACTGTTCCTCATGGACCTGAAATTATCTCAGGAAAAAAATCAACTTATCTGTTATTTTATAACGAAGACCAAAACTAGCCAGTCAGTCACTATTATGAATCGTCTTTTCCATGTCTACTATGTCTTTAAATGCTTTTTACGGAATAAAAATATTTTCCTAGTGCTCACCAACATACTTTTTCCATTGAAGATTATTATTCACTCTTCCAAAGTCTATACTCCCTGTGCTTACTTGTATGTCTATCTGCATGCACACATGGATGTGTGTACAGTGGCCTTTGAGAATAGCTAGTAGCCAATAGCAGAAAAGAAGAATGAAACCCCAGTTCCCATCATGCATGTTCCTGATGAATAATTATTACATTTTCTACTGCTAATGAGAAAACCTTACTTGTCACCGTGGGTCCCTTATGCCACTGGACATTCCTCATTTGTTAAAGTAAAAGACACATCAATCATTTCTCATAGGTGAATGATATTTGTCTATCTCTCTGGCCTGGACACCAAAGCTGTGAGCCCATTACTGAGACCAAGTAATAAAACACCTTCTGTGGGGATAGGAAGGGCCCTGCGTGCAGGTGACCAAGAACTCTTTTTCTGCTTCATTCCTCTTATGTGGTCATTGACTGTATTCATCCCCCAAACTCAGCACCTGCCCCAGGAAAGGAAACAACAGAATGAGCTCAAGGCCAGCAGTTATTAAAGACCTTTAGCAGTTAGTGCTGCTGAGGAGGAAACGGTGCTTGGGAAGGCTGCCTGACTAATGAGTGTTCTGGCAATGGAAAACTTCTTTCTATCAATCCTTCTTAAACAGTGAAAGAAAATATTGCCTTTAGGCCTCCCTTGTTAGGTCCATTGTGACTCTCAATTGAGCCAAAGCCAGGCTGTGATTCACAGATGTGTGAGGTTTTCTTCCCATTTTCTTCTGAGGGGACTGGGGGAGGGGGATGGAGCAAGAAAATAAAATTGTCATAAAAATTCCCTCTCCATTTTCCTTTATGATTATTTAATCTTTAGATGACAGCAAGGAAGTCTCCGCTAATGGATCTGACCTTCTTATCCTGCCTCGCTATGTGGTCATTCTTAGACTCCCCCTTTTCCCCCACCATCTCCCACTCCCAACCAGTAGAGCATACAGCAGATAGAGGAGTGGGAGAATTTAGCTTAGTAACTTTAAGAAAAAAGATCACCAAAGTCGGCAAGTTCACATGATCACTTGCTTTGGCAGTGACTGAAACCAAGGACTTCATCAGTCAGGCTGAGTCAATCCAGCTCCTGGCCTATTTTTTGCATCAGTTCATCAGCTTCCACATCCCCTTTTAAATTGGGGATCCCTTCACTGCTTCCCTCAGTCTTCTCCTTCTGATTGAACTTTTCCTTTGGATTTCTGTAGCTAAAATAGCGTAACACAACACAGGCTAAGACTGTTTTAGCTTCTCTGGGTTACCACAGTACACAGTCCACTAGAATTCTCAGATCTTTTTCCAATGAATCATCCCTATTTCGCCCATGTTAGATTTCTGCAGCCTATTTTTCAAACACAGCCATAAGATTTCACATCCTTGTTGAGTCTATGAGATTCAGCCTCATCTACTGAAGCTTTAGGAAACTTGCCTGGTGAAAGGGAAGTTAGAGAGGCAGGGGCTCTGTTCCTTTACCTCCTCTGAAATTTCAGGGAAGTTCCTTGCTCCTTAATGATAATGCTTTCAGGGATTATCTGGAATGTGCTTGTGGTTGGCATTTATCCATCTATCCAAGAAACATTAAGTGACAACAATGTGCCAGACATTGGGCTGGGCTTTGGGGATACAAGACCAAGAAAAGAAAAAGAAATAGGTGTTGTCCTGGAGAAGCTTTCATTCTGTTGATCTTTTCGTATCATCATGTGGTGGACTCATGTTGACTTATTGGACTCCATCTAATTGGGAGTTGGGACCATAGATTTAGAACTGGAAGGGACCTCAGAGATGATCTATTCCCATCCCTTCATTTTTCAGAAGAAGAAACAGAGACCCGAAGAGAAGTGGTTTGCCCAAGGTCACAGAAGTAACAAGTAACATCAAGTACTCCATTCTAGATCCAGAATTCTTTCCAAACACCACGCTGCCTCCCACTTAAGATGAAGGTAAGTATCTGACACATGCTGGATGCTTTACAGTGGCCCATATATTGGTCTGGTTTGTCCTCCAATGGTATTTCAGTATTTTAACCACAATTGATCCTGAGCCCTTATTTAACTGCAACTGGTGCTGAACCCTTATTTAACCATACCAAACAGAAGGAACTGGGCATGATTTCTTTTTCTCCCTTTCTTCCCATCTCATAGAGGCAATTAGTCTACTAATATTGAAAAAGAGGAGCTGAGTTTGAGAAGTTACATGGGGAAAAAGTAAATAAATTAAAGGCATAGGCTATATAGTAAGAAATGATGAATATGACAAATTCAGAGAAGCATAGGAAGTTATATGAACTGATAACATCAAGCCAGCAGAATTAGAAAAGCAATGAATACAACAACGTAAGTGAAAACGTCAAAAAAACTCAAAGCAAATATTGTGTAACCATAATAATTAAGTGTGGCTCTGAAGAAGAGATGAGAAAATGCACATTTATTTGTTTTTTTCCACAGTGGTGGCAGGCAGACCATCAGTATGGAACAATTCGTATACTGGTAGACTTTGTTGGATGAGTTGGTTACTTCTTCTGAACTGCTTCCCCACCTCCCCCCATCCCACCCCCATGATAGATGGCTCTGGTCAAAGAGGGAATAGGGCTATATTTGAAAACAAAGATAGTTTAAAAACAAAAGATATAAATAGAAATAAAATTTGAAAAAAATGAGTAGAAAAAGGGATGGACTGGAGTGGGGGAATGGCTTGAAAATGGGATAAAAGAATATGAAAAGAATGAAAAAGAATCCTCTGCATTTTCATCTATCTTAATGCTCTTTAAAGGAAGAGAAAGTATGATAGATATTGAATACATGGAATTCTTGTTTCACGAGCTGGCCCTGGGCCTGTCAGCATTTACATTGTAACTTTGTATTTTCATGAAGTTGAAACTCACCATAAAAATGATATGTTTCAGGATGAAGCTTGGTAATTGGAGCTCTCAATCTGGGAGTCCTTTCCTTAATTTAATTTTACATAACTGGAAGATATCCACTCAGTCATTTATAATTTATTGAGGACTCTCTGTTCTGTTGGGTATGTGGTGCACAGAGAAATCCATCCGTGTGGCCGTGGAGAACAGTGAATGAAAGCAAGGAGCCCATGTAAGTTACCTGTCAGGCTTATTCTTTGAGGTTCATCCCCTTGTGATGGTAAAGGTTCTCAGAGATATAACTAAATTAACATGAGTAGGAGTTGGCAAGGAATAGGAAACTTATGGAAAATATGATTAACTCATTGAACAACCAGACCTAAGAAATTATTGGGAGAAGACAAGCAACTTTAGCTTTCACTCTGGTCTCTCAGACCTCCCAATAATGTGGTCAAATAACCAGGTGCAAAGACTATCCTCAGGCACTCATGGCCAAAGAAAATTTTAAAACATTCCAAGAAGTGGGGAACTAACTATAAAAGCTTATTTTCCATTCCCCCAATGCTCTGCTTTTCTGCCTCTTCCAATGACTAGAGAGGCAATAAAGTCTCAGGACTGTGGGGTGTTTGTTGGGAGAACTAAATCCGTGTCTTATCATGGAAGGAATGAAAGAATTAGTCTGCACATCAGGTGTTCAGAGGAATATCAATTGAGAATAAACACAACTGACTCAGATTTGTTCTGGAATTCTAAAGTCCTTCTAACCTTTCTTAAATAAAAGAGTAACTGATGAGGATGTTCAGCTCAAAGAAAAGAAGACTGCAGCAGGCAATATATCATTACCACTAGTAAGTTTTTATTGAGTTCTTACTATGAGCCAGGCATGGGCAGCTAGGTGGAGCAGCAGACAGAGAGCTGGGTCTGGAAAGTAAGCCTCAGATACTTATAAGCTATGTGACTCTGCTCAAGTCACTTACCCCAGTTTGCCTCAGTTTCTTCATCTGTAAAATGAGCTGGAGAAGGAAACTGCAAATCACTCCAGTCTCTTTGTCAAGAAAACCCCAAATAGGTCATGAAGAGTCAGACAGGACTACACAAAAACCACACAACAGTAACAGCAGCAGCTGCAGCAACCACCATAACAGCAGCAACCATAAACAACTGCCAAGCATTGTGCAAGTACTGGGGAAACAAAGGAAGGCTATGATAACATTCTTCAAGAATTTGACAGGCTACCACAAAATCTCTGAGTTAGAAGGGAATTCAGAGGCCACGAACAAAAATTACCTCCACAATAAATCTCTGAAAATTTGAAGACCTCTGGGTAAGAGGCAGCCTATTACCTCCAAAGGTCATTCTACTTTTGGATAGCTCTCATTGTCAGGGGGTTTTATCAAGACCAAGTCTGCTCAATTGTGACCTATTCCAGATCTCATTCTTGGTTCTTCTCTCTTTGATCAAGAACAACCTTAGTTTTGCATGAACACCTTTCACATATGAAAACCACTCTGGATGTCCCCTCTTCTCCAGGCTAATCCAGACATCTCCAGGTCCTAGTTTCTCCGAGTCCTCATATGGTATGACCTCAAGGTGCTTATCATTTTGATTGCTTTCTTTTGGCTTTCCCAAAACTTATCCCTTCCATGTCCTTCCAAAAATTCGTTGTGAAGAACAGAATAGATTTCTTCAGATACAATCTTACTAAAGGGGGGGACAGCAGGTCAATAGCCTCTCATCCTGTGATGAGACTGTGCATCTCTACGCAGCCTAAAACTGCATTAGCTTTCTTGGTACACAGTTAAGGCAGACTGAGCTTGGAGTCCATTAATGCCCTGCTCCCTCACCCCTTCTTTTTTAGATGACCTGTCCATACTTCCTTGTCCATACCACGTTTTAATTCTAAGTAGATTTTTAAGCCAGTTGTAATATTTCTACCTTAATCTTTGATTTGATTTAGCTTTGATTGTCATTCAATATGAGAGCTAACTTGGTATTATCTGAAAGTTTTATGTGTGCCGCCTATCCTTGTCTTCCAGTCACTGACAGAGAGGCTCCATAGCTCATGGCCACAGACATATTCCATCCGTGATGTCCTTCCAAGTGGAATTTGAACTGTTAAATAATTCTGTGTTTGGCCAGTCTGCAAGCTCTGGTTCTTCTTAACTGTGTTACTGTCCAATCAACATTTTTCCATTTTGTCTACAACAATAGGATGAGAGACCATACTAAGTGCCTTGCTATAACGGAGCTAAATTATACTTGGTACTTTGTAATAGCCACTGAAGGATAAGGTGCCCAATAGCAGTTACTCTCATTGCTTTCTCCACCTCTGTAGGGATAAAGTTGTTATGGAGAAGAGGGACTCAACGTGTTCTTCTTGGTCCCAGAGCACAGAATTAGGAGTGGAAGTTGCAGAGAGACAGACTTCAGTTTGATCTAATGAAAAACTCTACTAACGAGAGCCATTCATGCATGGAGTAGTCTCAGGATGGAGAGGGCTTTCACTGGAGCACCTTCACAGGGGGTAGGATCATTCTTGTTCAGGATATTGCTGAACAGACTTGAGTTCAAGGAGGGGTGGAACTAAGTGACCTTTGAGGCTTCATCCAATCCTAAGATTCTGATTCTGCCACTAAGCCGTAGAGTTCTCCTTTCTCCTCCCTTTCCTGACAAAAATGTAACTTAAAAATGAGCATTGAAAACAGCCTTTCAAATTTTGGGGTTTACAGGACTTGGGTCAACCCTGCCCTCTTGCAAAGTGGCAGGTGCTTCCACTAATGGCAAGGAGACTTGTCTTCCAGAGAAAGATCTGGAAGCATCTTTTGTGATTCTGGAGGGAGGAATTTCAGTCTAGTGACTGGAGAGCTTTAAATGAGCTGCAGGCTGCGGACATATCTATGGTACATATGAGGAGGGTTCAGGGTCAACATTTGGTATTGTGTACACCTCTTTCTCTCTCTTCCTTTCTCCTTCCCTTTCTCTCTCTTTCTTCTCTCTCTCTCTCTCTCTCTCTCTCTCTCTCTCTCTCTCTCTCCCCCTCTTCTTCTTCCCCCTCCCTCTCTCTCTCCTCTTATTCTCTCCCTTTCCCACTCCCTTTCTCCCTCTCTCTCTCCCTTTCCTCTCTCTCACTCCCTTTCTTCCTCTCCTCTCTTTCACTTCGTCCCTCCATCTCTCTCCCTCTCTCTCTCTTCCCCCCCCCACTTTGTGGCACACCAGAATTATGGATCTAGAGTTAGAGAAGAAGTTTGAATCTTGTTTCTCCTATTTACCTTCTGTGTGATTTATGGCAAGTTATTTGACTTCTAAAGCCCCTCCTATATACTAAACCTCTCATATATTCATTCTTTCTCAGACTGTCTCTTTCTATCTGTCTTTCTTCTGATTTCATATATGTCCTTAGGGTCTAAAGTCTCTAGGGGAAGTTATATTTAATTACTTCATTACAGCATATGCTAAGTGGTCTATAACATTATTAATCACAAGGGTAGGCACCTCAGCATATGGGAACAGCTGATATTTGACTTTTTAAATTCTTTTCTCTTGGGAGAAATAGAGGCACTTACTTTCTAGCCACAGGGAAATATAAAAAAAGTTAGAAAATATCCATTTTTTTTCCTGAAAAAGCTTACCTGTTTTCTTGGCTCAAGTCAGAGAGAGTGCTTGAGTGGAGAAAACTTCCAAATATGATCCATGAAGCATCCCACCAAAAAACCTTCTTAAAAAAACAAAACCAAACCAAAAAACCTGACACATTCCTAGTCCTCTCTCCTTTGTTAAACCTGAGCTGCTGCAGCCCAGCAGCTGGGATGAAGAATGGCTAATATTCCTAGCAGGTGTCCTAAGAGGGAGCATTGCAGAACCCAGAGTTCAACAACAAGTCACAGGAAGGAGCAGAGGCTGATGAGGAATGCCGGAGGAAGCTACAAGGGTCAGGGCTGCTGGGGACGCCGGAAGGCCTTGTATTTACGAAGCTGATATGTGTCTCTTGAGTCATGAGACTCCTGTGTTCAAGGAACTTCCCAACCAAGTAAAGAAAATAACACGCAAAGCAGGGAGAGGAAAGGAACTGGAGAAGAAGGGCCCGTTGGTGGTAGGGGCTTGGGGTGGGGAGAGGGGAAGGGTAGAATAGGTCTGTGGGAGAGGGTGTATAAAGATGCTGCTGTCTGACTTCTGTCTGCCTAATGAGGTGTCCTGGCAGCCAGGGTCTGGCTTTGGCAGCTGATACTGGAGAATGTGCAATTTGTTGAAGACTCATAAACAGAGACATCCTAGTGAGAGGAGGTCAAAAATCCTACAGACCTGGAGAGAGCATCTAACAGCAACCTGACATGCAGACAGCTGTAGCTGCTTTTATGGTTCAGAGACGGTTTTAGTCTTGAGCCTAAGAGACTTCCCCAACACCTGGAAGAGCTAGAGAGCTACCTATGATGGCACAATTTGTTGGCTGAAGTTGGGGAGGGGGGAAATGTACATCCATCTGGCCATGCCTTTTATTGTAAGGAGCTGGTGGGAGGCATCTGAATGACTATCTGCATTGGAGGTTCAGGATCAGGTTGGCTCAACTGAGGTTCTTATGATGTAGAGATAGAAGGGATCTTAGTGGTTGTCTGGAACAACGTTCCCATTTTACAGTTGAGGAAAACAAAGGATCAAGGAAAAGTTTGTGGCCAGTCACTACAGTTTCTTCGTAAGTGCTCTTTTGATTTCCTTCTGGACTTGTTCCAGAGAAGCAATGGCTCTAATGCCTTTCAAGTAGAATGGGCTGTTTCTGTCATTTTGCTTAGGGAATTTGGAATATTCTAGGGTATAAAATTTGATGAAACTTTCCTTGACCGACCATGGATGATGTAGAATTTCAAGGACCCTAGAATTAAGCCAGTCTCTTCAAAGTCCTCAAATCAGAGGACCTGAATTTTATCCTCTCTCTGCTATGTGGTACCATTGTGACCTTGGATAAATCTCTATTCAATTTTCTTGGGCCTCAGTTTCCTCATTTGTAAAGACAGATTGGATTGGATGGTGTTTCTGAACTCCCTTCAAGCTCTTTATTTATGAGCCTTTGAGCCTGTGATATGAGTTAGAGGACCTGTGTTTGAATTCCAGGTCTGCTATTGACTACCTCTGTAACCTTGGGCAAGCCTCTCTGGACCCATCCTGTAAAAGGAAGGGGCTGAACCAATGACTTTAAAGGTTCCTTCTCTCCCGAACCCTATGATCCTAGGACTTCTTACCCTGTGAGCCTCACTTAGATGTAGTATGACTGACAGATCTGCAGATGGATCGATGGAGAGATGCAGCCTTTATTCTGTCTAGAGAAATTTCCTTCTGAAGCTAAATTCCCTTTTTTGAGCACGGGGAGCTGGCCAGACAACGTATATGCATGGAGGGCTCTGCCGTTTATCCTCCTTGATGCTACTTCAAAAGTGTTAGACACTGCTGTCTCTGCCAGGTTTCAGGGAGCATATTCCATTAATTTTTGGTCTTATCTCCTTGGCAACAAGTTATCCAGAGCTCATTACTTCTGAGCAGGCACTGCTAATAGTGGAATGGTGAATTCTATAATGATAACTGGTTTTCAGAGTTTTTTCTTTGCAAGGTAGGGATCTTCCAAGAGCAAAATTTTTTGGAGTAAATTTTGGCAGGCTATGTGCCTTTCAAGTTACAATTATGAGGAGAAGGATAAATGAGACTTTGAACTCTAAAGAAGCAACACCTTATATACTCTTATTAGTTTAGATTTATAGATTAGTAGTAGTAGACTCAAATAATTATAAAATATTAGGGTTGGAAAACTTAGATATTGTTTAGTCTAATTCTCACTTTACCAATGATGAAACTATCCTAAGTGAATTAGTAGCAAAGCTAGGATGTGACCTCTGGCAAGAGGTGGAAGACCACCATCCCTACCAATGTTGTGTGACCTTGGGTGAATTGCTTGATTTGCCTATGGATTGGGAGAGTAGCCTGTTCCTTCCTGCCTCCCTTCCTTCTTCCCTAGGATGGAATTAGTGGTTTTAGGCTGAAAGAATGCTTGTATTATAGCCCTGATTCTAATCCAAACTGTGAATAACTTTGGCAATTCACTTGTTCTTTCTGGGACTCAGTTTCTCAACTATGAAATGCATGGAATGGATGACGTTTTCTTTCAGATCTCATGAAAAATGTTGTAAAGGAAGAAGTAATATGATTAGGCAGTGGATTGGATATGTAGAGTGAGAGAGGTGTCAACGATGATGATGAAGTGAGCCTAGGTGAACAGGAAGATAGTACAGTCCTTGGCAGTTAAGAGCAAAATTAAGAAGGGAAACTTTTTGCTGAAAGACAATGAATTATGTTTGGGATAAACTGAGTTTGAGATGCCTATGAGATGTCCTGTAAGAGATGTCCAGAAGGCAGTTGGTGATGCAGGACTGGAAAGAGGCTAGGGATGGAAATATAGGTATGAGAATCATCTTCCTCAATGGGCTCTTCGAACCCATGGAAACTGATGAGATAACCAAGTAATATGGGATAGAGTGCACTGTTTTGAAAATCTGAAGAACAGTGTATGAAAGAGGGATGAGATTTATTCTGTTTAGTCCAAGGGGGAAGAACCAGGATTGATAGTTGGAAATTACAAGGGAGAATTTCCTAATAGTGCTATCCAAAAACAGAATACCCTGACTCAGGAGATAATTAGTTCTATTTCATTAAAGGTTTTCAAGCAAAGGCTGGTGGACCACTTGTCTGGTATGTTATAAAAGAAATTCTTATTCGGGTATGAGCTAGATGCCCTCTGAGATCTCTTCCAACTCTGTGATTTCATGACTGCAGTCACTTGATAAATGCTAATTGATTTGACTTATGAGAAGTGTGTGTATAAGTATGCACATACACACACACACATACACGTTCTATCATTTCAATCATATGCAACTCTTCGTTATCCCATTTGGGGCTTTCTTGGCAAAGATACTTGAGTGGTTTGCCATTTCCTTCTCCAGCTCATTTTTACAGATGAGGAAACCAAGGCAAATGGGGTTAAGTGACTTGCCCAGGTTCACATAGTTAGTGTCTGGGGCCCGATTTGAACTCAGGAAGATGAGTCTTCCTGACTCCAGGCCCAGTGTTCTATCTACTGTGCCACTTAGCTGACATATAAATGTGTGTGTGTGTGTATGTGTGTATGTGTGTATTCTATTTTTAATGCAATTGAAATATCAACGCACCACAGCCCTGTAGTTCTCATTCAGCAGCTTACTCTCCTCCATCCCATATTTAGGTGTGTGATCCTTAAATGGAGTTATGATTGCCTTCCTCAAAGGGTTTTTCTGGGGTACACATCCAGAATTCAAGACAAATAGACCAGATGAATTAGTCTTCAAGGCTGAGGAACTTTGGGACTTGTGATAGACTCATAGCAATAGCTTATGTAACTTAGGAAAGATGACTTCATAATTGCCTTCAGCAGGTTAAGGTCTTTTATAAAGAAGATGTTGATTAGTCAAGGAAAACTGAAGAAGAGAAAGCTGCTTGAAATAGAGTTTTATACTCAGTTCCTTTCTTAGCAAAAGTCACCGGTAAATGCATTCTCAATAATAAGCTTCCTGTGCCAGCGAAAACTACCTACAACATCGTGCAAACATACAGGTGCTTGTAGTAACGGCACACACCTTTCCTGATTACAACATGTGTCATCGGGCCCACTCTCTAGACAACCCCTGCCATTTTATTTTCATCCGTCCTGCTTGCCATTGTATCCTCTGGACCACTGGCCTTTGCTGTTTGCTCGGCCATTCCACGTGCTCCTTGTCTACCTCCTTATAATAAAAATGGTAGTGCCCCCATCATTGCCCCTGTAAAGGGTGTAACAATCTGCTCCTCTGTAGTTCCACTTATTATTCCTGCGATTTCCTAAAGTTTCCAGGGTTGGGGAACCTGCAGACCCCAAGGCCACATGTGACCTTCTAGGTCCTGAAGTGTGGCCCTTTAACTGAATCCAAACTTCACAGACCAAATTCACGTCATAAAAAGATTGGTTCTGTGAAGTTTGGATTCAGTCACAAGTCCTAGAGGACTTATGTGTGGCCTTGGGGTCTGCAGGTTCTCCAATCCTTTACCTAAACCAAAGCACCTATCCATAGCCCATTCATCTTTTGGATTAGCTTTCCCTACTACAGGAGTACCTAACCTTCTTTTGTGCCATGGACCCACTCTCTTGGCTGTCTACCGAAGCCTACAGACCACTTTTCAGAATCATGTTTTGTTGCCTACATTCATAATGGAAGAAAATGCAAAGTTGTGGTTGGAAGTTTCGCTCATTGGTCCCCTTATTTGTAACCTTTTATACTGGCAATGAAGCCATCTGTTTCCAAGCTAGCCCTCTGCTGGCACAATGGAAAGATGCATAATGAATCAGGAGTCCTACCTGGATTTTAAGGACCAGATCTGATCTTTCAGACTGAGTCTCAATTTCCTCATCTGTAAATAGGAACACTGGTACTTGACTTACTTACCTCATAGGGTTGTTGTGAGGAAGGTGCTTTGTAGTCATTAAAGCCCCCAAAAATGTGAATTACCGAAAAAAGAGAGGAAAGTTTGGTCCCTGTACGCTAGCCAGGTTACTCTCATCAATGTTTCTCACACATACCAGGCTTCCTGCTCTCATGCTTTTGCTGTTTCCCAAGATGCTTTCCCCTGTCTTCTGAGCTTAAATTTCATCTATCCTTCAACACTCAGCTTAAGTTCCAACTCCTTTATAAAGCTTTCTCCCACTACTCTCTGTTCCTTAATCTCGCTATTTTTAAAATTCCTAGTATCAGTACCAACTTGCTTTTCTCTTGGTTATAAACTATCTTACGTTGGACTTTAACTGTGTTTCACGTACATCAGTTTTATCTGCATCTAGACAAACAAGGTCCAGGTCTATCTATATCTTAGGTTTCTTCCATAATTTCCACACAGGCTTGGCAGAGTATTGGCACATAGTGCCAACACAGTGGGTACTAAGTAAACACTTATTTATAATTGTATTTGTTACTGTATCCATAATAAAAATGGCTGTTAAGTTTTTGTTGTAGAACTTGTTGTAGAAAATGATGACAAAGGAGGAAGAGGATCTAACTTGAGAGATGAATTTATACTCTGGGGTAAACAAAATCCTTCCCCCCACCCCACCCATTCAACAGCATGAAGCCCCAACCTGAGGTCTCAGCAAGTAATCATCTGTCTTTCCTTTTACAAAATTTGCTATACTTTTCCTCATAACCATACTTTCTCTACTGTAATTAACTTTTGATATACCATCATAACTGACTCTGCCATCATTTCGAAATGAGAATTCATGTTTGCAGAGTGGCTGTTACTACAAGGCTCAGGGCTGGCAACAGATGCCTGGGGAACAGGGGCATGGAATTCCTCATTTCTCCTTGGATGGTATCTCAATACCTACCTGGTTTCCCTGATAGTAAATCCCTCACCACATTCTATCTGGGCATTCTAGCCTGGGAATCATATCCTAGCACCAAAAATTCACAAAAGATAGAGCAAGTGCAAGTGACTTTTCTCAAGATCTCTACTTCCAGGCTATCTGGATCTTTTTAAAAAGAGATTTTGTCTGAATACCAATGAAGGCCTTGAACAGTGGCTGAGCAGGGAAAATTTACTGCCCTGACTTCAGTGGCCAACTATTTTAAGTGTCACTCCTGCTCTGGTGTCTTTCTAAATTTATGGATGTGAGTGCAATTCCAAGAAAACTGCTGCATGTCTTCCTGTGGCTTCCTCCTAAATGCTGTCCAAGATACTTATTTGATTTTATACTGAGTGTTATAGTGCTTCCTACAAATCCTCTAGAATTTCTCTTCTCTAGGGTGCATTTTGTTTAAAAAACAAAGCAAAAACAACCAGTAACAAAGTACAGATATGAGCAACCCATACCCCCAAACACTCGGCCACACGTTGATAAAGGAGGATGGCTTTCTGCTTATTTACAAAGCACTCTGTGGCTGGGGCTAGAAGTTTTGGGGAATCTTAAAATGCATTAATATTATGTCACAGAAATTTATCCTTCTAGCATGGATGAAGAAACATGCCCGTATATGCCTCAGCATTTTGAAAATAAATGACCAGGTACTTCGCTATTCTCTCACCCTCTGCATTCTCTTTGTATCACTGTACCTAGGTTCCAGTATCCCTTTCTGCGGGTTTTCAGCAGGGTAGGCCTCCAACTCAGATTACTTTTGACATAACCTTTGAGAGTTAATAGTGATCTCCACGTTCTCACATTTTTCTTTGGAAACGAAGAAATGATCAGTTAGCCTTTTGCAGTGAAAAATGGCTTTCTAACCTAGGTGGCACAAGTTACTCATCACATGTCACCTCCCTCCTCTGTAAATGGGCTCAGGGCACACCCTCATCCAACACATACTCAGGTATTTTGGAAATGGACAGATTGAGATGAGAAATGAAAGTAGAGGTAATAGATAATTAAACCTGTGCCACACTAGAGCTTAGCGATAGAAATACTTCGGCAGGACATCTGATCCAAACCCCAGACACATGGTTTCATTTAAAGTCATTATCACCACTGACAGACATTTACTGAGTACCTACTATCTGGCCTACTGTCAAGAAGCACATGTTCCAGTTGAGGAGACAAGACACACATAAAAATGATAGCTAACAATACCTCTTTTAAAAGGATGGGTTTTCAGAGCTGTAATTAATGTGGCATGACTTGGCTTTGTCCAAGGATTCTTGTAATAGGCGGCGGGTACTTCTGTTCCACTGAAGACCTCTGCCTTCACCTCTTGGTTCTCCCTCAGCTCCGTAACATACTGCACCATTTGGAGAGTTCTGGCTCCTTCCTCAGACTGCATTGTACAACGGCCATATTCCCCCTTCCTGCCAGATCTCCTCCTTTTGCCTGTTTTCTGGGCTTGGGAGTAATCAACCATAGTGCTGACTCTAAAGAGTGGCTTGTCTCTTTCTTGATATGACTGCACCCCTTTGGGGTGGCTTGTCCTCTACCTTCCCTCACTACCTAGCAAATTGAACTTGCCCATCACTACACTTCCTATTTCTGTCTCAGTGGGTTTTATAGGAGTTCAGGGGGAGGTTTTATAGAGTTTGTAGGACTTGAATTGAGATTTGAAAATTAGGCAGGATTTAGAAAATAAAAGGGAGGGAGAACAGTAAAAGCAGGGAGAGGAAAATATATATGAGGTATTATGGGAACCATCAAACCAATTATGATAGAGCTTAGGGTTTGCATTGGTTTGTGTTGTAGAAGATAAGAGTCTAGAAGTAGATTGGGGCCATAGCATGGCAGGCTATGAATGCCAGACTAAAATGCCCTAAGAGATGGGGCTCAATATCCCTTTCTAATATGCTACAAAATTTATCTCACATCTTCAACTAACATTAAACTGGTCTCTGGTCAGTCTTTCTCTCTCTCATATTTTTTCTAAGCACAAACATAGTTAAAAGTAACAATGACATGTCATGCTTGACAAATTTCCCCCTCTTTCTCACATTACTGAAATATAGATATGTGATACTGAGTTACCAAATGTGTGTGTTCATTCTTCGTTGCCAAAGAAGACCATGCCAGCAGAGAAATGATGACATGACTTGCACTTGACTTTGTTTTGAGTGAGGGAGGGCTGTGCAGGTCATCAGCCTCACTTCTCCTCCACAGCCATCTGAATCCAGTGACCAGACATTCATCAGGATGATTGGAGATGACCCAGGATGAGGCAATTGGGGTTAAATGACTTGCCTAAGGTCACACAGCTAGTGAGTGTCAAGTGTCTGAGATGAGATTTGAACTCCAATCCTCCTGATTCCTGTACTGGTGCTCTATCCACTGCACCACCCAGCTGCCCCAATTACCAAATAAGATTTTGTAGAA
>CM053769.1:19371126-19395524 GCA_028658325.1 Potorous gilbertii | reverse complement strand
TAAAGAACTCTGATGAGAGGAAATTCACTATTTCCTAAGACAGCTCATTCTACGTTTGGATACTTTTCTAATTCTTAGAAAATTTTTCCTTCTATCATTAGTACATTTCCCTAAGACTTCCTTCCCATTGCTCCTGGTTCTGCCCACGGGAGTTGGGCAGAACAAGTGTAACCCCTCATTCACATGAGAACTTTTCAGATATTTGAAAGCAGCAACCATATTACGTCCCTACCTGAATCTTATCCTCTCAAGGCTCAGCTTTCCTAGTTTCTTTAACCACCTTCCAATGGCACGAGCTCAGGGCACCATTACCACTTGTGGTGATTACACCCATTCTTCCAGTCTGAGATTGGACAGGTGGACCATAAGGGTCCTATAGTCACATTTAAATAAATGAAAGATATAACCAAAATAGATACAAGAGAACTTTAGGGGGTGGGGGAAGGAAAGCTTCATGCAGAAGGTAGCACTTTAAGGGAGTACTGAAGCATGGTAGGTATTCTAAGAGGCAGAGGTAAAGAGGGAATACATCTTAGATATGGGGGAGGGGGAAGATGCTAGTATGAGGACTGAGGAAGATGGGAAGTTATGTGCAAAGAACAAGTAGAGAAATTCAGCTCAAACGTAGAATTCAGGAAAGGGAGTGATGTATAATACGCCTGGAAAGATAGGCTGCAACCAGGTTGGGAAGGGCTTTAAATGTCAAAGTGAGGTCGTATTTTATCATTGTGTCAGCTGTGTGGTGGATTGGTTGGACAGTGTAGTGACTAAAGGCAAGGAGCCCAGTTAGTAGATTATCGAAATCACTGGTGTGAGAGGTGATAAAATCTTCTAGCAAAGAGTTGATGGTGACTCTAATTTTGTGAACCTGGATGACCAAAAAAATTTTTCTTTGACAAAAAGCAGGGACATGAGGAGAAGAGCTGGGTTTGGGAGGAAAGATAATGAATCCATTTTTATACATGTTGAGTTTAGAATGCCTATAGGATTTCCAATCAGAAATGTCCAATAATATATGACTTTATATTTATTCCGATTCATTTTTATCTTACTAGATTTACTCAGTGTTCTTAACTCTTAAGATCTTTTTGCATATAATTCTTAATGTGTTAGTGTTTCCACTGAATGTTTTAAAGTGTCTGAAGGACCCATGGAACTTACATACAGTGTTTGATCTTATTTTATGGTATGCATACAAATAGCTCACACACTTCCTCTCCCCCAGCCCTGTTTTATTTTATTTTTTTAGAGAAGGATAAGTTGAGACTAGATGAGCTCTAAGATCCTTTCCAAATTTCAAATTCTTAGTTCATTACACATTTAATTATGGTTTTTAAATGTGTGTTTCAGTGTTTTTCTGCTATTCCTTCTTCTTTGGTAGCAAAGAGCACATTTTAAGGGGTCGCTTACTTTGCTTTTCTTCTTGAGGACGTACCTTGGGACTGTGGGTCTGGGCACGTTCTACCTAGCCACAGAGTTTTTGCTAGCATGCTTCTGGCATAGGGGAGTTCAAGGCTACAACCTCAACTTTGGATAGGGAAAACAATATAATTTTACCTTTTTGCCTAATCTCTCAGGACAGCAAAATTATCTGCTGCTGGGTTAGCAGATACCTTGCAGAATTTACCTCCAAGCCCCCAAGAGCTATGCAAATTGGAGCCCTTTCAGTATTGCTTAAGGAAATGACCTGAAGGCATTGGCCAGCATGAACTAAACCCTCCAAGACTGAGTTTCCTGGATGTGGGTCTCAGTCTCTCTGTCTCTCCCTCACTGCTGGCTGGGTGTGCTGCAAGTGGAGTTGTTATACATGGAATGTCTTGGATCCAATTGGGCGCGTTGCCCTGGGGAGTTTGTTGATACTGTTGAGTGAGCCTGTTGTATATGTTGGCTCTGACCCCTCGAACCCCCAACTGGGGAGAGAGTCCAGCCACAATAAGCTCCTTTCACTGTAAGGCTTTACTCAGCAAACTCAGTGCTCAATGACTGCATGCATTTCTCTCCTTCCTGTAAATCACATGGCAGGAGAGTTGCTTGTACCATTTGGCATTCTATGTAGCCAGCATGACATGTGCATACTGCAGTTATTTCTCCTGGCAGGCTACTGATTGGTTTGCTTATTAAAGCAGACAGTGAAGGCAACCTGAGGAGAGTGGCTCTCTCACCTAAAAGCATAGCATTTTCTGTCTCTATTTAGGATATCATTTAGTACCATTTGCTATACGATGTCCTGGTTTCTGTCCCTATAGGAAGGGAAGTAAACTGATTTATAGACTTTACTGCTTCAATCAATCCATGAACTTAAGAATATAGCTATCCTCCACTAGTACAGATTACAACTCATCCATTCCTCCTTATCCTGTGAGAATCTTACGTGGCACCTTCTATAAAAACTCAGTTAAGAAGGATGAAATGTTCTGGACACTCTAAGCACCAGGGTTCAACAATTTTACAGAAGTGGATTCTCTGCAACAAAAATGGCAAGCAAACAAGAAAGCAATCCATCTTCTCTCTGATGTGACTTGGTTTTTTCATTTTGGGATGGTTACATCTTATCATTTTCTTTGAGGAGACTGAACCTTGGTCAAAAAGTCCAAAGCAGTGAAAGAATGGGAAAAACATGTCATGGTATATAGATGGTATCTTGGTTTTTGTCCTGGCATGACCACTAGCCATTCTGATCAATTCCCTTCCCCTCTTTGGGCCTCAGTTTTCCTTACATGTAAAACGAGGGGTTCAGAATGGATGATGCCTAAAGTCATCGCCATGGAAGCAGCATGATAACCTCAAAATCAGATAGACCCAGATTCCAGTCCTGCTTTCTGCCACATATTGACTGTGTGACCCTTGGCAAATCATTTAACATCTCTGTGCCCCAAGCAATTCTCTAAGACTTCAAGTGGCAGAGGCAATACAGGGTAATTCCTTACCAAGAGCTCCCTACATCAATGTAATCATAGGCTTTATTGGCTTACAAAATGGTCCTTCCAGCTGTGGCATTACATACTTCTTGGATGTGGAGAGTGTTCTCAAAGAGTTGTGAGGAAAGTGCTTTGTAAACCTTAAATCATCCTTGAAATATGTGCTACAATGATGGTGATGCTGGAATAGCATGTGGTTCTTGAAGCCTGGGTTTCAAGATTTGGTTGATCCAAAGCCTTAGAAGTCATGCTGGAGGAAATAATATTGGCATTGGGACAAGTCAACAAAAAGAGAACAAAATCTCCAGGTACCAATTCAATTCTGTTTGAAGAGTATTTATTAAGCACCTACTATGTGATATTTCTGACACTTGATGGGATGGAACCCAATGGTAGGCCACATCTCTGTGAGTATAATTTATCCAAAAGAAAGGGGGTAAGTAAAAGGGGAAGCTGGATGGTTGTATATTAAGAAGTTATGCCCATTTAAGGAAATAGAAGAACCAGAGGAGAAAGCCCTGCAGAGAATATTTGGGTAAAAGGGCAGGAACAGAAGTAACTTTGTCATTGGGGTCTACTACAGACTACTTGGAGACAATTAGGTGGTACATAAGGATTTGGGGGGAAAACGGTAAATATAGGCATAGGGTGCCTTTGTGATAATTTCATCCTTCATAAGTTTGTAAGAACCAACAACTGAAATGCTATTCTGAATGTTTCTTATTAGAAAAGAAGAACTGTTTTCTGGGGGATGGGGAGAGGAAATAATGGGAACCGTGGATGGAAATTATCACTCTTTCATAGAATTTGTGACAGAAGAGAGAAAATCTGGGCAAAATCTAACATGTACCTAAAAACTGGGAAAATAGATTTCAATGGATTCAGAGGAAAGATAGATAGATAGGATCCCACAGATGCAAGAGGCAGTGGATGCCAGCCCAAGAGGGATGGGAAATGTTGAAGAGTAAAATTCTGTGGACACAAAGGAAACAAGTTTAATGAAGAGAAAAAGTTGGATTTTTCTGAAGAGACCTATATGGAAGCACAGGGAACCTATCAGCCAACTTAGATTAAAAAAATAAATGTACAGAAGATGGAAACAAGCCCAAGTAATGGGGGATGAATCTAAGTTTGGCATGGTAAGAATTGTGTCATAAATGCTAAAATTCAAAAAGAGCTCAGGTGAGGGAAGCTAAAGACAACAAAAGATTGAGAAAAGGAACATTGGGGTGAGGGAAGCTAAAGACAACAAAAAATTGAGAAAAGGAACATTGGGGCAAAATGGCATATTAGAGGCAACCCAGCTGAACTCTGCCAACATTCCTCCCTAAACAACTTTGAAATGATGCCTCAAATCAAATTTTGGAAGGGCAGAGCCAACAAAAGGTCAGGGTGAGGCATTTTTCCAGTCTAAGACAACTCATGAGGTTGGCAAGAGAGACTGTGAACCATGGTGAGAGTCAGCCCGGAGTACTTTCCACATCCAAGAACCATATAATGCCACAGCCAATGGTACAGCACCAACAGGCCCTATAGCTGATTATAATGGTGGCAGCAGCAGCAGGCTCAGGAGCTGTCAGTCCAAAGATGGACTTGTCAGAAAGAGATTACAGGGGACCCTTTGGTGACACTGGGTGCAGTTGGTGATGACTGATCTTATACAAATCAAAAGCAAAAATCACCCTAATTAAAAGAGCTAATCAGGGAAACTACATTTTACTAAAAAATACCATAGACAATGAAATAAGGTAATTTGTTTAATAGTAAGTTTCTCTGATAAAGGTCTCATTATTTAAATACATACACACACACATATACATGGAACTGAGTCAAATTGATAAAAATAAGAGCCATTCCCCAATTGATAAATGGTCTAAGGATATGAATAGGTGGCTTTCAGAAGAAGAAATCAAAACTATCTATAATCATATTAAAAAGGCAAATTAAAACAACTCCTATCAGAAATGACAAATGCTAGATAATAGGTACATTAATGAATTGTTTGTGGTGTGGTGAACTAATCTCATAATTCTGGAGAACAATTTAGAACTATGCCCAAAAAACCATAAAACTGTGTATAGCCTTTGACTCAGCAATATATTTCATATATATATATATATATATATATATATATATATAGACACATACACACACATATATTTACATATATATGTATATACACAAGCTCTTTTTGTGGTGGCAAAAAATTTAAAATTGAGAGGATTCTCATCAGTTGAACAACTTAAGCACATGATTGTGATGGAGCACTAGTGTGCTATGAGAAATGATGAGAGGGGTGCTTTCAGAAAAATGGGGGTAGATCTATACGACCTAATACAAAGTAAAGTGAGAATTGGGAGATCATTGTGCACAGTAACAGCGATATTGTAATGATGCTTAGCTGTGAAAGACTTGACTATTCTGATCAAAATAATCATCCAAGATAATGCCAAAGCATTCATGATGAAGAAAAAGGTTATCCACTTCCAGAGAGAACTGATGAACTCAATGAAAATTGAAACATAATTTTCTCATTTTCTTTTGCTTTTTTTGTGTGATGTGGCTTCCATGGAAATATGTTTTGTGTGATTTCATATATATAGTTATTATTTTGCTTGTGTTCTCAGTAAGTGGGGGGGGGTGGGAAGCAGGGAATTTGGAACTCAAAATTTAAAAAGAAAATGTTTAAAATATAATTTCTTTTAAAAAAAGCAGCATTGGGAGAAAAAGGAAGTGAAAGATAGAACTTCTACATGGGGTGGATGATATAATAATTGACAAGAGAGGAAGCCAGAGATACTCACTTATTTTTTCTATGCCAGGGAGGATGATCTCTGTGCTGGAAATGACAAAACACAAATGACTAACAGGGAGTTGATAGGGAACATATGGCTACTCTCTAAGTTTGAGTTACTTGGCCCATGCAAATGACAACTTTAGTTAGGAAATGAACTGGCACGTATTATTGCCGAGCCTCTTGTCAGTGATATGTGAAAGAACATAAACAATGACCATGAGAGAAGAAAAGGACAAATGTCCAAATTTCACCAAGGAAGGGAACAGAGAGAGTCAGACTATTGGATGGTGAGCTTGACTTCAATTCCTGGGAAAATTCTAGAACAGCTCATTTAAAAGAAGGTTGTGGAACATTTAGATATGATAACGATAGAATAGATATAGAATGATAACAAAGAGCCAGCATCATGCCAGACTAACCTTATTTCCTCTTTGGACAGGATTACTAAACCAGTAGAGCATGGGAATATGGAAAATGTGGTTTGCCTAGACTTCAGCCAAGCTTTTCATAAAGTATTTCATACTATTCTTGTGGAGCCCATGGAGAGATATGGATGAGAGGAGAAGGCAATTCGACGGATCTAAACTGGTTGAAAGACTGGACTCCAAGAGTAGTTGCTAAGGATTTTCCACAAGGAAGGAGGTTTTTCATACATTGTCTTATTTCTGTAAACACTTACCACCCTAATGGTATTGCCATAACCTCTGAATTGATCCTTTGGTCTTCAACTGTTTAATCCAAATTCCCTGTAACTTCCAAAAAGGCGTTTTCGAAGACACAGATCTGAGGCAAGTTATTGGACTTCTGTGAGCCTCTGTTTCCTCAGTAATAAAATGAGAGGCTTGGAATAGATAATAAAAATAGGTGTCATTTGAGTAGTACTTTAAGATTTATAAAGCATTAGATTATGGTAGCTTAGATTTAAAACTGGAAGGGATCTTGGAGAGCATCTGGTCCAACCCTCTCATTTTTAGAGATGAAGAAACAGAGACCCAGGGAAGTTAAGTGATTTTTTTCCCCCAGGGTCCCTTAAGTAGAGCTCAGATTTGGACACAGGTCATTTCATTGCCAATCTATAGTTCTTTGAATTTCACAGCAATTTCATGATAAGGGTTCTACAGGAGTAATTGTTCTCTTTTTTAATAGATGAGTAAACAAGCTCAGAGAGATTTGAGTTATTCATGGACATTCATAGACAAAGCTAGTTAAGGATCAGAGGCAGGACTCAGACTCTGGTCTGTCCTGACTCCAAGTTCAGTTTTCTTTCTAAATAGAGCACTGGACTTGGAGTCAGGGAGCCCTGAGTTCTCATTGTACCACATATACTTGTTACCTGTTCGGCCTTGGGCAAGTCAGGTGAGGTGCTAGATGTCCTCATCTGTAAAACGCGAATAATAGTAGCACCTACATTGCAGTGTTTTTGTAAGGATCGAATGAGATAACATGTACGGGAAGTTGCAAATCTTAAAATATACAAATGCTAGCCATCATTACTATATGATGCTCTCTCCCATCTGTTACACAAGTTCGAAAAACTCCGATCCTTTAAACTGATTTCCATGGCTCTCTCCAGTCCATTCTGTATACCAGATTGCATTCCCTTGAACATCAGTCATCTCTTTTCTGCATAATCTTCAATGGTTCACCACTGGTCAGGAAATAAACCTCCCCATCCATTCAAGACCATTAGGGGGGCCCCAGTTAGAAATTAGCTTTCTAATTCTGACTTCCTGTATTTCCTTACGAGGGTTGTCCACTTCAGCCAGTCATCTAATTCCTGTCTCTGGTGCACTTGTGCAGAGACCTGTTCTCTTTTCCTCTGTTCACACCATTTTCTCCAAATGGAGCATTTATGCCTATGCAAATCTTCCCCATCCTTGGAGACCCCCCCCCCACTCCCCAAGAATGTAATAACAAAGTCTTGGGTACATCTTGAATCACTGAAGGTGTTCAAAGAACTGTGACCTGACATCATCTCCCAGTCCATTCTCACACAGCATATAGATCATGGCCTGTGTCTAAAATCATGGAGACGGGGTGACATTCCCTGCAGGAGTCCATTCCTCTCAGGTACTTGCATGCAGGGTTTTTTATGGAGACTGACTCACTGTCTCGTTTTCATGGAGCAGGGCTGACTACAGATTAGGGTATTAAGATGTCCCTTAACTATTAGATTTAAACACCAGAGTAAGGAAACAAAGAGCTATAAAGCAGCATTGGAATGTCACCACATAAACCACAATAAACTCTTATTGCCCGTGGCTAGCAGGAGACAAAATATTATTCCAGAATATGGGAGACAGAAAGTAAAACTATTTTGGACGGTGTGTGCATGTTCATTTTTCCAGGGGACTCAATGGTGCCACAGTGGCCATTGATTGCGATTGAACCTCCAGAAAGGGAAATGGAAACACGGAAACATGGAAACACCTCACCCCCCCATGCAATTAGTTTTGGGATGAACCCTGTCTTGGGAAGTATTGAATCAAAGAATTCTTTCATGTATACATGATTTTGAAATAGGGCTAATTAAAAAGTTAATTTGCTATCTTCAGTCTAAATGAAATGTGCAACTGTATGCTTTTATGTGGATTCTGACTCATATGACAAATCCAGCAGCTAATGCCAAGTTTGTAACCATTATGGAAAATAAAGCAGATCTACACAGGGAGGCAATGTATCAAAATGGAATGAGCTCTGGGCACCTGGGTTCTGATTTTGCTTTGACACACTAGCTGTGTAACCAAGAGCAAGCACTTTGCCTCTTTTGGCCTCAGTTTTGTCATCTATAAAATGGGTGTAAATAATGCATAGATTCCCTAATTCATGGGGTTGTTTTAGAGGAAAATGTTTCCTCAACCTTGAAGTCCTCCATACATTAAAGTTATTATTACTTAATATTACCTTACTGTGCAAAGCACAATTTTAAAAATTGTTTCTTTTCTAGATATATCTTGGAGACTCACCATTCATTTCAGTGAAAAGGAAAACTGACTGTGATGTTTTCTAGTTGTGCCTTAGTAATGCTTGGTCTGTGACCACATCATTAGATTCCCATTTATGTGTATAACCGGGGATCTAGCCACAGAGGGCCTGGCTGGTGGGGAACGAAGGTTATCATAGATTTTGATATTAAACTGGAAGAGAGGCATCTGCTGGCACAGTGGATAGAGCTTGGACCTGTAAGACCTGAGTTCAAATCCAGACTCTATGTAACCCTTGGTAAGTCACTTAATTACTGTCTGTCTGTAAAATGAGGTCTTCTAAGACTTCTAACTTCAGAGGAAGTATTCATTCTCATGATTCTAGGGTAGGTATTGTTACATCTATGAAAGGGAAATTTGTGAGAATATGATGTGTGTATAGTTCCTACAGGTCTGAGATTAGAAAACTGAACCTGGCTTTTACCACTAGAATGCTGTCTCACTGCATTCTAGTGATGACCCCAATTATAATGGTAGAGTGGAAATTCTCATTTCAGTGGGTTGTTGTTTGTCAAGGTTCTCAAAAATTCTGAGAGAGTCCTCCTCCTCCTTCATACCCGTTGGAAAATATGTTGACAGTTAGGAACTCTTGAGGCTTGAAGACAAATCTAAGATTTCATCATCCTCCCCTTCTGAGTAGGTCATGAGATCTGAGAGGGTCCAAGTTGAATGAGAAACACGTCAACATGGCCAGTGCCAGTGAGGGCTCAGAAATGGAAAATAATTAGCAAAGTAGGAGAACGGCCTGCCCTGTGGGGCCACGTCTCTCTCAGTTCATAGAGCTTTCAGAACTCTGGGAGGCCACTGAGTTTTTCATAAGAGGGAGATCACATTTTGTGTTCCAAGAAAGGCAGGACGTAGGCTCCTCTAATCAGGAGTCCATATCTTTTTATCTATGGTGTTGCAAACTATCCTAGCATTATCTATCCTAGAGGAGGGGAGGTCAGTGAGAAATGGGGAGGCTTATTTACAAGCTAATAATGCGTAGATTATTCTTGACCTGAAAAGTATGAATAGTTTTCACATTGTGGTCAAAGTAGCCCCTTACTCTGAGGGAACCTTAGAGTGTAGAAATTCACGTTGGAGTCTGAGCAAAGCTGTATTGAAATCTAGACACACTGAAGGGCCAGACTGAGAATTGCCCCTACACCTCATGGAAAATTAGCAAGAGTTTCCACTGGATAAGTCTGTATTCTCTGGGCAATGTGAGGATTTCCTGCTACCATACTGTTGCTGCCTCTTTCCCTCCTGCCTATACACAGTCCCCTTTCCATAAATTCAATCTAGCCCTGGAATTGTTCCAAGAGCTTCAGAAAACTGGACTGCTCACCAAGGATGGCAGAATTCCCAGGACTCAGGACCAGCTGTGTTCCCAGAGGAGAAGTCAGCACAGAGGGAAGGTTGGGTCCATTGACTGAAAGCAGGGCCTTCATGTCTTCCACTTGAGAAGGGGGATGGGGTGGATCTGTAATCAGGGAAATGATGAATCAGAGCTGGCTAAAACATAAAAATCTACTACATTTAGAAATGGTGGGGAAGAGGAAGAAGTTAAGTATTAAAAGGTCAGGTATTTCTGTTGCTGGCTTCTGAGAGGCACCTCTCTAGAGGAGACATCCATATTTCCATTGGGGTTGAGACCTGAGTTACAGGCTTAATATACTATGCCTGAAAAAACAAATCTGCTCCTGAGAATTGGGTATATATACAGATGTTGCTTACTTTGCGCCAAAAATGTGTTTCTGAAAACACAAATTGAATTTTGGTCAATCAAACCATATTTTGAGGATTTTGCAGAGTTTATAAGCAAAAAGCTCCCTTTATAAAACCTATTCAGTAGCCATCTTCCCATTTCCCACCTGTAGGCACTTAAGCAGGCTGCTTTCATGCCAAGAACATCCTCTTGGTTCAAATTTTCTTGCAGCACATTTTTTAGATCTCTCCTTTTAGATCTCTGCCCTCATCATGCCTTACCTTGTATTATAATTTATTGTGTTCGTGTCCTATCCTTTCCCTCAATAGAATGGAAGTTCCTTGAGAAATGACTGAGTCATTTTTGTCTCCTCAGCATCTAGCATAGTTAAGTATTTAACAAATTTTAGCTGAAATGAAATAAACTTTGCTTTGTAACTAAAAGATGAGTGACCAAGGAGAAGACTTAACCATTCAATGTCTCTATCAAATGAGGAGGTTGAATTAGATGCTTTCCATGGTCCTATTTATTAATCTAAAAAATTCTCTGAATTCCATGTCGGTCAATGGTGTGATCAACCTAAGCCTAAGTTCTCCTCTCTTTAAATTATTCTTTGAAATATAGGGTGTCCCAGAAGTCTAAGTGATATTGTAAGCTTTAAGATGGGTTTATGTTCTTATGTCTAAAAGTAGATGGAAGCCATACCACACGCTTCTTCTGTGTCTAGTCTCTTGCCCTATACCTAGAGAGCTCACAGCAAGCCCTCAATAAATGTTTGCTGAATGAATGTGGGTCTGTGTTATTAGACTACAAACAAACCTCTTGAGTCTCCATAGTTGGCACTAGGTCTCAGCTTTTTGGGAAAAAAATTCCACTTAAAAAAATTTAAACTAGTTTTAAATGATTAAAAAAAGAAAATGAAACCACTTCTTATATTCAGAAAGTGCCTGGAATAATGAATGAACTGTGATCAGTAAACCAAGGTTATTTCTGATTAAAAAAAAGCCCCGGAGTGAGAATTTAAATAGCAATTTTCTGTCATATTTGATTAAAGTGGGGAAGAAGTAACATTCCCCAAACAGTCTTTTCACCCGCTTTTCAATGGCACCGAAGTGCTAAACACAAGTTCACAGAATGTACACACTTCATTACCAGGTCTACAGTAGCAGCTAGCTACACACCCTGGTTAATCTTTCATCTCTCCATTAGTAGAAAGTGATGGCGAAATGTTATGAGGGAGGAAACCTCCATCAGTAAGTACAATAAATCAGTGAGGGGTAATGGTCCCACCCAGGCTCTGGGCTCAACAGCAGCTTTTTGAGTCCAATCGTCCAGCTAGAAGCTCAGCCCATGACTGTGAAACTGAACACAAAGTAAACTTCATCCTTCACTGAACTGAGTTATTGTTACTCTCTGAGATGATTTGGGGCTTATATAGTCACTGGTGAGCTGCGAACCCAACTGGGGCACTTGGTGAGTTACCATGAGTAGTCTTTTGGAAGCCAGAGTGAACAGAGACTTCACACCAGCAGTTTGGTGAAATTAAAGCCTAAATAATTTCTTTCTCCTACTAAATTATTTCCGTTCTAACAATAACCCATTTGTATGTGGGTAGGTACACAGGTATAGCTTTTTAGTAAAACTTTCTAAGACTTTACTATGGCATGGAGGCACTTCTGAATTCTTAAGGACTTTGCTGGTGGAGCAAACTCTGTTAGATGTTAGCAAGTTGAATAAAGACCCAGTGATAGAGTCTGTCTGTCTGTCCGTTTGTCCATCCATCTGTCATCTAAAGAACCAGCCTGGCTTAGATCTAAAGAGCCTCATTGCCAGGTACACTGCCTGGTTATGAATATTTTAGTTGCATCAACTCTTGACCATCTATTAACTTACAGAGAGGCTGTAATTTATGTTAGTGAAAGGAGAATCCCCCTCAAACCAATGAAATTATGGTAAAAACAGATTCTTGAAGTATTAGTATGCATAAATGTAAAACCATTTATGTGGCTCTCTTTCCCATGGATAAGTGCAAGTGTGTTATATTTGGAGTTTACACGACAACTCTAGTAGGTCCTAGACATGAATTGATGTCAGGCTGATTTAACCAGCACTTTGAGCCAGAATAGGAATGGGGACATAGAGACAAGGTGACTGACATGTCCACGAGTGCAGCCTCTAACCCTGAAGGGATCTTGATTAGCTTCATCTGACCTATTCTTGACTGGTGTATTTGGAAGGGGCTCTAACTCCCTTTGTCTCTCTGGGTATAAAACTGTATAGGTCTGGCCAGATGGTCTATCCAAAAGCACTTACGTGTGTAGCTTCATTTTTCCCTGGGGAAGATAAAGATGGAAACTCAAGCCAGCATTTGGCTGTGCATCATCTATACTCACGTTGTCTTTGTGGAAATGAGGATGCCCTAACAATTTGTATGTTATTTGGCAAATATTGTTGTTAGTCTAAGATGGTTGAGCATGAGTCTCTGTTTCTTGACATTCCAAATCTTATTACCGTAAAATCATATATTTAAATTCTTTCTGTCCCTTGATTCTCCAGGGCAAGGGAAAAGGTAGGGGAAGTTTAAGTTACAAGGACTGTGTTTGGTGAGAGCAGGGAGAGGGGGAGGGGCAGCTGATGTAGAGGCTTTCAACTGAAATCCTGTCCACAGGCAGTTGACCTTGCAGCTGTTTACCTAGGATCACTAGCTGGGTGTTTTCGGTCACTTCTCCATGAAGATTGACTGCCCTGCAGGAATAGAGCCCCTGATCAGAAAAGGAGACATTTGTAATCGACAGGGAGCTGTCGTGCAGGTGGTGAAGGGGAGCCAGTTTGCTTCTGTTCCTGAACCAAGTGACTTCTACTTCAGGCACACCTATGAAAAAAAAAATAAACTCATGAACATAGAATGCAGAGCATGTGAACAAGGAGGCATTTAAGGTCACCGAACCAGAGAGAACTTGCACTTGATATACTTGATTGCTTGTGCAGAGTCATTCCTTTAACTTCAATATACCTTTAACTTCTCACTAGATTATTTTTAAATGCTGGTATGGTATTTACTTCAACAAAGAACTAATGGGGTAGGGGTGTATTCCTTAATTGTGAGGAAACTGAAGTGAAAAGTTAGAAACAATATATACATAAAGTATCTATTTTCTATCTATCTCACAGTCATCTTGTTCATATTTTTAATATGAAACTCTTTTAAAAGTTCTTATGGGGGAAGAGTCTGTTTTTAGAGCTGCTACTAAAGTGGGTAGCTATCCTTTAGTCATAGAATTACAACCAAGGGTGTGCTGAATAATGTTTAACAACTGACTCTCCAAAAACATGTATTCACAACCTACTTTTAAATTTAATTTGCATCATTAACGTTTTCTCCATCACTTTCTTAAGTCTAAGCAATCAACAAAATACTAAATTACGCCCTGAATTGTAATCTTTGCCAAATTCCAAGGTGTAAATGCTCACAATGAAAGTTTAACAATTGGCTTTCCTGTGGTGGGTCCAGCACAAAAATAGGAATTAATATTATAATGAAGTAGCTGGTCAAGCTGGCTAAGAACACCTTGAGTTCTTTGGAAGGAAAATTGTTTCATTTTGTTTTGTTTTTATAACAAACTCCAGGAGTTATCCACTACCTTTAGGATAAGACACAAAGTTCTCTGCCTGACATTTTAAACAATTCACAACCTGTTTCCAACCAATCATTCCAGGTATATTATACATTACTCCCTTTACCTATCCCCTTATCCACATTCTGTGGTCCAGTCAAACTGACCTTCTTTCTCTTCATAAATTTCCATTGGACTTTGCTCACACTTCCCCCCAGCCTCTCCCACCATACTTGTCCTGTACCCCCTCCTTCCTTCTACAACTTAGAGACCTTGGTCTCCTTCAAAGCTTGGCCCAATTGCCATGAATGCTGTACTTTCCCTCCCCCAGTTACCTTGCATTTATTTTTTGTATGTAGTCTATATGATGAACATGTCTCCTATGAAAGAATAAAGAATTCCCTCTCCTGACTCTCTTACTTTGGTCAGGGGATTGATTCTCCATGTCTGGAATGTATTCCCTCCTCACACCTGCCCTGAAGAATATCTAGCTTCTTTCAAACCACAGTAGAGGAGACACCACCTATGTGAGATTTCCCAGATCCATCCACTGAAACTTCTTTGTATTCCTCAGGAGAATGTAAGTGAGGGCAGGCTTTGTTTGATTTCTGTCTTTGTCTTTCCAGCACCAGGTACAAGTATTTTGTGCATGACAGTTGATTAATAAATGTTGAATTAAATACCATACTGCCCTCCTGCAACTGCTTGCTTGTTTTTTTCCTTCCCTTCTTCCTTTAATAAATATTTATTGATCCTATTTGGGGCTAAATAGTGAACTCTTCCTTTGTCCAATCTACAACGGACCCTGGCTGCTCAGGTTCCCAGACAATTACGCTTCTCTCTGTTTGGAGCCATTGCCTCATTGCCGTGTGTGTGTTCACCCATTTGTCAGGCAGCTGCTCTTGATTTAGTCTGTGTTTCCTTCCTCCACTTGGTGGTTTTTGAGGATGGGCAGCCCAAGGGTTTGGCACATCTGAGATCTCTGATCACCTGGGCAAAAGATTGATTTGTTTTTCCCTTTCATTCTGCTGATGAATCATAACGGAATCAAAACCACCTGGAACCAGCACGTTGACTGGGGAAGAGGGAATGTTCCCTGAAAAGGGAGTAGTTAAAGTTTTCGAGTCTTCTCACATCGGTAGCTCACACAGATTTGCTGTAATCAAATGGCTCACGAGCCTATCTGAGAATCCGAACTAGGATGTCTCCTCCCCGTACAGACAGATAAGAGGGGAGGGTGAATGGTTAAACCTGCTTTTTCAGGTCTCACCACTAGGGAGAGCAAGAGCATTACATGAACTTATCAATAAGGACGTGATCTTAAAAGGAAAGAGCCTTTGCACCAAAGCTCAAGATGTAAGCCTAGTTTTTACCTAAACTTTAAAAGAAAAACTAAATACCAATTAATAAGTAGTAAGTAAACTGCCAGCAAAGGTCCCTGGCCTTATTCTGTCTGGTAAAAAATAAGAAAAAGGAGGTTACCCCAGAAGAACACCATTAGCCAATTCTTTTATTGGAATCTGAATTGTCCTTTTCTACATGGACTGTATAGGAAGGGGTCTGGACCTCCCAGCTTTTATTCCCTTGGAGGAACTAATGACTTCCAAAGAGCACGTGATTCACAACAAGGGTGCTTGCCTAAAGGGTCCTTTAGTTCTATCAATGAATGCTTTTTGAATGAGCAAATGACCTCAGCTCTCAACCTGACTTCCTTTAGAGCAGGGGGCCAATGTTTGCCTCTCTTTGTGAAGGCATGCCTGTTTTCACAGCAGTGCCCTCAAAGACCCCAATCACTTTCTCCATATTAAAGCTACAGATTCTAGATCTGTTCAATGACATGCCATAACATTGATTTCTCATTATGTCAGGTAGCATGGTTTGGTCACAAAGAGAAACAGATCAGGAATGAAAGCAGCAGAAGCCAGAGGCAGTGTGGTATGATGGCGAATGTTGGACTTGGAATCCTGCCTCAAACACTTACTGGTTGTGTGACCTGGGGCAACTCTCAGTTTCCTCATCTGTAAAATGAGGATAACAATAGAATTTTATTTGCAGATTTGCTGTGAAGACAGAAGGAGATAATGCCCTTAAAGTGTTTTATAGTGGCATACAAGTATGAATTATTATTAGGTGAGGAGAACTCAGTACAGCTTGGATGTTAGCACCTCCAACTGGTTGGCATCCATTCCTGAAGGTCCTAGGATTTAGAACTTTTAAAGAAACTTACGAGTCATTTGGTCCATCTCTCTCATTTGAAGGAGCAGAACATGAGAATGTGAGGACCATGGCTAGTTACAAGGGTAGCAAGCAGAAGAGCTGAAATTTGTACCTAGGTCCTTATTATTTTATTCCAGCGGCTCTTTCCATCATACCATCTTGCGTCGTATCTCATCAGTGACATTTCTGTACATTTATTTCTATTTCCCCTTTGCCTGTCACATCTGTCTGCTGAAATCCATCCAAGTCCAGTTCAAGTACCAGCCCTTCCATTAAGATTTTCCCAACCCCAATTCCTTTTAAGAATACTCATGGTGATGTACTTGTATGTCTCTTACCTAGTTACCAAATTCCATTATGTTACAGTTATCTGAGTATGCATCTTATGTCCCCAATTAAATGGAACTCTCTTGGAGCACAGGCTTCATATTTTGCTCATGTTTCTATATTCCCTCAGTACCAAGCATAACTTTCTGAACAAAGGACATTCTTCATTGAATTTTGGTGTTTCAATGAATAGAAGAATGAATGACCTCTATCACCATATACCTGTTGCCTCCATTTGTAAAGCAGGGGTCATTCAGACCAACATCAGAGCATGGCACTTAGAGGTTATAAAATAGATTCTTGAAAATGATTGACAAACTTGGAAAACCTGCATTTAAAATCAGGAAACCTGGGTTGAACTTTGGCCTCCTCTATTTAATTGTGTGACACTGGGCAAGTCACTTTCCTTCTCCAGACCTCAGTTTCCTCATCTGTTTATAGGCAGTTGGACTAGGTGATCTTCTAACACATAATCTCCATTACTTCATGACTTGTTTCCTCATCCCCATCCATAAAATGGGACAAATGACTTGGTGGTTATGTATTATAAAATGAGTTGAGAACATCAGGAAAGAGATATTGTATCAATAGGTGGAATGGTGTTTATATTTTTTTAAAAATAGAGAAAAGGCTTGAAGCTGTCTCTATAGTCTTCCAAAAAAAGACCTTCTGATTGTTTCTCACATAGAAGGATGATCTGTTGTAACTTAAAGGCACCTGTCAGCACGTGTCCTCTATCCCCGCCTCTTGGTAGTGCTGGCAACAGCAGCAACAGCTCGCATTGAAGAGAAATTCTACAGGAAATAGTTTTTTGATTTATTCATGAGCTCTTCTCTCCTGAAGGCTTTTATTTAAAGGAATTTTCTACAGGAGCCAGAGCTGTACATTCTAACCCGAATACTGACTTCTGTCCTGAACTTTTGGATATGGTGGTGTTGGCATGCACACCCGCTTTTGGTAAAGTGTGATCTGAGCCATCAGCTTGAGTCAAAGACCAGCCCTTAGGATGCCGTGTGGAACAATATCCAGCTGTTTTACTGCTGACTTTGATGTGTCTCAGAGATAATCAGAACAAGAGAGTAGAAAAAAATGAATAATGAATCACAGAATTCTGGGAGGTATCTTTCCTGTAGGGATGACCAAAATCGGTTTGGGAAGCTTTGCTCTTACTCTCTTATTTGTTACAACTGCCTTAAATATTGACCTTTGTGTCTCTTGAAACAGTCCAAGTGATTTGCGTTTCCCTCACACTGCCACTTGTATCAGAGACCCTTGCTCCCACAGTGCTTTCCTTCTCAAGTGCATACCCTTTTAGAATCTTGTATATCTTCACATCGGTAGAGGGCTAGGCATGGAGTCAGGAAGATTTCTCTCCTGAGAGAAATCTCCTGATTTCTCAAATCTGGTCTCAAACATTTACTATCTGTGTGACCCCAAGCAAGTCATTGAATCCTGTTTGCTTCAGTTTCTCATCTGTAAAATGAACTTGAAAAGGAAATGGCAAACCACTGTGGTATATCTGACAAGAAAACCCCACATGGGGTCATGAAGAGTTAATACAACTGAAAAAAATGACTGAAAAGTGACAGAGATGTTTTGGGAATAGATGTGATGATATCACTACCTGTGAAAGCATTTTTATAAAATATTAGTGTGGGAGGGACCTGAAAGAATCACTTCATTTTGCAGATAAGGAAAACTGAAGCACTGAGGAGGATGAGTTGCCTAAGTTAAAAGAAGACAATAATTAAAAATGCAAGGAAACTTAGAAACAACACAATGTGCACACCATAAACATTTAGCACCTACTGAATACCTAGCAAGATATGACATGGTGGCTTGAATTATATACATTAGAAACTCACTGTCTTTCAAGGATTGAGGGAAGACAAATCCCTGTAGTATAAATACAGACCTTAACATATCCTGAGGAACTCAGCCAATATACTCTATTGGAACCAGACCATTATCACAGACTGAATTGTTGCCCATAATCCCATGGACATCACAATGATTCATAAAAACTTAAGAAGAATGTTTTTAATATATGTCACTATCCCAAATACTCAAAACTTCCAAGCTTTATGGAATGAAAAACTTTCAAAATCTAGAAACCTGGCCAAGGAGATTAAAATCATGGGGGAACAGATGAGGTACACATCATCCCTGTTGTTCTGTCTGCTACTGGAGTTATACCAAGGATGTTTTCAGTGAGCCTATGGAGGATGAGCTTCTATCTTAAGACTTTTATTCAACTGCAAAAAGCAGTTATCCATTTGGGCAGTCGTTCATAGAACATTGGATATTAAAGAATAAGAGCAGAGCTGTGTCTTGTCACAGGACCATTTTCATCTTAACCCCATTGAAAAAGTTGAGAAAACGATGATAACCCCGATAATGATGAGGATGATGAGGATGACGATGACAGTGATTCAGGATCAGGTGACTGCCACAAGAAACTACAGCAAGGTTATCCCTAAGGAGCCCAAACTTGTTGATTAATCAGGTTTTGCAATGATGTGGCAGAAAATATGTAACACATGGGCAGGATGCAAAAACTTAGCATTTGTCAGATACTTAGAAGACATGGTTAATAACCAGAATTACACCATATTACAAAAATAGATATACAGATATAAATCCCCATACTACAATTACAAATCCTTCCAAATTCTTGAGAATTCAGCATGTAAAGTCTGAAAGAACGATAGCATCGTTACAGACAGAACCACTGCCTGCAACCTCTTGGATGTAACAATGATCCATATAAATTTAACGCTGACATTTTAAAAAGATTCTGCCATATCGAATACCCCCAAACTATATGTAATGGAAAAATTTCAAACTATTGAGACCTGAAGAAGAAATTGAAACCATGTGGTAAATAGCATGAGGGACATGTCATCCCATCTGCTGCTAGACTTGTCTGTAAGATGCTTTCAGTGAATATATGGAAGATGAACTTACATCATAATACTCTTATTCAATTATAAAGAAGATGCTTTCAGTGAATATA
This sequence comes from Potorous gilbertii, assembly GCA_028658325.1. Taxonomy (NCBI): domain Eukaryota; kingdom Metazoa; phylum Chordata; class Mammalia; order Diprotodontia; family Potoroidae; genus Potorous; species Potorous gilbertii. The sequence goes on along the minus strand of CM053769.1, from coordinate 19,375,961 downwards.
TGGAAGATGAACTTACATCATAATACTCTTATTCAATTATAAAGAAGTGATTTTTTTTCCTACTTGTGTACTAGTTCATATAACACTAAATCGAAAAGAAAAATAAGGATAAATAACTTGTCCTTGGACTATTTCAATCTGAATATTATTGAAAAAGATGAAAAGAACAGATAAGTCATAAATAATAATACTAGCTGGCATTTATTTTTAAGTTTGCAAAGCATTTTTTATATAGTACTTCACTTGATATGTAGCACACAGCAGAGCTGGAACTCAAGCCTAGGTGGTCTGACTCCTCATCTAGCATTCCTAATTAGTTTCCTGGCCACAAATCATCCCCCCTTTCCAATCCATTCTCTCCATAGCTGTCAAACTGATTTTCCTAGTATTCCTAGTATTTTCCTAGTATTAGGTGATGCAATGGATAGATCACTGGATCTGGAGCTGGGAAGACCTGAGCTCAAATCCAGCCTCAAATGCTTAGTAGCTGTGTGACCCTTCGAAAGTCACTTGAAATTTGTCAGCCTCTGTTTCCTCATCTGTAAAAAAAGAGGACCATAATTGCACCTACCTCAAAGATTTGTTGTAAGGACCAAATAAGATATAATTGTAAACTGCTTAGCACAGTGTCTGGAACATAGTAGAGACTTAATAAATGCTTATTTCCTAATATGTAAGCCTAATCGTGTCCCTCCCCTAATCAATAAACTCCAGCAGCTTCCTCTTGCCTTTAGAGTTTTAGGAGGCAGTGCAAACTTCCTTTGTATTTTTTTCAGCCCTTCTCAACTTGGACCCAACCTATTTTCCAGTCTCATCATCTCTTACGCCCTTTCCTATACTCTACAGTTCAGCTAAACTGTCCTTGCTGTTGCTTACACGTGGCAACCCATTTCTTGTCTCTACCTTTGCATTGACTCTCTACTGCCCTTGGAATTCACATCCACCTCCTCTCCACATTTCTGAATCTACAACTTATGCCACCTTCTGGATGAAGGCTTCTTGATTCCCTCCAGCTGGTACCGATCCCTTCTCCTAAATTTACCCTGTATTTATTTTGTATACATCTTTTTTGTTGTTATTTCAGTCATGTCTGACTCTCCATGACCTCAGTTGGGGTTTTCTTGGCAGAGATATGAAAGTGGTTTGCCATTTCCTTCTCCAGCTCATTTTGTAGATGAGGAAACTGAGGAAAACAGGGTTAAGTGACTTGGCAGGGTCACACGGCTAAGTGTCTGAGGTCAAATTTGAACTTAAGTCTTCCTGGCTCTAGGCCTGGTGCTCTATCCACTGCACTATCTAGCTGCCTATATATATTCTATTTTCAGTAGAATTCTTTCAATTAGCATTGGCAGGAGATGAGTTTCCGGAATGCATCTCTGCTAGCTTGCTTGTTTACCCTTCTCTCGGTAGGCTTTAGTCAGGTTGCAGCCAATTACTTTTGTCATAGCATATTATGATGTGACAAGAAAGGATGCATTGAACGGGGAGAATGGAGCATAAAAACACCAGAAGCTTTCATTCACATCAGAAGACAGACCATGGCCTGAAGCTATGATTCCTCCAAGTTGTTTTCGTAAACTGTACTTTCTAGTCACTCCAGTGCCCCTTTAGAGCTAACAAAAAGGAAGTAAAATAGTTTGCCTTGAATTTTTCCTCATATCACATCAATAACATAATGCCCCTCTTTCGTTGCTTAAAATGAACTATTCTGATCACAAGGGGCCTGGAAGAAGATATAACTATAGGATTGGTAAAGTGAATCTCTATTGAGCTGCCTAGAAGAGTCATACTGTAATTTTTCTCCTTTAATCCCAGAGAGAATAAATGAGCTAACTCCATCCTGGTTGTCATGTTGTAAATGCGAAGGCTTTTTGTTTTTGCCCATCACTTCGTTGGCAATTTTTCCAGACTATCTAATGCCCTTGCACTTATTAAGTAGATATTTAAATACATTCTAGTTTAATTGTGTTGTTGACAAGACTACAGAAACACATTGTGTAACCATAGGTTCAAGAAGTTTTCTATGGGAAAAGGGTCAATGAGAGATGAGAGAATTCTGTCACTTTTCTTTATCACAGTTGGTTGTTTGAACTTTATCTTTATACATATCTCAATACACATCTGCCCAACCCTCTTTGTTTAGTCCATTTGTCCTTTTTAATCACCCCGAGTGTGAGCTCTTCTCACTCTTGGTTCCAGATTCACAGCTGGATCTACTTTTATCCACCTCCTAAACTCTCTCCAAAACAGGCCTTAAAGGGACAAGAAACCTTTCCCTCCTAGGTAGTGAAAAGTGGTGCAAAAAAGCCCAACGAGCTGGTGTTGAGTCTCAACTCTAGTCATTTACTGACTGTTGTAACTTTGGGGGTAAGTCACTTAATCTCTCTGAACTCCTCATCTGTAAAAGGATACAGTTGGACTAAATGATCTCCAAGATCCTTTCTGACTTTGAGATTTTGTATTTATAAGTATGGACCCCCCCACCCAACTCATGCTAGCTGCCTCTCTGTGACAAACCACAGTACCTAACAAAATGTTGCTCAAGTTGAAGACATTTTCTGAATCTAGACAGAGAATGATTTATGCCTTGTCCTGAGGATCATCCCAACTAATAACCTCTTGTAATGATGGCTCATCCATGGCATGGAAGTGACCCTGAGTTTTTGAAGTTTATACTAGTGGAACACCAATTTTGGAGGTTCCTGCCAAGTTAGGAAGGCTTTCATCACGGGTCTAGTGATGGATTATGTGTCTATCATTTGAGAATTTGAGTATCAAAGAGTGTACTAGTCATCACTGGATTAGCCATTAGGGATTGGTTCAAAGTATTGAAGAGATTGGGGTCTACATCTAGAGGAAATACCCACCATGAAGAAATTATGTATGCTTGCAATTCTAAAGTATGATATATCCAAGGCAAGGAGGGCCTATTATTCAGAAATAGTGCAATGGGATAAATTTTCAATTGTCATTCATTTTTGTTGATGGTTTAATTTCTTTCATTCTCAAGAGCTGGGCAGAAGGTGCATGGAGTTTTTTCACAAACTGAAAGTTGACATTTGATGTAAATTCTTTTAAAGAAGTTTTATACATTAGAAGGGAATGGTGGAGCAAAGGAATTATTTGCTGATTACTTGTTCTTTTGTTTGGTTCTACCTTGTTAAATGCTAAGGATTTAGAGAATATTTTTTTTTTATTTTGCATATTTATTTGATTTCTTTCTTATATACATTGTTAAATTTATAATAAAGTTAATTTGCAGGATCTCTTCTCTGGGTTCCTACTATGGTAGACATTATCCTTTAGTCAAAGGGATTTGCTATTATCAAAAGAAACACTAGAAAGAAAAGTATTTATGCTGCACTAGAGGGTTAAAATTAGAGTCATGAAGACATGGGTTTACATGCTGCTATGACATTTACTGCTTGTATGGTCAAGGGTAAGTCACTTGACCCCTCTGAGTTTCAGTTTCTTAATCTAAAAATTGGGGTTAATAATATTTCTGGTATTAATAAAAATAATAATGTTGTTTTTAGTCGTTTCAGTTGTATCTGATTTTTTGTGACTTCATTTGGGGTTTTCTTGGCAAATAAACTGGAGTAAGTTTGCCATTTCCTTCTCCAACTCAAAGGGTTGCATGAGTTTCAGATGAGATAGCATATACAGCACATATTACAAAACTTAGAGATAAACAAATTCTATCTAGATAAGATCCAAGGGAGAGAGTCCTGGCAAGGGAAGGGAAGGCTTCATGAGTTGGAATGGGAAGGATTGGTAGAATTTTTCAACAGTTAGCTAGGGGGATAGTTGGCATTTCAGGCACAGGGATGAGTGTGGGTATCACAATCATAGCTTAATCTCAGTGCTTACAAAGGAGATACTCCTGGGGGAAATATTCAGTCCAGAATGTTCCCAAGAAAGGACAATTAGTCATTCCTCACCTGCAACTTGGCAGCTGATCGTCACATTTACTCCCTGGATAGTTTTAATGACACTTCCCACATCCACTGTGACAGCAGGTAAGTCTGTATTGGTCACAGCTATCCTTGATGTTTTCACTAATGGCTTTCCTGTAAACAAGAAGCAACACCAGATGTTAGAGGAAACAGATAGAGTCAGGGCTTGGGTAGGTCACATTTATAACATGATGGACTAGGAATTAACAGGGTCTGGTAATGAATGACAAATCTGGGCAAATTCATTTAAAGATAAACATAGTTTCCTTTCTTATCATTTTACCTTATAATATTTTTTCTTATTATCCATTGTTGTGTCTATAGCATATAGAATTCCTTGACTCGTTTTGGTCCTGCATAATTAATTTTTTTTGTCTTGTGAGTTTCTTTTTTTTATAACTTTATTTTTGCTAACCTTTGGTCTCCTTTTTTTCCTTTAATTTATTTTCAGTGTTCTACAATCACTACCATATAATTTAGAATTTTTTCCCTTCCTCCCTTCGCGCCCCCCCTCCCCTCCTGAGACGGCATAAAATTTTGTATAGGTTCTACATATACATTCCTATTAAATACATTTTCACCATAGTCATGTTGTATAGAAGAATTAAAATGAATGGGAGAAATTATATAACAAACCAAAACATAATACAAAAGAAAATGACCTGCTACATTCTGTGATTGAATTCCATAGTTCCTTCTCTGGATGTGGAAGGCATTTTGCCTTAAAAGACCATTGGGAATTTTTTAAGTCCTTGCATTGCAATGAGGTTCTAAGTCTACCAGAAAAAATCCTTGCACACTGTGGTTGTTGCTGTGTACAAAGTTCTCCCAGTTCTGCTCCTTTTGCTCAGCATCAGATCATATAAGTCTTTCCAGGCC
>CM053769.1:19330465-19370626 GCA_028658325.1 Potorous gilbertii | reverse complement strand
ACCATAGAAAGTTATTTTCTTGAACAAAATAAATTGAGGCAAAGAGAGTTAAGTGACTTGCCCAGGGTTACCCAGCTAGTAAATGTGTGAGACTGGATTTGAACTCATAAAGATGAGTCTTCCTGATGTAAATGGATTTTAACCTTGGTCGTCTGGAGAGAATATAGCTACCTTAGTTCATAGGATCATAGATTTAAACCTGGAAGGAACTTCAGGCACTATCTAGTCTAACCATCCTATTTTATAGATTAAAAACACCAACAAGGCTCACAGAGTGAGGTTATTAGTGAGTCATTAGTAAGCAGCCTAAGGTCATATATGTTGTAAGCATAAGAAGTAGAAACTGTTTATGACCCACTTTGCTAAGAATTATTTTATCCTATTTGTCCAAATACTTTCTTTTTATCTTCAGAAGGCATGTCTTGTCCTAGTATTGATTTTGCAAACAAATCCAGGCTTATTCTATGCAAACATTTCCTATTTTAAAAACAAATTGTTTACGTCCCTTTTCAACCATAGACTTGTTAAGAACTTGTACTCTTTGATTATGTCAGCCTCCTTTGATCTGAGTAGTTTAAAAACTTTATTTTTCAAGTATTATTGACTTAGCTGAAATTAAGCTGAAATCAGGTGATGTGAATTCAAACCATGATCTGCTAATTACCCTCTAGGTGACATGTGATAAGGCACTTTGGCAATTAGAGATTGAATTTTCTTATCTAGAAAATGGGAAGTGGTGGTGGGGAGATTGGACTAGGTCCCTTACACCTAGGTTCTGCTACTTGCTACCTGTGTTATCTTGGATAGGCCACTTAACTTATATGGGTCTCCACTTCCCTTCTTATAAAATGAAAGGGTTGGATGAAATCTTTAAGAATCTTCTAGCTGTAAAGCTTATGATCTCATGACATTGGTTGAGTGACAGTAATCACCACCACCACCACTCTATTTAAATGTACATACCAAGAGAGACGCAATGACATTTTGCAGTCCATAAGAGATGGGCCAAATACAGCAGTGTTTAGTCATGGGATCAGGTCAACTGCAGAGGCCAGGTGTGTGTGCATTCCTGGAAAGCCTTGTCAGACCACACACATGGAAATACACTGTACTCGATCCCAGGCTTTTGAATGTTTCATGTACTAAAATGCTAATGTAATAATACCCATGATTTGCATAATATCTTTCTGACAAAAATAAAAAGTTCAAAGCACTTTAAAGAAAGCATTTCCTTAATATTTGTTACCCTGTGGGGTAAAGCAAAGGCAGGCAGTGTTAACATCATTTTGGAGAAAGGAAAACTGAGGCTTATGTAAATGAAATAACCCGCCTCAATTCAAGCAATCTGTCACGGAGAGATGAAGGGCTAAAATCCAGGTGTTCCTATTGAGCCCAGTTCTTGATGTTCTGCCCTGGAAAATACCTCAATGCAGAAGAAAGTGAGAGTAATAAGAAAGGAGAGACTGAGGACCAGAGGGGAGTGGGGTGCTCCCCTCCCATTTTCTGCTCACCTGTCATTGTACTGCACCTCTTCTCCATTCCTGGCCCAGGTGATGGTAGGTTTTGGGTTCCCCACAGCTTCGCAGTGCAGAAGGACACTCAACGTCCCACTGGCGAGGGCTACAGTCTGCCCAAGGTGTGTGACTACCTCGGAGGCTGAGAGCTGCTGGGCAGCTGAGATCTTTCTCAGTATCACTGGCTTCCTGTGGGGTTGGCCACTTCTCACCTCTCCTGAGGAGCCTGGAGAGGAGACACGGAGGGAGCTGCTGAATCCAGACACGTGTTTGTGGGGAGGGATGGCCACGGGGTGGGCTCTTCCCTCTGTGGACTTGAGGAGTGAGTCCTGATGCTCTAGGTGAGTCTGGAAGATTTCCTTCGCCAGCTGGGCCACCAGGTGTTTGCTATACAAGTCCTGGAGCTCCTCAGGCTGCTGAGAGATGTTCCTAAGGAGGTCATCCAGCCTCTGCTGCTCGGCTACCATGGTGAAGGGGAGGTGGAGAAGGGCTTGCTCTGGATTCTGATCCTCCTCTGAGGAAATATTCCTCTCTGTAGAGTCCTGGGCCTCCCAAGAGGTGAACAGCTCCCCAGGCCAACCCCGCTGCTCCAGCAGCCTGGAGACAATCTCATCATAGTGGCTTCCTGGGTCAACTGCGGGCGCCCGCTTTTCAGCCTTACTGCCATTGAAAAAAATTCCATTTTGGTGCTTCTCCTGGGTGCGCAGGGCCTCCTGTGGGCTGTTCTTCCTCACTGGGGGAGCCTCCTCCTCTCCCCTCAGTCCTAAGGGTCTGGCCAGAAGCTTCCGGTTGCCCCCTATGAGCTTGATCACAAAATGTTCCTGAGCTGGTCCTGCGGAGCAGGTATAGGTGCCCATGTCTGAGGGCTTCAGACGATGTATCTTCAGGTAGCCAAAAGGGGCCACTGTGATGTGGGCAGAGCTGGTGAGATGCTGGCCATCCTTTTCCCAGGTGATGAGAGGCTTTCGAAACCTCCGTGTGGGGCACCTGAGGACCACAGAAGTCTTGGGAAGCAGGTAGGCAAAGCCTCCCACCACAAAGTGGAGCTTCCTTTGTTTCCGGGTCTGAATATAGATCTTCCTGACAGCTGTAATGTGAGGACTGTGCTTTTGAGATGGACGGCCGGGTCCTGAAATGGAACCATAAAAATAGAGTTTGAGGAGAGGGAGAGGAAAAAGGAGGATAAGAGAGAACGGAAAGAGAAGTGAGAGGAGAGAAAAGATAAAGAGAATGACAGTAAGAGGAGGTGTAAAATGGGAAAGACAAAGGAAGGAGAGAAGGAGATGAAGGGAGGAGGGGTTGTAGGGAGATAATACACATACACATTGAAAAAGTAAATAAAAGGAGAGAAAAAGGATAGAACTGAATTATATAAAAATGGGCCAAAGTAGCATTTGATTAAGTGTCAAATGAGCAGATTTCAAAGGTGTGGGAGGAGGGAGAAAGAGGAAAGAAAGGAGAGACAGAGGTTAGAAAAGTGGGGACTCTGGCAGTTTACTTTGGCCTGGGCAGCCGTTTCACGCATTACGTTTTATGGGCGCCACCGGCTACCAGCTGTTGAGCATCAAGCCGCCACAATAAAAACGTAAGAGCTAACAAGGTGCAATTGAGCAGGATGCCTGTCACCCTGCTGTGTGGTTCCATGTCATTAGAAGCCAAAGCACAGGGACTGGGGACTGAGGAGGGAGAAGCTCAGGGGAAATGCTGTTCCCCTTGTTAAAGGCATTTGAATAAAGAATTTGGTTTAATAAACAGAGGGAGAGGACAAAAGGGAAGGAGAGTTCCCCTTGTTAAAAATTTACCATGTGGGCCTTGCAAAGCACCAGGGCCCTAATGCGTATGGTGGCGAGAGCCCCAAAGTGTTACAACCTCAGGGATTAATATTAAACAGAGCAAATCTGTTTGGAGGTGATTTAAAACCCCAGGGTGGATAATATTAGACTTCATTAGTTCTAGGCTACCTCCAGCTTCCAGGTCTCTGTATGCCAGACAAGTGAACTTTTCCCCCACCCTGCAAACCATTCTTCTCAGGGAGAAGAGAGGCCCCTCTGCCCATGGGAAGTCAGGACTTCCCTCCTTCCAACCTGATTGTCAGGTGGCCAGCAAAAGCCTCAGCAGAGCTCTGGGGGCATCAGCAACAACCTGAGAACAGGAGGTAGCCTTCTAAGGTCTGAGTTCCATTGTCCCCATCTCTGGAGCCTGTCATACTCACTAGCACAGGCTGCTAGCATGCAGGGCTGGATGGAGGAAGAGAAAGGCAGTGGAGGGCACAGGGAAGAGTTGACGATGACCGACTCTCCGGATTTCAGGATCTTTCGGCAAATGGCACTCCGAGTCTGGGTGCCCTCTCCGCAGCTCGTGGAACACTGGCAGTGAAAGAGAAAGTAGGCAATACATGTTAAAGGGGGAGCATCAGTCTGCAAGATCTTGGCAACTGCCTCTCAAGCCAGTGAAAATATAAGGAGGCCTGCCTGGAGAAGTTAATAAAAGAACCCCAAAAGTGATCATTTAGGTTTAGGGTTAGTAGAACAAAACTTTATCATGTGTATTTAGATAATAGCCTAAGTTGTAAAAAGTTGACTTTATCCCTCAACTCAGATCAAACTTTTCAAAGGTTAAGCAATAAAGTATACAAATTTCAAACATAGCCAACCACCCCCTCCCAGAAAAACCAAAACTCCATTCCAACATTAATCAACAATGTAAATACAGGAATTCCAGCAAGGAACAGAGTCTCTCTAATGATGGCTGGTGAAATGTATTTGTCTAGAAATATATTCGTTAAGAAGTCTTAACTAAAAATGAAGGGGAAGGAGAACATTGCTTCCATACATCTGCCAAACCAGAGCATATAACATGGGAAGAGTAATGTCCATGGAGATATCCAATAATTCACAGAAGAAATACCTAAGATGAGGAATGTAGCCCCATTCTTTGGCCTCAGATGTTTTTGTGCAAATGTACACAATGTGAATAGTAAAGTAAACATAAGATATGAATCCAAGGAGAAAATTTGATCTTACTCTCACTGAGAACTGGCTTAGGGACTAGAGTGCTGATCAGACCTAAAGAACAATAATTCATGGATTGCTGCGGACCTGGCATCCGTAGGACATTTTTATCAATGATATAGGTGGAATCATAGCTTCCATGCCTGTCAAAGTATTGGTTGACTCCAAGTTGGGAAGGAGAGCCAGCAAATCAACTAAAAGAGTTGGGATTCAGAAAGATCTGGACAAGGTGGAACATAATCCAAATCTTAAAAGATTAAATGAAAATAAAAAGAAGACACTGTTCCTCTTCCTAGAATATACAGGCACATGCAAAGGCATGAAGAAATGATAATAAACAAGAATGAAACAATCCTAGTTGCTTAAAGTTGAAGTGCTGCAATGTTATGCCAGTCAGGGATGCCTTAAATTGTGGCCGGTCTTATTTTTGGAGTTCTAATGGGAGACTGAGTGAGCTCCACTGTTGCCTAAGGAACATCCTTGTTAGTTACCCTGCTCTGTCTCTGCATTTCATTGCTAGGATTCTGTTTTTGCCTATATCCTCATCTGGTTCTGCCTTGGATTCTTCAAGAATTCCTACTTTGAAATCAGACTATATGATGTGAGATTGTTTTCTCCCGAACCTGTCCTCACCATCTTTGCTCTTTTGATTTTTCATTGTCTCCTTCTGTTGCTCATTTAATTGTTCTTTCTGTATACTCTTATGGGGCAGCCATAGTTGATTTTTATCTGCCCCATCTCTCAGACCTGCCCTCCTTTAAGAAGTGTTATGTGGCTACAATCAACTTTGAGGATCCATTAAGCTGCTCCACAATGATCTCTGTCATCTGCTCCCTAGTAATTTCTTGTAGCACAACCTCAACTGTATATCAAGTGAAACCTTGGTGTGCTACATATAAATCACTTAGAGCTCATTTAGTTCTGAGGGAGTAAGGCGGGATCTTTGCTACTTGGAATGAACTGGGAATGCCTTCATCGCTGAATGGGCACTGCCTCAGACAAACTGAGATCTGTTAAAGACCTTAGCTTGAAAAGGTCAAGTTCTCCCACTGCATCCTGAGTCATCTCCAGTTTCCTGATCCATATCTGACCATTGGACCCAATGACTTTGAACAGCCCTCCCTCACTTAAATTCAATTTACTTGCATGTCATGGCATCACCTCCCTGATGTCATGGTCCTCTTTGACAATGAAAGACAAACAGCAGCAGTGAGCAACCTCTGTGAGCAACCTCGGAAAACAAAGAACTTCCAGACCATGGTGGAAACAGAGATTGAGTTGGGCAGTATTAAGTAAAGACAAGGGGAAGAAAATTTCAGGTGAAGTGAAAAAAGGAAAACAGAATACACACACACTATAATCCTATAAGAAAATAAAGACATGGAAATGTCAAAGTCCAAGGGCCCTAGTGTGGGGCCCTGATTGATAATTTCAGTTGAGCAAAAGGACTGTGAGCATAGGTTGGGGTCACATTGTGGAAGCCAAATTAAGGAATTTGTACTTGATTTTGGGGACTCATTTGGAAATTACTGAAGGCTTTTTTGTGGAATAGGATGACAGGATGAAAATAGTGTTTTAGGAAGATTAATCTGGGGGCACTGTACAGGACAGATCAGAGATATGGAAGTCAGTTAGGAAGCCGTGACATAACAGTGGCAACTAGGGTGGTGCATTCTTTTGGGATAACTTGAGAAATGTTTATTTTAAGACCTTCGGCATCGAATTTTTAGCAACTTTTAAATATAGTGTCCCAGGTATCTTAGTGCTTAAAAAGCATAAATTGTACCAAATAATTTTATTAGCATAAAATGGCACTAAGACTTTTGGCAAACCCTGTATATAAATTGATTCTTTGTTATCTATACTGCTATTTTTTTAAATGAAATTTAATCTTCAGAGACAATAGTGGAAATCACAACTTGTCCTTTAGTTAGATGATGTTAGCTATTTCCAGATCAAGAACCTTCTCTCTGGTTTTCTTTGTTTGCAGATGACCCCATCATATCCAAAGGAGGAAAAACCTTCATGATAAAAATAAACTACACCAACCCTTCTATCCCCCAGGTTTTATTTTTAGTTTTCAAAGCACTTCAGATAACTTAATGGGGAAAATATTGTCAGATGAAGAGTTAGGATTCTCTCTCAGCAAGCCATGTTTATATCTCTTGGCCTCAGCTTTCTCATCTTTAAAATGAAAGGGCTAGATTCCATGATCCTTAAACTCTCTTCTAAAACAAACATTTTTCTTAATTTTATTTTTGTGGAGGAAAATTTCACAAAAGGATTTTAAAAGATGTTTCCTTGGTAGCCTTTACCTTAGGGATTTTAATTGGTAACAAAAAAGTAGGGAGCTGACTTTAAGAAAATGAGATATGACTTTTTTCAGGGATGTTTTTTTTTAAAAAGTCTTTTCTTTGAATAGGATCTGCCAATAATTTTAGTTGAAATACACAAGAGGAGCCCAGGTTGCCATGCTTTGTCAGATGGATTCTGTCTGATAAATCATGAGATTTAACCCAAATATCTAAGGCCAGATAGGAAAAAAAACCTATTGGAAACATGAACCTGTCCTACTAGCACAGAAAAATAGCTTTCAAGGGTGGATGTGACATTTTTTCTCAGTCAGAGGGCCAAGAAAGCAGCAGATAGTGAGATAGTGAGTCTTAAACATCTTGCTAGACTACGGGGAACAATTTTGGGTGTCTCTAGGTTGCATTCAGATGAACTGATTTTCTGATGTCAGAACTCCATTTCCTACCCTACCCTCCACTTTCAGAATCTCTATGAATCAGACAGGACAACCAAGAACTTCCCAATATTCCTTTGGCTGAGTATTGCCTACATGTGGTCAGCAGCTCCTTGAAAAGTCCAACTTCTGAAATGATACAATTTAGGGTGTCCTCATCAGGATTAGTTGAAGATGGGACAATGCAGCAAGGGTGGTGGATCTGCTTCTGGGCAGCCGGTGTGCTTTAGCTGCTCATATCCCTTATCTTTTCTTGTCTCCTCATACAGATCAGCAGACGCAGGAGAATATAAATAACGTATCCTGAATGATGCTCAACCTCATAGGAACTTAATATAGCATTACTTTTCCTTTTCTCTGTAACATGCAGGCCTGTGATAAATTCTAATGCCAAACACCAGCAATTTCTTCTGAATTCTCTAATGTCCATTTTGCTCAAAATCCTGTTAACTCAGGGAATACCAATAGACAGTGAAAACATGGCCAGGTCTCATTGGGACTCTTCTGCTGATGTAAGACTGACCTCAGTTGTCTGTCCTTTGCTTTTGGAAAAGACTAATGATGTCATTGGATAATGTCTCACTTCATGCATGAATTGGATTAAAGTGAGACAGAGTGGCACAGCCTCCAGCCTCACTCTCTCTTTCAGAACCACTAAAGTCCAGTGACAAGACAGAATTCAAGATGGCTGGCGATGGCTCAGGATGCAGTGGATGACTTGGTGCTTTTGATGTCTCACCAAGTCCTACTCTCTCCACAGGGTCTGCTTTGGCCTCCTTCGTAACGGAGAGAAGCAATACCTTTGGCTAACCAGCTTTAAGATTACACCTATATCTCAAGGCAATACCACATATATCACCATTTCTTCTTGGTACATGGCCTTCCTCATTTTCCTATATTTAAGAATATGATGACTCTTCAGCTATTAAAAGCCATTCCACAAAAAGACATTCACCCACACATGTACATGTACATACATGTACATGTACATACAGAGATTACCTTCAGTAAGTAGCCTAGATCAAATAATGTTTTACATATCAAAAAAGTTGTTCTCTCCTTCCTGAGGACCTTGGGAATAAAGTTGCCCTAGAAGGAGATTTTATAGTCAAATTATAAATTCTTGGAAATGAGCAGTTATTTGGCATTGTTGGAGGAAAGCTCGATTCTATTTGCTTTAGCAGGCACCATCATACAGAAGGCAATAGAGGCAAAGCCAAGAGCATGCTGTCTCTCATTGGCACTAGAATAAGAAATCCATGCCCTAAGGGAGCCTGGGGTGTAATTTTTAAAGAGCTGGCATCTTAATTTACAAAGAAGTTTTTCACTTTGAGGATCCAAGTGGCTGAGTGCAATGTAGTTCAATCAATTGTGATCACAAGGAGCTGTAAACTGTGCAAAGCGTTAGGGTGGATTATCCCCTAAACCTGCATGAAAGGCAAGAGGTAACTTTCAGTTTTGGCTCTAGCACACTCAGAGAGGCACTCTTTGGTCTCCCAGCTAGATCCTTCTGAGACAGGGATTCATTAGGGAGCTAGATGGTGAACACAGGAGCATAGAGAGTGGGAAGAGTCTCTGTGTTTCAAGAGATGTGGCAATACTACCCCCATGAAGTAGCCAAGGCAGACTTAAGATGGGTTCTATTAAATTAATGAATGCTAAATGCATATTGAGATTTGGTAAGGTAAACCAGGGATCACGGAACCATAGGATGCCAGAAGAGACAACAAGTTTGCTGAAAGGATGTTAGTGGTCATCTCATCCACCGCTCTTACTTTAGAGGTGAGGAAGCCAATGTACAGAAAGCCGAAAATGATGCGACTTAGAAGCAGGGCTGAGACTCAAACCCAGGTGTCCTCACTCCAGATCCAACTGGCTTTGGGGCTGCATCATCCCTGAGGGCAGATGCTAATGGGAGCCATCACCCACACATAGGAGATCAGGAGTGGGAGAAAGACACAAAACAGTTTTTGGCTGGGAAAAGGCTGGGCTTCTGGAGCCAGGAAACTGACAGCGGAGGAGTAGATTCTCCTTTGGCTTCTCCTTGAAATAAATCACTGTGCTATAGCTTGTGAGAGAAAGAGCCAGAGAGGCCTTGACCCCCTGAGAAGAGACCAAAAATAACTGCAGGCGAGGAGCAGAGACCCAGAGTCCCAGGGGGAGCCCCATTCCCAAACAGGAATCCACTGTGCTCCACCAGAGGGCCAGTTCCAATGACATGCTTCCAGCCATGGGTGAGGGCTGGCTGCCCAAGCTGCTTCCCCACAATCACAGTTACAGACTCCAGCACGTTAGGGCCTGCTTCGCCTCACCCCTCCCTGCTCAAACTCTTACCTGGGTCCACTCAGAGAGAAGCCACTCGTGGGGACAGTCCTCATTCTTGCAGGCTTTCTGGGAGGCAAGCTTTGGGGCTGAGCAAAAGGTCTCTGGCAATTCAAGGAAGCTGCCATCAGCCATGCGTTGTTTGCAAAGAACTTCTCTTTTCTGAACGCCCCCTCCACAGGTCCTGGAACACTGGGAAGAAGGGTTTAGAGTTAAGGAAGGAGCCCATTTAAATTCTTATTGTGCTGTATTGGGGTGAGGGGGAAAGAGAGCTAGTTAATGGCACCAATTCTTTCTGCTTTCTTTGAAATCAATTTATTTGTAAAAAGTCTAAAACCTGATTCCTCTTTTAACTAGGTTGGAGTTGCAGAGGTCTTAAAAACTTGCCAAGCTGCTTACAGCCCATGATTTGCTATAGCCCACAACAACTAGTTTAAAAGGTTAATATAATAGAGCATTAATCATTTTTATGATGGAGAGTGAAATTTATCTGTGTTGTTTCCAGATGCAACAGGACCAGGACCACTGCCACTGCTGTAAATGAGAGGGGCTGACTATAGCGAACAGGGAATTTTGGGGGATGAAGGGGAAATTTTTATTACAAGGTTTTCTTTCCTCTTTCTTATAAGTAACTACAGCGTTGTCATACCAGTATCTTTAAATGGCTATTCTCATAGTCATCCCTCCCTTGTTTTGGACCAATTCTCCCTTAGATCTTCCCGTAAACTGATTATACACTCTAGCTGACCTTGTAAATAATTAGTTTTCCAAATAATGGGATAGCTAAAGTGTGTCCTAAAATTTACCCAAATACTTGCCAACTTCTTGGGAGTGGGGGGAACCAGGTTGGAAAACTTCCCACAGTTCATTCCCTGTTGGCAATTGCCCTAATCCCATGAGCTCAATACAACTGGTGCCTGTTCTCTTTTCTGAGGACAGGAGAAGATGAAATTAGTTTACAATGAAGCTCTAAAAGATTTTGTTTAGTTAATAGAATAAATTTCCCAGTTAGACACTGGGAGATGGCTTTGAAAGGATGTTAGAGGGTGTTATTACTTAGTTCTTTCCTTATACAACTACCCATCTTTCTGCAATTGCTTGGAGGTAGGAACATGGGTTAGATTTAACAGGGGTGGGGAACCTGTGAACCTTGAGGCCATATGTGGCCCTCTAGGTCCTCAAGTGTAGCTCTTTGACTGAATCCAAACTTCACAGAAAAAATACCAATAAAATCTATATTAGAAGACTTACAAGGTCAAACATCCCACCCAATGCAAAAATCAATGCATCAGTCTAGATATTTCCTTGGTCTAGGGTGCCAAACATAGATGACTAATAAATAGAAGGATTTGTTCTAAAGGGCTGCACTTGAGGTCCTAGAAGGTCACAAGTAGCCTCAAGTTTGCAGGTGTTACCCCATCCCCCTGCAGAATTTAATGAGCAAACACCATGAGAGTGGAGGATGTTTATTTCATGTCCTCCACCAATGAGCCACACACAGTGCTAGATGTGTATAGTAGGAACTGAATTAATGTTTATTATAATTTTATAATATGGATTATCATTTTATTTTGCTATGGGCTGTAAAAGATGCATCATTGCCATTTTACTTTGAACAGAAAAAGAAAGGGGAAGGACAAAACTACCATGTATATCTATCATACTAAGTACCATAGGGAATTGCTCCAGTGTAGGAAGAAGACATTCGTCACAGCCAACACTGGGGGGTATTTGACTTTTGCTTTGGTGAACAAATATTTGCTATGTTGTGAAAACGTGGCATTTTTCATGGAGAAGGGGAATGGTTAACTTACAACAATCCCTGAACTTCAAACTATAATCAAACTCCTGTTCTTTTAATCATTTGCGTATAATTGTGTAGAATTCTCCATGAGTAGGACTAAGTCTATCCAACGTTAGCAGCCTGTTTACACTGTCTGACAGCCATCTTGGGTACTTCATCAGGCATGTATTATGTGTGGTATTTTAGGATTTTTTTTTCTCTGCTTGAAGTCTGACATTTTCTCTTTCCAAATGCCTTGGGAGGAAGAAAGTCTTCAACTTAAATCCGAATAAACACGAAAGATGAAGGAGAATGGGGCAGAGGGGGAGAAATAGACTAAATGAGACCAAATAAAAATTCTCTGATCCAAAAGTTTAGTTAAATACTTATGGCAAAGGCCAAAAGAGGTTCAAGTTTGCCATTCAATGATGAAGGGGTGAAAGGAATTAGATAGAAAATAGTGAAGTTGGGTGTCATTTAATAATAACACTGGATTTGGAGATAGGTAAGTGACCGAAGTTAAAACTCACATTAATTGCATGAATGGGTAAGTAATTTACCTACCTGGGCTTTAGTTTTGTCATCTATAAAATGAGGCTTACAAAATGCTTTAAAAATATCTCATTTGATTCTTACAACAACTCTTCGATCTACCTTCCAGGGCATTATCATTGGCCCCATTCTAAAGATGAAGCTGAGAGACATTCAGGGACTTGCTCAGGTAGTAAATGTCCAAACTGGATTTGTGCTCTCCTTCCTTATGCTCTAACTATCTCATCACTTCATAAGGATTTGTGAGGAAAGTACTTGGTAGAGCTTATCGTGTTCCACGATATTAGAGAAGCAGCTAGGTGGTGCGGTGGACAGCATGCTGGACATGAAGTCAGGAAGACCTAAACTGAAATATAACCACTGACACTTAGTAGTTGTGTGAACCTGGGCAAGTCACTCAACTTCTGTCTGCTTCAGTTTCCTCAACTGTAAACTGGGGATAACAGTTTACATATAGTTTACAAATAGTAAACATTTACCCTCCGGATTTGTTGTGAGGATAAAATAAGAGAATATTTGTAAAATACTTGGCAAACCTTAAAGCATTCTATAAATACTTGCTATTCATAAAGGGGCTTCATTCCCAACCTTTCTTTTCTTCAAATCATGGTCTAGATCTCATGGGTCCATATAATCTGCATCACTTCCCAGTGTACAGGGAACCAAATTTAAATGTAATTGGCAAATATTTAACAAATTAAATAGCAATATAATAAAACACAGTTAACGTTACATTTAAAAATTGTCAGTATGCAGCTGGCTGGATCCTTAGGTAGCCGTCCTTACATATTATCTCTCAATTCTGTACTAGAAGAATTGGGTTGTTTCCACACAAGGTCAAATATCCCACCTAATGCAAAATTCATTGTATCAGTCTGAATATTTGGTTGGTCTAGGGTGCTAAGCATGGATGACTAAAAGTATATGTAGACCAAACATATTAATTATGGACTAAGACTTTTGCAGATCATTCTATGTGTTTTATTATGGGACAGACACTGCCTTGAACAAGACAAGTTTAAAATAAATAATAAGACAAGCAAAGCCTACAGTTCATGGATATTTCAACAGCCCAGATGCTGTGGTTGTTACTGAGTCAAGTAATGACCATTTGTGCTTGATACCGGGTTTAGTCAGTGGCTAAGTTTCATCCGTAATTTGCTTGAAAGTGACTGCTTATTTTTTTAATGATAAAGATTGTTTTCAGGAAAAAAGCACATTTACTCAATCAATCAATGAGTTAATTTGCCATCCAGATGAGGGAGAAAAACATGCATTTAAAAATGTATACACACAGTAGGTTTACATACAGTTAAAAAAATAGGGGCAAGTACTAGCATTTGGGGTAAACAAGGAAAGACTTCATTTAGAAGGTGGTATTTGAGCCTTGAAGGAAACTAGGAAACAAGGGGGGAGTATATTTCAGGCAGGAGGAACACCTTGTGTAAAGATACAGGCATGGGAAATGGAGCTCCATGTAGGACAAAGAGTAAGAAGACCAATCTGGCTGAACAGTAGCATTTGTACAAGAGAATAATGTGTAATAAGCTGAAAAGGTAGGTTGAGGCTAGGTTGTGAAGGGCTTTAATGCCCCAAAGAGGAGTTTATAGTTGATCCTACATAGAATAAAGAACCACTAGAATGTATTAAGTATGGAAATGATATAGTCAGACCTGTACTTTAGCAAAATAATTATGGCAGCTGTGTGGAGGATAGGTTGGAGTAAGAAGAGACTTGAGGCATAGAAGCCAGTTAGGAATCTGTTGCAATATTCCAAGTGAGAGGGGATGAGGGCCTGAATTTGGATGGTGGCAGAGTGAGTGGAGAGAAGGGGATGGATATAAGACATATTGCAGAAGCAAGAACAAAGCTGTGACATAGGATGCTGTACTAATTTCTGGTCCTGCAATTTCACTAGCAAAGCATAGACATAACTAAGCGGTTCCATGAGCTCTTGGGAATTGTGAGCTGAAGCTCTGGGGAGGGAAATGGAGTTCCCTGGGAGGGTTCTGCATTGTTTTGCTCTAGGCCCTGAATCCTCTCTGTATTTTTGGTTGGATTAATTAAAAACCCACTCTGTATCAATACCTTAGCTGTTCTGCATGTTTAGAAGCCAAGTAAGCATCATTTGAGACACATGAGCCCAATTCTGATGTTCCAAAGGGAAACCTTAGATGGAGGCATGAGCCACAGAGACATTAGAAAGAGGCCCTTGAGACTGAATCTGATCTGATAGGTTGGTCATGGCCTGCCAAATATACATTACCTTTCCAGGCCCATTTTCCATTGCTCCCCTTCATGTACTACTATGTCCTTGATAAGAGGAAAGCATGCTATCCTGTATTTTTGCTTCTTCCAAGCATTCCTGCCAACTCCCCTTCTACTACCTCTAAGACAAAATGTAAACTTTATGATTTAGCTCTTAAATCTCTTCATAATCCAGGCACAATCCATCTTCTTAGCCTTTGTATATCTTTCCATTTCCTATATTCTGTGATTCAGTGAAACTATCTTTCTTTCTGTTCCTTATTCCCGACATTCCACCCTCCATTTTTGTCCTTGGCACTGGTCATCTTTCATAGCTGGAAAGTCCTTCTTCCTCACTCCCACTTTATAGAATTCCTTGTATCAAAGCATAGCTCAAACTTCACCTGTTACACAAATTTTGCTGCCCCTAACTCTAAATGCTGTTCTTCCCCAAGAACTTTGTGTTTAGTAACATTTCTTCTCTTTTCATTTTTCTATATAGACTTGTTTATCTATATGTATATATACATATACATACATACATATACACATGCACATACATATATACATCTATGTATGTATGTATCTATCTATCTATCTATCTATCTATCTGTTTCCCTAACTGAATATCATCTTGCAAGTGGCAAATGTTTCATTCTTGGTAGCTGCATTCCCAGCAGCTAGCACAATGCCTGTAAAGCACTAGGTGCTTAATAAATGTTTGTGGTTGACTGATTGATTTAGGGGGAAAAAGAACATCTACAAAGTTAAGCAAAGACAAAATATATGTGGAGCAAATACAAGGTAATTTATTGTGTTTACATGAGTTTGGGTGGAATGCTAAGAACTGGAGGGATGGGAAAGGCCTCATATAGGAAATGGCACTTAAGCTGGGTCTTTGAAGGGAATTAGGGGTTCTAAGAGGTGGAAGTAAGATTATAATCTTTAAGGAAGCCTAGTAGAATGCAGGTCCTTCCCAGCCACTGGAAATCCCAAGTGGAGGGCACTTTTACCGTTACAAAAATAAACCCAGCTTTTCCTTTTCTTTCTGCCACTCTCTCCATCCCTTCCAAAACCCAAATCAAACCAAACCAAACCAAACCTCTATTCAAAGATTAACGTGATCTTTAACTTTTGATCTCTGCTAGAAAGATCTTTATTGTTGCTTTTTTAAAAAATAGACTTCTCATTTTCCTTCTGAACATATACTTTTGTAAACAAGATAAACACACTAATGGATTTACTCCCAGGACTGAACATTTTAAACAGCCTCTCACTTGTATGAAGCTGTTTTAGTCACTGGAATTGCACCGCTATCAGGAATGGATCTGCCAAGAACTTCAGAGCTTTATCTAATTTGATTCATTGGAGGAAAAATAGGAAATGGAAACATAATTGGTGAGCATTTACAATTCAATCATTGCAATTTTCTTTCTTTCTTAAAACGATCCTTTTACATGCTTGCATACAGACATGCCAAATTCTAACCCCAGGAAGAAAAAGATTACAGGGAAAAGGCCACGTAATCCCCCTTAGGAGCCAAGGAAAAATTTGGGTCTGGAAGGTTATTTCTGTCTCTGCCCAGATGCATGCAACATTTGCATGTGGGACTGGTGGACACTAGGCTGTACATAAAACACAATTTATGTGGAGAGGCCCAAACAACTTTGAAACAATCTCCAGTTTATTGGGTGGCGTTCCTTTCGGTCCTTTCCAACAATCTCTCCCTTCTCATCAGGACAGAGACTTTTACAAAAAGTGCCCAAAGAAAGAACATTAATGAGTTTGGGAAAGCAGAGGTAGTCATAAGTGAGGTGGCTTCCAAGGATTTTCCATAAATTAATAAGTTCTGTTTGCTCTCCTTCTATATAGTCTGTAGTTCTATGGCTAATTGGATGTCCAAGGAAGCACGCAATTACCACTGTGTCCAGAGCAAGGGAGACCAGAAACATTTTTCCTCTGCCCTGGTCAGAACAAGTATGTCCTTCTGGGCTCATTTTAGGAAAGTCATGGAAAAGCTGAACTATGTCCAGAGGAGGATGACCCCTGTGGGGAGGGATCTCATTCCCCATGGCATAGAGCATTTGGGCAAAGAAAATGGGGATACTTAGCTTGGAGAAGAGAGGCAATAACTGTCTTCAAGTAAATGGAGATCTGGCATGTGGAATGGGAATTAGATTTAGCCTACTTATCCTCACAAGTCAAAACTAGGGACAAGTTGTAGAAGGTACATAGAGGTAGGTATATATGTAGACAGACTCAAGTTCAAATCCTGCCTCAGATACTTCCAAGTTGTATAATCATGGCCAAGTCATTTAGCCAATCTCTGCCTCAGTTTCCTCATTTGTAAAATGGCTAAAATAATATCTCCTAGAGTTCCTGAGAGGATAGGATGAGATAATATTTGTAAAGTGCTTTTTAAAACACAATTCTCTATATAAATACTAACTATTCTTATATATGGAAAAGCTATTAATTAGAGCCATCTAGAAGTTGAATGGGCTGCTTTGTCAGGTGGCCTCCATCGTGTTGTTTTTCAGTCATGTCTGACTCTTTGTGACCCCATTTGGGATTTTCTTGGCAATGATACTGGAATGGTTTGCTATTTTCTTCTGCTCATTTTACAGCTGAGGAAGCTGAATCAAACAGAGTGAAGCCACTTGGTCAGGATCACACAGGTAGGAAGTGTCTGAGGCTGGATTTGAACTCACAAAGATGAGTCTTCCCAACTTCAGGTCTGGTATTCTGTGCACTACAGTGCCACCTAGCAGCCCCTTTCCTAGAGCTTTTCAAGTAAAGTCTGGGGGACCACATCGTGGGTTATCATAGATGGGACTTCTTTGAAATATAGGTTGGTCTAGATAATGGATGAGGTCCGGTCTAGTCCCAAGATCTTACTGTAGGATTAGTACTGTGTTTTATACAAGTTGCTCATTGAAAGATTCCAAAATATCCTCCATACCCTATGTTTAATCAGTCTTCAATCAGGGATAGGGATTCTTCCAGTCAATCAGTTCTATCAGTCAATCAACAAATCTATTGAGTGTCTGTTATGTCTGAGGCCCTGTGGTAGACACTCTTTTTGATGTGAAGAGGTAGAAGGTATAATCCCTGCCTTCCAGAAGTTCAAATCTAAGTGGAGAACACATGAAAAGAGCTGAGTATAACTTTTCCCCAAGTACAAAGTCTCATATGAGATGTGGTATAGGCAATAAACTACACAGAAATTCCAACTAAGGTTAGAGAAATCTGTGGAAGAGACCAGATTTGGAATTGAACCTGAAGAATGGCTAGACTGAGGAGAAGAATACAGTGATAAAACAGATTCCTAGAATATGGAGTATTCAGGAGACAAGCCGGAGACAAAACTGGGGAGGGACATAGATAAAGACCATCTATTCCATTCGAAAATTCCTCTTTTTATAGCTGAAGGAACTGGGGCCCAGAAAGGTTTTCTGACTTGTCTTTCCTGGCTGACTCTATGAACTCTGTTGTTAAGACTCAGTTGTCCTCTGGAATTTCCTTCAGCATCTGGGGCCTTCTTACCCTGACATAGGTTTCCACCATGCTGGCTCCCTTCTCCTTTTGGTGAGTTCTGTTGGTATCCTCCATTTTGGGCACTGGCCCAGGCCAGTCATTCTTCATGCCCTTCCTGACTGTGTTTCTGACTCTTCAAACTTTGTTACTGTGCCCCTGGCTCAGATCCTCCTCTCATTCAGCTTTTTTTAAAATCTGTTGTCTTACCCTATTGAAATATAAGTAATTTGAAGTCAGAGACCATTTGGTCAGTGTTAGACACAGAGTTAAGTGCTTCATAAATGTTCTTCTTGTCTCGTTTGCCTGCCTACCAAGATCATACAGGTACTTTAGTAGCACAGCCAGGATTTAAACCTATGTCATCTGCTTTCATATCTAGCATTCTTTGTACTATTCCACATTGTCTCAAGGCCCTCAAGGGCCCCTCATGCTAGATTAAACAATTTTAACTTTGTTACATAGGTAATGGGGAGCCACTGAAGATCAGAGGGGGTATTTTAGAAAAATTAATCTAGTTTGGGACTAGTTTCTTCTGTAGACTAGACTAGTTAGGCCTTGTTATAACTACACTAGGATGCCACAAGGGGGAAGAGAAAGGAGCAGATGAAAGGAAGAAGGAGATATTCAAAAGGAAAAGCTGATGACTTAGTGACTGATTGGATGTGATGAACAAGGGAGAGGGGAGATGCAAAATATAAGCTCATAGTTTTCTGTTCCAGGGTGTTTCATTATGATGGTAAAACTGACAGCGAAGAGGGAAGTCAGGAGGTAGGTTGACAGTTAATCCATTAATCAGTGGGCATTTTAATAATTGCCTTCGATGCTAGGCACTAAAGATATAAATAAAAAGTATAAAATTCCCTACTTACGAGAAGCTAAAGACTAATATACAATATGTTTTAACCTCTTCATAAAAACCAAAAGAAATAACTCCGTATCTAAAGATAGACTTGTAATATATTAGGGCTAAAAAGACATGAGTCTTTTCTTATTGTGTATTTGTTTAAAATAAATTAATTTTAAAAATAAGATAAAAACAGACATAGGTCATCACACAAAATCAGAAAATGAAACCAAAATGGGAAACAGCAAATATAATAGAAGAAACAAAAAGAGGTCAGACAGAAACCCAAGTCAAAATTATAGTTCTGCATCATATACGTCTAATTATTTCTAAAACAGGTTTGTGTTTTAGTCTTCTGTCTTTCTCTCCCCCCATCCAAGTATGAGTAAATGTTGGATATTTGCCATTTGTCAAGTATGGGCTTCAAAGAAAACAAAGGAAGTGACATTAACATTTGACAGATGGTGATCCATACAATTTATGCTGTTTTTTTTTCCCTGTGGGAAAACCACACACAGATTGCTCTGATCACACTTTTGTCCAGTCAAACACGGTGATGTGGCTTTTGTCTCAATGAAAACTCAATACTCACCAGAGCAGTTGTCTGTCATATTTTAAAAGGACTTTTTCAGACATCTCACCGATTTTTTTCCCTGTCCTCTTGCATATGATAAAAAGAAAGAAATTGTAGCCTGAGTGTGAAGGATAAGAGGCTCCTAGGTCTACTCTCTGGGTCATGACCAGTGTATATATATATATATATATACAGATAAATGGAAAAGAAAATGTAGACACTGGGAAAGCAAAAATTTATCGTGAGTGGCATACTACATATCCTTGTTCTAAGAAGGAAAGCCAAAGCTCAAATACAAGTGTGTTGTTAACAGCTGTGGTGTGAATAAGAGGACGTCAGCACTTCAATCTACTTAACTGCACTAGTGTCTTGAGATAAAAGCCAATTAGCTGAGAATTGCTTCACAGTTACTGTTGACTGACTCCGCCAAACACATCACACAATGGCTTGTTTTCTTTTAGTTTTAATCAAATGGTCTGGGGAAGTTAACATTGCCGAACAAATTTTCTGGAAAGAGTTACTGATGACCTCTAAAAGCTAACATGGTTTGATTCTGCATTAATCCCAGGGCTCGGCTCTGTCCCGGGAATCTTTTTTCTTGTCTTTCTCCATCCTCTTTCCCTGTGATCTCATCTGGTCCTGCGTGTTTAATTATTGGTTCTACCCAGAAGACTCCCAGATCTAAATGACTTGCTTTGGTCTCTCTCCTGAACTCTAGTTTGGTATCACCAACTGTCTACTGGACATTTTCAACTGGTACTCCTATAGACATTTCAAACCCACCATAGTAAAAGCAGAACTCATGCTCTCCCTCCCTAGTACAAGCTCCTTCATTCTCCCTGCTTCACTCTCCTGTCCTCTCCATATCGAATTTCCAAGTCTCATCCATGCTAACTTTCTACTACGTCTTGCATGAGTATCCTCCTTTCCAATAACAAGTCTGGCACCTCTCACCTGCTTTGGTAATAGCAGGAGATCTCTCTGACTTCAGTCTCTGTCACAGCCAATCAGTCTGTCCCCCAAAGTGATAGCCCTAAATCATAATCTATCTGTGTCATTTCTCAGCTCAAAAAACTTCAGTGGCTCCCTATTAATTCCAATAGCAAATACAGCCCCCTCCATTTGGTATTTAAAGCCCTTAACAATCTAGCTCCAATCTACTTGTCCAGACTGAACATACATTACTCCGAAGTCATTCTACATTCCAGCCAAAGTGATTTGTTTCTCCCACACAATAAGCCATCTTTCATTTTTGTGTTGGGGGTTCATTTGTATCCTAATCCTAGAATACCATAGGCTTCCTTCTTGCCTCTGCCCCTTTGCATCACTAAGGTTCCTTCAAAACTCTACTCAAGGACCACCCCCACATAGAACGCCTTTTTTGATTACTTCAGATACAACGCTCCTGCCTCCACCAAAATTACTTTGCATTTCTTTGGTGTATATTTTAAATTTACAAATATATACACATGTATTATTTTTTTCTGATAAATTATAAGCTCCTTTAGAGCAAGTACTCATATTTTTATTTTTTTATTTCCTGGGGTTTAGCACAAATGCCTCACCCATAATGGGGGATTAATAAATGTTGTTAAGTTGAATAGAAGTCTCTAATAAAAACATATTCCACCAACGGGAAATTTGCCATCAATATTTTCCAACTGTTGATAAAATCCATAATAAAATGTAAGAATAGTAAACTGTATGCAGCAGATTTTCAGTTTCATGTGCAATCATCTTTCTAAAAATTACATTTTTTATGGACATGCTTGTTTTATTCCATAAATTAAAAATAAAATAAAATTTAAAAATATAATGTTGTAAGAATGCTTTTTTATTTTTTCTTCCCTTCTTCTAACTCAGGTATTTTCCACTAGACTTTCTTTCCTTAAGTGTCATGGAATTTGGGACTCAAACTGTCTGGACATAGGGTGTTATCCAACAGCCCCACCTACCTGCTAAATTCCTCCTGTACAAGATTGTCCTTCTTTAATATCACTTATGGATACCACCCTACCAAAGCTTCATGAAACCTTGGTTTCTCTCTCTTAGGATCTCACATTCATTTTTCAATAATTTCTGCTCCTGTCTTGTGCATTCCTGGACATTTCAGTTACTTTTATCCTCTCTTGAGTTATACTTCCTGGAATGTACCCTCTCTTCACCTCTGCTTCTTCGAATCACTACCTCCCCATGGCATCTGGTTTAGTCATTGCGTCTAGGAACTCTTCTTCATCTGCATGAATTTTCATTTTACTAAAGTCCTATTGATCAGTTCAGCAAATGTCCAGATAAGGACATCATTCATTGGCACACGTACTCTATCTCTAAGGACCCACCATTCTTAAATTTTGCACATTGATCCAGAAAACAAAACTTGACATTGGCTTCTTAGCCAGCTGTTTATCGCTCATTCTTTCTAACATAATCATCTTCAGCTGGAAGTAGTGATAAAAGTATTCATATCTCCAAGCCCTTAATTTTCTACCCAAGGCTTTATAATCTTTAAGGAGTCTTTTCAGGGTTCCCCTGGCTCTGACATGAATCAATGGTGAAAGCTATCAGAGTTGATAAATTTTGGGAGGTTGTATATAGGCAACAAGGTACTAGAGATTTGGAGTTATAAGACTTTTGTTATTTGATGTCTTTGTGACCTTGGGCAAGTCATGTAATAACTCTGAGACTTAGATTCCTCCTCTGTAAAAAGGAGGAGGGACTCATCCAGTCCCATAAATAAACAAATCTATACCCAATCCCTGCAAGTCTTTCAACTTCCATACCAGCTATAAATGAAACTCTTGGTTCTCTAGGGCTTCCTCTGGCAATTTTTGCTATTAATTGCCTATTTGTCATACTCTGGATGTGGTCTAATATGCTGTGTTGGTCCCAAGAGGGATGGACATCATAGTATGACAAGATTAACACTAATCCATCACCAAGTCTAAAAAAAAATTAAATGAATGTTTTGCCAATGTAGGGCCAATAGAAACAGCTTCATGGAATCAGAATCTCAGAGGTCATTGAGTATAAGAGTACAACCCATATCTGAACAAGGATACCCTATATACCATAATGTGGTAATCTGGCCTTGGATGGAAGACATCTGGTGAAGGGAAATCTCCAAGGCACCCCATACCACTTGGGAATAGTTCTGCTTGTTAGGAAGATTTTTTTTTCTGTTACTTCCATCCATTACTCTTCCTTCATTATTTCCCTATTTCCCAAACACAACAAATCCAAAACTTCTACATGACATCCCTTTAAATAAGGGAAGGTAGCTATCATGTTCCCCCTACATCTTCCTTTCTTCATGTTGAACAGAACCACTCACATCCAACAGAGAAGCAGAACACTCTTACATGAGAGTTTACTAGATACATTCAGCAGTCACCTAATTCAAACCAAGGCAGGAAAGCAACCATGGCAAGTACTGCTCTCATCCATAGCAAATATGAATAGCGGCTCTCACCTGTTGCCACTCGGCAGGGTACCAGGTTGGGGGACAGTTGAAACGGTTGCATGCTTGTACTACAGTGGGCTTGGGCTTGTGGCACAGCTCATCTGCCAGCACCACGGTCTCATTCATCTCTCTGGAAAGCAGATGGGAGCAGAAGACATCCCGAGTCTGTAGGCCGACTCCACAGGTTAAACTGCATGGACTCCACTTGCCAATCTCCCACCTAAGAAGAGATCAGAGAGGAAGAGGAAGCCTGAATTTCCTGTGGAGAGGTTCCCCAAACCTGTCATCACAGGGCTGAGTGTCTGTTAAAGAATAAGCTCTCCCAAATATGAACTTGTGCAAATTGGACAAGAATTGAACTGAGGGTCTCCTTTCTAGGCCTGGTCCCTATCATCCTGCCTTATTTCCCTGTTCTCACCATCCTACCATTTCCCAATATTTGAATTAAAACAGATGACAACAGCAAACATTTCCTCTGCCTTCAAAACCCTGAATAATCATTACCGCCATTCCCATTTTGCTAAGGAATATACACTAAAGTGTCTCTTCTAGGACTATGAATGGATTCAATTTCAAGGCTGGGATGGGCACACAGGGGCACTTAGTACTGAGTACCAGCTCAGGATAGGCCTTCCTGTTCACCCCTCCAGCCCCTCTTCCCAGCAAGATAGGAAAAGCTATGCTCATTTTATCTTTGGCTTCAAAGTAAAAAGTCATGGTTCCAAATTTCTTCAATTTTTTTATTGTGTCCTAGAACTGCAGCTGTCTTATGTATAAATATCATCACTACCTAATACTGGATAATGTAACTGAAATGAAGCCTGTTAAATCCATTAGTTCTTTGAGGGGAGGAAATAAATGAAGAGAAGGTGAGTCTTGTTATCTGGAAAGACCAGTCGAGCTGAGAGGCTTGTTTCAAATAGCTGTGACTCGAGGAAGCCGGCTAAGGTGAAATGAGGGACGAGAAAGAAAAACAGAAAAAAAAAATCCTGTTTTTCCCTCTTGATCTGACTTCAGAAATGGGAGCAGTAAAGATGAAACTCAACTTCATGTCATTTTCTTTAATGCTCAGTTTTGCAGTCGTTTTCAGTTGTGTCCAACTCTTTGTGATCTCATTTAGGGTTTTCTCAGCAGAGATATTGGAGTTGTTTGGCATTTCCTTCTCCAACTCATCTTACAGATGAGGAAACTAAGGCAAATAGGGTTAAGTGACTAGCCAGAATCTAGTGTTTGAAGCCAGATTTGTACACAGGAAGATGGGTCTTCTTGACTCCAAGTCTTGCACTCTGTCCATTGAACCACCTATCTGTCCCTCAGTTTATCGCTTGAGATTTTCTGAACCTTGCCTGCTTTGAATAAATGACCAACATGACTTAGAAGACAATGGCAGATGTGAGAGCAGGAATAGTGATGATCCCATATTGGTTGTAGCTTCTCATTGTGCTGTCCATGGCCAACTTCGAGAACAGTTTTATACAATCTCTGACTTACAGAGGTTTTTCATCAACCTATAAACATTTCCTTGTCCTCATTTACCGAAGTTGCCAGCATCTTTCCCTAGTCACTCCTTACCTATTGCTTCTGGCATAATTGGGCCACAGAGAACACAAGCACTTACCTGAAAATATACACTGAAAGTTTCTCCATTAATATGCACAAGCCCATATTACAATGAAAAAGAAATGAAAAAGAGATGCTGAATGGATACCATTTCTCCCTTCCTCTTGGCTTCTGATTTCATTTCAGTAAGGAATACCTGGTAAGGAAATTCTCTGCCACAAGGTCACAGAGAACTGCTGGTATTTGCTTGGCTGGTACAGTCAATTTGTGTCAGAGTCAAAATTTCCATTCAACCTTATCTTCCTGACTATGAGGGGGCCTACTGACACTATGATTCTGTCTCCACTGATTTCTTTTGGGTTCTGGGGTCATTATGATTTACACTCCTAATTTAGAAAACCAAACCAAACCAAAGCCCAGATCCAGTATTGATGCCTTACTATATGGTTATATCATCCAGAAGCTCCTAACTGCTTATAAACTTGTGAGACTGAGTCATACAGTCATTTCTGCACACTATGGATTCTTAACCTTTTTTGTATCATGTCTGATGAAGTCTATGATGCCCATCTGAGAACAATGTTTTTAAATGTCCAAAAGAAAATCCATAGGATTACAAAGGAAACTGATTATATTGGAATATGGCTCTTAAAATATTAGAAAACAAACAAGTTAACAAGTTAAGAACCTTTGCTGAACACCAAGCCTGGAGTATACCAACCAAAAAGAACCTTGAAGGTTCAGTCATTCTGGAGAAAGTAGAGCCATTCTGACAGAGCTCTGAGAAGTGTAGTGGGTGGTCTGAGCCACCTCCTCAATGAGAAAATTAAATGGCATTCTCTAGGAAGGAAGCCAGCAGAGGCTAGTTCTGTCTGCATATAAAACGATTCTAAGAGTCTGGGACAAATAGCAAATCAACTCTGATCAAAGCAGGGTTCAACAGAGAATCACCCACTTCTTGTAGTGTGAATGGATCCAAGCTACAGCTTGTAGGCATCTGAATGAACCAGTGTTAACTCCAGGGTGCTGCTAGCAGAATACTGTCAACTACCTTTTAATGCAAAGGGACAGAGTAAGATATCCATGCTGATTATGGAGGATCAATATTTCTAGGCTGTCTATAGATATATGGCTTTTAATCTCTCTTTTCCTACTTTCCTTCAAGACTTCTAGCAAAACTCCTTTTTCTAGTCCATTAAGTTCACGGGATCCTCTTCTGGGACAATCTCAGGCACATCTGTATATAAGGGACTTGGGTGCTTCTACCCTTCATTGTATGCATGCACTCTTTTCTAGGGTAGAAGTCTTTCACCCTACCACCTACCCCACCCTTTTTGGAAGGTCTGGGACTCTTTAATTTAAAAACTTCCTTTAAGGAAATGATTTTATATTGTTTTCTCTGTATTATGAGTTTTAACCTTTTTCCCTAATAACAGAATTCCAACTTTCTCCTATTCCAAAGGAATACAAACAAGTAGAGCAGAATTCGGAAGCGTGTGGGGGAAGGAGACTGTTCTTAGCAGTTCCCCAATTCACACTACCATGGCTACTCCCTGCTCTACCAACTTCTAGTATCTGACCTTACACATCTTTACTCCTTGTCTTCTGTATCTTTGTTTGGCTGACATCCAGCTTCACAAGAGACATACGTTGTGGACCACTGATACTGCCAAGGCCATGGTGGAAAACGCAAGCTGCAGCAGCACTCAGATTTCCTGAGTTTGAATTCTGTCTTTGCCACTTTCTCTGCGTGTGATCTCAGACAATTCTCTCCTCCTTTTCAAGGTCCAATTTCCTTATGAGTAGGAGGAGGCAATTGACCTCTAAGGCCTTTTCCAGCTCTAAATTCCATGATCTGAAACTCAAATTTCTAACTGCTAACTCCTACCAACACAATCTGACCACTGAGTCTGATTAATTCTCTTGCTCTTGTTTTTGTACAGCAGCTTGGTCTTAACTTGGCAGCCAGTTAAGCAGAGTCAGGATATGGTCTCTCTGGGGATGAGTCCGTTGGTTTCTTTTAAAGACATCGATCAAGTTAGCATGGATACCAAGTATGTTCAGCAGCTGACATGCCTCAGGGGGATACATCTGAGTTAGGTGTACAGAAGGGGAAATTTTAACCTTCTGGGAAGGATTCCTTTGGATGTGGGGCTCATTATGTGAGATACCAAAATTTCCTTTCTTTTAGAGTAGCCATGGCCTCCAGAAAACTCAGCATTTGTTATTGGTATAAATGACCATTATTTCCACTGGCAGGTCTCAGCTTAGCAGCTCCCATGTCCAATGAGCTTTCCTCTGCCCTTGACTCCTGGTGAGAAAAAATAGCCTGTTTCTTTATCCAAAAAATTTTTAAATGTTGTTTTTGTTTGGAAGAGAAAAACCACTGCTATGAACATACATTTCTTGGTTCCTATTTGGGTTTTTCTTTCCTGAGTCAAATCAGCATGAAACATTGGATTGCATACAGCCTTCTCTTACTGTTACTGCCTAGTAGCCTTTGATAGTTTTGAAAATGCTTGTAGTTCATTTGTTTTCATTGCAATTCCTCTAGATTTGGAAGGTAGGTAACAAGTCAGGCAACATTGTGAGGCTACCCAGATTAGGTTATAGAACATACAAAGGAAATGGAAGATAGGTTCTTATCCAAGAATACTAATTAAGTAACACGTCAACTATGTCAGCCAGTCAACTTTAACTAGGACAAGTAGAATACAGGAATGCTGTGGGGATAGGGGATTAAAGAGCAGAGTGAAATGACTTTAGTAAAGGAAGGATTCTTCAAGTGAGTGAGTTCTGAGCCAGGATTTGAAAGAGGATATGACTGGATTAACTGAAGGAGGTAATTGGTGATTTCTCTGAGTCAATCCATCATTTATTGAAAATACTAAGTGTTCTGTGATGAAAGAGGCACTGTGGGAGATATAGAAAGAAGTATAAGACATGGTTTCTGCCCTTCAGGAGCTTATACTCTGTTTGAGAAGACAGAACTCATAAAATAACAATTAATATTATTACAGAAATGGAATTTTTAGAACTGAAGGGAAGCCCAAGTACCATCTTGTTTGAAGAGGTAGAAATGTAGAAAGAGAAGACAACGTATAATTAATAGGTAAGCTGTATGTGTGCTAGTATTTCAGAGGACAGGAAGACTGCTATGGACACAAAAAGATTGTTGGATGAGGTGGGTATTAAGGGGAAAATGACTATGAGTAAGTCACTTAACCACTGTCTACCTCAATTTCCTCATCTGTAAAATAGACATAATAATAGCACCTATTTCCTGGAATGGCTGTGATCAAATAAAATATTTGTAAAACACTATGTAAATGCTAGCTATCATCATCATCATGACTGATGTTCACTCATGGTTGGCTAGGGCCCCTCCTAGGCCATTTCCATTGCTCCTAGGAGGTACTCCATGCTCCTGACCTCTTACTTCCCATCCTGACGCAATTAAAACTTACCAGTCTTTTTGTCTCACTCCCTCAGAGTTTGGTTCTCTGGGTGCCGATGCGTTAAAATAAAGGTTAGATTCTTTTATGACTGAGATGTTCCGGCTATAATTCTGCTTAGAGGTAGGGTTGTAGTTCAGACAATCTTTGCTTCTACACTTGGGACTATAATTCTGTCTGAGGCCCCAGAATCATTCCATTGTGGAGGAGGAATGGATTAACAAACTTACCAAGAATAAACAAGCTTTTCCTATGACTACTTTTGAAAAGGTCCTTTAAGGAAATGATTAGGGTAATGGAAAGAGCTCTGGATTTGGAGTAAGGAGACAGAAATATGGATCCCAGCTCTCGTTTGATGGTGCTGGGCCTCAGATTTACCTCCTGTAAAATGGGGGTAATGTTAACACTAACCCATCTCACAGGGCTTTCCTGAGTCAAGTGCTTTGTCAACTTTAAATCACAATAGAAGGATGTGTTGTTAGTGTGGCTCTCCTCTTGTCTCAATCTCTTTCCTCTTAGTTGATGAGGGATTTAGGATATTCAGCCTTCAAGAGGATGAAATACCCTGCTCAGCCTTGCTCTTATTTTTTCTAGACTATTCCCCAATATTCTCTTATAAAAAGCCTTGTGTTCAATTCAAACTGCTTGACTATTTGTTCCCACCATACATCTTGCTCATTTCTGCATCTGTGCCTTTGTTCCCAGCATCCTCTCCATGTTCCCCTGACTTTCTGTCTATATGAAGACTCTGTACCCTTTGAGAAAGGCACTGTTCAAATCCTATTTCCTTTTGGAGTTTTCTGAGGTCATTCTACCCTTCCACACAGCAACTCTTTGTCCTCTAAGCCCCAATGATGCTTAAAGTCCACGACCATCACATAGGTCTTAGTTGTCTACTTCATATTTTGAAGGAATAGGTGCCCTCAGATTGTGTCTACTTATACCCCTCCTCTTCCAACCATCTTTCTAATGACAAGATGCTGCATCATTCCTTGCTGAAGCTGGAGAATTCAATGCAGTACATGAATTCTCTTTTTCCTTCAGACTTCTCTCAACTAATCTCCAATCTGCTGGTCTCTACTATGAACAGAAACCTAATTGCCTAGGAATTTATTTTGAACAGCCTTCCTTTTCATTTGGAAGACCTGAACGTTGGAGGGGAAGTGGCATCACTCATGTCAGGACTTTAATCCCCAATTTCAGCCCCTCCTTTATGATCTCCTTCCCTCCATCACCACATACATTCTGGTTCTCACCATATTCAGTAGAGCTTGGAATTCTGTGCAAATTGACATCTGCCTACATGCCTGAGACTGGGAGAAAAAAAACATCAGGCAGAAGGCTTAAAACTTAGGAACAGCTTTAATGCCTCTTTCTCTTCTGGTCTCCATTCATTTATCTGTGCCTGTGGATGCTTCTAGTGAAGTCTGAATTTCTGTTCCTCTACCTTCTGGGCCAAAAGGCTTAAGCTCATTAAACTTCACAGCTCCGATATTTTGATCTCTGAAAAATCTCTATCAGAAGGGAGGAGAGGAATGGACGATGGGTTATTGCAAGTATTATTCAGGACCCTCTAGTCTGTTCTTCATAAAGTTGTAAAACTGTTATTTCTTAAGTGGCACATAGCAGGCACAGTGCTTGTCCCAAATTACTTTGTGACTACATTGATCTGTGTCCATGCTGTTTTCCCCAAAAGAACATAGGCTCCGTAAGGCAAGACTGTTTGGTTTCTGTCTTTGTATCCTCAGGGCCCAGCCCAGGACCTGCCACATGGTGCTCAAGTTTGCTGAACAGCCTTTCGAATCCTTTCATGCCATTATGGGGGTCAGTGCCAAACTGAGTGAGGACAGGAAGAAATCTCCTGCCTGAGGACAGAGTACTACACTAACTCTAGCGAGTGAATCCCTCGGGTGATACTGTCGTAAATCCAGTTGGATCGCGGGCAACGGAAAGCAAAGGACAGAGTCATTTTCCCAGTGGAGATTCCCCTGTCTCCGGTGTTAGATATGTGAAGAGACAGGAGAGGAAGCCAGCTATTGATGCAGTGTGTGATTAATTCAGTCACTGCGTGGACATAGACACAGCTGCATGCCTTCCCTTCACCATTGAAGAATGTTTCTATTCACACAGGTGTCAGGTGTTAGACGTGAGATGGTCCCAGCCAAAGTTCTCTCCACATTGAAAAATGTTTATGTGAAAAATAAAATGGAGACCTCTCACATTGTTTTCATGTTTAACCACATAAAAATGACCAAGAAATTATTTTTAACATTTGGTTCAAAGGTCCCTGGGGGTAGAATATATTTGTTTCTCTTTGATGTTTCATTATCACAGTGTGATTTAAAGGGACACTATCAGGCTAACATCTGTATGTTATTAAATTCTTCTGTTACAATTC
Organism: Potorous gilbertii; assembly: GCA_028658325.1. Lineage (NCBI taxonomy): Eukaryota > Metazoa > Chordata > Mammalia > Diprotodontia > Potoroidae > Potorous > Potorous gilbertii. Next base: position 19,340,623 of record CM053769.1, on the reverse strand, counting down.
AAATTAAGTTATTAAAAACCATCCATTGTTTTCCATTATGATGTGCATTTTTCTCAAAAAAAAAACAACCTTTTTATCATATATATATATATATAGTTTACTAACTCATTGTTCTACATTTTAGTGAACTGACAAAGTTTAACGATTAAACTCCTAACTTACATATAAGTTATAACTTTCTTATATTGAAAAATATGACCCAGTATCTTTTTTTTATTAAATTAGATTAAAATTGATTTTTAGAGGTTCTCGAATGAGGGAATGTTTCCTGTCCCTTGCTCCTTATAATTATCAAAAGCACCATAAGATCTGAGATTTAGAGCTGAAAGGGACTTTAGAGGCCATGTGCTCATTTTATAGAGGAGGAAACTGAGGCCAGAAAATTTGAATGACTTGCCTAAACATCACAATGACAGAGCTGGGATTTGGAACTAGATGCTTTGACCTCCAATCTGTTGTCCCTTTCCCTTTTCCATGCTGTTTTCTAGACTTAAAATAATAGAATTCTTTGAATTTGTGTCGTGTAGAATTCCCTCTATCTCAGGATAATTTACAGCTGTCTCCTTGTTTTCTCAAGGGATTCATCTCCACTCCCAAGCTATGGAAACCAGAAGAGTAAAGAGCTAAAGGCCCAGGCAACTGGACTAAGAATATATGTTCTGATCACTTAGTAATTGTTCATTATTGACAAAACCACATGGCTCCCCAGAGACTGTCCAGAGTATGATTTGACCCTAATCTACCCTGTTAATTTCATGTGAATTCTTAATTCACAAAAGTCATTCTTTGATGCTAGATTACCAAGAACTAATAGAAACACACACACACACACACACACACACACACACACACAGTTCTGTGAATGAAGCCTTTTTCTCATTTTCCTTCTCCTCCTTTTCTTCCTCCCAGCCTTGACCTCAAACTTTTTATTCTCATAGGGCTAGGAATACTTTTCTTTAGCAGTATTTCTAATTTTTCTCCTGTTCATTCAAAAAATCCAATGGATATACACAGTTTTGCAAAGAGCAAACATTTTCTACTTCTGGCTCATCACCCTCTAACATGATTAGTCATGCCAAATTAATTTCTGGGATGTCAAGCTAAACTCGTGAATCTGGGGCAAGGGTGATTATGGGTATACCCTACAGAACAAGGCCTGACCAGCTTCATTTCATAAGGAAGTTGTTAATTTATCACAATGAAACCCCTGAGCTAACATGGAGAAACTCCACTACAACGTTGTCAGTATTGTCGCTCATGTATGACAATGTTCCTTTGGAACATACCACCCCTGGAAAGTTATTTTACCTAACTTGTCTTTTTATGAACCAGTTCATGATATCAGGAAGACAGGCACTATGGAGCCATGGATAGACTACTGAATTTGGAGTTAGGAACCTCTAAAAGCCCTGCTTTAAATATCTACCAGCTGTGTAAACCCAGGCAAGTCAACTCTGTTTCAGTTTACTCAACTTTAATATGAGGATAACAGTAACCCCAACCTTATAGATTTGTTGTGAAGGAAAAAAATGACACCAGATTTGTAAAGTGTTTTGCACAATGCCCAGCACATAGTAGGTGCTTAATAAACACTTGTCTTTTTCCTCCACCCTGTATACCTCTATCGGCAATTTCATTCAGGGAGTTTGTCTTTGTATTTGCTGGGATTCAGTATCACTACTCTTCACTACTGGTTGAGGCTTAAATGTCTCCCATTTCTGTCTGACTGGATGCTACTGGTCTGTAAACAGTATTAACCCTTAGGAAGGGTTCTCTCCTTTCAGCTCAACTCATCAGACCAGACTCTTGGCCTTTGAGTCCTGTTCAGCAAAAACAAATGGAAATCTCTTGATGAACTGGAAGGAGAAGGATGAAGCCAGAATACCTTTTAATGAAGAATTTGCATCTGAATCTAAGTAGCAAAAGAGGTGATGAAATGTCTCTCAGAAACTGTGTGATGCCTGTGAGTTGACTGACACTTTTGACTTGGACATTTAAATTCTCAGGAGAAACTGAGCCCTGCTTTACCTAATTTGTCAGAGAGGCTTAGAAAGTGGGGTAGGAGGGGAAAAAAGGTTTCCTTCCCTGCCTACCAGAACCCCAGGAGCCTTGTAGTCCCTTGCACATTTGTGTATTTTCCTGACCATGCATTCCCTGAGGATGAGTGGCCCTGGCTGGGATTTGCAGGCAGGAGGCATTGCATAGAGAGAGACCTTCCTGCCCATCGAAGAAACTAGCACTGTGTGATGTGACCTTCTGTGTGGTGTCAGAAGGAGGTGTTCTGTTTGTGGCCACAGCCAGGAGGAAGCTGATTCTCCCCTAGGGCCAATATAAATGAAAGGGATGGATACAGGGAGGAAAGGGTGGAGGAAGAAGTTTTTTCCTATGTTTCCAACAGAGAGTTTTGCTTCCCAACATGAAGGGGAGACTTAAGCTGAATGCCCAGGGGCTCCTAAGGGCCCAAGGGAGTATGCTGTCATTTTGAGGTTGCTGGGAAAGGAACAAAGATATATTAAACCTTTTCAACTGAACTTGTAGCCTGAGAGTCCTTCATGAATAAATGGGCACATTAATTAGCCGAAAAAGAAAACCACTTTAGACATGGGCCTGCCGGTAGACTGAAGTTTCCAGGCTTCCAAAACGTGATACTTTCAGTCTAGTAGCAAATTATTCAAACTCCAGGGCTTCCATAAATGTTTGGATAAGCTCAGATTTAGAGGTATAAATGTACAGCCGGACAAAAGGAAGGAAAATTTACACATTGAAAGATGAAAAAAGAATGTGAAATGATAACATTATAACCCTTAGTGCCAACCCTCAACAAATTACCTTTATGTAAAAATTAATCACACCAGGGCACTTACAAGGCATCCCTACAAATACGACATGAACATAAACATACAGCTGCAGCAGGACAAAGGCCATCAGAAGGGCTCTTCCTCCAAGACAGTGCCCCTACCTGGATTTGCAGACTTTGCCTCCAGGAGGACTTAGACATGTTGGGGGGGGGGCAGGAGAGAACAACACTTTTCTTTCTCCAGATCAGTGAAGGGGGCTCTCTCGCTCACATATGGTTTTGCTTCACTCCATTGTGTGGCAGTTATATAGTCAACCTTCATTACATGAAAGAAAAGGCTGTACTTCATTGTGAGTTCTCTAGATGTGTCTAAATCTTCTAACTGTTCTGTAAAGTCACCCACTAAGTACCACAAAAGGAAGAGGACAGACTCCGAGGATGGCTGGCTCCTCATGTCTCCTTTCTCCTGGTCTCATTGGAAGTAGAGCAGGGCTGAAGATAGTGGCATTTCCTGAACTCCAATCCTCCAGCAGAGTCCTTCTGTTAGGGAGGCTCTCACCTCTTTAGCATCTTCTCCACCTTTTTCCCACCACCTTCACCTCTGTCCCTTCAGATCCTGGCATCATTTTACTTACAAAAAGAGCCTTGATAAATGGTATCTGGCTAGAGTGGACTGGACATAGATAAATCCCCTTCCTTGTAACCATTTCCTTCTGTGATTTTCCATAGCCTGAAGAAGCAGAAGTTTAAGACTTTAAGTGCTCTGGGGATCCGAGAGTAGTAGAAGAGCCTGTTTTCTGGTTCTCCTTATTTGTTCAGTCTGGGGAAAGGTTGAAGGCTGGGGCAGTGTGGCTGTGAGAAGATGTTCCTACTCAAAGAGATTTACAAATCTTCAAGAGATTTCCCATCACACTACAGCTAATGCACCAGCAATGTACCAGCTAATGCATCAGTAATGCACAGCCTTGCATTTCATATCATTCAGAGCTGTAGTACCCAATTTCCTAATGGTCTCCTGGACCTATTCACAAGGGCCCTCCCCCTCCCCCCCCCCACACACCTGGGCTTAGGGCACAGTTTGACTTTCCCCAACTTCAAAATTCAGATTACAGTTTCCAAACTAAGATTTCTTTGTGACATCATTCTCTCTTTTTGAGTAAACCTTTTGAGGCCATTTATACAACAGAACAATGGTTCTTGGGACTGATAGAAAGCAAGGGTCCTTGCAGTAAGAGCTTAAAAGAAGAAATAAAGTTGAAGCTATAATTCAATATCATTTATTTATATGACACTAGCTTGAGGGAGTCCAGAGAACTTTTAAATATTGACTAATCCTAGGTCTGTGGACCTTAGATTCTGTGCCAGGTGGTATGATGACAGATCATTTGGCATTCATGGTCTGGTGCTGCTTTGATGATCTCTATGCCTTTTTCTTGTTCTCTATTACCGCCCCAGGCTGCCAACCCCTGTCTTTTTCTGTCAGTCTCTATTAAGAGAACCTACTGGAGGCATCTAACTGATTTATTAGGCCTGCCCTCCAACCTGTTGACCTAACACATGATTTCCCCAAAGGAGGTGTAAGCCTTGGTGATATCCAGCCTTTGGGGACTGCAGTAACTTCTCCCTCGTTTTCACTAACTGGAACTCTAATAACTGCAATGGCGTTGGGTGGGGTTATAAAGTGATGCGATAAACCCAAATAAACACACCTGCCATGACTATCCTTTCTTTTAGCTAACTCCCAGAGATGACTTACAGAGCCCTGACATCCTTTGAAGCACAGTTTAAAACCTCTGCTCTAATCCATAACTAGAATATAGTCTCTGATTCTATAGCTGAGTTGTCTGATCCTGTTGATTCTCAGAAGGGTCATAAAATATTTCTCTGTTGTGTTTAGTTCTTTTTTTAGTAAAAACAATTATAGAGAAAATTATGCTACAATAGTTATAAGTAAATCAATCACAAGGACCAATCAGATAGTATGAGAAATAAGCCATTAGATGATACTGCTACTAGTTGATATTTGTGTAATGCTTTGTAGCTGACAAAATGGTTTTCTTACAAGCCTGTGAGATAGATAATACAAGTGTTGTTATCTTAATTTACAAATGAGGAAACTGAGGCCAAGAATAGCAATAGACTATTGACCCAGACTCATCCTATGCCTCACCCCTAGCACCTTTCCTAACATAGTCCAGGAAAAGCTGAGAAAAGGACCCACTATGGTTAGAGAATTCAAGACCAATGCACAGCTTCACATCACTGCTCATTTTTTCTAGTCAATTTATTGTTTGTATTTGTTGGGTGAAACATGAAAGTATAGGGCACTGGGACCCAGATCACCATTTTACCCTTACACATATACCCTTTCCAACCTAGCTTCAATACAGAAAGGGGGCTGACCACCTCTACATTTGTGCTAGACTCATTCTGTCTCCTCTGCTTCATTCATTGACTTTTCATACACTGAAGTGACTTGTAATTAGCTAGTCAGTCATTAAATGTCAATAGTTAATTATTGAATGATTACTATATTCCAGGCAGTAGATATGCAAAGAAGGACAAAAATAGTCTTTGCTCTCAAGGAGCTCATATTCTAATGGAGGAGACTAGATAAATATTTATGCAAGATATTTAGAAAGTAGATGGACAGCGGCCCTTCTGGACTTACCAATCTGCAGTCATGGGTTGTGGTCCCCAGAGGGTCAGTTGATTCCTACTTTTCAGAGGTATAGGGGTAAATAGTACTGTTTCCAGTATTGTTTCTGACAATCCCCCACCAATGTGCTTCCCTTGGTTAATTAACCAGTAGTTAAAATTAGTTAAGGGAACTTACTAAGATGATATAGTAAAAATACTTGGTATGAAGCATTCTCCCTATATATGTGAGGTCCCTTGGAAAAGTTGGTTCAGACTTAAAGGTCAAAGGCATATGTGTAGGCAGCACAAGTGGCAAAAAGGTACACCAGGCATCCTGGTACTGAGTATCCATTTTCTTCCTTTGGGGTATTCTCATGAGGATCCCTTCAAATGTAGCTTTCGTCCAGGTTCCAAGGATTGGTACCATTCTGAAGTCCAGCGCTGGCATTTCTACACCACCAGAGGTCACATTTTCTTCCCTTCAATAACTATCTCTCTCTGTGTGTCTGTCTGTCTTTTTCTGTTTGTCCTCAATGTGTCTCTCTTTGATCCCTCTGAATGAGGATGCTTTAGAGGTATTGATGCAATATCTCTAATGTCATAGTCAATCATTGGGTCAAGGAGGGTGGAAGGAAGTATATTTCACCTAAAAGGGTCTGTTGCCTCAAGGCATTCCTGAATGGCTAGATTAATAGTTCTCTTTATACATGAGACTTTGAGTCAGGAAGACCTCAAGTCATATATTCTTTCTGATGCATATTAGCTGTGTCACCAACATCTTGAAACCTCAGTTTCCTTATTTGTAAAATAAAATAAAAGGTGCTGGACTCAATGGCCTCCATGGTGCCTTTCAGTTATAAACCAATGACCCTATGATCTCATCCAATCACAAGATATTTCTTATGTGTCATCATCTGCCTTTCATTCAATGGCTAAAAGTCTTTTGGATCTTTCAAATTTGGCTAAGGACTTGTCTACATATTATGATAAGGCCATAGGAAAATTCTTTAATGCCTGATTTACTCTGCTGATCAATGGAAGGCAATAGTACCTCGGGGTATTGGGAAAGTTTTGCTACAGAAGGTGGCATTTGAGCTGAGTCTTGAAGGAGATAAGAAGGGAAAACATTCCCCGAGAGGAGCAATGGTCAATGAAAATGCACACTCCAAAGATGGAGTGTCCCATAGGAATAGGAAGCCAGTATAGCAGGATCATAGGGTGCATAGAGAGGAGGGGAGTGGAAGAAGACTGAAAAGGGAGAAAGGAAAGGGAGGAGCAGGTTGGGAAGAGTTCTAAATGCCAAACAACTAACTTTTTTTTTTCTGGAGAACTAGAGAGTCTCAGAAATATGAGGATGACATGATCCAACTTAGACTTTCAGAAAAATCACTTTTGCAGCTACATGAAGGATAGATTAATGACAGAAGAAAGATATGAACCAGAGGGAACGATTAGAGGCGAGTGTAGCAGTCCACATGAGAGGTGATTAAAGCCTGAACCAGGGTGATAGCTGCATGAAACACACACAAGAGATGTCTTCAAGGTACAAGTGACAAGATTTGGCAACAGATTGTATTTGTGGGATGAAGGAGAAAGAAGAGTTAATAATGACACCACAGGCAGTTGTGACTCTAAGTAACCAGAATGACAGTGATGTCAAGAGGAAAATGGTAGTTCAGAAGAGAGGAGGGTTTTTGATGAAAGACAATGAGCTCTGCTTTTGGACATGTTAAGTTCAAAATGCCTATGGCATATCCAATTTGTCCAAACTGTCCAAAAGTCAGTTGGTGATGTGAGTTTGGAGCACAGAAGACAGTCTAAGGCCAGATGAGTCAATATTGGAATCATCTGTATTGAATTGAAAATGCAATCCATGGGAGATGATGAGGTTGCTAACTGAGATAATACAGGGAGAAAGGGAAGAGAGTCCAGTACAAAACCTTGGGTGATGACCACAGAAAGTAGACACAGCATGAAGATCTAGCAAAAGAGACTGTGAATGACAATCTGAGAGGTAGGAAAAGAATCAGGAGAAAGCAGTGTCATTAAAACCTAGAAAGGAAGAAATGGGGGTCAACAGAGTAAAGTGCTGCAGAGATGTCAAGACGGCTGAGTATGGAGAGAAGATTATTAGATCTGGAAAGCAAGAGAACACTGCTAACTTTGGAGAGAACATCAGAAATCAGAGTACAGACATTTTAGAAGAGAGTGAGTGGAGATTCGAATGGTTAGAGACATTTGCTGTAGACAAACTTTAGCCAAGAAGGAAAGGATATATAGGATGATAGCTAGAAGGGATGGTAGCATCAAGTGTGGGTCTTTTTTTCTCTCTTAAGGATGGGGAAGACATGACCATGTTCTAGGCAGAAGGGAAAGAGACAGGATATTGTACTTGCTGGTCCTTTGTTTTCCAAGAGGACCATGACCTCAGGGAGGTGATGTCATGACATGCAAGTGATTTGGATTAAAGTGAGAGAGGACTGTGCTAAGTGACCTGCCTCACTTTCTCCTCGGGAGCCATCTGGGCTCAGTGGCAAGATATTACCTAACTAAAGATAGAGGTCATCTGTATACATTTTTTACATTCTATCCACACAATCAGGAGAAAGCTAAACTTCCTAAGGGCAGTGATTATCTCATTTTTCTTTGTAGCCTCAGAACCTAGCATGATGCCTTGCATATAGTAGGTGCTTAATAACTATTTGTTGACATGAATTACTTTACAGACCTCTTTATTTAGCTCTGCTCTTATGAGACATTACTCATTCCACCTTAGCAGAACAGCAGGTAACTTCCAATATAGACTTCTTACTTTTGCAGGGATTTGCTTCCTTCTGTCTTTGTTAGAACAGGAAATTAACTTTTTAAATAGGCTATTCAGACTGATGTTCTTCCCCATCCACACCTTGACCCATTATTATTCTTAAAAAAATACATTTACACAGTGTTGGATTAGGTGCTAAACCCAATTTCAGTGTACGGACAAGTGTCCCCCTTTGTGGGATTGGGTGAGAACCAACTACCCTGTTCATAATTCCAGGACTGGAATTCAGAGAAAATGCATCAGAAACCCAACTATACTCTGAGGCAAAGTACCTTCGTAGCACTCACATCCTTGGGGATGCACGATGGAGGGGCCTTTTCTGTTGGCCATGGGCACTTGCTTAATTGGATGCTGAACTGTAGATGGATATACCAAAGAGTATCTCCCTCCTGCAACCCATGATGTATAAGAATGACTCTGAGAGGGTTAGAGAGTGAAGGGGATTTGCTTCTTCCCACAAGGTCTGCCTATGAGAGCATGGCCTCCCAGGCAAATCTTTCTGGGTCTCCTTCAGTTTGTGTCCCTTTGGGACAGGGATTTGTGAGATATAAAAAGGCACCTGATGTTTTCCCTCTTTCAGGGAATGTAACAATGTTTCTAAAGCAGTTGCAGAAGTAACAGCAACAGTGGCAGAGGAAATGGCAGATTGGCCAAGCAGAGTTGTCCACAGAGAGAGAGAAACCATCAGGAAAAAAAATAAATCTACTTGGCTTTGATAAGGTTATACCCAGTGAAGGTGAAATGTAAAATAACTAGTAGGCAGTCATGCTGTTAGTAACACTTCATAACTGGTTATAACCAGCTTAGCATTTCCCTTTCAGTGTAGGAATTAGGTTGTCCATTTCATGACTGACTCACATTCTCACTATGAGTACATTTAAACTTCGTTTCTCTCCCCTCGCTTCCCTGTTCCCTTAAAATAGAGCCAAAAATAGAATGGTATCTTAAGAAATCTGAGGAACCTATTTTCCCTATTGAGGAGACAGACAACTCCGAAGAAATTAGCTGTAGGAAAACTATGGAAAACAAAGAGCTGGGATTGGCAGAGGTTGCTAGCCTCAGTTTATCAGGACCAGAAGTGACAGACATTAATAGAGATCTCAATAGATCTGGAATCCACAAGTTCTGTTTGAATTCTTAAACTTTTTTATTTTACCACTGTTTCTTTATCTGTTAAATGAGGCAATAAGACCAGATGATTGCTAAGGTATCACCCTGAAATCCTGTGATACATGCTAAAGTAGAGCTAATGTATAGACAGGATAATCCTTAGACTTTTCTAGCCAATGGGATGCCAATTTGAAGCATGGCCCTTAATTTAATTCACTTTAGTTTACCTCCAAGCTCTCCCAAACGTCCATGTAAACAATTTTTTTTGATTGTCTCAGGAGTTCTCTTCTAAAGATTCTTAATGGAGTCTTGGTGGTGGTGGTGGTGGGAGTGATAGAGGGCAGGGAGAATGTGGAGCTATCATTGAAGGATTCTGATATCCTGCGATATTCCTTATCTTAAAACTGGCCCAGTCTGGGTCATCCAAGCCAGGTCCAGAAAACAGAACCAAAACTGATAAGACACTTAGAGATTAAACATCTTGTTCTCCCTGACTGAGGTCAATTAGTGAGAATATTTGGAAGATCCTAGGCTAGAGCTTCTTATGGGACATTCCTAAAATGAGGAATGAGGAATTCAAGCACCTTGATCTCTAGGCTTACTAAGTCCTGCAATCTCATCCCAATTAAAATAGTGGGGAAAACTTCAAAAAAAAATGAGCTAATCAAGGGATGACTATTAAAAAAATCTTCAACAATTTATAAAAAAAAACTCAGTAAGAGGGGATACAGATATAGGCTCTCAGAGAACACTGTAATTATTAGGTAGGTGAATTGATTTCATAGTT
>CM053769.1:19313718-19329965 GCA_028658325.1 Potorous gilbertii | reverse complement strand
TATAATACCATTTATTTCCAAGGTAGAGAATTAAAACAAAGAAAAAACCAGTTATTCTGATGCTCTCTCCAGGAGGGAAATTTTGGAAAAAGTCATCAGAAGTTAGAGGAAAATAACCTACAATTAGGAACTCATCTGCTTACTCCTCCCAATCCTGTTTCCTTTCCCACCTACACCTTAAAACAATTTCCTGCTCTCAGGGGGCAGAGGGCCTTCCCCTTGGGGCCACTCTGAAAGGTTCAATAGAACAGACTTGCTCCACCCAACCCCGGGGACAAGAGCCTTGCCTTTGGATTAGGAAATATGTCATGCTAATGTTAGTAGTTGTAATAACGTCAAACTACACTGATACCTCCTGGCAACTGACGCCATATTCTCAGAGGCTATTCCTGGGAGTACCAACAATGGCAGATTCTTCTACAATAACAAGGTTTGGGGATGCGCCCACTGTTTCTCATGCAGCAGTCTGATACCACGGGGTGATGCTTTCCTTGGTAGCACTGATTAAACCCCTCATTTACCAAGCCTTGGAGGGGGAAGGTATTGGTATCAGTAGAAGGAATAAATATTGAAATTAGTGGAAACACACAGCTTTGAAAGGATGCAATCTTGTATCGCACTTTCTACCCTATTTTACTGATGCTCACGTAATTCAACAGATTTTATCCATTTGAGTCTTCCAGAACAACCCTAAGAGTTTGGAACTTTGGACAAACCCTTAAGGTTACCTAATGAAAGGTCTTGAGAGAAAACGAGAGGTGGCTGGTGGAAAAGGAACAAATCCTATCAGTGATGAGTTTATCTAGAGAAGATTGTAAACGTATTTTAAAGTATTCTTACCCTTAAGTCAAGGGGAAGGTCTGTTGTGGATCAGGTGTGGATAATCAGTACAACTGAAGAAGTAATTGGCTTCGGAGCAAAGAAATTTGGATTCAAATCTTGTCTCACACACTTGTACTCCTTTTCTTTTTTTTGGGGGGGGATGAGGAGGAGAATTGCTTATTTCCATCTATTTCAATGTTCTTCAAGAGACAGAATCTTGGGCTTGGAGTAAGAAATACTTGATTTCAAATCCTCATTCGGACACTTACTAGATGTGTGACCTTGTACAAGTGACTTAACTTGTTTGCCTCAGTTTCTTCAACTGTAAAATGGAGATAAAACCCACCTCCCACAGTTCTTGTGAGGATTACATGGAGCACTATTTGTAAAGCATCAACACAGTGCCTAACACCAGTAATATAGTGGTATAGTGGTAGTAGCATAGCAGGTACTATAGACAGGTTTGTTATTATGGATTCCTTTAAGTATCAACTGAAATCCTGTTTTTTACAAGAAACTTTCCCAATCCCTCTTAAATCCAGTGCCTCCTCTTAGTTAATTAGGTGTTATTTATCCTGTGTTGAGGTTGCTTTCTTAAATATTCATTTGCATTTGTTTGCCCATTGTCTCCTCTGTTAGATTTTAAGCTCACTGAGGACAGGGATGGTCTTTTGTCTCTTTTTGTATCCTTGGTACTTAATGGTGCCTGGCACATAGCATTTAATAAATGTTTTTTGATTTGATTATTTAGATGAGGGGCTTGGATTGGATGGCTTTGGAGGTCTAGATCAATGCTCCTATGAATGATTAACTATGAACTTTAACCAGAGTTATTTATGTGAGCCAGCAGAGAATGTGGTGTGTCCTGTTCTATATTTTATGGACAAGGAGAGTGATGCCCACATGTTTGGAAGATTTTCCCAAATGCTCCCAGGTGTGCAAGGCTGTCTGCTCCAAGTTGCTTCCTGCTGGAGGTGGGCCATCTACACCGCAGCGTTTGGATGTCATAAGGACTCTGGGCTGTGTTTAGAAATGGACCTTATGTCTGTTTTTATAGTAACACTGAAGAAATAAGCAGGGCAGAAAATATAGCAATTGTCAGCATAAAGCAGCAGCTGCTGCTATTTTTCTGCCTCTGTATGCAGTCAACTCACATCACCTTTCCACCCCTGTTGGAGGGTGGTCAGACTGGAAGGAATGCTGGCTTTAGCCCTAGGATTTAACATTGGAAGCCACTGTGGAGTTATCTGGTCCAACCTCTTCTCATTCTGCATATGACTAAACAGCTGAGGCCCACCAAAAAAAGTGCCTTGCTCAAGGATAGGTGGTGAAGCCGGGATTTGAACTCAGATCTCTTGATTCTACTTCTGAGACCTCTCGGGTTGTGTAGTTAAAGTTGGCTGATCACGCTGCCGGAGAGTGGAACCTGAGAAGGTGGGGTGGGCACGGGTGGTGCTGAAAAATCACAGTGCTCCTTCCCAGAGACTGACAAGAACGGAAGGTTGGAAAGAGACAAGGAGCTGGTGCTTTGGTTTCTATTTGGTCTGAATTTTTCCAGTATTCACTGGTTTTGCAGATGACAAAGTTCATGGGAATTCACTCCTTAGGAATGAAGGGCTTCCAGAGTAAAGGGCAGCCAAGAAATTGTGATCAGAGAGGTTCAGGATGCCCAGAGAGAGGACATCGTTAAAGGGATGGACATGATGGCAAGTCAACAAGTGTTTATTAAATGTTTTCTATGTGCTAGGATTGTGCTAAATGCTAAGGACATAAAGAAAGGGGGAAAATGTGATCCCAGCTTTTAAGGAGCTCTCATCCTAATGGGGATGTCATCAGCATCAGCAGCAGCACTAGCATTAATATAGTACTTTAAGGTTTGCAAAATGTTTTTCATATATTAACTCATTTTATGCAAGCAACTAGGCAGATTACAGAGAGAGAGGGAGAGAGAGAAAGGGAGAGAGAAAGAAGAAGAGACAGAGGGAGAGGAAAAGGGAGAGAGGAAGAGAAAGGGAGGGAGGGAAAGGGAAGGGGGAGAGAGGGAGAGAGGGAGAGAGGAGAGAGGAGAGAGGGAGAGGGAGAGGGAAAGGGAGAGGGAGAGGGAGAGGGAGAGGGAAAGGGAGAGGGAGAGGGGGGGGAGAGGGAGAGAGAGAGAGAGAGAGAGAGAGAGAGAGAGAGAGAGAGAGAGAGAGAGAGAGAGAGAGAACATCCCAAGATGATGGAAGGCACTTTGAGAAAGGAAGGCATTGGATTAGTAGCTTGGAGGTGTGGACCAGGAAAGGCTTCCCAGAATAGATGGAATTGAGTCGAGTCTTGAAGAAAGCCAGAGAGAGAGAGTTTCAGGCATGGGGGACAGCTACTGAAAAAGGCACTGAAATAAGAGACAGAATATCCTTTTTGAAGCACTATACTTCCCTTCCAATACTGCTGAAATGGAGAGTACATCCAGGAAAGTAAGACTGGAAAGGTAGGAAAGGGGCCAGGTTGTGGCCAAACAACAGACTTTACATTTGATCCTATAGGAAAGAGGGAGCAACTGGAGCTCATTGACCTGGGGGTGGCGGTTACATGGTCAGATCTACGTTCTTTGAAGGGGGCTTCTTAAACTTTTTCCGCTCTTGAACTCTTCAGCATGTCTTAAACTGTGGGTGGGCAATTATTTCGGCAGCTGAGTGGAGGATAGGTTGGAGTGGGGAGAAGTTTGAGGCAGAGGCCAGTTAGAAAGCTAATGTAATAGTTCAAGCAAGAGGTGAGAAGGGTCCGAACTATGGTTGTGATGTTGTTAGTGGAAAGAAGGGCATGTATATGAAAGATGAGAAATGATAAGACTTGGCAAAGGATTTGATATATGGTATGAAGAGCTAAGGATGACACCAAGGTTGGTGAGCCTGGGTGACAGGGATGATGATGGTGAGTGTCCTCAACAGTGTTACAGAAATGGGAAGATAACGGGTTCAAACGTGAACATGTTGAGTTCTAGAGAAATTCAGGGAATCTAGTTTGAGGCATCCAAAGGGCAATTGGTGATGTGGTGCTGTGGCTCTGTTCCGGAGAGAGCATGGTGACAGTGCTTGCCTCTACCCTCCCATCAAGCACCAAAGGGGAAAATGAAATTATAAGGAAAACATAATTGATATAGTACTTCACAGCTTACAAGATTCTTTACAAATATCATCTCATTTGATCCTGTCAATAATGCTACAGAAAGAGGGGCAGCATAGCAGAAGTATTATCTCCAACAGATGAGTAAACTAAGGCACAGGAGGGTTAAATGACTTGATTGCATAACTCATAAGAAAGAAGGGGTGTGGTTGGAACTGTTTAACAACGTGTTCTTCAAAAAAGCAGAATATACTTTTAAAATTTAATCAACATAGTTAACATTTTTTTTCTGTCGTTTTCTTAAGTCTAGAAAATCAATAGAAGAATAAACCAAGAGTTTGATGATTTCTAAGGTGTAAATAATCACACTTACTGAAACTTTAACAATAGGCTTTCCAGAGTTGATATGAGCTGGCACTAGCACATCCCTGGGATAATAAGCTAACAAGCTAGAGTCAGGAAGCCATGGGTTCAAGTCCTTTCAGTGCCTTAGGTTTTCTCCTGAGTAAAATGAGCATTTAATAATCCTTTGATGGCATCTATTTTATAGGAGCTAGAAGGCTCAAGTGAAATAACTGTGTAAAGTATTTGGCAAACATAAACCACTATATAAATGCCATAGTAGTTATTACCAATAGGAAAACTTGAATCTTAGACTGCCCAACTTGGGTGGTACCAGTCCTGAAATTAGGAAGACTTGAAGTTCAAATGAAGTTCCAGATACTTGCTAGCTGTGTGAACCTGGGCAAGTCATTTAATCTCCGACTGCCTCAGTTTTGTCAACTGTAAAATGGGAATAATTATAATATGTGCTTCCCAGGGCTGTCCTGTGAATCATGAGATAACAATTGCAAAGGTGTGCCTGGCATAAAGCAGGGGCTCAAAAATCCTTCTTGCCTTCCCTTCTCCCATCTAAGAATCTAGTACTCTCTCCATTATATGAAGGGTGCATCAGCTCCAGAGAAGATAGTATGTTAGACCCCTGAGAAAGGCACTTAGGTACCATTCCTCAAATTTCTGTTACACTATAAAGAAACAACCATCCCTGAACAGACATGTTCAGTATTTAGACTTGGAAGTTAAATTCTCCCACCCCTTACATGCAGGATATCAACTCCTTGTGCAGGGACATTTCTTTTTCATCCTATTAGCAGATCTGAAAGCCTGGTTCCAGTCCTTTGAACTATTCACTTGCAAAGAAAAATGACACATCAGAGCATTATGCTATAAAAGAATATCTGAAGAGCTAGTATTTTAAGACACCATAAAATTATGTGGACTTTAGAAGTGATTGGATTGATTAACTAAGACTTTAGATTGTGTAATAATGAAACACAGGCAGGACTCAGTAATGAATTGCCCTAACTGATTTTATGCCTGTGGAATAACACCCCCCTGGAGAGCTCACTCTAATGAATCTGCATGCTGCGAGCCTACGGATTTCACAGCAGATCAGTTATACCACCCAGATCCTATGGCAAGCCCCAGGTCTCTAAAACACAAACTCCCCACTCCCAATGCCCTGAGGTCTAGGCTAATTAGTGAGAATGGTGTTAGAGCCTGGGAGAATAGCCCCTAAGCATCAAGGAGATGTTCCCTCCAAGGCACGGCAGCAGGGGCACACGGACGCACCAGCCACGACAGCCTTTTGGAGGACGTGAACGCCCACTGGGCCAGGATTCAACAGCCCTGGTTTCAATTAAATTTAAGTGGATTCCACTAGAAGTTTGAGCTGATGCTAATTGGTTTTCAAAACATCAGGGAACAAGAAGGGTTCTGCTTTTGGGTGCCTTTGGGGAGGATGCACCCAGCCTGGCCCCTTGCTTTGCAGAATGCGGGCCCACAAGTAGCTTACCTGGATGGGCAGGGATCCAAATTGCAGGATTTCAGGAGCTTCGGTGGCCGGCGGCTAGTCACGCACAGGCTTTCATCTGCGGTCTCCCGCGTCTGTTTGTTCAGGCAGCTCACCACAGCCTCTTGGACACCTGCACACAAATCACACCATCAGGCCACGGGTGCAGGGAAAGCTCAGAAATGGGGTGATGAAGTGTAGACAAGGGAACCGCTGGGAGGTCCTGGTGGCTGGTATGGATCCTGGAGCTTGTCAGAATGGGTAGTTCAAAGTTCAGGGCTGCCAATCTCATCCAGAACCATGATTGAAGGAGAAAGGGCTCAGAGATTTGTGGCCTCTGAATGGATGCCCCTCGAGGAAGGTAGCCAAAGGAAAGCAGATGCGATGGAAAGCAAATATAGCCCTGTATTGCTGAGAGCATGGCAAACAAGAGGCCACCACACTTTGACCACCAATGGTGAAAAGTGATCATTTAATGCACAAAGAGGGCAGGGTGTAAAAATAATGGCTCTATGACCTTCACACTTTCTATTTTCGTCAACAGGGGACTGTTGTACTTGGAATGGAGGCACAAAGCGATATTATAAGCTCCAACATTTTGTAAACTGAAGTCACTGTCAAAGAGCTGTGTTCTTTGGGTGTCTCAGCAGCCAAGACTTAAAGCCTTTCCCTGCTTCCTCCTGATCCTGGCTCATTGCTGCAGAGACCTGGGGCAGGTTTGGAAGTTGGAATGAAGAAAGGGAAGTGAAGGGTTGTGATGACTGATTCCATTAAAAACACTTCTCTTTGGAAGTTCATGAACCTGTGCCAGTTGAATAGGAGTCTCAGGGTTTCTTGGCAGTTCATGATGAGGGGCACCCCCACAGTGTAAAGCCTGTGCCTCAGAACCTGGAGCCTAAATGGGTAAGAGCTTTAGAAACCACTCCACCCTTGGTATATAGAGTATCAAATGGTAGCAACTGGCATTTTTAAAATACCAGAGACACAGTAGAATCTGCTTCCCCAGTGATCTTCAGGAATAGCTTAGACACTAATTTGTCTGAGATAATTTAAGTACCGTCCTAAGGCTAGACCAATTCACTCAAAACCATTTTCAGATATGTGTGCGTATATACATATATACACATACAAATATATATACACACATACACATATATACATATATGATGTATATATGTATACATATAATAAATCTATACACATATATATGCATATGTATAGATACACATATGTATCTATAAATATATGTATGAATATATAGTATTGTATAATCTTTCATATTATTATAATGCCCTATTGTATAAATTTTATATGTATCCACCCATAAAACAATGAAAAAAAGGCATTTATATATATATCATATACATGTATCCTTGAATGAAATCTCACTATGAACACGCATAGTGGCAGAGATGTGACCCTAGAGTGTTAAAGGATAGGTCAATGATACTCAAATTTCAGTAGGACATTTTAGACTGGAAAAACTTTACATTTGGTTCTAGTGACAGGTCCATATTTGCCATTCAAGGACCAGTCTACATAAGGTGTAGGTAGGCTCATCAGCAAAAGGTTGGCCACAAACTGATAAATCTTTTCTCAGCATGACACTTTACAAAGACGGTTTACTATGGCTCAGAGGGGCTGCAAGCTATGATAGCTGATGGAGGACCCAGAGAGATGAAATCATGACTTCTTGGAGCCTAAGTATATACATAAACATTTTATATAATGTGTATACACACACACACACACACACACACACACACACACATATATATATATACGTATTATCCAATTACTTATCTACATCATTGGAAGAACACCAATATTCATCAGATGCATAAAAATATTGATATAAGATTAGGTACCTAAGTATTGGTTATATCTTCATTTGAAAATACTATAACATAACTAATTTGTACAGTGCCTTAATGTTTATAAAGCAAATAAAACAAAGTAGGAAATATTATAACCATTGAACAGATAAGGCAAGATTCAAAGGGAATAAACGATTCGTCTATAGTCACATAGCAGTTAGAGGTCGGAAGTACGACTTGGATCCAGAGTTTTTAGTTCCTAAGTCCAATGATGTTTTCACTCTCCTTCTGAGTGCATGTAAAAGACAAACCACAACCTGTGAATGGTCAGAGCTGCTCACTAGGGACCCAACTGGCCAGTTCCATTTGGACAACACAGCCCCTCCCCTTGCTTCCCCTCTCCTCTTCTATCCTCTTATATCATGCCCTTACCTAAGGGTTCTCTGCCTAAAGGAAGGTAAATTTTGATGGTTGAAACCCAACTTGACATCCTGGGGTTTACTGGAGCCATCCCCAGTAAAGGGGACATTCCTTGGTTTACTTTGTAAATAGCCCTAATCACTGGATAGGCATTGCCTCAGTCAGAGTGAGAACACCAAAGACCTCAGCTTAAAAAGGTAAAGGTCTCCCAATGCATCCTGGGCCATCTCCAGTTGTCCTAATCTATATCTGGCCACTGAACCGGATGGCTCTGGAGTAGAAAGTAAGGTTGGTGACTTTGCACAGCCCTCCCTCACTTAAATCCATTCATCTGCAAGTCATGGCATCATCTTCTTGATGTCATGGTTCTCTTTGAGAATGAAGGACAAACCACACACAAGCACATAACCACACACAATATATAAACCACATTTTCTAATCAAATCTTTTTTTGAACTCACTTGTCAATCATCAATTAGTTCATCATTATAGACCAGTTTTAGAGTGAAAGCTTTTTTAGAACTGAATGGAAGCCTTTTGTCTCCTTTTCAAATTAGGGGTTTCCTAAAGAAATTCTTGCTCTGATCTTAAGACTCACGATGAGTCTTGACCTTGACCTAGAATGTTCACTTAGAATGGCTACTGCTTTAAAAGTATTTAGTTACTGTCTGTCAAATCCATACATCCTCTTCTTCATCTGTAAAGTAAGCCAAAATTTTCTCAAACAAAATATTTGACATCAGCCTTTTAAAAAGTGTTGCCAAGGGAGCACTCTCTCCATATTCATCTCTTGTGACTTTAAGAAATGAGGTTCAAGATTTAATTTGAATCTCCTTAGGTCAAAAAAAAAATCCATGTGATGTGTGAAAAAGATGCATTGGTAGGTATTCAAAATCACTACATATTAATAATATGCCACATATTACTGGAGGCTTCTGAATAATATTTGGATGACCATTTGCTGAGTCTTAAAAGTCTGAGTCTTAGATCGAATGCAAGATGTATGTACCAGAATAGTTCATTCTAGTTAATTTTCCTACACATCTGGTTATGAAAGTTCCAAACAATTTTATGTATATGAAGGGAGACATGTCTATGTATCTAAACTTAAATTAAACTCCTTTTGTTAAAAGACAAGTTTACAGGGAAAATGGTTATAAAAGATTATGTTTACAACTTACAATCAAAGTCTTTTATCTAAAGATCCCAGAAGAACAGAGAGATATGTATGTGCCATTAATCTCAATTTAAAACCAAATTTTTAAAGTTCCCTGACCATCTTCTTATTTATGTTTTAGAAATTCAAACCCAGCATGTAAGAAAGAAAACTTGGAACAGACAAAAATTATCCTGAAAGGCTGTGTGGTCTCTGGATTTACATTTAAAGGCTTGGGTTTGGGGCACCAGGTCTGTCACCTGTCAGCCACACTGCTCACTCACCTTAGGCACATCCCTTTGCTTTCCTGAGCCCCAGATGCTTCATGTAAAACCAAGATTATAATACTTGGAATGCCTACCATACCAGGTGGCTGTGAGACTCAAATAAACTCATGTATGGTAATCGATCAATGAATCAAATATTTTTAAATTCTCCTCTTTATGCCAGACACCATATATATATATATATATATATATATACACACACATATATATGTATGTATATATATATGTATATGTATAGTCAGAATAGTAATATTCTCAGATATAGTCAGAAAGACCCAAACCATCCCTATTTACACCAAGCTTCCATTCTAATAAGAGAGGCAACATATAAAGTGCTCTGTAACCCTAAACTTTATTTCCCATTTCTCGACTTCATATACTCAACGTTCTCCCAATCAAACTATACTACTTGCATTTTCCTATCTCTGCGCTTTCTTCACAATGTTTGCTGGACTTTACATGCTCAGTGCTCCTCCTCTTAGGGCATTTTTCCTTGTCAAAATCTGACCCATCCTTCAAGACCCAGTTCTTGCATCACCTCCAAAAAAGTCTTCCCTAATTTCATCTTCCTCCACCTCTGGTGATCTCCTCCTCCCTAAATTCCCAGAGCACTCTGCTTATATCTCATATATTCTTACTCGGTATTATACATATTTGTAGGCATATATAAATTCTTCCATTCAATTGTAAGCTTCTTGAAGTAAGTCACTGTGCTTTACCTGTCTTCGAATTTGCACTAGTTCCTAGCTCTGTATCTTAAATATAATAAGCTTTTAATACACATTTCTACTCATCGTCATCACCTAAATGAGGCAAAACTTGCATTTCTTGGTCAGAATACCAGGGAAAGAACTCATAACAAAAAATGCACCATGAAAAAATGTTTGCCTTCTATTTTCCTGAAAAATACTTGATGTCAAGTTCTTTATCACCTCGATTTTGATATTGATCTATTTGCTTAATATTTAAGTCTTGGGAAGCTGATTAGTTTCAAATCTGGTATTGAGCACACCTATTAGTTCACATATGGGAAACTGACATAAAACAAGGAGGTAAGGGTGGGACCTAGGACACAAATCTAAGAGGTTTAGGTTTGCTTTCAGTCTTCCAGCAAATGGGATTTTCAATGTTTATATCTACCAGAATAGCATAATTGTTACATGATATTTGATGACAGCTCTGGGAAATATGGCCACTAACAACAAGCTAAATTACTAACTAGTTCCTTCTGGTTGCTACCTCTGCAAGGTGAAAGGTTACTTTTGCATCTATCCAGTTTCATCTCTTGAGATTATAAAAGCAATAAAATAATCTTGACCTGTGTTGCAACCAAAAACATTGATTTAGAATCTGTTCACTAATCCTGCATATTTTTTTGGTCGACTTTAGGTAAAATGATTAATATATATGTATACATGTATATATTATATATGTATACCCACAAATGTAACTATGTCTACACATATATGTATGTGTGTGTGTGTGTGTGTGTGTGTATACACACACACACATTTGTAAAATCTCCTGGGCAACATTTTGGTGAAAGATCAAAGTTGATGAGACAATAAAATGTTGCTGTCAAGCAATGACTTTAAAATATTACATTCCATATATTGAAAAGGCTTTTTAAAAGTTCATATGGACATCATATGAACCATATTTCCATGCATATTTTCACCACTTTGGAATTTTCAACTGCAGAATTTTAGAAGTAAATATTACCTTGGCACAGTGATACAACCATAGGTAAATGTGTTCAGTTGTTGACAGTTTGAGACCTAAGAAATTTCAGTAACTCTCCTCCCTTGGCTATATAAGAAGTATAATTTATGTTATAAAAAGACTCAGCTCCTACAGGCATGGATCAACTGATGCATCAAACATTCAGATCTTACTTCCAAATCAATACAAAGAAAATGTTTTAAATTAAATACATTCCACATACACAATATACTTTGGATCTTATGTTCCTGCTTGGTCAGTGGAATGGTTGAATTTTTGAAGATAAAGGCATATAGTTATTTATATATTCCATTACTGAATCTATTTTTTCCATCTGCTTATTAAATTGGAGGCTCAGCTTACTTACTTGCAACTGCTTAGGGTTTGGTTCACATATAAATATTATTTTTTATCAAGTGTATTTTTCTTAGACTAGAAAGATTCATTAATCAATTCTATCAGAAATTGGGGATGGAAACTCAACTAGCTCATCACCCTGGCATAGGAAAGGGACCAAAGGCTGTGACAATCTTTCCATTAGATCTCTCAGCTTCCCCTGTTCTTTGTGATAACAAAGTCTTTTAAAACATTCATCTCTAGTTTTGTATGAAGTGATGCCCTGAAAATAGTATGAGCAAGCAATACAAGTGGTTTTCCAGCAAGCTGTCTTACAAAAATCAGCTGGAAGAATTTAGACTTTTAAGTACCAGGACTCTCCATTAAAACCTTTTTGAATTCCAGGATTTGAAATTGGAAGACTTGGAAACAAACAAGAGTCCCAAGGTCAGACTATTAAACTCCTAGTAAAAGACCTGTTGTATAAAAAGACCATTTTCTTCTCATCATTGTTCCCTTGTTCAATTCCTTTTCAACACCACTATGAGCTCTTTGGTCATATTTATTATTCCCCCCTCAATGATGATGAAAGATGCTTTAAAAATGCAATGCCCAGGAGAATTCTTGTTAGGGTTTTTATATTACCTAATTGGGAATCTTTGGTGATGAAAACATTTCCTGATATTGAGACCCTTCCACACCCAAAGGGTTTTGTTGACTGCCAATGAGTTAGGTTGGCAGGGACTTTCCTATGATTTCCTAGTGTCCCCAGTATCTCTTTGTGGGGAGAGGTGGGAAGAGGAGAACAGGAAAGACAAAGTGTTGATGCTACCATATATATTCTCATTTAGAAGCCCATAACCCTAAGATCATTAAAGATAGCATGAGTCAAGCAATGGATTCTGGAATCTGCTAGTGAGGAGAAGATCCGTACAGGATATTATAGGGCTTCATTTTAGCTCATGACCTTGAGCTTAAGTCATTCTCCAAGTGATAAGGAAATTGTGTGTAATACATAAAATTCAAGAGAACTAGGTTTCAGTTCCAACTCTGCTACTAGCTCTATGATCTTGGTATAAGTTATCTTATTTCTCTGGGCCTCAGCTCCTTAAGCTATAAAATGAGAGGAAGGGACTCTTAAAACCCTTTTTAGCTCCAAAATTCTAACATCTAAGCAGATACATTAGAGAGACAGTCCAGTGTAATACAAAGAATACTGAACTTAGAATCAAAGACAGAGGCTTCAAATTTTGGCTCTGTCATCTACTATCTATACATGGGGCTTTGGGAAAATCACTTCCCTTCTCTCTTCTCCAAATTTCTCCATCTGTTGAAAAAGTATAATAATGTCTGTACTACTGAATTATGAGGCTGTGGCAAGGATCAAATGAGATAACATGTTTAAATAGCAATGTAAAATTAAATCACTGTCTGAACAGCTGCAGATACCAATAGGGTTAATTATCTTAACCATATAACTGTTAATTATCCAAAAATTTTAAATGTCCCCAGGAGGTACAACCTGTTAATATAATCCAAGTGTCAAATAATTCAGTGGAAATTTGTTGTTGGAGATGGTAGTCTGGTTAGCCATCCTATGTCTTGGTTCATATCACATATGGAGACAAGAGCAGAGATAAATGATATTGCATATCAAGGGTTCCCATCATGTTGATGTCAACGATATTTCCCAATCAGTTGTACTGAGACTATGTTGTGAATCATGAGAAAGACAACTGCAAGTAGAAACATTAGCTTCATAGGCCACTCAAGGCTGACAGCATGAGACCCAGTCAGGCCAAAAATAAGAGAGCAATACATCTGGGTTTCATTTTGTCTAACTCTGCGTTAAGACCTCTTTCCTCCATTCCCTCCCACCATCCTTGGAATGGAGGCAGTAAACCAATCTTTTGCATAGCACATTTGCACACAGAAAGGGAAAGCATGAAGAGAGGACAAAACATGGGGAAGGGAAAGGGGTTTGAACTGAATGTGCCCTTCTCACCTCCTCCACAGGACTCAGAGCACTCCGTGAAGCCTTCATATTCCCAGTCATACAACTCATCAAAATCCTGTAGGCCCCCATAGAGCAGGTCCGTCTCCTCAGGATTATACTCAGAAATTTCCCCATTGCAAGGTCCGGCATAGCAGGCACGCTGGGACACAGGCTTGGGACCTTCACATTCGTCGACGGGCAGATCAGCCACAGACTGGGAGAAAGACAGCAGCACCTGACACTTCACCATCCTCACCTGGGTGCCCACACCACAGGTGACCGTGCAGGCTGACCAGGCCTCAGGGATGAATCTGCAGCAGGCAAGCAAACAAGAGGACAAGATGAGAAGCCCCGAGAGGGACAGCATGGAGGGCAGAAGCTGCAGCATCCCTCATCTGAGAGTTTTTGTGGTTACAGGCCACCCGGTCCTCAGGAGGTGGGCTTCATTTTAGTTCATGAGCTGCAAGGTCACCGTTTCTGGATGGGTTTCTTCATAAGTGCTATTTGAACCCCCGACTGCAAAACATTCCAGTGACACACACCACCTGCTGCTTAGGGGTTGCCTGGCCTCCTGCTCTGCACCCCCAGTGTTAGCTTACCAGGGAAGGGAATTTATTTTTTTCTCTCCCTGCTCTAAATACCAGCATTTGTGCATGCTACAAAATTCTAGGAATTCTTACAGTGCAAGAATGATGATGTTAATAAGTAGAGTATAATAAGCTCTAGGAGCTGGGGGAGGGAGGGTGGCAGGATTTTTTATTTTAGTCTGGACCTCACAGTCTGAAATCCACTCTACTTTTCAGTCTCATATGCTTTTCAAAAAATAGGAATAAGTGTACCTATACATGCACCCCTATATGCAAACATGTACATATATATTTGTACACATGTGTTTAGAATTATAGAATAAAGAATTAAGATGTGGAAGGCACTGCAGGAGACATCTAGTCCAATACTCTCATGTTATAGATGAGAAAACAGGTTCAGAGAGAGGGAGGGAGGGAGGGAGGGAGGGAGGGAGGGAGAGAGAGAGAGAGAGAGAGAGAGAGAGAGATTTTATATCTATAATCACACATATATATTTAGAGGTTTCCAAGAACGTAGGGAAGGTCTGATCCTTATACATTCTTTGAATTCGTCTGCACTGTGATTCTTTTTATAAAGTAGAAAAATGCTATGTTATAAATTTAGACCCACAGGCACGCCATAGTAAATGGGTGGTTTGGTGTTTGTACCAGTTTGTTTAACCCCAAAGACGAGCCATTAGAAATTTTCCACACTTGTCAGAACTATTTTCTCAATGCTTGTCCAGAATCCAGGGTGATGCACCAAATTCCAACACAACATTTTGATATTTCCCAGAAGTATACAAAAGCAGTGACCATGGGCCAGGACCAAAACTCAGAAGGAGCCAGTGACCTTTTCTTTTTCCTACTTAGCACAATGGGTGGCACAAGATCTTGGGGATGACATTTTGAGTTCTCCAAGATTTGACTGTTTCCATGGGAGGGCCATGCAAAATACAGAGCAGGCACAGAAACCTGGCTCCTGTTTTCTCCACTTGGCCAGAAAGGAAAGAATCGATAAGAAGGTTGTAGTATAAAACCCATATCAAGTGTAAATGTTTCATGTCTAGTTTGGGGAAGCTGAAATCCCACTGAAAAAAAAGTACAAATTTTCAGACTTGAAGGAATATGACACTAGATGATTTCCTGAGCCCAGGGCTATGTTTTGCCAAGGTGTATATGGCAGTAAGAGTGCGACTCCACCCAGAGCAACAAGCACAACCACAAATATTTGGCAGGCAGAACCTAAAAGTAAGACTTCTTTGTGAATGTCTGCCTTCTGGGTCACAATATAGCCCTGTCAGAAAGGAGGCGGAATAGATGACCACACAGGATCTCTTCCATGAAATTTCTCATCATCAACTTTACTCCCTTACTTTTCCATTGTGAATTTGACTTGACTATTGAAGTTCTCAGAGATTTAATGCAAAAATGAAACAAGAGATATGTGTAACTTTGAAGTGGTGCTATGCGTAGAAACTTTCAGTGGTCTACAAAACAAAAGTGTACGTTCAAAATGACCCTTTTCCCAATCACCGCACACACCAATTCTACATGTACATTTACCCATCTGACTCACTACATGAATACAGTCCATAGAAGCAAGAATGTCAAAACAGAATTTAATATTTAAAAAGTAACTCCTTCACTAAAGTCTTCCTCCATATGGTCTGGAGGTGATTCCTGCAAAGCACAAATCCTTGCAGCTCCTAACAAATAGGATGCTCACTCAATATGGACCCCAGTAGTGTAGCGAGTAATGTCTGTTTCCTGAAGACCAGTTTATCTAAGTTTCAAGATGCTCATCACAAGGCTCACAGCAAGGTTGTGGATTTTTTGGCTACATCAACTCTGAAACATAATTTAATCGTAGATAACTTCATATCTGCTTTGCCGAGGGACTTCCCACAGTAGTGAAATCACAGGTCCTAGAAATATTCAAGTATTGAATTAAAAAAGTAAAAGAAATCACACACATGTGTGTGCCAATCCTGGACCATAGGAAGTACTTGATAAATGCTTGGTGACTGATTGGCATGTATAATTCCATGGAGTTCATCAATATGTGTAAGAATTAGGTCAAATTATGAACTTCACTCCCAATTTTAACAGACTTATTCTTATACACACTTACTTTCCTAGGAATATGGTGATGTGCCAATCATAATGGC
>CM053769.1:19224267-19313218 GCA_028658325.1 Potorous gilbertii | reverse complement strand
CATTGGTAGAGGGAGTTATCTCACTGATGGCATCACAGCTCTGGACCAAAAAATATAGTGGATTTATTGGAGAAAATGTATAGAAATTATACAGGATGAGCAGGCATAGGTGGCTGGGATTTGTAACATTGTCAGAATCTCAAATCCAGTGAAGTAATAATATGGTGGTAGAAAGATATTTTCTTGACAGGAAGATCATTTCAAAGGAAACAGTTTCTTTTCCCTGCCACATAAATGCATCTACCACCCTATCACCTCCCCTTCCAACCTACATTCTATAATGACTTCTGTGAACTACGCTGTGGAGCATTTTTCTGTTATCAGTCATCTGTTTTCTATCAGAAAGGAGAAAGGAGGAGTTGAGTATATCATAAGTAACTGAAATTTACAGGGAGTTCCCAATTTTCATTTTGTATCTCAACTTCATTTTCTTCTCTCAAATTTTTCTATCAGGCCTACCAAGTAATGCAACAGATTAGTGACAGACACTAGGATCATGGTGGGGCAGGGAGCAGTGTGGGATAAAGGTCACATAGTTCAAATCCCTAATTTTATAGACTGAGGAAACAGAGCCCTTGATAGGTTACGTGAAGTAGCTAAGGTCATACATGACAGAGTTAGGTTTTTGAACCTAGGGCATCAGATGCTAATTTTAGTGCTCCTTTCATTGGATTTGGAGTCAAAGTATCTGAGTTTGAATTCCATTTCCACTACTTACTACCTATCTGACCTTGAGCAAATGACTATATACTTCCTTGGGTCTGTATTTTCATCTACAAAATGAGGGGTTGGAATGAACGATTTCCAAGTTCCCTGTGTGTTCTGGATATTATAATCTCCATTCCCCCACCCACTCTGGAGTGTAAATTCTAATGGACATCAAAAGTGCCACAAGGCAGGTAGCAGGATGGAGAGTCTAGCAAAATGGCTAAATTCTTCAAATTAGATAGTTAGTTCCTGAAAAATCAAGATATCTATGCACCCCACTGTAGTTTAGACCTTTATCAATTCTGGCCTGGATTATTACAATAGTTTCCTAATTGGTTTCTTTGTTCCAAGTCTTTCCCCTTTCCAGTCCATCTTCCACACAGCTGCCAGTGTGATTTTCCTAGAACTCA
This sequence comes from Potorous gilbertii, assembly GCA_028658325.1. Lineage (NCBI taxonomy): Eukaryota > Metazoa > Chordata > Mammalia > Diprotodontia > Potoroidae > Potorous > Potorous gilbertii. Next base: position 19,312,100 of record CM053769.1, on the reverse strand, counting down.
GGATTTACCATGTCATTGATCTGTTCAGTAAATACCAGTGTCTCTCTGATCAAATGCAAACTTCTCTGTTTGGCATTTAAAGCCTTTAATAATCTGGCTCCAATCTACCTTTATTCCCCTTTATACACTCCACAGTGCAATCAAATTCAACTTGCTGCTGTCCACATATGATAGACCATCTCTGTCCTATACTCCTGAAACATAAACTCTCAACTCCACCGTTTAGAATCTCTGAATTCTTTCAAAGCTCAATTCAATCACCACTTTTAACATAAAGCCTCTCCAGATCCCTCAAACTGCTAGTGCTAACACCTTCCAAAAATACATTGTGTTTATTTTAAATAAATTTTGTATATGATATATGAACATAGCATCTCCTATGATAGAATAAAAGCTCTTTGATGGCAGATACTAATTCATAGCAGTCTCTGATATCATATTGCTTGCCATATAGTAACAAACACTTGTTGATGGACTGAGACATTTTAATCTGTGCATTTAAAAATCTGTAGAATATGTTAAAATACATAAAATGGAATAAATGCAACTCCACAAATCATTAATATTCTTACACTTGTTAGAAAACATCAAAATAATAAAAATATTTGGCTATTTCTGAATATATATCTATCTCACCAACTACAGCTGACATCTGATGTATGAACCCTAAATTTAGGTCCTTAAAATTCCTAAAAAGCTTCCCTGAGTGCCATTATTGGTTTATGTCAGTCTCTGAAGAATAAAAATTACATCTAAAATGTGATGGAGAGGTACAGAGTAGGTATGAGCAGGTCACAACAAATAATTAATAAATAATTAAGCAGGAGAAGCAGAATGACAGATATCATCAGAGCTAAGTATCCCTAGAACAGGAGGTGGGCTGATCCATTTGTTGGGCTGTCTCTAAGAACAGAAGAACTTGAATGTGTACGGGATAAGAATGCATTGAATCCATTGACATTCATTAAAGACAATCTGCTTTTAATGGAATGATCTTCTTTAATAATAATTTCAAAAAATGAATATTAAAAATAATCAATTTGTTTAAAATTAATAACTTCATACTTCCATAGAAGTCCTATGGAGTACACACTCTCTTAACAGCAGTTTCAAAAGAAAATAGCTGACAATGAAAATTACTAAATAGATAATGTTTTCACACTAAGATTCCCCTTCCCCAATCCCTATCCCAGCGTCTCCCAAATTTATAATCACTATATTAGGTCACAGGTAGAGGGGAAAAGGCAAGTCTCTAAGAAGATTCTGGGACATTTAAAGAGAGCCTGTAGGGATTCTGCCTTGAGCAGTGGTTGCTGAGTTTTGAACTTTAAGACAAATATTGAATGCAATATAGTTTTTCAATATGTTGATCATTTTGAAGTGATATGCAAACATATATATTTACATGGATATGCATGTTTTCTTAACAGGATTTTTACTACTGAAAAACATAAAATGATATTTTAGTTGAAATTATAGATGTATTTTCCTTCCCTCTTATCAACATCACTGTCAAGAGAAGGTTTATTCTTCCTTCTGTTAATTTTTTCCTATTTCTCCTGTATGCAGTTTCTTTGCTTATCTGTTTGCCTACTGTCTCCCCGCATTAGTCTGTGAGCTACTTGAGGGTAAGGATTGCCTTTTGCCTTTCTTTGTACCCCTGGCCCTGAGTCATCCTGATGAATATCTGGTCACTGGATCTAGATGGCTCATGAGGAGAAAGTGAGGCTGGTGACCTTGCACAGCCCTCTCCCACTCAAAACAAAGTCAAGTGCAAGTAATGCCATCATTTCTCTGATGTCATGGTCTTCTTCAAAAAAGAAGGATGAACACAAACCTGTGAGTAGACCAAGGTGCTGGAATGGAGACCCAGCTAGCTGGGTAAGTTAGCTCATCCTCTCTCTTCTGTCCCACTCCCTTCCTTCTTTTCTCCAAAGGAAGATACATTTGGATGGCCAGAGGATGCCCAGTTAATTTGGGGTTTATGGGCTAGATTTCTTTCTTTCTTTTTTTAAAATTTAAAAATTTTTTAAAATTAATTTTATTTTTTGTCAGTATTCTACAATCACTACCATATAATTTAGACTTTTTTCCCCTCCCTCCCCCCTCCCTCTTTAAGATGGCATACAAATTTATATAGGTTCTACACATACATTCCTATTAAATACATTTTCACTATAGTCATGCTGTGTAGGAGAATCAAAATGAATGGGAGAAATCATATAGCAAACCAAAACATAACATACACAAAAAATGATCTGCTACATTCTGTGATTGAATTTCATAGTTCTTTCTCTGGATGTGGAAGGCATTTTGCCTTAAAAGACCACTGGGAATTTTTTTAAGTCTTTGCATTGCAATGAAGTTCCAAGTCTACCAGAAAAAACTCTTGCATACTGTGGTCATTGCTCTTTTATGCTCTTTTCACTCAACATCAGATCATATAAGTCTTTCCAGGCCTCTCTGAAGTCTTTCTGTTCATCATTTCTTTTAGCACAATAATATTCCATTAATTTCATATACAATAATCTATTCGGTCATTCCCCAATTGATGGGAATCCTGTTGATTTCCAGTTTTTGGTCACCACAAAGAGTGTTGTTATGAATATTTTTGTATGTGTGGGACCCTTTCCAATTTTTATGATCTCTTGGGGATACAGTCCTAGAAGTGATATCGCTGGGTCAAAAGGCATGCACATTCTTGTAGCCCTTTGGACATAGTTCCAAGTTGCTCTCCAGAATGGTTGGATCAGCTCATAGCTCCACCAACAATGAATTAGTGTTCCAGCTCTCCCACATCTTTTCCAACATTTATCATCTTACTGTTCTGTCATGTTAGCCAATCTGATAGGTGTGATGTAGTCTCAGGCTGTTTTGATTTGCTGATCAAATTTCTCTAATCAATAGTGATTTATAGCATTTTTTCATATGACTACAGATAGGTTTAATTTCTTCCTCTGAAAACTGTCTGTTCATATCCTTTGGCCATTTATCAATTGAGGATCTTTCTTTCTTTCTTTCTATCTCTCTCCTTCCTTCCTTCCCTTCTTCCTTCCTTTCTTCCCTCTTTCTTTCTCTTTCTTTCTTTTTTTCTTTCCCCAAACCTAAAATCCAATGCACTCTGAAGCCCATAGATTGCACACCATAGGTCCCTGCCCAAACTCCACTTAATGACTGACTTCTGGACCCTCCTCACTTAAGAGTGGTTATTAATAGTAACTGTTGTTCTTTCCCTTCTTTTGCTCATTAAAAGGGCAATTCCCTGATTATTTCTTAAAGAGGCATATTCACTGAACGGGCATCACCTCACTCTAAGTGAGTTGTGTTTGTCCTTCATTCTCAAAGAGGACCATGACATCAAGATGATGACATGACTTGCAGTTGACTTTGTTTTGAGTGAGGGAGGGCTGTGCAAAGTCACCAACCTCACTGTCTTCTCCTGAGACATCTGGGTCCAGTGGCCTGAGATAACCCAGGATGTAATGAGAGACCTTGGCCCTTTTAGTCTACGTGAGTACCTGAATAGGGCTTATCCAAAAAAGGCCAAGGTCTCCCATTGCATCTTGGGCCTTCCCCAGTCATCTTGATGAATATATCTGGTCATTGGATCCAGATGAGTCAAGAGGAGAAAGTGAGGCTAGTGATCTTGCGCAGGCCTCCTTCACTCAAAATAAAGTCAAGTGCAAGTCATGTCATCATTACTCTGATGTCATGGTCTTCTTTGAACACAAACAAAACCTGGCCCTAAGTTCAGTGCCTGGTATATAGTACACAATGAACAAACATTTCCTGATTCGCTGAATGCAGATGTGTACAGTGCTTTCAACAGATTGTCTTACACAACTGGAGTAAATTTGGTGAATGATATGATTTCTATCATTATAGCCTTACTGCTCCCAGGAAGTGAAGACCAGTCAACACTTTATGTTCTTAAATAAAAGAAAAAGACATAAAGATCTTAATTAGGTCTGATAACACATAAAATTATGAGATCATAGGAGTGAGAGCCTAGAAGGGAACTTAGAGATAAGCTAGATTAATTTCATTTTATAAATGTGGAAACTGAAATATAAGGAAAGTATCTGTGGAACGCAACTCTCTGATATATATAAAGTCTTGTGAAAATTAGACACACTTGTGAAATTCAAAAGTTGTTTCACTTACTATTGGCTGTGCTCAAATGAGAGCCTTTTATGGGAGACAAGAGGAAATGAATAATTATCAAAAGAAGACTAAATAGAAAAACAATTCATTTATTTGCTAATTGATTTTCCATTACTGTAGTTTTTAACAAGAGTTAGGTCTTTAGAAATGACAATTTTGTTTCTTAGATTTCATAGACACATAATATATAAAATGTAATCCATTAACTTTCTAATTATTTTTCTTACTGTACACATTAACTGGAATTAGGGTTTTAGAAATGAAATATTTTATACTAATAATAGTCTTTTCCTCCTCAAATTATAATGTATTTACTTGATCCTGTGTGTATCGTATCCCCTCAGAAGAACACAAGAATATTTAAGGACAGAGACTGTTTAATCTTTGGTTTTTTGGCCCCTAGTGACTAGCAGCAGACATTCCAAATACTAAGGTCTTTAATAAGTAAAGGTTTGCATAAATGAATTGAATGGATGTATACTTAATACTTTACCACATAACCAATTCTTTTCTCCTATTGGTAGAATTACTTTGGGATCCTTTAAGACAAACGCTGCTACATAGATTTCAGTTATTTCAGCCTCATTATTCTGTTTTGGTTTCTATACATAAATTGTAAAATGCAGGAGAATCACATAAGGAAGGCTTCATTTGGGTAAAGTTTTCCAGAATCACTTCTAACATTTGAGTTATTGCACTGTAGGGCTTAGGTTTTATTTATTTGTTTTGGGGGTGTGGGAGTGAGGTAGGGAGGGTGAAGGGTAGGGGTGGTGAGAGAGGAAGAGAAAAAATGGAAAAAGACCACTAGCCACAAAGGAATCTCAAGAACAGTGTAGCTGAGGCAATAAAATACAGTACAAGTAATTCTATACTGAATTAACAAAAAGCCTTTTTGTAAACCTGCCATCGAAGAGGGCAAAAAAGCCCTCACACTGCTTTGGTAATAGAGTATTATTTGGTCTGGCTGCATCTTAAGTTTAATCCGACCTCCCTTTTAGCTTTAGTATTTCTCTTTTGCACAAAGGATTTTGCCCTTCTTGAAGAGAGATGCCTATTGTCTTTGGGACAGCAGGAATGAGAATACTTTCCATTTTAGCAAAAGTGGCCATCAGATTATCAAAAGCTTATAAATTCAGTGCTAGAAGGGACCTTAGAGAGCATTTAATCCAGTTTCCTCATTTTACAGGTGGAGAAACTGAGGTCTAGATTGGATAAGTAATTTGCTCAAGGTCTTGCATTAATGGCAGAGTTCGAACTTGAACTTAGGTGTTGTAACTGAAAAGTACAGCAGTCTCGGTCCTGATGAAACTGAGTTAAAACTAAATACTAAAAGGCTGTGAGTGGGGTGAGGGAAGGACCATGGGCACAGAAATGAAAAACACTAAACTTCTATTTCTGACTTTGTTTTCCATTTCATTTTCTGAGGTCTTATTCTAAAAGCCATGCAAATAGAGTGCTGCTTTCTGAATCTGCAAATGGCAGGTCAAGAGAAGATTAAAAAACCCCAAACAAAAAAAAATCACACCCCACCAACATGTGGAATGTGGTAATAGAGATGCAAGCCTTCAGTTCATCCACTATGGGTGTTTTTGGGGAATATGTGAGATCTCTAATAGCAAAAATTCTTAAAAAGCAATCTTGTAGATGGAAAATAAACTATAAAGCAATACTTACAAAAACTGCTTGATGCTGAAATCTAAAAATGGAAAAATAGATAATTGGAATAGGAGTCAATCCAAAATTATAACCTAGGTATCTGAAATAATAGAATATTATGATTCCAATATTACCAAATATTGAGGAATGAAGTCACGATTGACTAAAATTGAATGTGTTTGGTGAAAAGTGAATTACATAATATGCTACAGCAAACTCCCAATAAATTAATAATCTAAATATTAAATATAAAAATCAGAAGAAAACAATCATATTTATCATAATTGTAGGAAAGAGAAACATATAAAAGAAAGTTTATATGTTAGAAGAAATTTTTGGGTATAAAATTGAACCATTTGACTAAATCTAAATAAAAAGATTTTACATGACAAAAAGCAAAATTTTCCAAATGGAAGAAAAAGAAACAAGTTGGGAAAAATCTTTGTAGTAAATGTATCTGATAAAAATCTGACCCTAATCTGACCAATCAACTGCTGAGGAATGGTTGAATGATTTGTGATATATCAACATGAACTATCACTCCACGATAAAAAATAACAAATTTGAGCCGTACAAAGAAAGAGATATGAAATGACACAGTGAAGATAATAGAACGAGAAAAACACTTCCTTGCAACTAAAATGAGATCACAATAGCTAATAATGGTGACAAAACTCAGAAGAGAAAGAAATCAGAAGAACATACCTTTTGTTAAGTAGATACTATAGTTTTCACTTTAAAGAGAAACATGTAGTTTAGATTCTATGGTTCTATTTATTCTCTCTTTTTCATTTGTTGACAGATTGTTAAGTCTATAATTCAAACTTTTAAAATTTAATTAGACCATTAAATAAGCATAGCTTTTTATGACTGGAAAGGGACTTAAGAAGACAGTTAATCCTTTCACCTTCAAGCAGAACTTGAGCCATCACCAGACGAATGAGAATCACTCATATTTTTAAGGTCCTTTGGTCAAATATACTTAACCAGTGTGAAAAAGGGTGGCAAATTTTCTCTTTCATTTTTTTTGGCTTGTTACTCTTTAAAACAGATGAAAATTCACTTTGAGTCAGTGGTACAAGTTCAATTTCAAGTCCCTAAGTCATGTGTGGTTCCTTACTTATGACATTCCATTTCTGACAGCATTTTCACTGGCTATTCCCCATGCCTAGAACTCTCTCCCTCTTCATCTTTGCTCCTTAGCTCTTTCTTGGATCAAGTGAAAATAAATTTGTAAAATGCCTAGCATGGTATCAGACACATAGTAGGTCTGTTAGAAAAGCTTATTCCTCTACCTCTTCCTTGGAATCCTTCAAGTTTCTCTTTCCCAGATCTCCTTAATTTTAGTACTTTTCCCCCTGATATTTTCTCTAACTCATTGCATGTATGTATGTGTATGTACATGTGTATGTGTGTGTATTTATGTATGTATATGTATCATATTTGTGCAGTCATTTGCATATTTTCTCATTCTTTAAACCATGAGCTCCTTGAGAGTAGGGCTTAGTATCCTTAGCATTTAGCACAGTGCCTGGCACTTAGTAGGTGATGAACAAATCTTATTGACTTGATCCAAGCAAAATTTTTCCAAGGGTTAGCTGTGTAAGCCATTGATCCCAAAATATATTATATGGAATCCTTTCCTTTTATAATAACCGTTCACATATATTCAGGGGACCCCATGTATGTCAGTCATGTTCTAGGACATTTCCACTTATTATGTTCCTTAGCAAGACAACAAAAGCATTCAGGAGAAATTAAATAACTAAAATGGGCAGCTTTGTTGCAGCTAAAAAAAAAATCAATAACTAGCAAGTCCTATTTCCTAATTGCTGTTATGCAAATACTGTGAAATAAAATCGCAGGTCCAAGGTGGATTTTAATTTGTTGAAGAGAAATAATGTAATACAAACTTAACAAAAGGTATCTCCCTGTAACAGCACATTGTTTCCATTCTATCATCTTCATCATGCATCATTTCATATGTCTTTCTTTGCAGTGCCAAAATTTGTCTGTTTTTTTAAAAAAAGTCTTGAAATAATAACTCATTATGTTGACATACCACAATTTGTTTAGTAATTCCCTAATGGTTGACTGGCCATGAAAGTTGTTTCTATGGTTTTTTTCTTAGTAAAAATAAAGCAGATACTAATGTTTGTATGGAGCGGTCTTTTTCCTTTTTTAAATAATTTCTTTGGGATGTAGTGGTCTGAGTGGTCAAAACTATAGGGGGTTTTAAAAATCTTAACTTTATCCTAAAGATGGTATTAAAATGGAGACTTAGCTACAAAAAGCATTCACAGAAGCTTCACTGGCAATAGTGAAAAACTAGAAACTAGACATATCCTACATTTTCAATAATTGTGTCATGGCTGAATAAAGTGTGGTATATCAGTGTGGTATGTGCAGAGGTATGCAGGGAAATGTTTAACAACTGGCTCTCGAAAGCATGACATACTTCAAGGTTTAATCTTAATTATTAAAATTTTTCTCTATCACTTCCTTAATTTAGACAATCAACAAAAAGAAAAATCAATCCCTAATTTATACTATTTTCTGATTTTCCAGGTATAAATCTTCATACTGAAAATTTAACAATTGGCTCCCATTGGAGCCATAGGCAGAATGGTAGAGTGGATCCAATGGTGGACTTCGAGTCAGAAAGACCTGGTTCAACTACAGCCTCTGGCATTTACTCACTATGTTACCCAAGGTGAGTTATTAACCTTTTCTTACTGTCCTCTTGAAGTCTTCACTAAGTACTTTCTTGATATATTTGTAAGTGAAGATCTTGGGAGAAAAAAGGCCCTGTTTTATGTCTAGAGGTCACTGTAGTTAGATGTAAAGAGAGAAAAACCAGGAGGGAAGGCATTTTGGCATCCGGCAAGCTTAGGAATGACTATATGGTGCCATTTATGACCTGAAAGAGGTGGATGTTAAGAAAGGAATAATTATGAGTTTCTGGATGACATGATGAATCTACAAAGAGTAACTGGATTAGGAAGCAAAAGAAATTAGAAAAAAAGTCACATTTCTTGTGTAAGCAATAGATTTATTCTCTTTAGGGGGTGGCTCTGGCATGATGAATTAACAATCTTTCCTTATTATAGGAGTGTCTTGTGGACTCCCTAAATTACAGAGCCTTAAATTTTGTGGCTGCACTGAGAGGCCTCATTACCATTTCCCTTTAGATATTTTTTGGCAAGATGTGTCAAACTCATTCACTTGCATGGGGGTGTCACAAAATCATTTAGCTCATGTCTCAAGTTAAAATTGTTCTAAGTATGTGACTATTAAGTCTCAACTTAATCTTGATAAAGCATGCATTTCCCTGAAACATAAGCATCTTAGAGAAGAAAAGGATTTATTGATGGTTGAAGTCTTTCACTAGTCATTTTCATGATTTTTCTTGTGTGCGCAGCAGAAGCTCCTGGTTAACTTGCATTACTTCCTAGACTTTCCAAGACTTCATAAAGAAGGTTGAGAAAGATGAAAAACCAAATGGGCTACAGGTAGATAGGAATATACAGGCAGGATAGGGCAGATCTGAATGAAACAGAGCTGGCCTCCCTACTTTTAAGATACTTATTATAAGCCTTGGAAACTGAGGGCTCAGCACTTGTATAATAGTGAATTTACCTCCCACTTGGCTTTTTGGGTTTAGCCAGACACAGCATGGATTGAGAATTAGGCATTTCTTGAGGTTGGTTTGGTCATTACCAAAAAAAACCTTTGCAGAGATCAAAATGTTATGGCTCCTTTTATTAAGGCTCCCCTGCCCCCTTTTTTTTAACTGGGGGTGAGTAGATATCAGCTTGAGGCCAGATTGTAGTTTCCATGCAAAGCTGATTTTTTTGTTTTTGCTTGACTTTGATAAAAATCTCATTTACTGCAAATGCTAAATCCTTTTCAGGAACTATTTTTACTTCATATGGAATAAAGGGTTTATCTGGCATGTTGTGAGAGTTTCTTTCCGCTAATTCAACATGTTTGCTGTGGCTTTCCAGCTAAAGTTCAGTTAATTAAAATAGAACTTAATGGACTTAACATATATTGGTGGTGACAGGGCACATGCTTTATTTTGGCACACAGCGATTCCATTAATTTATCTTTGTCACTCTCTAGGGCACAGTCGAGCAACACAACTTGGAGTTAGTTTTTGGTCAAGTACATGGAGGAGCAAAGCTGGTGCTGGTGGGTAAAGAGGAAATGTAGAAATGGGTTTGCTGTAGAATATTCTGATAACTGAAGGGGAAAATAATCTTCTACCTAGAGTTTTCTGTTGAATTCACTTTTTGCTTACATACTGCGAGCCAAGTCAAGGAGACAAGAACATTTTACTGCAAATGTTGGAGGAATAATAGTAATTCACAGTGCAGAATAGCAAAAAGGATTGGATCCGGAGTAAAAAGATTCTGGATTTTCTAGGATGAGAAATCAAGAAGGATCTTCAGAGACACCTAGTTACACCCATCAGGCACTGAGGAATCTGAGGTTCAGAAAAAATGAAGCTTTTAAGCATGGCCCAAGCTGTAGACCTGAAGTCAGGAAGTCCCGAGCTAAGATTTGGCCTCAGACAGTAGCTGTGTGACCTTGAGCCAGTCACTTAACCTGTATTTGCCTTGGTTTATTCATCTGTAAAATGGAGCTAATAACAGCACTTCCTTCCCAGGGTTGTTATGAGGCTCAGATGACATAATAATGGTAAAGCACTTGACATAGTGCCTGCCACGTAGTATGCTACGTAAATACTTACTTCAGTCCTTTTCCTGATTCCCCTTAAGTGCACTGCTTTACCTCTATGCATTATGTCCCCTTTATTCTGTTATGGATTTTATTGGTATGTAATCGCTTTTGTGTATCCCTTCTGTTATACCATGAGCTCTTCAAGAGCAGGGATTGGTTATTTATCTATTTATTTGCTTGTTTATTCATTCATTCATGTATGTGTTTATATATTTATTTATTTTTGCCTTTTCCTGCATCTTTAGTGCTTAACTTATAATAGGTGTTTAATAAATGCTTATTGGCTAATGGTGTAGGTAAGCAGCTGTTGTGCCGCTTAGAGCATCAGAGAATTGTCTGGGAGCACTGAGAGGTTGTCCAGGGCCACAGAAGCCATATACGTCAGAGGCAGCCCTTGAACCTTTGACTTCCTGACTCTGACATTTATATATCACTTTAAACTTTGTGACATACTTTACTATCCTCCCAAGAACCCTGTGAGGTAGGTATTATGCCCATTTCATAAATGAGATTATAGATGACTTATCCATGGGCATAGGGTGCCCATGGATAAGGGTGTGGTGGGATTACAATTTGGTCTTCTTAATGACCAATTTAGCAGTGCTGTCCCTTATGCCACACTATCTCTCGGCAGAGAAAGTAAGCATTGAGGTAGTGATGTTGACAAATTAGGCAGTGGTGATCAGGGGAAAAAGTGAATACTAAATGATATTCTTTTTATGAGAGAAAGAAGGGCTCTCTCTGTCTCTCTCTCTGTCACACACACACACACACACACACACTTATACACATACACAAACACACACACACATCAATGAGTATATCCTGGTCCCTAGTTGCATGTGATATAAATGGAGAAATCCAGTGTTTAGGGCAAGTTATCAGAAATTTCTATAGCCCATTTCCCCAGCATCCAGTTGGGAATCATTGAGCTCTATCTCTAATGAAAATAAATTCCAATGACTTGATCATTTGCTCCACCTAAAGATGCCATTCCCTCTACGACTTCATTTCTCTGTAGTATTAATTAACTTTGCTGTCATAGCCAGATTCCAATCTCATTTTACACATGCTATCAATTTGATTCAGACTCATTTTGTCCTTGTACTCAATCCCTTCTGCATTCTTCCTTCATTCCTTATTTAAACTGTTGGGCTACTGTGTCTCGGCCAAACCATTGCCATGTCTCAGCTCAGACGTGCATGACATTCCCACACATAACACTGGGTACAGTCTGGAAATGCTATGAAAAAATTCATGATTGGATTCCCTTTCATCAGATGCCACTAATATGTACTGTCTATAATGAGACTCACTTCAAGGACCAGTAATTTTGTTGGTTTAGATTTTCCCTTCTCTGTTGCAGTTTGCAGCTTCAAAAACTTAACAAAAATTATGAATTTTTATGGACAAAAAATTCATTACCCTGAAGCTAACTGAAAGGTGAAGATGTCTTCTGAACTTTGCTAGGTAAACTCTTTGATAATAGGCAAATGCTCTAACATTGGTTCTAGATTTCAAGTCTATCCAGGCTAGTAGGTCTTATTCTGCTACTATAATCCTTGAGAACCCACAGTAATTGCTAGACCATGACCAGTTTTTTCCATAATAATGTTCTAAAGGAGGATTTTAATGGAACTATACGCCATCATAAAATATTAAAAAAAACACGTTAGAATTTCTATATCTGGTTTCTCTTGCTCAGAATTCAACATATTGTTTATGATTTCATCCTAGGTAAATATGGAGAAACTCATTACCAGTGAAATTTTTGGCCAAGGAGACCCATTTGATATTGGGAAGGATCACAATTTCCATGTGTGGAAGGAGTACTCAGACCAACAAAAGCCCATATCATTCAACATATCCATTAAGTCTTCTTAGAGTGGTTCTGAGATGAACAATTTCAATACAATTTATCTAGACTTGGGTTTTGGGGCTCTGTAACCAACCCAAGCACTTTGATTATCCAATCAAAGAATTTAATATTTATTGAACACCCTATATTCACTATGTTGGGTACTATAAGGAATATGAAGTTTACAGAAAATGGGCGAGGGACAATCTTTTTTGTTGTTCTTGTTTTAAATTTATTTATTTTTAGTTTTCAACCTTCATTTCCACAAGATTTTGAGTTCCAAATTTTCTCCCCATCTCTCCCCACCCCTCACCTGAAGACACCATGCATTCTGATTACCCTTTCCCCCAATCTGCCCTCCCTTCTATCACATTCCTCCCTTCCCTTATCCCCATCTTCTCTCTTTTCTTATAAGGCAAGATAGATTTCCATACTCCATTACCTATAGTTCTTATTTTCCAGTTGCATGCAAAAGCAGTTCTCAACATTTGTTCTTAAAACTCTGAGTTCCAACTTCTCCCTTCCTCCCTGCCCGCCCATCCCCGCTGAGAAGGCAAGCAATTCAATATAGGCTATATGTTTGGAGTTATGCAAAAGACTTCCATAACAGTCATGTTGTGAAAGACTAACTATATTTTCCTCCATCCTATCTTTCCTTCTATTTATTCTGTTATTTCTTTTGACCTTGTCCCTCCCCAAAAGTGTTTACTTCTAATTAGTTCCTCTTCCTATTTGCCCTCTCTTCTATCGCCCTCTCATACCCCACTTATCCCTTACTTTCCTCTAGTGTAAGATAGATTTCATACCAAACTAAGTGTGCATGTTATTCAAAGAGGAACAATCTTAATGAGGAAACAAAACATGGAAAACTTTAAATGAGAACATAGAATTAAATTCCATATGATCAAATTCCAAATGAATATCAATAATAATGTCCATGAAATACCACATAAATAAGTCTCTATTATTACTTCGATGTTTTGTGGATCTGTGATTTAGTGAGCTTAGGTAATCCCCATCAAGGAAATAGTACAACCTCTCTTGCCTTTGGGAATTATTGGGCCTAAAATATGCTATCATTAGATGAACAACCTGCCGATGATGAGTCTCTCTCCAATCAGCTTGACTGAATTTTTTAAAAAAATACAACCATCATTACTGGGGTGTAATGGTAAAATAAATGGGAAGATCTTTCCCATTCATTAATAGTTCCATGTGACCTGCATGAGTCACATGGAGCTTGTGGTGGGAGGAGTTTGGTGAACAGGAAGAGGCAGAGGTAGAGCAGACCTGAGAGGAAATTGGTCAGAGGAGAGAGAGAGAGAAAAGCTGGTTGCTGGCTGGTATGAGTGAGAGAGTTTGTGACGTGTTTAAGAGAGCTGGTTTGTGGGAAGCCTAGGGAATGGTGTTATCCTCTGCATTGTTATTGTGTAAATTTCTTTGTTACTATGATGGATTTGGCTTTCTGGTGTCTGAATAAATGTTTTAGTTCTGTCTTCCATGTGGAGAGAATGTTGTATCTTGCAATTAAGAATTGTGCCACGATATTCAAGGTCACTGTAAGTGCTGTGAATATCATGGTGCTACATGTAGTCATAGTAGAAAATTTTGTAGCTTGTTATTCTTTGTGAGAAAATATGTTCTACTAGCATGACCTCTAAGAATAGCTAATATTTACATAGAACTTTAAAGTTTGCAAAGCACTTTACACGTGTTTTATTGGGTAGATATTATTATTTTCATTTTATAGATAAGGAAACTGAGGCAGACAAAAATTAAGTCACTTGCCCAGCGTCACAAAGCTAGCAAAAATCTGAGGCAGGATGTGAACTCAGATCTTTTTGACTCCAGGTCTAGTGGTCCATCCTTTATGCCAACCATGCCCAAAGAATAGGGGGTCATTCCTGCATTATTTTGAGATGTCAGAATAAGTTTTGACTGAAAATATAATTATTAAATATTATGATTAGTTATGGTACTAGCATTATGAGGAATTCACTTAAAGAGATGATGAAAATTGACTCGATCTATTTTGTAGAAGAGGGTTTCGTCTTGGGTGGTCTTAAAACCTTAAAAAACTTAGAGAGGTATGGGGAGAGCATTTCAGGTGCATGGAGGGAAGATAGTGTAAGAATAAGGTCACATTTATATAGCTCTTCTCATAACAACCTGGTAAAGCAGTTAAGTATAAGTATTATCATTTTACAGATGAGGAAACTGAAGTTCTGAAAAGTTAAATAATTCACCTTTAATTTCACATCTAATAAGTGTATGAAGTAGGATTTGAACCCATCTCTGGATTGCAGGTTGATTCCTCCTTCCACTATATCACACTGTCTAACAACAGTGATACTGGTGGGACCAAGAAATGATTAGAGAATGCTGGGTAAACTGGTTGGTCTGGGATAGAGATTTAGCTGTACTTTGTACCAGTTAACACAAAAGAGTCATTGTGAGTTTCTGTACATTAAGAGAGTGAAATTTAGAATGTTTAGTTTGAACGGACTTGTCTGCTCAATTATCTCTACCAGCTTTTATAGTACAGAAAGACAAATCAGGTGTTACGTTGTTAGATGCTAAAGAAATATATCAAGGGAATTTTTTTTTCTTTAACAAGCCCTTGTTTCGTGTTTCTGTTGCTTGCAAGAGAATTCTATTCAAGCACCTTGTTTTGTGCCTATAAAAAACAGTACTTTCTGGAACCATTACTGATGTTTGGTTCACTAAATATACTTTGGGGGCAAATATAAAAACACATGTCAGACAATTAACATTTCTAGTCAGTTTTTTCTCCTAAACAAGTATTCATATTCTTAACCACTGGGTTAAGTCATCCACATTCTCAGACACTTCCAATGGGAATAGTAGAGATATATGCCTAGGCATTATATTTTTAAAGTGCATTTAAAAATATAAACAAGATATTTAAGGCCTTCAGCATCACCCTATTGGCTATTATTGGCCTCTGTTTCTATATCTAATTACTCATGAGTTCTGTTCATACAGATGCATGACAAGAATTTCCTTCAGTTTCTCACTGAATCAGCCCCATCACTGAGCTGATGCCATCTGGCATCCAGATACTATGGTTGCCCTCTGCTTTCTTTCTTTCTTGCCTTTTTTTTCTTTAATGGCTCACACCAAAGTTATTTATGGCAACACGTTAAAAGCCCGGGTATCGTGTTAAAGCACAAAAATGTTTTCCCAGCCATGGAGCAAAACTGTTAACCAAAGAATCCAACAAGACAACTCAGGATTTTAAAAAATGCAACATCACGGAACATGAGAGCATGTATCCCTCCCTGGTTTGTGTGGGTTAGATTAAAGACATTCATCTGGAAAGCCCCAGGGACTTGCTGTGGAGGTTGTTCATTAAGCAGAGGTGGCTGGGGGACACCCAGTGTAAGTAAATGAAATAAGTACCTATCACGTAAAAAACAGCCTTGCCACCAGATTCTGACCATCCACAGCATAGCTTTGAGCAAGAACCGTAATTTAGAAATCAGCAAGTCAGGCAAATTGAGACAAAGGAGGAAAGGTTAAAAACAGATCCCAGAATACCCTGAGGTCAGAAGATCAAGACACTTTGGAGCAATCCTGGTGCTGTGGCACTGGGGATGGAAGTGATGATGAAAATGAGCATGAAGAAAAGAAAATGAACCAGGACATTTCTGGTCTACATATTTTGCTTATCACTGATGATCCTGGGCATTCATCCTATCTGCTGTGGGTCTTTAGAACAGGCAATCCATGGGTAGGTGGCATCAGGTGGGTGAAGTCAGGTTGATGGAGAAAGGAAAGCAGGCCAGGGAAGAGCTATGATGATGAAGGGAAATCAAGGTCGGGGTAGGGATGCAGAGCTTTTTTTTGAGACTAGCCAACCATTCCCCAGCACCATTACATTGAGGAAAAAGCCATCCCTCTCCATACTGACTCTATGGAACAAAACTGTGGTGACCCTGTGCTAATTACAAACCTACTCTGAGCAACCAAAAACTAGGAAGGATATGATTTCCTTGGGCACACCATTTGTCCTCTTTTCTTCTGCCTGACAGCCTAGTAGATCTGGAAAGTGAAAGGTACAGGATCTAGAGAAACTTAGGGAACCTGAAGTAGAAGGTTAGGTTCTTTGAATACTTGTCATGGTTCTTCCTTTCTGTTATTAAGACACTGAAAGAGATGGAAGCCACTGTTGTTATTTTTGTCATTCTTGTCATTGGGTATCTAGCTCATAGAGTCACCTCCACCCTAAGCTGTACCTTTTGGTAAATTACATCATCCAGGGTATTCAATAGTATGTTAGCAGCCTGAAGGAGTCAAGGAAATGAACCATTTCCTTCCTATTCATATTCAACAAGGCATCTAGCTTCTGTTCAGTAGCAAAAATGGTTCTCTCATGGGTTCTATTTCAAAATGTTCATTACAGTATTATCTCCAACCCCACACCCTCCAAGCAATTAAACTGTCAAAATTTCTATTTTGTCTACTAGGCTTGAAGTGATATTTGTCCCTCTGTTCCAACAGTGAATTAAAACCAAACACTGAAAATAAAAGACTTGTTGATTAATAATTCTTTTGTCCCTTCCTGGAAAGTTTGTTCTGTGACTGGTCTAAGATTATAGGGAGGACAAATTATGGTACCTATATCCTTGTTTCCCTGCCAACTATGAGCTCAAGACAAATTTGGAGAACTTTGAAAAGCATAACTATAACTTAAGCTCTCTCTCTCTCTATATATGTGTATATATATATATATATATATATATATATATATATATATATATCACATATATTTATATATTTATGTAATTGATACACTCAGTCTAGCTTTTACATAGCACATCCCAAACCTAACTTGATGTTCTTAGCAGTAATGGCCAGACTTAGAAAGACCATAATTTGACCTACTTGTGGAAAAAGATGATTCCAGAGAAAATTCTGTTACTTTGTCACTTCACCCATCCCATTTCCCAAAATTAGGAATCTACTAAACCTATATAAGAAAATGGAAGTCTGTATTGATCTTAAACTTAAAATAAGTTCTTTTTCTCAGACTGATCTCTAACTTTCATAATTGTTCCTGTTATATGAATTCCATACTTTTCTTGCAGAATTTGTACTCAATGAAACTGAAAAATCAAGGCATTATTTTTTTCATGTCTCTTCCCTGGAAATAAATATATAGAGAGATATAAAATTTTTTAAAAACCCCAAGGTATTTAATGGCTTTTTTTGTTGGGAAGTCTTCATTATGAGTAATGCCTTTGAGTCTTGCAATATCATTTCTAATTTTCAGATTTTCTGTAGCTCATTAGCTCACTTGGTAATAACGGTGAAGATAATAGGCCAGATCATAGAATTTACAACTAGAAGGGTGTTTAAAAGCAATGTAGCATAGTGAAAAGCACTAGCTTTGGAGTCAGGAGATTTGAGTTTGAATCCTAGCTTTTCTACTTAGCTACTTGTGTTCTCTGGACCAAATGGCTTAATCTCTTTGGTCCTCAGTTTTCTCATCTGTAAAATGAGAAAGTTGGATGAGGTAGAGTAGGAGGAAACAGAATCCCATAGATCTTCCCCGCAGTTGTTCCAATAGAGATCTAAGAACACCAGAAGGAGTGGGGATCAGTGGTGATCCAACATCAAAATTCAGCTTAGACTTGACCTGAGTCTGTGGACTGGACAACAACAAAGAGTGACACCATGGATTTAACCTTGCCCTCGTTTGAAGCCCAAGGAATAAAGGGCAAAGAGATGAGATGAAAGGGGGAGCCTTCAGTTTTATCTCTAAATGTGCAGAGTCTTCCCAGCTTACTGATGGGAACTGGGACTAGAAGTAGCCTACCAGTGCTCTAGTACCAGGGTTGGTGTGAGGACCAAACTGCTATTTATAAAACAGCTAGCACAGTGCTTGGTCCATAGTAGGCATTCTATAGTGTCAGTTACTATTAACTGTTGTTAACCAGAGGCAAGTCCATAGTTATGCTTCACATACTCAAACCAGAGTTAAGATCTTGTCAAACTTAGAACAGCAGAGAAACGTTCAGATGTCACCCTCCATCAGACTAGGTATAGCACATTGAAAGTTTGAATGGGAGCAGGTAAGTCATTTAGTGGATAGAGTGCCAGGCCTGGAATCAGGAAAATTCAGTTTCCTGAGTTCAAATCTGGCTTTAGACACTTATGCCATGCAACCCTGGGCAAGTCACTTAATCCTGCTTACCTCAATTTTCTTATCCGTAAAATGAACTGGAGAAGGAAATGCAACCCACCCCAATATCTTTGCCAGGAAAACTCCAAATGGAGTACGCACGAGTCAGACATGACCGAAAAATGACTGGACAACAAAACAACAAAATTTGAATGTCCCTGACCTTAGTAGTGCTTGACAACCTTGAGGAATACGGAAGTCAATACCCTAAAATTGCAACAGGATGACCCCAGACAATACAGAAGAGACCTTGGAAAGGCTTTGACATTCACTCCACGTATCTAGAGCTTTATTATAATACAAATCCCCAATTCAGTAAATAAGGTAGAAGAATGACTAAAAAATAAAAAGATGCTGATGCTAAAGAGTTACTACCATTCTTGAGATATTCCAAACATAAACCCAGTATAAGAAAATAACTCCAAAATACCTACAAGCAAAGTCCCAAAGAAAAATATACCTTGACTCTAAGATGAATTAAAATTCCTGGAAGAAATAAAGCAAGAGTTTAAAAATGGGTTTAAATGACAATATACATGAAATGAGAGTTCAAGAGAAAAGACCTGGAAAAGAGATGAGAGATTTGGAGGAAAAGACTTGAAAGCAGAATTAATAATTTAGTATACGAGGCATAAGCCCTGAGCCAAGTAGCATGCTCCTTAAAAATTAGAATGAACCAAATAGAAGTTTATGACTACATGAAACAATAAAGCATTTTATATAAAAAAAATTGAGCTGGAAAACAGATCAAGAGGAAAATAATTTTAAAATCATTTTAGTACCTGAAAGCCATCATAAACAGAGCCTGGATATGATATTTAAGTAACCATGAAAACAAACTTCTTTAATTTTAAAGAACTAGAAGGCAGATAAAGATAGAAAAAATTGATTGGTTACTTCCTGAAATAAACTTGCAAATGAAAAATCTCAATAACATCCTAGCCAAAATCCATAGCTTCTAGGCCAAAGGAAAAAATGCCATAGGTAGCCAGAAAGAGTGCAAGTGATAAGGAGATACAGTCAGGATCACACAAGATTTATTAGCTATGTTATAAAGATGATATAATATGATATTACAAAAAGCAAAAACAATTGGCTTACCAATAAACCTAACTAACCTAGCAAAACTGAATATGATCTTACACATGGAAAAAAATGGATCTTTAATGAAACAGAAGACTTTCAAGAATTCCTGAAGAACTGAAATGAAGATTCAAGATAAAGATTCAAGATAAACATAAGAAGAACAATGAGAAGTGATTATACAAGGATGAAGAATTTTACAATTTAATAGAGAGAGAAGTGATATATAAGAAGAACAATGAGAAGTGATTATACAAGGATGAAGAATTTTACAATTTAATAGAGAGAGAAGTGATATAAATATACTCTCATAGCCCTAATATCATCGGGTTAATTTGTTGTGCCATCATTTAGTCATGTCCAACTATTTGTGACCTTGTGGATCATACTTTCTATGGATTTTTGTTGGCAATGTTACTGGAGTGTTTTGTCATTTCTTTCTCTAGTGGATTAAGGCAAATACAGGTTAAATGACTTGCCCAGAGTCACACGCCTAGTAAGTGTGATAGTAAGGCCAAATTTGAGCTCAGGTCCTCCTGACTTCAGTCCCAATACTCTGTACACTAGTCATCTAGGTACCCTGAAATAGAAACCAAGGGAAATGTTTAAATAGGAGAAAACAGGGACTAGTTGTAAGAAAAAACAGAAGAAAACAAAGTACCTCAGAGAGTAGATTGCAAAGAAGGTTTAAAAGGAAAGGGGAAGAAATGGATGGACTGGTGCTAAGTGAAATGAGCAAAAAAACCTGGAGAACAATTTATGCAGTAACAACATAAAGACTTACAGCTTTGAACAACTTAATATCTCTTCTCATTGCAATGATTAAACATTTCAGAGGACTAATACTGAACTGTGTCACCCACCTTCTAACAGAGATGTGATGGATTCAAGATTTAGAGTAAGACGGGGGTGGAGCCAAGATGGCAGAGTAGAAAGATGCATATCCTCTGGTGCTTCCCCTACAGCCCACAAAATGTCTGTAAAAATGACTCAACAAAGTCCAGAGCAACAGAAGCCACAGAACAACAGAGCAAAAGAGGTTTCCAGTCAAAGGTAACCCAGAAGGCCAACAGGAAAGGTCTATCTCACAGGATGCTGAGTGAAGCAGAGCATAGCTCTGGTCATGAGGCACTGGGAGGAACAGGACCTGAATAGACGTCCGGCCAGGGTTCCGAGCTGGGAAGGTCCCAGATACCTCAACCCACAAAGAAAGCTCCAAAGGGCAGTGGGGGAGGGCTTTCCCAGCTGGGCAAGAGATAAGGGGGGGGGATTTCTCCAGCAATAGCCCCAGGCGACATGGGAGGTCACTGAAGCAGACTGTAGGCAGCTACTGAGGCCTGGAAGCAACCTGGATCCATTGTTCAGGCAGCTCAGTTTAAAGCCTCTGGCGGTACGGAGCAGCTGATCTAAACCTCAGCTCTGAGTGATGGCGTGGCCCCCAACCAAAGCCCTAATCTCTTGACAAAGGATTCAGAAGTCAAGTAACTGGCTGGGAAAATTCCCAAAAAAGGGAAAAAAAAAATAAGACCATAGAAGGTTACTTTCTTGGTGAACAGGTGTTTCCTCCCATCCTTTCAGATGTGGAAGAACAAGGCTTACTGTCACAGAAAGTTAAGACCCCTGCCTCCAGGGCTCCAAAGTGAACTTAAATTAGGCTCAAGCAAAAGAAGAACTTGAAAAGCGAGTTAGCAGCTTGCTAAAGGAGAACCAAAAAAATGCTGAGGAAAATAACAGCTTTAAAAAGAGACTAACTCAATTGGAAAAAGAGGTCTAAAAAGCCAGTGAAGAGAAGGAGGCATTAAAAAGCAGAATTAGCCAAATAGAGGAGAAGGTTCAAAAGCTCACTGAACAAAATAGTTCTCTGAAAGAGAGAACTGAATCCAGGGAAATAATAACTATGAGATAAACCAAGCAGTTAGAAAACAAAACCAGAAGTTTGAAAAAACAGAAGATAATGTGAAACATCTCATTGAAAAAACAACTGACCTGGAAAATAGATCCAGGAGAGACAATTTAAAAACTATGGGAGTACCTGAAAGCCACAGAGCCTACAAATTATCTTCCATGAAATTATCAAGGAAAACTGTCCTGATATTCTAGAACCAAAGGACAAAATAAAATGTTGAAAGAATCCACAGATCACCTCCTGAAAGAAATCCGAAAATAGAAACTCCTAGGAATGGTGTGGCCAAATTTCAGAGTTCCAAGGTCAAAGAGAAAATATTGGAAGCAGCTAGAAAGAAACAATTTGAGTACTGTGGAAATACAATCAGGATAACACAGGATCTGGTAGCTTCAACATTAAGGGATCGAAGGGCTTGGAACAGGATATTCCAGAAGTCAAAGAAACTGGGATTAAAACCAAGAATCACCTACCCAGAAAAACTGAGTATAATACTTCAAGGGAATAAATAGTCATTCAATGATATAGAGGACTTTCAAGCATTCATGTTGAAAAGATCAGAACTGTATAGAAAATTTGACTTTCAAGCACAAGAGTCAAGAGAAACTTGAAAAGATAAACAGGAAAGAGAAATCATAAAAGATTTTCTAAAGCTGAACTGTTCACATTCCTACACAGAAAGAAAATATTTATAACTCTTGAGAGTCTTCTCAGTATTTGGGTAGGTGGAGGGATTGTACATACACACACACACACACACATATAAACAGAGAGTACAGGCTGGGTTGAATCAGAAGAGATGATGTACACAAAAATATATAAAATAAAAATTAAGGGGTGAGGGAGAAAAATACTGGGAGGAGAAAGGGAGAAATGAAATGAGATAGGCTATAAGTCATAAAAGAGATAAAGAAAAACCTTGTTCAATGGAGGAGAAAAGCGAGAAGAGGGGAGAGGGGAAAAGTGAAGCTACTTTCTCCACATATGGCTTAAGGAGGGAATAACATGCTCACTAAATTTGGTATGAAAATCTATCTTATACTACAGGAAAGTAGGGGCAGAGGTGATAAGTGGGGTGAGGGGAATGATAGATGGGAGGGCAAATGGGAGAAGGGAGTAACTTGAAATAAACACTTTTGGGAAAGGACAAGGTCAAAAGGGAATAAAAATAAGGGAGGGATAGAGAAGGATAGAGGACAATATAGTTAGTATTACACAACATGTTTATTATGGAAGTCTTTCACAAAACAACACATATATAACCTGTATTGAATTGATTGCCTTCTCAGTGGGGATGGGTGGAAAGGGAGAGAGGGAAAGAAGATGGAATTCAAAGTTTTAGAAACTAATGCTGAGAATTATTATTGCATATATCCAGGAAATAAGAAACACAGGTAATGGGGTATAGAAATTTATCTTGCCCTACAAGAAAAGAGAGAAGATGGAGATAAGGGAAGGGTGGGGTATGATGGAAGGGAAGGCTCATTGGGGGACGGAGTAATCAGAATGCAAAACATTAAGGGGTGGGAGAGGAGAGAGATAGAGAGAAAAATTGGACATGTTACAAAGTGATGTAAAAGCAATTAGTATTAAAACAACTGGCTGAATTAATTACTGAGACTAAATCAGAGACATCTTCAGTTTGGGGAAATGAATTTTAGTCTAAGTCTTCTAGAGGCAGGTAACGTTAGGTAAAATTTGGCACTGATGGAAAAGTTAAGGTTTTAATGGTAAATTTGATTTTATGATTGTTATTTAAGCAGGAACTAGAACAGGTATAGAAAGGCATGTAAGCCACTTAAGAGTTGCCTCAAAAGATGTTCCTTAGCCAATGTGAAATTATAGTCATATCTGAAACCTGGTTATTGGAACTTGCTATTTTAAGATGCTATGGGACTATTAAGTGTTGGTTTCTCCTGAATCTAACTCCAGGTATGGATAGCAACAAAGGTGGTCTGAACCTCCAATCCATGATGCCAGTAAGCCTTGAGACGCTGATATGAACTGAAAAAGGTCATCTCATGGGAAGGGTGGGAGAGCAACTGTTCAGCCTGGGCTGAGGTAGGATTCTCCTGACTCAATTTCCCCACTGACACCTGGCAGACTTTAAGCCTGACTGAATGCAAGTTGACAATCTACTCCTGCCTGGAACTGACATGAAGTTGGGGAGATATTGTTTCCTTGCAATGTCCCTATTCTTAGTGGCAATTTCCTATAGTCAAAAGGTTTGTAAGCTTAATACCAGATCTATTAAATTATAGATTGTTGGAAGGGGAACATCCAAGGTCAAGTCTAAAATTAAGCTACTAGGCTTAAGACTTTAGACCAACAACAATAAGTTAGGGTCCTTTATTTCTTAGTGTGGAGACAATTAGGTCAAGAGCTCATGAAGTTAGCATACATAGTTATTATTTGTGTCTTGGTTAATATTAAAAAAAATCCGTTTGTGGTCTATTTTGCAAATGTTTTAAAAGAAAAATCACCTGACCAAAAAGTTGGAATTGTGTTATGTGATATGAACTGTGTTAAAAATGAAAAAAAAAGATTCAGAGTAAGACATATATTTTTGGATATGGGCAACATGGGAATTTGTTTTGGTTAACTATACATATTTATTACAAGGTTTGAATTCTTTTTTTCTTTTAAATTGTAATGGGTGGGTATACAAGGGAGAGAAAAATAAATATTTGTTCACTGAAAAGAAAAATAAAATGAAAAAAAGTCAGAAAGTTGGACTCTGTCACCTTCAAGTTCCCTTCAAACAAATTTATCATTCAAGATCAATGGTTCATTCCTCACTCCCTTATTTTATAGATGACAAAGTCAAGGCTCTGAGACACTGAAATAAGCTGTGTCAGGAATATAAGTAGGAAATATCAGAGAGCCAGTATTTAAATTCTGGTTCTTGAATTCCAAATTCAATGTTCTCTGAACCAAACCTGCTGGGTGGGTCACTTAGCTCTGCTTTGAGTCAGGCAAAAAAATATACCTCTTTCCTTGGCTACCTTACAAATTTCTGCTGTTCCTAATTTCAATTTTATTAATCTCTCCTTTAGTTTTCAGTATTTCTAATTTGGTATTTACTTGGGGATTTTCAATTTCTTCTTTTTCTAGCTTTTTGAGGTGTATGCCCAATTCATTGATCTCCTCTTTCTCTATTTTATTCATGTAGGCATTCAAAGCTTCCCTGAAGAACTGCTTTTGCAGTATCCCATAAGTTTTGGTAGGTTGTCTCATTACTGTCATTCTCTTGAATGAAGTTGTTGATTGTTTCTATGATTTGTTGTTTAACCCACTCATTCTTTAGGATTAGATCATTTAGTTTCCAATTAATTTTTGTTCTATCTTTCCATGGTCTTTATTTCTGCTGTTCCTTACATGGAAATCTTGCAAAGGGGGATGGCTGACAGTGCAACTCAGACCCATTATCAGAAAAGCAACACAGAGAACATATATAGTATATATAGAAAGGAGGCCAGCAGCTCAACTTTGAACATGAGAAAAGGTTCTTTTTTTTTGCAGAAAGTCAGACTAGTACATGAAAATGTTATCACATTTATCTTACAGTGGCTGATTCCCATCATGATCTTAGATGCTTATTTATAGTGATCTTTAATCACCTTGTTGGGAGATACCTAGGTGGCGCAGTGGATAGAACCCTGGACCTAGAGTCAGGAAGACTCAGCTCCATGAGTTTGAATCTGGCTTCAGACACTTGTTAGATGTGTGACTGTTGGCAGGTCATTTATCCTTGTTTGCCTCAGTTTCCTTATCTGTAAAATGAGCTGGAGATGGAAATGGCAAACCACTCTGATATCTAATATCTAATGGGCTCACAAAGAGTTGGATATGACTGAAAAATGATTGAATCAAAACAAAAAAATCAGCCCCATTTTAGGGTTATTTTGATTATTTACCGTTTTCTTAGCACTTTACGTGTGCAACAAATGAACTTTCTTACTTATCTGTGATGATAATAGGACCTCACATTTCTATAACCATCATAATTTCCTCTCAATAGCCCTGTGAGGTGGGTAGGATGTTATATCCATTTAAGAAATGCAGAAATTGAATTTCATAGAATTAAAGTGACTTGTTCAAGGTCACACAGTCAATTGGTCGAAGAGACAGGGTCTAAACCCTGACCTCCCAATCCCAGGTCTACTAGTATTCATTCAGAAACACAGCACCGCCATCTCTTCCTACCAATGAAGTGGTAAAATTCCTATTTACATTCTGGTAAATATCCTTTACTGTCTTTCTGAAAACCTCCTGAGGCCATCTACAGCATTGAACAAGAGCTAAGATCTCGGATCTCTGGGACCACTTCTTTCTTTCCTTTCAGATACCTCCGCATCTAAACATCACCATTCAAACAAAACCATTTGGGGAGGGGAAGAAACAATTTGTTGATAGCACATCATTTTGTCATTATTTACTGGTGAGTAATTAGCATTTCATATATATATATATATATATATATATATATTTTTTTTTAAACTTGTTAAAAGAATCCAGGCCTTCAAAATTATGCCTCTCAAAAGCAATTAAAAATTAAACAAAAGTGGTTAGTGTGGAACTCTGGACCTTTTTTTTTTTTAAATAGGATTCAGTGAACTGAACATATGAAGTACATAAAATGTGGAAACTATATACACTTCATTACAGTATTCTACAGCTGCCACTTATTTCATTTTGGTATAAAAATAATTATTGTTTTGAGTACAATGGTGTCCATTTCCTTTGCACTGCCCCAGTGCTCCGATTACCATCTACTTCAGTTCCGATTAATCATGCCAAGATGGCAATTCCATTAAACTAAGAGTAAAATTTATTAGTCTAATATGTGGCTATAGTTTCAATGGTTTCAACTATGTGTTTAACTGCTTTGGGGATTTTATTAAGATGAAAGCTAAACAGAATGCACCTCAGACTTTTAGTGGACAAAGCAACTTATAAAATGCCCTGAACTAGAGTACATGCAATGTTTCTGCAGGTATTAAACTGTGATTGCACCTTCGATTTGATGGCTATTTAATTGTGGCATAGAGATTTAATTATTGATGAAAGACATTCAAACTAATTTCTGCTATACTCTGATGTTTCTTAAAGCCAGTCAAAACATAGCAATAAACATGAAATTGTGATGGAAGATAATTGACAAAATATAGAATACATAAAAGACAGTAGTATGACTGATTTTAGGAAAATAATGCCATCTGATTTTAGACTTAACCAAGCCTTTATATAAGTATGAAGTAAACTGTTTTGTTTATATAACATCTTCCCATGTCTTAAATGGGACCTTAGTGTAATAAAACAGCTAATATCCCTCTAAAAAAACCCAAACAAACCCCAAAACAAAAACCAAGGAACAGAATAGGTTGCTCGACACAAGTTCTTATTGGAGAAAGGCCTAAGTTTGAACCTTAAAATGATGTTGTTAAGGCTATATTATAATCTTAAACTAAAGTTATGTGTCATTTGCTTTTTCCATAGACGTGTCTTTTAAACTGCAGAGCAAACAATGAATACTTCTCTTCAGGAAACACAAATAACTGAAGTCTTTCCTGAAGTCTTGAGCCAGAAATGAGATGTAAGGGGAGAACTGAGTAACAGAATACAATTTATTTGGTCACTATCTAAACCTGTACTTGGATATTATGTGCAAGTGTGAACCTAAAAATATGTTAGTTCATTGGGTTGGGGACTTCCTGATGGGGAAACTCCCTCCACCAAAGCAGAGTTAGCAACTTTTCTCCAACTCAGAGTCCTATAGAATTACCAACTTAGATTTGTAGAAAATTAACCATAGCCCTAAAATCTTAAATCAAGACTTCTTGACTCCAGAGTCAGTCCTCTATACAATATAGAATATATAACCAGCTAGTTCTTTAATTCAGACCTGTGCAAGATAGCATGGTACAATGGACAGAGTGCCATCCTTGGAGTATTTGGTTTCAAATCCTGCTTCTGATACATACTGCTGGGTGGTTATTTAATCTCTAAATAAAAGAGGTTACTTTTTTAGTAACCAGGAGACTTTCTTAGACAATAACTTTCATTGCTAGTCTCCATGGTAGAAGAAGTTTTCAAACCAGGAGTTTACCACCCTAATGAAATCTCAGGTCCAGACCTACCATACAGGGTGTCCTGTATTAAAGCTTTAATAAGCTTAAATTTTCAAGGGCCCTGTATGTGTATGTATGTATGTATGTATGTATGTATGTGTGTGTGTATATATGTACGTGCACATAAATATATGTATATAAACTAGATTGCACGTGTACGCATATATGTGCATGCATTTGGGGGGATTGTTTCACTTGCTTTTTTTTCCTTTTCACTTTGAAAATGGAAAACTTATTCTGTGCCCTAGTAAACTCATTTTCAAAGAGTATAGGTTCAAGAAAATTCTGAATTGTCGAAAGAAAGAAAAAAAGAACTTTCAAAACATTTTCATGATTCAAGGGAAATTTCATCCACAGGTTCTTAAGAAAACAATGCTTATTTTGAAAGACATTTTATATCCCAAAAGTCATTTAGGTAGAAATGACTTTGGACATAGTTGCTATTTATTGACAATGTGTTAACCTTCCCATATGGATATGACCTTACCACTATTAGAGGGAGTACTTTGACTCCTTTGCCCAGTGGTGTTGTTGGAGGTACACTGACGCATTTAATGTTTTTCTTACTTCTCTTTGTGAGAGATGGCTGGTCAGTATTAAGGGAATACCTTCTATCAGTTCCATGGGCTCGACACAGATGAAGACCAGTATGTCATTAGCTGAGATTTTTTTTAAATGGACCTAAGATTTCATGTTACAGAGAAATCCTCAGGAACCAATTTCTTCTAACAGTGCAGACTGGCAACTGTCGTGGTTCTTACAGTCTTAGAGTGTTGCTTGGCAGCAATGAGAGATTTAAGTGAGTAGCCCAGGATTATATGATAGAAAATCTTAAACCTAGATTTTTCTGATGCCTGGGCAAAATTTCTGTCCAACAAACTACATTGTCAAAAATGGAACTGTCCACCACCTAGTTATAAGATCATAGTCAAAGACACAGTGGAGCAATTATCAATCGAACTGGAGCATGGTCCTCTCCTTCTCCATTAGGATATCCACTTCTACTAGATAGAAGACAGGAGAACTAATACTTTGCTTCTCCTAGATTTATTTCTATTTCCTTTGACCCTGTGGTCTTGGAAGTATGTGATAATGGATAGAGTGCAGGGGTTGGAGTTATAGAGACTTGCATTCAAGTTTCACTTGTAATACTTGTTAGCTGTGCAAGCACAATCAAATTACCTAACCTTTATGTGCCTCATGTAACTACCTTGCACTCATCTACTGTGTGGTAGATAGGCTGTGACCTGCACTGGAGAAAAGAGAAACAAGGGCAAGTTTCCCATGCTTCCAAAATGACACAGATCTTTGATGTATTTGCATAGCCTATATAGCCACATTGAAAGTTGGTAGATGGGATGAACTCTCCAGACTTATCATCCATAACATTTTATGTCATCAAATGGAGTAGATTTTGTTCTCTTTTGTTTTAGGACAACACTGAGGAAGGGAAGAGAGAAAAAATAACCTACTAGGCTGATGAGAGAAAATGTCACAATCTCCACTTTTCTCTCTCTAGGCAATGTTGAAAAACCTTCTGTGAGCAAGCACACATTGTGAAAAAATATTATTGGCATATCTTTCTTTTGGGAACCACAAAGTCATATTTCATCAATCTTAAGATGTTTACACTTAGTTTGAAACTTAGAACCTGTGAAAGCTGAGACTGGGGAGTCACCTTCTTTTTTAATTAAATGGTTTTAAAAGAAAAACAATTTGAACTCTCAAAACTTACGAGGGCTCTTCTGACACCACGGCTCCTTCTTCCAGCTCCTGAGCTTGCTTATGCCACGGCAGTTTGGCTTCCACAGGAAGTTTCTCTGAAAAAAGCATATGCATATGAAAAAGATGAACTCAGAACCAAGTTTGGGTTCCAGGGAAATCTGTTTTCTCTCTAAGCTTGCCTGTCTTTGTGGGCTGTATGTTTGTCAAGAGAGGTTTTGTCTGTTGACTATGTGCTAATAACTGATAGTTGACTTATTTTCTGGTTCTTTTATTTGAATGGAACTTATATCATTAGAATCCTACAAATAGGAACTGTCTGTGGAGAGAAAGGCTTTCTGTACTCTGATGAACAAGAAGCATTTTATGTCCCATGCTGTATACCATAAAAAGTTCATTGTTGAGCTCAAGCAATAGAAATAAAGAGAAAATTACAACACCAAGAAGATAGATTCCATACTGAGTTACAGAGGAAGGCTTATAAATATCTTCTTCTGGAAATCTCTTAAGAAATTAATTTCAAATAAAAAAACACTTATTGAGAGCCTATTATGTGCTGGGATCAGTGGCAAGGGCTCTGGGTATTAGAAAAGTAAGGAAACGTTCTCTTTCTCAAGGAGTTTAAAATTTAATAACAGATAATTAAAAACTGGACACAAATATCTACAAGTCTTCCAACTGTTTCCAGTCATTGTCAGTGGTGGATGGTTAAGGCCCATGGTCTTACCATTTCCCATTCCCATTTCTTGACTCTGCTTGGTTTTCCACAGGAATTTAAGAGGAATGTGATAATGGTTATGCATAAAGAAAAAAGAGAATAGAAGGTATAAAAAATGACGGAACAAATACTTCTGATAATTGGATGTTAACCTGAAAACTGCCTGAGCATGTATATTTCATGCAGCCATTTGTAAATTTAGTAAAGGTCTTCTGCAACTGAATTAATGCCTTTTTCTTGTGGAAATTCTAGAGCAAGGGTTCTTAATTTGAGTTTCAGTGAGCTTGTTTTAAAAAATATTTTCATAACTGTATTTCAATATATATGGTTCCCTTTATAGTTAAAATGTATTTTATCTTATGCCTTTACAAACATTATTCGGAGATGGGATTTAGGCTTCACCAGACTGTTAAGGGGGTCAAAGACACAAAGAAGTCTAAGAATGCCTACTCTAGATTAGGTGAAGTCTACCTTGTTACAGGAGGATATAAAAGATAAACTCTCTCGTTCCTCCACTGTGTTCTTAGGTCTTCATGTGAATACTTCTGCATCCTCTTCTCCAACCATTCAAAATGATTTACTGTTGAGTAAAGTCTGACTAATGAAATTTCTAGTGTCTGCCATGTAGGGGCCAATAACTTAGCCTTTCCTATTTATATACTTGAAGGATGTGTATAAGACTGACTTTCTCTACGTAAGCTTGGAACTCTTGGTAGTAGCTTATATATATCTCAAGAAATAGAGAACCAAACGAAAACAAAGCTTTTTAATGTTGGTGCTATGGGTAGCTTTGCATATAGTATGTAGGTTTTTATGATAGGGAAAAAGAAAGCCTCTCAATATATTTTTAAGTGTCTAGTTTGAGATTATCAACTGTGAGTCTAATGAACAGCCACTATCTTTCCTTCTAGAAAAAAGAATAATACTACATTTTGAAAATTAGCAGAAAATATAAAAAATTACAATATGACTCTGAGATAATCTAACATTTCTCACAGCACAATTCCATTTAACTAAATGTAGTCTGCATTGTTTCTTAAAATGGAAAAAATCTGGTCATTTGAGCTCACAATATATTACTTGGAATATCTGACTATATGATGTAATTCTCAAATGACATCTGCAAGAAGTGAAATGAAATGAAGGTAATACATGAACACAGGAACCATGTAGCATGACATAAGATAGACAGTCCAAGTGCACTATGGTTTTCACAAAATGTTAAAAGAGCTAGAGGAAGACTTTGGATTGCCTGGGCATATTTTCTAAGGTGAATTTGTAGAAGGATCATGGACCATAGGAAAAGGTGTGACTAGGCTGTGATCTGTACCTTATCCATAAAAGTATCTTACTTATACAGGTACCATTTGCAAAAAACAACCTGGAAGTTAGAAAATGAGCCATAATCAACCATTTGCTTTGTTTCACTGTTGCCCACAAGAGTCCAGCAATTTGGAACATGCTTCTTAGCCTTCACAAAAATGATTGCCAAGATTCCTATTCTGATATATTTATTGGTGCCATTTATGGGTGAATATGCTTTTATAACATAAGCCAGAGAAGCTCTATCACCATTTTATAACATATGATTACAAAGATGAAAGAAATATGCCCCATTCATACACACGCACACACTGTAGAATTATATGACATTTTAATGATGTTTAGCAAGCCAGATCTTTCTACTTAACTGTGAAAAACTAGATTTCATTCTCAGATTGTTAACCACAAACTACTTTTTGTTCTCTGAAGTGGTTTGCTAAAGAGAGAAGTAACAAATATATTGCTATTTTAAATTAAGTATATCATCATTTGCCCTTTATACATGTGCACTGTTGAGTTATCTTAAAAGTAAAGCCAATGAAAAGTACTGAGGTGCTCAGTCCAGAAGGGAATGCCATGATTTGAAAGCTAGCAATATAGCATATCTCCACCAAAATAAATTTTATTGACATTCTATATACTTCTAGCAAGAAAATCAAAACTAACGAGGACTCTACTTCAGAGACCTCAGTTTCTCTTTCTGTTAAACAAGCAAACAAACAGAAAACTTTTAGCAATAGCCAATGAAGATTCCTTTCAAACACGAGCCAAAGCTTTTTCCTTTCTGTGAATAACCATTTGTTATAATTAATTACTGCCGTTCTCTTCAATGATTTCTTTTTTTAATTATTAGTTCAGAACTCATCATGACATTCACTTTTGCTCAAGATATCATAGTTTGTGGTAAGGGATAAAAATTTAATTGACTGAAAATTTAGAGATAAATTTAAAAAGTAGTTTTTAAAATTAGATGGGATATGAGTCACTTTTTTTTAAAGAAGAGTTTTCAGTAAGTAGAACTTCTATCTTGTGTCTGGTAAATGAGTTTTTAAAAAATATATATGTATAAGTAAAATTAAATTTAATGTCATATACAGACTGTATCTATATTATTTAGTTATCATGCTCTGGAAAAATGAATAATGTATATATGGAAGGGTCCTATAATCTCTGACTGCCAGCTTCCCATGGAAGGGAAAGACTCTAAAAGTAATATTACCAACCTTGTGATTGATTCATCAGCATAAAATCCTTTGAGGACAAAGCATTCTGTAAGAGTATTATAATGGACTGACCTATCAAAACCAAGTAGGGGTGAGGAGTGAGGGAATAAGAGTCCTGTTCCCTCCAGATCTTATAATCTGTGTTTAATTTCAGCAAGAAAGAAAGAGAATGTGGTGCCCTGCTCTGGAATACTGGCAGTAGCTGCTGCCTTCTCACCCTTACAACTGACATCCCTGTCCTTCTTTGCTCTAGTAACAATAAATAGTACACATTTCTAAATATGATAAAAAAACAATTTGAGGTCGTTTTTCCTGTAATCATCCCCACTCCTTTTTTTTCTGATTTATGTATGGAAATGTTTGACTTTCTGTTTTTAAGTTTAGGATTTTTAAAATTTTTTAAAATTGAGATATACCAGCAAGATTTTTATAACAAAACAAAAGTATTGTAATTTCTGGTTAAAAAATTGCTTTATTTATAGTTATCTTGATTGAAATCTTGACATTTTGATTATACAGATGTTCAAAATATTCTTAATATATAATAATATATTTGATATTTTTAAAATTGCACATTAAGATGGACAGATTTATAGTTTGACAATGAGACATATTTAAGTTTATTAAAACCGTTGTCCTGTGCTCCAGAAACTGGGTGCAATTTTTTTCTTTGTTTTTAATCACAAGAAAGGGTTGTCAAATTTATGAATTTTTTCCGTAATGTTGGATCTATTTTTAAATGGATCACAAGTAGATAAATTCTATGATACCTTTCAACAATGGTAATCAAAAAGCTTTATGATTGGTTAGGCTCTATCTCTGCCTCTATTTATAGTTTAATTAATAAAGGTCAATTTAATGGGTTCCACACTTATTTGTGATACATGCGCATGCATCTAACAGTCTATTTAGTGCAACTTTAAATCACAAAGCACAGTTACTTGGGGACAGACACTTTAAAATAAGATACTTTAAAAATTACAAGGAGATCAAAGCAGGTTTAGAACAAGAAAGCAAATAACAGCTTCATAATGGGCCACATGTCATCTTACCTTTGGGTTTATAGCATGGAGTGGGTATAATGCATTCTTCTTTTATGTGGGGCTTTGTTTTAGGACTGCAACCACCTGTATGCATTCCTCGATGATCAATACAGAGAACTACGCGGTATCTGAGCCCCTGTCCACATGTCACAGTACACTAGAAAGAGAGAGAGGGAAGGAAAGAGAGAAGAGAGAGAAAAAAGAGGAGGAAAGGAGGAAGAAGCAGAGGGAGAGCAAAGCCTTATTTAAATAGAGTAGCGTATTCCCCCCTCCCTTAAATACTGTAAATACAGATTGTTGCTTTATCCCTCTTCTACCCCCAAGATTATCAGTTGTCTTGCATCTTATCTCTTTTACTGGGCTGTAAGCCCATCAGGGCAGGTTTACATGTTGTCCATTTCTCTACCCCTTGAGGTGCCTAGCATGGGACAGGAGGTACTTAATAAATATTTAAGTAGAATTGTATACCAGTTGTAAAATTGTTGTCCACTGAGTTAGAGAAAGGGTTGAAAATTTAATCACTCCCAGTCTCTGAGTCTCTACCAGTATAAGCCTGGAAGCCAATCTGGTAAAGATATGGGCAAATACTAATAAAATTCAGTTTCTGAGAGGGAAATGTTGGTAGAGCAATTCATAAATTTGAATTATCTAGCCTGAAATTCTGTTTGCTTCTGATCTACTAGACCAGACCATTCTTGATATTGACTTAATTGTCTTACTTCTTGTTTTATTGCTGTTATATAGATCTAGACCTCCAAGACCATCGAGCTTAACCCTTGTGTTTTACAAAAGAGGGAAATGAGGCTCAGCAATAGAGTCATGATTTAGACCTATTTCCTCCAACTCCAGAACCAGAGCTGCTTCCATTGGGTGAGTCTCAGATCACCAGTTATTTCCTTTTGGATTTTCACTTGGATGCATGTTAATACTTCAGGTTAATTTCGCCAATCAGGTTTGACCCTGACTTTAGCTTTTCTATAAATAGCTGCTTTCCCTTTAAAAAGCTAAATTCTTTTAGTCAACATTCAATAAGTATCTGAGTGCAAAATACCATATTTGGGATCATAAATGACAACAAAAATTGTCGAGTATCTGCCCAGTTTTTAATTGTATCCCTGAATTTTTATTTTCAGTTACTTTGTGACTTGGAATGCTCTCCCTCCCTATTTTCACTGGTTTCCTTCAAGACTGATCAAGCACCATCTTCAGTAGGAGATCTTTCCTAACTTCTCCAACTACCAATGCTTTCCCCTGTAAGATTAGCTTGTGTGCTTGGGAAATTATTTATTTATGGACAGACTGTCTTCCCCATTAGAATGTGAGGGTTGGGATTGTTTTCTTTCTTTGTCATCTCAGTGTTCAGAACAGCCCCTAGTATGTATTAAACATTTAATAAATGTTTGTTGATTGATGTCTAAATCACAGAAAATACTGGTTGTTAGGTTAGTTTCTGCCTTTTTCCATGATCGATTTATCTTATAATATAGTCAGTTTTAGTGATGACCCCAAAAGAAAGATCTGACAAAGAAATCTTTTAGTCAGAGCCCAGGAGTCAGAATAGGCATTCTACCTCTGATGCTGGACTGATGTGTATGGAAGCAGACCCAAAGTCAACCAGAGAACAACAAACAATTTCTCTCATCTGTGATCACAAATCTACATTGCACAGCTTTATGATAAGAAGAAACAGAAGTGCATCATGTCTGGTCAACTTAGTCTCTGGATTCATAGATAATCTGTTTTCATAGACCCAGAATCTAAATGTTAGCCACTGAATTTACATGGCATATAACTGTGTATATCATGGAGCTCAGCATGATGCCATGAAAAGGATGCTAGATTAGCCATCAGTAGGGCTTAGGTTCTAATTCTGACTACCTGTATGGCCTTGATCAAATCACTTAATTCTTGCTGGTTCATTTCCTTATCTGCAAAATGAAGGGGTGAGATTTGATAATCTCCAAAGTCCTGGGGAGTTCTAAGATCTTGTGTTTTTCTGCCAGTAGTTTGATGGCCACTGGCATTATTTGGAGGTCCATTGAACTGTTTCTTGATCACATGAGGTGGCTTTGGAGCAGAAGTAAGAAAACATAAAGTAGGAAAATGATTTAGCTTTATTCTCAATCTACAAACATACTAAGTTGGAGAATAGTGACCTTCACTCCCCCTCCTATTCTCCGGTTCCCCCCAATCCCCATCCCCTGCCATGGCAGCAGACTTATAGAACACTAGGCAAACTCAACCAAAGAGGACAGTGATGGACAAAGTAGGTTTGCCAGGCAGGGTGGTGATGAAAAGACTGAAGAATGGACTTACTCTCCTAACCACACAAAGAAAGAAGGCACAGTTACCGGAGACCACTCTTGTGCCAGCCACTTAGGGCAGTCAAAAATGTTGCAGGGTTGAACAATAGGCATCTTAGGAGTGTACATGCATTTCCATTCTTCCACTGAACTGACATGCCCTTGTATGTCTTCTTCTACACAGGAAACTGTCCGACTCTGGATACCACCTCCACAGGAGGAGGAGCAGGCTGTCCATGGTGTACTTTCCCACCTATATAGGAAGAAGGCAATAGTTGTTAAGGGGATACAGGTTCCCATTAATTTTTTAGAACTTCCTTCCCTCCCCCAACCAAATTTTCCTTTGATTAGTAAAGTTCCAAGACATCTGGACCACAAGAACCAAAAACCTATATGTTGCATGAAATCTGATGAGTAAATTCAACTAGCAAAGGTTTTGTACCCATCCCACTCTGCACACAAAGGAACTAACTTGAAGAGAAAAGCTGAGATCCCTGGTTCTTTCACACCATCATTACAGACTGGTATGAAACAAGGCAAGAAGCAGGCTTCTGGATCCTCACTGCATCCCAGTTCATGAACATAAAAATATACAAAGTAAGCCAGTGAAGGGGAAGGAATTAATGCCATTGCTAAAGTCAGTGACTTAAGTTGATAGTCATTAAGAATGTGCAAACTAGCACTGCATTGACTCCAAAATAGATGTCCCCATCTTATTTTTATAAAACTTGAGTTTGGCTTATAATCCATTATATTTTTTAGTATTTATTTCTTTTCAAAGAGGTCTTATTTTAGGGCCATAGTCTAAATTTGGTGGACTGTACTTGAACTGACGTTTTTATTCTAACCTAGTGCTTTGTTTATTTACAGTATGAAGGGCAAAATGGAATATCCTCTTATCCATGTAACTATCCTTGGGGAAAAAAGAATACTCATGAGCATGCAGTATAGCTCTTTGCCAAGCTATGTTCGAATAGCCCTAATGACTACCGAAGCTATTAACTGTGAAAATATAGTGCTAGATTAACAGCAAACATAGGAACACAGTCATCACATGTTAATTTCTTAGTTACTGCTAGATGTGAGCTGATTCAGGACTTTTCTTCTGATAAGTGCATGGATAGCATTGGGAATAGGTTTGAATCTGGTTGGACAAGTTGACTTGCATGGGTTTTGGGCCCCTATGATTTTCAACACAGGAATCTGAAGGTTAGGTTAAATGAGATAGAAAACATTGTTTAATATTACTTTTTAAGAGAATTTGATTTACTTCTATATTGGAGAATTCTGTGAAGGAGAGGGAACACTTTGCTTAAAGTTTCCAAACGTAATTCTTTTTTCCTTCTTTCAGACTAGCTTCAGAATTGCTGAAGGAACCACAAAGTCAAATGATTACATACTTATTTGTTTGTGTGTAGTGCTCGGGTGGTTGTGAGGCTGGCAAAGAACTTAAGTTTCTATTATGTTTATGAGGGAATGACATTTGGCTTGAGGCAGAAATGAAATGTCAAGAAGTTAATGTACTTGACTTATAAAAGTCAAGGATACTATACAAATAGAAATATGGCTTGGAAGCATTTATTCTAATATTTAATTGACTCTTGTTTATAGATAGTATGTCATATTTCAGATAAGAAGCTTGATTCTCTTTTTGCACAAAGGGAAAAATGTATATTTCCCCAGTTACAAGAGGACAGACCCTCCTCCATTCTCTCTGCACCGTTCAAATCCAGGCAACAATCACTATCCCTACTGCCAGCAGCTGAGACATGCTGCCAAATACAATATTTTCCTATGCACACTTCCCCAGGAGGTACATAAGAAAGTATCATAATGAGGAGAGCAGGGCTGCAGTTTAGCTCCTAGGAGAATTGTTTGCTGGCCCCTTGCAGAGGAGCAAGTATCTCTGTAGAGAATAGCTCTATATCAGGGGAGACCAATTCAGATATCATTCTACCTTGGAATGATATCACTATGGAAGGCATTTCTCTGTCGGTTAACACAAAAACAAAACAAAACAATTCATCTCAGATAGATAGTCTGGAGAAGTGAGTTGAATTCAGATATGGATGTCTATACTCATATTAGGCTCAATGCCACAAAGACATAGGAATCAGTGTTGAATATATTAGATGTTCCAAATATCTTAAGCATAGTTTTAAACTTTAAGAGACTTACATCTGATATATTCCAATTTGGAGCGATCATTTAGATGCTATAGAGGGAAGTAATTGTATAAGAGCCTAATTCTCCTCAAACATACTTCTAAACAGTCAGAAAGATACTATACTCCTTTCTCAACCTCAGATCACAGTGTTCTGAACACAACAGTATTTAGTAAATGTTGGCTAAAGGAATGAACAGTTGACTCTGGCCCATTATAAGTCAGATGGCAGATGAAGTTGGTTTTATACCAGTACTCCCTCTAATGTATAGCATGATCACAACAAAAGAAAAGAAACTTGTTCTATGTCTGTATAATGGACATAGGGGAGTTTCCTATTAAGAGTACTAGACTTATGGTCAATTCTGCAGCAAAATATAGGTTGTTGTATTTGTACTTCATTTTCGCAGAACACCATGACATCAGAGAAATGATGACATGACTTGCACTTGACTTTGTTTTGAGTGAGGGAGGTAGTTGCCTTTCAAACAACTATACAACAGAGATTGTTGAATATTCATCCAGAGTTACTTAAAATATTAATAGAAAAAATGGAATATTCGAGCATTAACAAATATTTCATAAAGCACTGTCTTAAAAGATAACTGGCCTAGGAATTTATAATGTCTACATATTAGAATTTTGTTTCTTAAGGCGGGGTAGGAACAATATGAATAGAGAACTGACCTCGAAGCCAGGAAGATCTGAATTCAAGTTACACCTTTGACCTATACTGGCTGTGTGATCCTGGGCAAATATTGTAACTTCAAAGGATTGTGGCAGAATTCTAAGGTTATCCTTTTCAGAGGAAGTGCTGGACTGCGCTGGATAAACCAGTAAACTCACTGGTCTAGTCTCTATCACTATCTTAGAGTCATAAATAATATTTTACATAAGAACTCAAAATTCTCAACTGGGATGTGGAAATGTTTTATATGATTAATTGCAAATTCATATGAAGCATTGTGGTGTGTTCTTGAAGCTTACATATGTGCATGTGAATATGTGCATTATCTCTATGTATGTGACAGCCAATTACTGAAGTGATACTAATGTTCAGAGTAAGGGAAAAGCAATAAGAAAGTGAATGAATTTTACTGTTGTACAACTTTCTGATTCATAAGTTATTCATTTGTTTAAAGTCTTTTCCCTTGGCCAAAGGTATCACTATGTTAAAATTTTCATTACTTTAGCTTTTTCTTGTGAAATTGAAACACATATGTTGAAAATAAGCAACTTTCGTTTACTGAGATGGCATGCCCAAATTGACAACTAGCTTGGTAACTGATAAATAAAAATAATAAATATATATTAATTTGCCAATACTTCTCTGTTGTGTTAGAGACAGAATTGTTTGTGTGCCCATAAAATGATAGAACAAATTTCTACTAGTTGCAAACAAAGCTAATCATCTAATTTTATAATATATGTACATTTAGGGGAATTCTCTAATTCTTAACATTATATTACATAAAATGTGCACTGATTATTCTAGAAAAACCTTAACACAGAGAATATATACATTTCTGCTAACACTGGGGCAGCTATTACAATAAAAACACAGGATTTTAGATTTAGAAGTAGATGGGATCTTGCTGTTGTGTGTCCTTTGTTTTCAAAAAGGAGCAATCTTAGAGATTACCTGGTTGAATGCTTTCATTTTATAAATGGGGAAATTAAGACAGAGAAGCTAAATGATTTACACCAAAGGTCACAGAAGTGGCAGAGCTGAGATAGTACAAAAGTATTTCCCAAAGCCTGACACATAATTCAGGCTCGATTTTAAATTTAGATGGGCACATTATTGGTATTGCATTGTAATCTGTAATTTAAATAGTTATATCCATGTGACCCTGATGTGTTACTGTCAGTTATTATCAGGAACTTAGACCAAATGAAATACTAGTGGAATTCAGAGAATATTTTGCTATTCTACCTTAGATTTATCGGCTAGTTCTAGAGAATATCCAAATTTGGTCTTGTTTCAAAGCATTTCAATGGATTTCACCCTACCTCCCAAAAATAATAACAAGAAAACAAAAGTAAATTTAACCCACAACATCAGTTGGTTTTATGAAGAACAACAGGGTTCCATTTCATTGGCGTTTCAGAAAATTAGTGTGATTTGTTCTGACTGTGTGTTCATGGTTTGGATTTGGCCCAACCCTTTCATTATTCGTAGTATAGATTACACAATGGCTAGGTTAATTGCCAAGCCAATCAAAAAAGCATTTATTAGGTATTTTCTTTGTATGTTCAAGGTACTGCACTAGGCACTGGGAATAGGAAAGCAGAGTAAAAAACAGTCCCTTCCCTCAAGGAGTTTAAATTTTACTGGCTGTAGAATGCAACTCTACTAGGAAGGGTAATCCAGATTTAGCCTCACAAAGGGAGAGGAGATTAATGGAATCATGTTCCCAAGTAATTTCTCTGTGGTTGGTTCAAGTCAAATTACCAAAGTACAAATTACAAAGTCTCACAAATTGTGAGACTTCTGCCGGCTGCTGGTATGACAACACATTTATTCAATGGACTATTATTTGGCTCTCCCCTTACCCCACTTTATTATGAATGGATTTATAAAGAGGACAATCATTTTAGAATGCTCCCACTGTACTTTTTCATTATTTTTCCAGCTTGTAAAAATATTATACTTATAAAACGTGAAGTAGCATTTACATGGGATTTTATGCTATTTTAAAAAGCCAAAATGGTCGTACTGAATAACAAGGATATGAAAGAAACTGTGGAGTCTGGTTTTCTTTCCTAATTGCTAATTTCTTCGAAAATGAAAATGATTTTAGACATTCACATGCATACTAATTCAACATCTGGAATTCCACATTCATGGGTCTACCATGATACTTGCGGTAGTGTCTGTTTGACATTTGGAGGAGTATTTTAATGACTGGGGTCCTATTGCAGGGATGGCAGAGAATAAGGCAAAGAAAAGTCCAGAAAGACTGAATATAAACCCACACAGTGTATCTAATCACTGAATTACTATGTCAGTTTCAATGTAATGCTAACCTATCTTTACATGGTTTTCTAAAATGATAAGGTTAAGAGTCTGGGCATGCCAATATTATCCAACGGGAGATCTCAGAAGGGAGTGGGAAATATGGCATTTACCATCTTATTTTTACAGGAAAAACAGAGTTGCTATGCCAAAAAAAAAG
The DNA here is from genome assembly GCA_028658325.1 of Potorous gilbertii. Lineage (NCBI taxonomy): Eukaryota > Metazoa > Chordata > Mammalia > Diprotodontia > Potoroidae > Potorous > Potorous gilbertii. Next base: position 19,270,676 of record CM053769.1, on the reverse strand, counting down.
TTAGAACACCAGATAACTAATTCTAGTATCAGGATTGTTGATTTACATACCGAGGAAGGGGATGGTAGAGGTCATAAGGCATGATCTGCTTGTAGCCGTCACTGTTAGGAACAATAATGCCAACCCTCTGAGTAGAAGGTACACACAATAAAATAAACACTAAATGATTACATTATACAACATTTTTTTACATAATTGCAAAACAACATTGATAACACGTTCTACAAATTCAGTTTAAGACTTTGAAAACAATACTTAGAAGGGCTTCATATCTTTATGGCTAGTCCATGTTTAAGAATGGGCAAAGTATCGTTTGGAAGAACACTGTTTCATGAGACTAATTTTCGGATTCAAGAAGAAAATTCCATGGGAAAGGGTTATAATACCCAAACATTTCCCTCCTTGTTTAAGATGACACAGTAAACTTTAACCCTTTTTCTAAACCCAAATAAATTTTACATTATGTTGGGTCATCAACATCATCACTGCCTTTCCTAGGTGTTCATCATGCAATCACACAGTTTATAACCTTTAATTACTCTACAAAATTTTCTGAAGATTTTAAGTTGTAGAAAAGGTGCCAACCTGCACTGATGAGAGTTTCCTCATCCAAGAATTCTCTAAACTGATGAAAACACAGCTCCAATATCTATCTCCTATGTAATGTGCCTCTGAAGATATTGTCTTTCTTTTTCTTGGTAGGGGAGTAAAAGTATTAGTCCTGGCAATTTTATAGCAAATGGTCATCGGAAAGTAGATCCTCCTTCCAAGACTATACGAATCATTCATTACCTTAGCACAAATTCAATGAAACCCTCTAATTTTCTAAGAATGACCCCTTGTTGAAGATCATTTACTAGACTCGGATTCATTACTCATGGTTGGTGAGGAAGGGAGAGGCAAAAGCCAGTAGGAAGAAAGAGTAATGCAGGTTACCTCTTGTCTCTCCACCTATGCATTGTAGGAGTGGATGCTTGGGTTCTAGACCTACTTATTTTGCATTCAAAAAGTAACAAGCGGACTCTTGATAATATTGAAAAGAATATGTTCTATTCTCCAGCTGCAACACTTTGACCTTATCTCCAGCCATCATCCAGTAGATCTTGTTTAGATTGACTAACCCAGAGAAAGAAGGTAGTTTAGGTTGGCTTTTATAAGTCAGGATAAAATACGGCATTGACTGGGCAATGGAATGGGTGAAAAGAAAAAGGAAAAAGAAAGAAGAAAAGGGCCCAGGTAATACTCAAAAAAGTCACAAAAGGGAGAATGATGTAAATGAGAAATTCCATCTATTTGATTAAAGAGAGACTGTGATGAAGTATGAAAATGATTGAATAGTTAATGGAGGGAAAGCACCAGGGGAAGTACTGAGCCTCTGGGTCTGGTCTTATCTTAAGGCAAAGCTATTATAGTCAAACCTGATTTGGTCAGACCTGATGCCCCAAGGCTTATGACAACTACTCTAAGTAAGAATCTTCTGGATTCTGTAAGGGTGAAAAGGGATTAAATGTTATGATTCTATTTTCTTTCTGCAACTAAAATTTAGGCAAAGGAAACTGCTTATTTCTTTTCTTCCTTCCTTTTCAATTTCGAAGCCACTCCATCCTCACTTAGGGGCTACATTTGCCGAGCTCTTTTAGATAAGTGATATAAGCAATTTCCTTTTTTCTCTTCAGTTTTAAAAGAACTTCTGTTTGCTTCCATACCAAAAAATTTTCCCCATTAGATTTAACATCCCAGCTGTCAACTTACTAGAAGTTAAAATAAATACAAATTGGCTTTTGAGATTATACTCAAATTTTATCTAGGATTTTAATTTTTATTAACATGTAGTTTTAAGGTCCCACATGTACACTGAGGCATTTTTGCTTGCAAAATATTTATGGTATTTGCTTAACAGATTTCAATATTAGATTTAACTTTTATAGACCTCTAGTAACAGATTATGTATTGATTAATTTTTCTAATGAAACAACATGGATGGAAGTAGTCTGGAGGGGTAGGAAAGAATTAGAAGAGAGTGTTCAGAACCCAGAATGCTTGGCTTTGCTTTGGAAGGACTTGGAATTTCTGTTTTTATTTAAAATAGTAGCTTTAAATTTGGAACCAGCAAAACTGTAGTACTGTTTGTCTTTTCATGGCATGGGTCATGCTGAAGACTCTTAAGATGACTATATGCCACCTGTGAAAACAGAAGATGTCCAAACAATAGCACTCTGTCTAATACTGTTTATGCATACATGTTAGAGTGGACTCCAATCTCCTTCGGGATTAATGTTATGCCCCTTTTATTTCAGGTCACAGTCATTATAGTTGACTACAATTTACTCTAAACTTAATTTATTGTTGTTTATCATTAGGGGTTTCTTTGTTTCTTTGCCCTAAGCCAAAAGTATGCTCTTAAGAAGGATGACAGAGATATCACCCTGGACTAATAGGAAATTTTTCTCTTACTCTATTTAAACTACACATCTCTCTCTCTCTCTCTCTCTCTCTCTCTCTCTCTCTCTCTCTCTCTCTCTCTGTCTGTCTGTCTCTCTCTTCTCTTTGTCTCTTTCTCTAATAGGTTATACCCTTAAAACAGGATCTCTTTGAAAGGAATACATATGCACATACACACATCCATATACATGTGTGTATATATATATATATATATATATAAAGAGAGAGAGAGAGAGAGAATGAGAAAATACACATGAACACATGCATATATGTCTGTATGTATGTGCACGTAACCACTGAAAAATAACATGGATTATGAGAGATAGTCATGTTTTTACACATGCCATATTTGACTAAAACAAAAAACAAAAGAAGAAAATAGAAAAGAAGAAAGAGTGGTCTATATTTGGAATAATACGTTGCATGGTGGAGAGGGGAATGAAAAGACAGAGGAGTGAGAAGATAGATGACAGTGTATAGAATGGGAGAAAGAAAAAGGGACAATGACAAGCAGGGAATAAAATTAAATTCCTTCCTCTATCTTAACTGCTTTTTTTCTCAAGCCATCATCATCCATATGAAGAGAAAGGAGTTGAGAAAGGCAGCATAGGGGACTATTCTGGAGCATGGGATAGATATTTAGCTCTTCAAAAAAGTAGTGGAATGGCATCCCACTTCAGCTTCTCTATAGTCAAGCATTAAGAGGGAGAACTGGAAACTGTGAATCCATTAGCATGTATGATTAGGGGGAGAGAAACTCCTCACAGGTCTCTAGTGGGTTCAGCAATCCCAGAAGGTCTCCAGTGCTCAGAACACAGACTGTGCACCACTTTAGGACAATATTCTGGCTCTGGGAAACCATTTTGGACACAGTTCCTTCTGGTGGGATATGGACATTTTTTATTGAACACATACAGGAATTCTGGCATAACAAAATCCATGGGTGTCTGAAGTTGTTGTGGGATGTTACTATATGAGCTCCATTTCTAGAGATCATGCCAACAGACTGCAGGGATGGGAGACAAAGTATACAACCATTGACCCAAATTAATGAGTTAAGAAAGGTTATTGAAGAAGGAAGGAGAGAAGACCCTCAAACAAATGAATAGTCTCCTTCCCAAGCCTGCCTCCCCTTCCTTTCTTGTTCTTGATTCTCTGCCTGTGCAGTGTTTGTTGGAGGGTTGAGGGTGGTGACTTGGGAGTTGTGTCATGTTTTTTCAAGGAAATGGGTTGGAGCAGAAGAAGGGGGAAGACTAAGGTAGCTGAAAAGCTGGTTATTTCCTTTTCCCATGTTCCTCTTGCTTGCCTTTTCTTTGAAAAGGAATAGCTCGACTCTTTTTCTCTCTTTCTTCTACTGCTGGGTAGCTTTACAACTCAACAATTCAAGCAGTGTCCTGGGTAACTCCCACTGAACGGCATCAAGGAGTGTAAGGAAATTAGCTAACCAAAACTGATAATCAATACATCTCCATTCAACCAATAACCAGCAACACTGTAGAATGGGACTAAATGTTGCAGAAACCCAAGCACCATGATACTGTGCTGGGATCTATCTGGAGAAGCAAGCAGTAAACTAGCAAAGGAGAAGTACTCTGCAAATAAATCACAGTCAGGTATAGGAAGACCCACCCCCCCCCCCCACCTATTTTCTAACTAGTCAAAAGCTTCAGGGTACAATTGATGTCCCAAAACAAAGTCACAAATGGACAATTGGCAGTATACTCTTACAGCAGGGTTTCAGGACATTATGGCTAAGTTTGGATATGAGATTTTAATAAAGTGATCACAAAACAAAGCTTTTGGAGGCAACATTATATGGGATAGACCTAGTTAAGACACTTTTTTTTCTTTATGAAGAATGATCATTAGGTAACGTTTATTGTACCAGATTTCATTGTAACCAGAACAAAAAAAATGTGTTTCTATGGGCAATTAGACAAACTGTGAAAATATTTATTCAGCAACCAATTTTATTTTCAACTTTGGCAGGCAATGTGGTACAGTAGAAAGAAGGATGGATTTTTAGTCAGAAAATGTAGGGTTGAATTCCAGCTATTCTACTTACAACCTATGTGACCTTAGGCAATAGTTTTGGGCAATAGTTTTGTCATCTGTAAAATGGATGAGGTTTAAGACTAGATGGCTTCTGAGGTTTCTTCTAGCCCCATATCCATTGCTTAAGTATTTGACCTGTAAAATAGCTTACTTCTATATTTCTTGGGTTGAAAGTTCCTGGTCATAATAAACTCTATAGCCACAATTCTCTTGGGCGAGTGGAATTAACATCCATGAACTAAAAATGCTTTTATTTTCCAGATGGCTTTGTTTCTCCCTGTGTCGATTTTAATGACTTGGTCACTGCTCTGGCTGAATAAAATATAAGAATCTGTGTGAGAAAGGCTGAGGTTGAACCTCATGTATCCAATGAAGCAAACCAGGAATTAAATTTTGGGGCAAACTTGTATGATGCTAAACTTCTTGAACTGGTGATTAGCATTAATCAGTCCTTGCAATTTACTTCTTTTGTGCCTGAGTCCGTATTCATCTGTCACTAAAAGCTTTTGAGTCTCTGCCTAAGGGCTACCTCCTCTATGAAGTTTCCCTGATACTCCTTGTTGGTAATGTTTTCTGTCAAATTATTCTTCATTTCTCTGTATTATACCATTTTACTTACTAGAGTGTAATCTCCTTCAGGTTAGGGACTATTTTATTTTTGCCTTTGTTTTCTTAGCACTTAATACTGTGTCTGGCACAAAGTCATTTTTATTATATTTTATAAATGTTCATCAAATTGAGGATGTTGATTTTTTTTGGCATGCTTTTATGTTAGAGTGAAAAAAGTACCAAATGAGGAAGCAGGAGACCTCTACTTTAGTCAAGACTATGTAACCTTAGGTAACTCATTTGACTTCTTGGTTCCTCAATTTCTTCATTTGTACAATTCCAGTAATAATACCTTCTCCATCAACCTGAAAAGGTTGTAGGGTATGAAGGAGATAAAAATATATGAAAACATGCTTAGAAGCACAAAATGATAGACAAGCTGAGTGAATGTTTTAATGGGTGTTGTTTTGGTTATGGAACAGTCTGCTCTATGACAAACACCCCCAGGATGACTGTAATCAAATGGTGTAGGAGAAAAAAGCAGTGATATGTGAGAGCTGGTCTCTCACCCTAGTTTTTCCCAAAATTAACTGCTTGACCTTGTGAAAATCACTTCATCCACCTGCGTTCCAGTTCTCTAGTCTATGAGATGAAGGGCTTGGATGAGAAAAGTAACACAATACTTTATGGTTATGAAGTATTTTATATATGTTAACTCATTCGATTCTCACAACCCTGTGCTGTTGGCATCATTACTATATCCATTTTGTAGATGAGGAAACCGAGTCAGACAGAGGTTAAAGTAACCTGCCCTGGGTCACACAGCTAGCGAGTAGTATTCTGATGAAGGATTCAAGTTCAGGTCTTCTTGGACCCAAGTCCCACATTTTAATGCTTTGACACTCTTTGATTTATCTTGGTTTCTTGCCAATACGCTAGTGACAATTTGTGTTTATATGTACCTTGTACAAATAAATGAGATGTGCCAGAATTCCAGTGTAGTTAAAGAAGTCATAGGAGATCCACATATATGGTTGCTTCCTACCCATGCTCTTTAACTACAAACTGGCAAAGGTGAACTTGGGGGAAGGGAGGGGATGACTTCCGAATTTAGTTATCAATCAAGAATGAACCAAAATGAGGTATGAAAATATTCCTTGGCTTCTGTTTAAGGCAAGGGTATAATCTACTCATTGTATTAAGTCACTGGCCTGATGAAAGGTAGAGAAGTTTATCACAAGAATTATTATTTTTGGTTTTAGTAACGCTATTAGATGCTGGTAGTTTGCATAGGCTAACAAATGGGGCCGAGAGTGGGAGTATTTATGGGTTGTGGACGTGAGATACTAGGATCTTCATGATGCAGTCAACTGAATTATTTATTTCTCAGAGTCTCACAAACATGACTCACTAGAATACAGTTTTCAAGGCCTCTTTGTCTTTTGTTGTCCAAAGAACTAATACAGGTCACTGCAACAACAAACTGCTGAAGCTCAAAGATCAGAGATCTTCTAATCCAATCCTCACATTTTACAGATGTGGAAGCAGAGGCCCAGAGAAATGAAATGACTTGTCCAAGGCACACAATTAATGGCAGATCTGAGATGAAAATCTGATTCCTGATCCAGTGATGTTTCCAGCATCATATGACACACTGCTTCTCATTACAAGAAATAGTTTTTTAAAAATATCACTCTTAGAGTCCCAGGTTACCCATGTCTCTATTTTTTGCCTTGCTAATAATAGTTAACTTATAACTAATTAAATTATAACTAATAAGTAACTTAGAATAAAATTAAAGAGACATGTCAACACAAAAAGGCCAGTGAGGCCATTTGGAAGCACAATGCACAGCCATCCAGGGCACGTAAGTTTGGGCATTAGTTTATGACTGCTTCTCTTTAAATTCTGAGAGGAAAGGGGAAATCTGGATACAGTTTTGCTGCTAGAAACAGATTTGTTTGCTAGTGAAGAGGGTGAGGATGATAGTGTGATGAGTGGGAACTTTTTTCACTTGTCTGACAATTACCAATTTAATCTCCCTTTTCTTGACTTGGATTCAGAATGAGGATCCCATGCCAAAGAAGGGAAAAAGAGTGACTGCTCTAGTCTCATAGCCTATCTCATAAGCCTTGGGAAACTGCTGTCTAGTGCAGTGACATCTAAAAAAGGATTTGAGGCTAAGATCAGTGCAGAAGGTGATGTTCATAATTCCTAGTAGACCAATTTCGTCCCACTGTTGTCTATGCAGCTTCTCAAATGGAATTTAAGTCACCAGTTATTTAAACTAAAAACATAGCTGTATTTGGGCAAAACGTATGTTGGGGGACATTCTAGTTATGTTTATGAATCATCAGAAAACAGGTTTGATTCTTTACCTGGAAGAACTTCTGATGGGGAGATCCCCGTGAAAACCCACAGGAACTTGGTACTTAACTTCCGTCTCAAGGCTAATCACTTTGTCAGATGATAATGACATTTCCTGATCACAGATTAGATGGCAGATTGTTCGATCTGACAAAGAGCATATAAGATGGGTGCATGCCTTGATATGGTGCTGCTGTTTTAAGAGCAAAAATTCCTAAGCACAAATTCAATCCAAAAAAAAAAAGACCACTTTGGATCTGATTTCTGTGTCAAAAGAGTCACTTGGAGGTCCACACTATAACCATGGATATCACTGATGGATATAAAGGAGGGGAGAAAGAAAAAAAAGTAGATATGCCAAAAATATAGTAAGAGAAAAAAATCAAAGGAAAGCGGACTTTCCTTTGGTGAAAAGACTGACAATGTCATTGACAAGTGCCCTGGGGGATGTCATAGGTTCATAGTATCTACAGCTGGGATCAACTTTAGTGGTCATCTGGTTTTACTTCCTCAATTAACAGAAAAGAAAACTGAGGCTGCAAGAGGCTTATTTGCAGAAACTCAGACAGTAAAATCAACGGAGCAATATTAGAACTGGCTCCAAGTCCAGGATTCTTTCCATTTTACCATGCTGTCTTCTTTATGCCTCAGGTATCAACATGGAGGCCAGAAAGAAGTTATTCATCTGTTCATGGTGCTAAGGATATTTATGAGGATCCTAAAAGTAAAGAATTTGCAATATTTACAGCCGTAGAATTTTGAGCTGAAAAGGGGTCAGTTTCTTCCTTTCATTGATAAGAAAACTGAGACCTTAATCACAAAGATAGTAAGATGCAGAGCTGGGGCTTGAACGAAAAACCTTGAGTATGTTTTTCAACAAAGATACCTATACCTCTCGTCCTTGATATCTTGGTAACCTCTCAAGTGATACACATCAAATATAAAAATTCAGAAACATATGGATTTATTAGAATTAGCAATCTCAGCATTTTACCTTTTTGAATCTTTTGAATGGGCACCTAGTCATATCTCTTTGTGCTCCTTTTCCCTGATTGCTTTATTAGCTAGAAAGCAACCTAGGAAGGGTTTGAGCCTGTATAGTAATATGTGGTGGGAAGGAGTATGGACCACTACTGGCATCACTGGACAGAGCCTGTCCCAGTTAATGATTTTAGCCCTTAATATAGAATATAATTTGATGAATTTCATAGTATTACTCCAAGGCAATGCTTGATTTCAGAATAGTACAGCTCCCTTCCCAATTATTTTCTCCCCCTAGTACAGCTCTTAATTTTTACAGCTTTGCCTAATTATTTCTTGAATTAAAAAAAAAACCCCTGCTTCCTGACATCTGTCTCTAAGTTGTTTTCCCTCCTCTACTTTTTTTTTCACCACCACCTGTCCTAACATTTATACATGTGTGGTGGCAGATTTTAAAAAATAACATGGAAAATAGAAAGGGCATAAATTTCACATGTAAGCCTCTTTCAATGTAGAATTGCTTTGCTTTTGGATAATAAGGAATTGGCCAAAAATTCTACTCCAACAGAGAAGTGCATATAAGAATTGATGGCCAGAAAAATGAATGTTATTTTTTCTGATTGTATTTATTTTCTTAAAGTGTAATTATCATAAAATGCTTTAATGTTGAAACTATCCCTCTGTGACTATTTGGCCTTTGCTATTTCTTCTTAGTTGAGAGACATGGATCTCCCAGAAAAGCATGTCAAATTCTTTGGGAGTTTGGACTGTTTTGGGATTTCAGGGTTAACTGTGTAATGCTTGTCTCCTGTTAGACTGACCTATCTATCTGAACCAAAAGCCACTATATGCCTCATCATTAGCCTTCTTGTTGCAGCTGTGAATGCGGATGTGACTTTAAGGGGAAATCCTTTTACAATGGGGTTGTATAAGGACGATAAAGATTCTTCTTACTCAAATATCTTGGATAATAAAATTTCTAAATGTCAGGATTTCCCAAATAAAACAGCCAGAACATAATTTTCACACTCTGTTCAGTTTTTCACACCATATTCATTTATTCAAGTGGGCCCTTTTCTTTAAATTTTCTGATGTAATATATGAAAATAAACTTCTTAACCACCTTTACTCTTGTGGTTGTCAAATATAGGTTCTTTGGAATTTTAGTTAATGAAAATATTTTCTTCTGAGTTCATTATGATGTTTTACTTAAGTGGTATGATTAATGACAGAAAGTAAGGAGTTAGATCATATGTAGAATTTACTATTTCAAATGTAAATAAAAAATGATGGAGGAAATCTAAGCACTAAGTCTGATAGAATATTTCTGAAGATTTCGTATTCACATCAATCCTACAACCTTTTTTTAGTAGTTCAAAGTATCATTTTTTTATATGTTAAGTGATTAGTAGCTTACGTCCTTTAAAAAAAATAGCACAGGACCCTTCCTCATACCCATGAGATTTGAGAAATCCATTTATTCAACCCTACTATATGAGTTCATGACTCGAATTGTAGGGTTGAGAAGGTTATTGGTTTTTAACATTCCTTCTCAGAAGTTGAGAATGATTAACCTAAATTCTGGCAAAGAAACAACAGTGTTTTTTCAATTTCAATTGCATATGCCACTTTCAAGAAAATATTCTCTCTACCCTTAGGAAGGTGACTGCTCATTCCTAGTGGTATTTAATTCACTAGATTTGTTCTTTATCTTTCATACAAACTGGAAAGCAGTAGCAAAATTATGATTACAAAAGGGAAACCATCATGTGCAGATGTCATTTCTTGAATCCACTAAATTAAAAACTTAGCTACTTTGCAGTCATTGTCTAAACCTGAATCTGCTCAAATGTAGCAAAACCTTAACTTCTGTGAGGCTCAGTTTCCTCATCTGTAAAATGAAGGGTCCTTTCTAACTAGAAATCTGTGATCCTTTGGCTATTCTAAGAATTATTTTGAGTCTCTCTCTTGGTTAGATCTGTCAGGGAAGGATATTTATATGTGGGGTGTGTGCTTGGCCAAAGGCCAGAAACTAGGTCTCTTCTCATCATGCTGACCAAGATGAGAAAAATCCTTCTGAGAACACTGTACCAGGAATGGTCTAAGAGGCATTCATTATCAAGTGTCATATAGGGCAGATGAGTAAGGGAACAAAATATAATGTATAATGCCAACAAAAATCTACTGAGATTTCTCTCCCTGTGGATCATCGGACTGCACTGAGCAACAGTCTGAGATGCCTAGATGCTCCATGTGTAGGTTTAGAGCACATGAGAACACTTTGAATGATGGGCTATCTATCTTTTTTCTTTTAAGAAAATGATTACGACTTATTTTAAACCACTTATCAGAGTGGACTGACCTGGCAGGACAGGGGTCCAAGTTACATTCTTGAAGCTTTGGTTTGGGTTTGACATTCTCTGGGTAATAGTGGCAGTACTGATCTGCTACAACCCGGCTGCTCCGCAGATCATAGCACTCAGCCGAGGTCAGCTGGTAACCTGCAACATTCAAACCATCCAGACAAGTTCAAGTAACATAACAGACACATTAAGACAAATTTTTCTTGTATTAGAGTCACTTGGACATTAGGTATTTTGAGAGGTGTGTTTCTTCTTTCTTGAACCAACCATTTATCATGCTGCTTTCATAATTCTACATTAATAAATGACCAGTTCATTCCATACAATTTCATGGAACTCATATTTTACCATTTATTATACTGCTTTAATAATTTTATATTAGTAAATGATTAGTTCATTCAGCACAATTTTTATTTATGGAGTTTCCTGAGGGTTTTTTTCAAGCTGGAATTTTTTCAGTGATCTAAGGATCCCCACATCACTCTACCACTCCACTGCATTGTACTCTCTAGGCTCTCCCCCTTTTAAAATCCCATGTATCCTTGGAGGCCCAGGTGAAAAAGTAGGCCTTTCATGCCTTTCCTTCTCTCCATGAGAGATGAGTGATCTTTCTCCTTGATCTGAACCCGTAATACTTTATTTATTTTTCTTGAGTATTTATTATTATATTTATTTGTCAGTATATCTTCCTTTTTACAGAATCAACTCCTTAGGGGCAAGAGCTTCTTTTGTTTTTTGGGTTTTTTTTTTTTGCTTTGCCCCAGTAGGTGTTTAAAAGATGCTTGCTAAAGTTAATTGAATTTATATTTCTTCCAGTATCCAGCACAGTGTGTTGCGCAAGACAAATTTAATAAATATTTGTTTCTGCTTGAACAATCATTTGTAAAGACTTGATTAGAATGTGAGTTTTCAAGGGTACAAGGGCTATGTCTTATGTTTCTTTTGCAAATTCCAATAGTCTGATAAAGTGTATTGCATGTAGCAGGTACTTGGTAAAATCTTGCTGATTAACCAACCATTTAATTTATAACCTCAGCAATGCATTACCTCAATAATGTACTAAAGTAATTAAACTATCTCCTTAGTGACTTGATCACCAGGAAGAATAAAGTCTATGATAAATAAATATACTTCATAATATCCTTTGGCTTTTCTTCATGGAATTCTACTTTTTAAAATTCCTTAAATTTATGTTCTACTAAGGTACATACTCTCTCTAAAGAGTCTTGCCCTTAATTGCATAATAATACAAGTCCTGGTCTTGACCTCAGGTGTCATTCTTAGGGAGAATTAGTCAATCAATTAATCAACAAGCCATTATTAAACATCTAACACATACTCAGCACTAGGTGATGGGGATGAAAAAATAATAAATGAACAATTCCTACTCTCAAGGAATTTTAACAGCAGAAATATCTGGAAATATCCTCTAGAGTATCAAGAAACAAAAGTGACAAAATATTGATGGACGTGTAGTTAAATAAAATCTATTTTCAGTCTAAAATAAGCATTTGGCTATATACCAGGCTTGGCTATATTACAAAATTACTCAAACTTCCATTCTGTATGTAGGTATGATTTTTGAGGCCAGAGACAGACTTGAAATGAAGACAGTAAGTCTTCAAGCATAATCTAATACTGCTCTCATTTTATCAGTCAGCAAGCAGTTAATAAGTGCCTACTGGCTCTTATCTCAAGTACCCCTTAGAGCCACTTTAGGAGATAATGAGATCCAAGTAGGCTGGTCAATGAAACAATAAGCTAACTAGGACCCCTCAATCCCGGGCAAATGGCTTGTACAATGGAATAACAATGTGTCTAGATTTCCTCACCCCCTTGCTTGGTTACCTCATTTCCCTGCCCACAGCATCTCCTGGCTAGTGGGAGCTCCCTTAAGAAGTGAACTGTTTGGGGGTGAGGAAGGTGCAAAGAGGGGGCTCTGCCCTCTTTCTCTGGAATAAATGTCTCCTTGATTTGGAGACAACCTGAGGGAATTCTTTGGAGATGATGCTACCACACGTACACTCACACACCTCAACACTTTGGGGGGCCCTGAACCTGTAAACTTATTGTGGGTCTGAAATGGATAGAATGCCTGGTCCGGAGTCAGGAAGACTCATCTTCCTAAGTTCAATCTGGCCTCAGACCCTTAGCAAGTGTGACCCTGGGCAAGTCACTTGACCCTGTTTGACTCAGTTTCCTTATCTGCAAAAGAATCGTAAAGGGAAATGGCAGACCACTCCAATATCTTTGCCAAGAAAACCCCAAATGGGTCACAAAGATTCAGACATGACTAGGCAACAATAAAAATAAGCTAAGCAAGAACTAAACAAGTAGTGGGCAGGATTTGGCCCTTAGGTCCTAGTCTGCCAACTACTGTTCTACCCTGTTACAGTCTTTTTAAGTACAGCCTCAGAGACATCAGTACAGAGAAAGCCGGAGTGAATGAAATTGCTAAGGAAGACAAGAAATGGTTAGTGAGATAGAAAAAGACTCAAGAAAGCCTGCTATTTTCAGCTAAAAGAAGAAATAGTATGTTGTCAAAGGAGTGCCAGAAGTTCCAAGAGAAGTCACAGAAGTTGAGGGCTGAAAAAAAACAGCTATAAGATTTAGCAGTTAGGAAGTCCACTGGTAATCTTGGAGAGAACAATCTTAGTTGTACAGTGGGGGCAGAAATTCTATTGCAAGGGGTCAAAAGAAGAGAGTGAGTGAGTGGAGAGGAAGAGGAAGTGTGAGATATTTTTGTTTTTCAGTAGAAAGATGAGCTAGAAGGGGAGAAAAAGTGAAAGCTATTCTAATAGAGGACAGACTTCAGGATATAGAAAAAGCCAGTAGAGAGAAGAAATGATGATGCATGGAAAAAAAAGGGGATGATTATGAAAGCAAAGTCCTGGAGAAGGTAGTGTGAAATAACTCCAGGAATTAAGAATCAAGGGCAAAGAAAGGAGGGTTAGGAGATGAAGATCAAGAAAAACATTTTTAAAGAATATGATGGTTTTTAAATAGATGGCTGCCACCTATTTTCCTCTAGGGAAGAAGTAGTAGTTAAAACAGCTTTTGCAAAGTCTCAGGAATTGTTTGAAAGCATCTGTAACAAGTAGCCCAAGTCTGACTGGATTTGGAATTAGAGGACCTAAGTTTCATTCCTGAATCCGTCCATCCTGAATCAACCATATGACTCTGGTGAGTCAATTGACTTCTCTGCCTGATCTGTAAAATGAAAGGGTTGGAACAGATGATCTCTAAAGTCCTCTTTAAATCTAAATCTTTGATCATAAGTACTTGAAGATAGTTAGCATGCCATTCTATGAATATTCTCCAGGTTAAGCATTCTTAGTTCATTCAACAGACTTCCATATGGCAGAGACTTAAGGTCCAGCACCTTACTTGATTAAAACAGTTTATACTAGAATAAGACACTTCTTGACCTCAGTTTCCTCATCTATAAAATAGGGCTACCACTAGGAATTGTTGGAGGAATGAAATGACAGAGTATATGTAGGCCACTTTGCAAATCTTAAGCTGCTATGTTAATAACACTAATAAGAAAACTTACAAACAAAGGTGACTTGTCCAATGTCACACAACTAGTAAGTATGTGTTAAATACGGTTCTTCCTGATTGCAGACTCAACATTCTATCCACTTCACCATCTGCCTCCCAGAAATCTCATTATCTAGGAGTGGCAAGAACACAGCTGTGGTACAAGACAGACCAGGTAGTAGAATTGCTATACAAAGTGCTATGGGGGATCTACTGTTGTCCATGAATAAGTGATTCCAATGCTCAGATGGCAGTGGTTTTCAAAATACAAGAAAGTATTGAAATAGAAACTGTATTTTTATAAAATGCACAAAGATTAGAGCCAGACAATGTTATTATTAAGGGGCCTCAGAGAATATCTCTATGTGAATAATAAATAACAAATAAATTGGCGTGACAATAATATATATTAAGGAACCTTAGAAAATATTTGTTCAGCCTGGGTTCTTTAATAGAGGAGAAACTGAGATTTCATTGTATCATTCGCTATTTTATTTTACAGCAAGATCTAGATCACACAATCTGAGAATTGGAAGGGACCTAGGTTTCCATCCAATACAACCCATACTTGAAAGGAATTCCTGTCCCCCTTCCTTTCTTTTACCTCCCCCTGTACCACTGTACTATACCTGACAAGTGGTCATCTATACTCTAAAGTCCTCCAGGGAAGAGGAACCTACCACTTATCAGAGCAGACCTTTCCTACTTTGGACAGCTCTAATCGTTAGAAAACCTAAATTTGCCTGTTTGCAACTTCCATTGACTATTCCTTGTTTCTGTCCTTTGGTTCCAGACAAAAGAAAAGGCTAATGCATATTTCACAGTTACTATAATAATATCCTGCCAGCAGCCTCATGTCTCATGATAACAAATGGCATTTAGAAAGTTCTTTCAATTTTGCAAAATATGTTACATATGTTACTTATGAACTTCAAAATGATCCTGTGGACCACAGACATAATTCCCATTTTACAGATGAGGAAACTGAGGCTCAGAGAGGTTAAATGACTTGTCCATGATCATACATTGAGTGTCATATACAGTATTTGAATCCCCATTTTCTAGAGTGCAAGCCCAATATTTGATTGACTAAGCACTGATGAGAAGGAAACCGCCTATTTTCACTAAGCATGTTTCTCATTTAAAAAGGAAAATCTCCAAAATTTTTCTTCAATTTGTTTTCAGTGAAATTATTTCCTCTGTTAGTCATTAATACAGTTAAATGTAACAAATATCAAGTTCTAAGAAATATCAAATTATTGGCCATTCATCTTTAAACAAAGCATTTTTGTATTCAGAGTAGACAGATCAACAGGAATTACTCTATTGAAAATCTCAAAAGGTTGAATTAATGTTTTTAACAAGAGAATAGAAGTACCTAATGGTATATTTGAATAGCTGTTCTATGTTATGAGTTTAATATGTCTTTCCACATTTCTCTTTGGAACCAAAGTACATATCAGTTTTCAGCGGTTCTCTCTTACAATATACAAAGGTGTACCACATAGTTGGAAATGAGTTTTTACAAAAACATACTTTTCTTGCCTTTGCAGGAGCCTAATCTATTTCTCAAGGATTCTGATTGCTAATAAGTAACAAGTGTAATTTTCACCCTGGCATGAGTTTGCTTATTACCTGAATAAATGAATTTATTTCAATTTGGAGCCTGAGTGTCGGGGTCCAATCCCAGACTTGCTCTTTAGTTACCTGTTGATTTCAGATAAGTTTCTTCCCCTCCCTAGGTCTCAGTTTCCTCATAGGCAATATGATGGATTTGGGGTGGATAGCATCTTATTCCTTTTTGACTCTATATACTGTGAACCTAAAAAGTCAATTTACTGACTTCAGAATCAGATACCTAGAATTCACTGTATACACCTCAGCAATTTAACTTAATGTCAACACAAACCGATGCAAATTAAGCTTCATCTGGAGCCATAGGGTTTTTCTTCTATTAAAATAAACAAAATAAAACTTCCCCTCCAGAAAGGAAGGATGTCTTAAAAGAGATCATTTCCTTTTTACATAGGAGCACTTTGCCTTCATACAAAGCAGGTGATTAAGTCATAACACCAAGCTTTTCCCTTTGGCAAATCATTCACAGTAGCTCATTCTTTCTTAACTTATTACCTCCTCCACAGGTAGCTGAACAAGGAAAGAAATCGGTCTCTCTCCACCGGTGAATGATGGGCTGATAAAAGATGAACTGAACAGTACTATCTGCAGCTCCAGCACTGCGGACCTGGAAGAGACAAAATGACGGGTAGAAGTATTGGAAGGGTGGCGGTTAGGAGGGGGAAATTAGCAACAGATAAACACAGTGGGATCTTGTATTCTAGGGAATTTCTCAGTCATCTGTGAGGCGACTGTCGAAAATCATCTATGATATCTATGATATCTAGATATCATCTAAATCTCATTTCCACATTTTGTAGAGAATCTGGGATTGCTGATGACATCTTTTAGTGTAAAACATCAGGGTATTTTCCATTCTCTTGGGTTCTTTGATGTTTTAAAAATTTTGGATATCTTGAAAAATCAACCCCTAAGCACTTAAATAGTGTGTATTAGGCAGCTAGGGGGCACAGGAGATAGAGCATTGGGCCTGGAGCTGGGACTCAACTTTCAAAGTGTCACTTCCACTTCTTTACATAACACATTGAGTACTGAAGTAAGGCTCAATGATGGTGATTCCACCATTATCAGAGATGTAAGGTGGACATCCAAACACTGGCAAGATCTGTTTGCTTTAATTTTTGTTTGTTGTCCTATGTCCACTTTAATCCATAAATGTGCTCCAGATGATGTGGCTTATCTGGTTCTCAACCCAAACATTTTGCAGGCTCTCGTCCCCTTCATTGTTCTTTGGAGAGAGTTTATGGGGCCAGCAGATCATCAAAGCTTAAGTATTCGCACTTATTTTGTGTTATGTGTCTGGAGTAGCTCTGAACCTGGGGGATAACATGGGATGTCTCCCTGCTCTGCATTAAAAGCTGAGATAAACATCAACTTAAAAAGGGAGAAATAAGAGGACAAAAGCAGTACAAAAAGACCCAAAAATAATAAAGAGGAAGCCTAGATGTGTTTTCTAGAAGTTGGAAAGAAAAGTGGAAAGTCCCTCAGAGAATATGGAAATATGGAAGGGGAGAATTTGTAGGTGATGTCCAAGTCCATAAGAGTTTTGCTCTACTGAGGGGAAGGGTGTTGTTTTTTAGTGAGAATAAACAATGATGTAAATTCTCTATTAAAAAATATAACTGCGGAAATGTAGGGTTCTCAGCAATGAGGAAGCTTTTTTTACAGAATAATATCAGCCAATCTCGTAGAAATAAAATAATTACTTGCTTTGGGAAATTGTGTTACTCACGTTTTAAAAAGGATCATTTTTAGCTCACAAAAGCCTATAGTTCCTTTGGGATAGAGTGACTATCATTCTGAGAACTATTTAATGATGGCTCTAATTAGCACAGCTAGAAACCACCACCACCACAACAACAAAACAGGGAGAATTTACTTTTTCTTTTGGGGAAAACAAAACAAACAAACAAAATGCCTCAAATCTGTTCACACCAAAAAAGAGCAAATGATCTGTAGGGGGCTGCTATGAAATATTAGAAATTTAAAAGAATTTGTAGTAAAGAAATAGAAAAGGAGAGGTCACAGAGTTTTCATATCAACAGTATTGAGGATATAAAAGCAGACTTCCTCAGAGAGGTTGTCCTAAGGCCACTGTTCTGTTTTCCAGTTTCTCTATCAGGCTGAGAACAGGAGAAAAAAATGGCCCTGAGATCGGTCCTTTCCATGATTCCCTAGGAGTTAACCCAAGAGTGGAGAATAAGAGTGAGTACCTATAGGAAGATATAACAGTTTTAGAGGAAGATACACACACACACACACACACACACACACACACACACACACACACAAATATCTATCTATAAATGTATATATAGATATATATACATATATATGTACATATATTTTAAAAAATGCTAGCTAAATAAAAAAAAATACACTGATCAAAAATGCTCATGTGTATATGAGTTAGTGCTCCACAGAAAGGATTCAAATAAAGTATTGTGGGGGTTTTGCTTTGTTTCCTTTAATCTTGTGAATACTTAAGTATTCAAATGGAACTGCGATCTCATCAATTCGGGTGCTCCTTCCAGTGAAGCATGTTATAACCCAACTGGGCCTGTCTATTCTATGTACCTCTTGTCAGCAGCCTCCAATAAGTTTGCCACAGGGGGTTCATCCAACATGCTGGGAGGCCTGCCTCACTTTCACTTGACATCAGGAGTGGGATTCCAGGGGAGTACTCAGGCTGTCTACACATCATCCTACGCTCTGATGATATCTTTTCTTCTTGTTTTTCTTCAAAGTCCCTTATTTTTCACGTTGGAGTCTGTTCACGCCCAACATGTTCTTTCTCCATTGTCCTCTGTGTGATATTTATTTTAAATTCCTTGGACACTCTTATGTTCCTTGATTCACAGCAATACAGTGAGTGGAAAATTAGTTTTTTTAAAATTATTAGGCAGTACAGTGAACTCACCCTGCATAAATATTTGGGGAATATGGTAGATGGCAAGTGAAATTATTTTGGTATTTCTTTATGCCAGTTCAGTTTTTATTTGTGGACTATAAAAAAAAAGCATGCTCCAAAAGTTAGGTCTTTAAAGAGGGTAATCCTTAGGGAGGGAATGGATAGCAAAGGACAAAAAAAAAAGGAGGGTGGTTAATTGGATTCGCACTTTGAATTCAATTATCAGATGCAAAGGTAGAGATAAAGGTATGGAAACTCCTCTCTGTAAGTCAAAATCTTAGTGAGTTGCTCAAGCAATGAAAAGTTGAGATTGGCCATGCTTACATAGCCATTATGTTGAACCAATGTCTTCCTAGCTCTGAGAACACCTGTCAATTCCTCTGCTACTCTCCCTTTCACAGCCTAAGGATTAGTGATTAATGGATTGACACATGGAGGTTGGGGCGGGCATGCACTCTGTTCTTCAAAGTTTTTATCATGGACAAGGGTGAAAGTAGAGAAGGCATGCTTATAAAATTGCAGATGAGACAAGACTGAAAGAGATAGCCAGCACATTGCATGACAGTCAGGATCCAACAACTTCTCCAGAGGCTTAGGACAATGGGCCAAGTCTAAGAAGATGAAATTTAAGAAGGATGAAAGGAAAGTCCAGAGGCAAACAAAGAGTTATTCTTGAAATCTGTCTTGGTGCCATCATGTTTTTCAGGGCTATACCCTTCTCCATCCTTGTGTACCCACACTTCATTTTCCTCATAAAGTTTAGGACGACAGAAAAGTCATAATCTAAGGTATCTACTCACTCCATCTCCTCAATATCTTTCCCCCTACTTTCAAACACATGTACCCCTGAAAAACCTTACTCTGCAGAAAGAACTAAGAGCCTAACCAGTCAAGAAAAGTTATTGGACATTTCAGTTTCGGGAACTTTACATTTGCTTGCCTTCCAAAAAGGATCAGGGTTTTAAATATATCCCTATTCACATTTTTTTTTTCCCACTGAGTTCATGTAGACATGCTGGGGGTTTTGCCATCATCAGAACTTCTAAGGTATTTTGGTGACATATTAGCACTTCAGTTTTACAAGCAAAAAATACTCAAAATCAGGTTCATTTCTGAAGTGTCTGTTGAGAGTTAGAGTCTGACACTTTTTAAAGAGTGAAACACATCTGGTGGATGTAATTTTGACCTTATGTTAATAAGAAAAAGAAAGCTCTGAACAAGCTTTTCTTTCTTGGGACCGCAGTTTTTTAATGTTGTGTTGAATGTAATGATACTTCACATGGAAATTAAATGAATTTTTTAAAACAATTGGCTACATTTCATAATGCATATGTGAAATGTAGATACAATAAAATATTGATGGGAGCATAGTGTATATATGGGACAGGGAAGGGGAGTGGAAAGCTGTGGCAATTACCATTCACATGAAGTAAAGCAACGAAAGCAAAGATATTACCCATACTCTTAAGAAGATACTCAAAAAGAAAAAAAAACTATCTGCTCAAGAATTTTAATGGCTTCATTATTTGTAATTACAAAAACTGGAAGCAACCAAAATATTCCAGAATAGGAGAACAGATACATCAATTGTGGTACATTACAATATTGTAACGTACTTAAGCCCAATAATCATGGAGAAAATAAAAAAGATGCCTAGAACTTTATTAAATAATTCAAAGCAACAACAACAAAGAAACTGGAGAACACAGAATTTGCTATCACCATATCAGAGGAAAAGTGAATGGGAATGGACAAAGAAAGATATTGAAAGTCTAAAAAAGCCTTGACTTTTTGTATTTTGAAATGGAATGTATTTAAAAGTAAATAAATAAAAAGTGAATGTAACGGTTGCATTGATGTTTAATGTTAAATTTATAATGTCATTAAAAAAGATTCAATCCCTTGGCAAGGCCTCTCAAATGCATAAAGAGGGAGACATTAGTGACATGGAATCCCCCTCCTCAGCTAGGAGAAAGGCATCTTATAAACCCCAAGGATCTTCCCTCAACTAGTTTTCTTTTCTTCTGGCTGTTGGGATACCAAGAAACGCTTTTGCCCCAGACATGCCTAGCAGGGAGGCTGGGCAGTCAGGAGTCACCCCCTACCTGCCTTGGCTGTACTTCAGTCACTCCTCTGATGAGCTTCTGTGCTAGGGAAGAGGGAGGGCATTGGGGCAATGGAGGGGGTGGGGAAGAGAGAGAATTGGAGAGAAGGCAGCTAAGTACAGTAGCCTCAAAGGTGTAGTTTGCTTTAAGGTTATGCAATTTTGGGCACTACTCTCAAGGGAAAAAAGATTTTATTATTGGGGAGTGTGTGGGGGGAAGTATATGCACAATAGCTGGGGGAAAATCCTTATATGTAGAGATGTGATGAGAAACAGGCAAATATGTTTATTAAAGAACATTGGAAGTTACTAAATCCAATTTTGAAACACAATAATGGTCATCCAAGTGACCATACCCACAAATCTCTTGAGACTAAAAAGCTAAGAAAAGTTTATATTTTGGGTTTCCAAAGCAGGTAACTATAACAAGATGTTCCAAGTGGTTCCTTTCTATAAAAAAAAATAAGTGCATTTGGCAGAACAAATTAATGCTTGTATAAAATTTCTCAGGGTGACTTCAACCCTTTTCTTTCTGCAGGCAGCTATCTTTTCTGAAAAGCTCCCTGGCCTTTTCAAGCTGTGGCTATGGGATTGCTGGCCTGTATTTGGAGAATTAATTTAATGAAAAAAATAGAATTATTACAGAAATGTTTTCATCCAAGATGATTTGGCGCTCCAGCTGCTAAAAGAGAGTGTCTTAGAAGCAGAATAGTATAGTAGAAAGAGTCTTGAAGTTAGCAGTAGAGGACCTGAGTTTAATTCAAAAAATTTGATTGAATTCAATTCAACACACACTTCTTAGATACCTACAATGTATGAGATGAGAGGCAGCTTGACATAACAAAGGGGTTCCTAACCTGGTATCATTGAAAAAGAAATATTGGTAACTGTATTTCAATATATATGATTGCTTTTGCATTCCTATTTTTCTTTTTTAGTTTATGTATGTAAATACATTATTCTGAGAAGGGGGCCATAAGTTTCACCACATTGCCAAAAGGGTCCATGACACAAAAAGGCATCGGAACTCTTGGGTAATAGAATGAAGGTTGCAAGTTAGCAAGACTTGGTTTAATTCCTGTCTCTGAAGTCTACTAGCTGTGGATTCTCATTCTTCTCCAGGGTACAATCTGGAATTCCTCTCTTGCATGCTCTAGTTCTTCATGTTTCAGCCTTAAGAGGGCACCCACATGGTACAGTGGATGGAGTGCTGGGTCTGAAGCCAGGAAGATTTATCTTCCTGAAATCAAATCTGACACTTACTAGCTGTGTGACCCTGGGCAAATCAATTAATTGTTTGCCTCAGTTTCCTCATCTGTAAAATGAAATGGAGAAGAAAATGGCAAACTACTCCAGGATCTTTGCCAATGAAACCCCAAATGGGGTGATGAAGAGTTGGACACCATTGAAATGACTGAACAAGAGGTCTTGGAATTCAAACATTGGAAGTACCCCTCTACCTGCACAACACCTCCCTCTGATTTGATGATTCCTCCCAGAAGCTTCATTTAAAGATATGCCATGTCTTGTTCCTCTACAGGTTGTACTCAGGACTGCCCTCTGTCAATTTTCAGCATTTTTTTATATGTTGTCTTTCCCCATAGAATGTTCCCTGAGAGCAGAGACTACCTTTCTTTTTTACTTGTATGTGTATTCCCTGCACTTTGCACAGTGCCTGACACAGAGGGGGCCTTGAAAATGCTTGTTGAATTTATTATATGGTTATGGACAAATCATTTAACCTCTAAGAGTCCCAGGCTACTCTTTAAGACTATAAGATATATAGGAGTTACTGATTTGCCTCAATGGAAGGAGCTCCCCATATCTATGAAATTATAAGTCCAGAATAAATAGCAACAGCAAAAATGAAACACAATGCTAGTTTTCAGCCCACTTATTGGCAAATGTGACCTTCAGCAAATTACTTAAGTGCTTCAGTTTCCTTAATTGTAAAATGAAGGGTTTGGCCTCTAAGGTTCCTTCTAGTGCTAAATCTATGCTCCTTGGGACCTAAGTCACTCACCTTATCAGTTTCAATTTCTTAATTTCTAAAATATGGACAATTATACTTGCCCTACTCACCTTTATACCAGAAAGGTCCTTGTATTGGAAATGATAAAACTAAAAGGGCTAACAAGGAATTGATATCTAGGAAAAGTAAAGTGATAGTAAGACAGTACCTAGTGTTCCTTGATGAATTCAGGTAACCCGGTCCAGATGAACTCAGGTACTGAAAAGAAATTCATGTGATTGCTGAGCCACTGTTACTGAGAATTATATGGAAAATGGGAGAGGAACCACAAGATTGGAGAAAGGCAAACATTTTCCTGATTTTCAAATAAGAGCAGAGAATAGTGCCTGTACATTAAAGGCCAATGAGCTAGATTTCAAATCCTGGGAAAATGCTAGGATAGACCATTAAAGAGACAGTTAGTGTACATTTAGAAAAGAAAGGGGTGATTACGTAGAGCCAGGATGGCTTCATCAAGAACAGGTTATGCCAGACTAATCTTATTTCCTGTTTATCATAGGGTTGCTGAACTGACAGATTAGGCAAATGATTTAGAAATGGTCTGTCTAAATTTTGGCAAGCTATTTAATAAAGTATCTCATACTATTCTTGAAGAATAGATGTAGACTAGACAAAAATAAATTTGGATGGATTTGGAACTGGTTTGAATGGGTAGATTAAAAAATAATTGCTGGTGGCTTTATATCAACTTGGCAGGAGCTCTCCACTCAAGTGCCCCATGGATTCATGTTGGACCCTACACTATCGATTTTTTTTTTAACAAAAGAAAAGATGGTCATCAGATGTGCAGATGGCATAAAGACTGGAGGGACAGCTAATTCACTGGATGATAGCCAGGATCTAAAATGATCTTAACAGGCTGCAGCACTGGTTTTAATCTAATTAGATAAAATTCAAAAGAGATAAATAAAGTCTTACTCTTAGGTTAAAAAAATAAGCATCACAAATATAGGATGGGGAAGCATGTTATACTGTAAGGTACTGCTCCTTTTATAAGTTTGGTTGCTGAGTGAGGCAGAAAATGAACTTTTATATAAAGACAAAGAATGTAATCTACTTGGGAAGAAGGTAAATAATTATACTTTTCATATATGGACAGTTTAATTGCTAAAAGAGGCAGAAAAAGAAGGGGTTTTTTGGTATAAAAAATGATAAAATAGATGCAGAAGGAAGTTTTTCGTATAATGTGACAAGAGACACAAGTTGGTAGGAGAACTGGATAGAAAACTACCCTTCAGGTGAATGGATGGGGGTGAGAGGAAGTGGAGAAAGACCTATGGAATTGGAATGCAGAACGAAGTAGACTATTTTCTCTTGTTATGTTTTTTTTTTTCTTGTGGTTTCTCCCATTCGTTTTAATTCTTCTATGCAATATAACTAATGTGAAAACATGTTTAATAAGAATGTATGTGTGGAACTCATATAAGATTGCAAGCCATCTTGGGGATGGAGGGGAGAGGAAGGGCAAGAAATTTAAGGCTTATGGAAGTGATTGTTGAAAACTGAAAACAAATAAATTAATTAAATTATAAAAAAATAATGAAGAACCCAGCAAGAGAGTAGGTGAGCACTTTGAAGAAGAATTAGGAATAGTTCCTCACAGAGAACCAATCTGAAGAATTTTTCTATGAGCTATCTTTCTGTAACAAGATGCTGAAAACTGAACGAATGGTGCTGAATTGTGACTTTAGAACTGGCTGGGCTTGTTTATATTGTTTACAGAGCCATCCTGAGGAGCTCTGATGTTCTTTCCCTTAAACTGTGCTTCCCTCTCACCTCCAAACTTCTGGAGGTCCTCCTCTTGACCTTTCCAGTTTTCTTACATTTTTTACTCCCCACTCCTTGAACTCCTCCCCATCTCAATATTCTAAATCCTGTGACACGGGCTATTTCTCAAACAAGACAATCCATCACCTATCACTGAGTATTTTCACTGGCTGTCTCCCCATGTCTGCCTCCTGACTTCTTCCAAGTCTCAACTAAAATGATGCCTTTTATAGGAAGCCTTTCCTATCCCCTCTTAATCCTACTGCCTCTACTCTGTTGGTTATTTACAGTTTCTTGTTTGTACCTGGTTGTTTGCATGTTGTCTCCCCTTTTAGACAGAGACCCCTGAAAACAGGGATCGTCTTTTGCTTTTCTTTTACTTCTCGGGTCTTACCATTGTACCTGGCACATGGAAGGTATTTAATAAACATTTACTGACCAACCGACTATCTGTCACTACATTATACCTGTGTAATATTTTCCCTGTGACCTTTTAACAGTTGGTTGTTGTCCTTTGCCTTCGAAGAGGACGGAAATAACACCACTGTAAAGTGAAATTTCAGTGTATCTGATTGTGGCTGATCAGACCAATATGAGCTAGGAATGCTCTACCGCAGGTTGGGCACAGATAGTCCGTGTGAATATTTGGGATAGATATCCCAGATTTGTGCATCCTGCATTTATTTTGTGCTGTCTCAATTCTGCTTTGCTCAAAGAGCGCAGCACCCTGTCTGATGTGGGCATGCCATGCTAAGTGGTCCTGTGCCAGTGTCTTTCATGCTGCACAGTTAAGTCCAAAGTTCTTGAGAGAGACCTTGAGAGTGTCCTTGTATCATCTCTTCTGGCTACCATGTGATAGCCTGCCTCATGCAAGTTCTCCATAAAATAGTCTTTTTGGCAAGCGTGCATTTGGCATTCGAACAACATGACCAGCCCATCAGAGTTGCACTCTCTGAAGCATAGTTTGAATACTTGGCAGTTCAGCTCGAGCAAGGACCTCAGTGTCTGCTTTTAACGGTAATTGGGAGTTAAAAGGACTTGTCTCTGTTTCATTAGCTGGAGAGTAGATTTACTAAGGAGAGTAGTGAGGACCCTAAAGGGAGTCACCAGCAGAATTTGCACAGGGCAGATTCTTCCTTGGGATTCATAAGGCATCAAACAAAGAACAGATTTTATTTATATAGTGAAGGACATAGAGGAGCCCACAGAAAGGGAAGAGGCATTTCCCTCTTTTGGTTAAGCTGACTCTCTCCTAGCCCTCATCACAGAGATCTTTAGAGCTCTCATGACTCCCAGCAGGCTCCAGCAAAGGGAAAGGTCAAACAAGGTTTGCATCTCCCCGTTGCTCACTATCATATATCTGCTCCTGACAGGTGCCCATTACTCTCCTGCCATGATTCTCTGTTCCTGACACACATCGTGGTTCCTTTTCCTCCTCAGAGGAGCAACTTCAACCTCGTCCTCTTACTTAAGCATTGTATTTTCTCTGGCAGCTTCCACAGGGTTCTGTATACAGTCAAACGAATGCTATATTATAGCATTAGCTTTAGAATCCATGGAATCCTTTCTTTATTCAAGCATTTATCGGACCAGCAGCTGGTGCATTAATTATTTCTCAAACTTTTTTTTTCCTGAGTTTAGTCTGGCTTCTACCTCAACAAATCCCAAATAGGTCCTTCCCTGATTGAGCGTAAAGTATCTTTTTTATGTTGGAAACTGGTAAAAACAATATCAACTTAATGTGAATGCTGAGTTGACTTTCAAAACACCTCACTATAAGGAGAATCTTAGGCACTTGGAACATCTTTCTCTATAGAAACATTGTAAAATGGAGTTATAAATTTTCCTTGAGAATCTGAAATGGAAAAAAATTATTAAGTGCCAGTTACTGTGCCAAGAATTTGGCAAATATTTTCTGACTTGATTATTACAACACACCTGAGAAGTACTTTTATTTCCATTTTACAATTGAGGAAACTGAGGCAGATCAAGGTCAAGTTTTTAGTCCAGAGTAACACAACTAGTAATTGTGTGATTTTTTTTCCACACTGATGTTCTTTTCCTTAAAGTGTGGTTCCTTCTCACCTCCAAAGTGCTTCGTAACCTGGTCCTCACCTTGACCTTTCCAGTCTTCTTATATTTTATACTCCCTGCTCCTTGGACTACATCCCTCCCCCTACATTTGCAAGTGTTGCATCATTTGAATCTTACAAATTTTCTTACTCCAGGCCCACCTCTCTATCCACTGCACCTACAAGCTGCTTCTGAGAAGCATGGAAATACAGATAAAAAGCTAAACCTACTATTTCATGGGTAAAAAAATTTCAGTAACAATGGAGATCAGCACCCTCTAGACTTAGGGAGTTGCCTAGAGCATTGAGAGTTTAAGGGACTTGCCTAGGGTCATATACTTAACATATATGTCAGAGGCAAGACTTGAATCTCAGTCTTAACGGGCTCTGAGGTTACTCTGCCCCTCTTGTATATCTGTACAATACATATAATTGGGATTGAGTAATGGCAACCATTTACTTTTCTTTGATTAAAGAGGTCTTTAATCAATGGTGCTTTAGGAAGCAGTGGATTGGCTCTACTAAAATTGTCTTTTTCAAATGTATTTGGCCCTCAAATCATTTCAGAGTGACTTTCATTCAAATCATAACTTTCATTCAAACAGACCTGCTGCCACGTGCATTTGGAGGTGAACTAGTAAGGAGTAAACTGCCCCCCCCCGCCCCAAATCCCCAACACTTTGCTACTGGAAGCACTGACATGGCTTACGTACTTCCCCAGGAAACAAGATGAAGATCCAGTACAATTTTAAAGATGTCCAGAAAGGCCAGTTTCAGCCTTGCATGATAAATATTTGTGATGAGGAACTATCATCATTATGAGAGATCATATGGGTGGTGGAAGGAGCAGTAGATGTGGAGTGAGAAGGCCTGAGTTTGAGTCCGGCAGCCATCCCTTATTAGCTCTCTGACCGATACTTTATCCCTCTGGTGTGTGCAATCATGCAAATAATAATCTTTGCACAGCCTCTCTTGTATGTTTACTGAGAGGAAAGGCCTTCGGAAGTTAGAAAGCACCAAGCAGGGAGCTAGGTGGCTCAGTGAGTAGGGTAGAGTGCCAGGTCTGGAGTCAGGAAGACCTGAGTTCAAATCCAGCCTCAGACAGAGATGTGACCCTGTTTGCCTCCACTTCCTCATCTGCAAAATAAGCTGGAGAAGGAAATGGCAAACTACTCCAGTAGCTTCGCCAAAAAACAAACAACTCCCCTCACCTCCAATGAGATCATGAAGTGTTGGACATGACTGGAATGACTAAACAAGAACAAAATAAAAGCACTTTATTATCATACAGTATGGCTTTTTCTTTCTAAAAAAAACTTGGGAAAATATAATTCCAGGGTCAAGATGGAAATATTGATAAGTGGGTAGAGTAACAGGTCTATAGCACATATAGGAAGGAAGACACGGTTTTACAAAGAAAAATTATTACAATACTTAAGGAATAACATATAGTACTATGAATGGAACAGGGTATTCAACCTTAAGGCTTTTTTAAAAAAGAGATTTAAATGGATTTTAATATTGAAATAGTAATCTGACATTTCAACAATTTTGTGGACAAGATTATAGAGGAAAAGCAATTTTCTTAAATATAGTTTAATGAAGGACTTTTTTAAAAATAATAATATTTGGCTCATTTTTGGAACTGGTGAAACAAGTTCATGAAATAAACACCTTAAAAATAAAAAATTTTGTTTTTGTTTTGGAATAATTTTAGATTTTCCAGTGTTTTCTAATGAAACTTTTCTTCATTTCCTTTTGTTTCCTGAAGCTTGGAAGTTATAATGGAGAATCTCAAAAATAATAGCTTGCTTTATGCTCTAAAAGGAATACTTAAAATATGTCAGCTTTTCTGAAATGTCACAGTTTCAGTGTGGCAGCCTGCTAGTGCAACAACAATGCTGAATTTGGAGTCTGGAAGACCTGAATTCAGATGTGGCCTCGGACTCTTACTAGCTGTGTGATATTGGGCAATCATTTAACCTTTTTCAGTCTTAGTTTCTAAAATGAGGATAAATCATAGTGCCTACTTTACAGGGTTGTTATGAGGTTCAAGTGAAATAACACATGCAAAGCAGTTTGTAAACTTTAAAGCACTATATAAATGCTAGTTACTTTAATTCCTTAGAAAGGTTTTTAAATACCAGCCTTTACATTTAGATGAAAAAATGTATCTATGTTTTGAGAAGCAAAATGGGAGTTAGAAGTCTTGTTTCTAATTCTAGCTGTACAAACTTGGACAAGTCACTGTCTGCCTCAGTTCCCATATCTGTCAAATAAGTGCATGAATAGTGCCCTGCTTACCTCACAGGCATTTTGAAGGAGGAGAAAGATTAAATATATTTAAGAAGGCTAATTCCTACCTTTAGTCACTTGTTTTCTTTCTACCTTCACTAATCAAAAGAATCATGTTCTCCAAAGTTGAACCAGTAGAGTGTATTCCTTAGAAGGTTCTACCAAGCTGGAAGGGCTTTAAGTGTGCCCTCGATGATTGACTTCGTCATTCAGGGAAGTAAGTCAAGCTAAGTCAAGAAGGATTTGGCTATAAGATGAGGAATTTTTTTCAGTCACAATTGCTTTACAATTAGTAAAATTTGGAGGGGTTGACATCTGAGTTGGGAGACAGTATTCCAGTGAAATAATGGATATTTTGATTTACTGAAATATTTTAGTTTGTTACACACCCTGGGAAGTGTAGTAATTCTTTCAAGATAGATCACCAAGAAAATTTGACTCTGTGTGTATATGTATATGTATGTTTATGTTTCTCTATCTCATGTCTGTCTTTCTGTCTGTATCTATCTATCTACCTACTTACCTAACTAACAATATATTTATCTATCCATGAGAGACAACCTGGAATAGTAGATTGAGGGCTGGCAGAGGGGATCATATGAGTTCAAATCTGGCTTCTGACATACACTAGGGTGTGCCACTATGGACACATCCCTTAATGTCTCATACCTTCTGGTACCTTTCTAAGACTATCAATTACAGAAGAGTTATTGATCAGGATTGGAGGAAAGAGTTATTCTAGAAGGCATTCCCTATATCTATGGAATAATATGTTCAAATATACATATACACATATACACCACACCTGGAGTCTATTCTGTAGCACTCAAGGGCTTGAATAAGTAAACATACTGCTAACATTTTTAACTCTGTATGCTATTAATCAACTGTGTAGCTGAATTTGAGGTGGGTATGATTATATATCTGTTCTCTGAGATCCAGAATTGAAATAATGTAGTATCTCCTTGACTAGCGAGAGCACTGGGAATGTCAGGAGTTGTCTCTGATGGTTTGTACCGGGACTTTCATGTGGCTGGAATCTGGGCTGGATTAAAGAAAGCTATCATGCTGAGTGAGACGGAGGATAGTCTTCTGGAACACCTCTTCAATCCAACCTCATTGCCTATCACATTTTCCTATGAACTATTCCTACTTCCAGCTGCCATAGGGTCACCAAGCATTAGTTTAAATCAAATGTCCTCTGGCTACAGGTCTCATGATGAAAAATTTATGGAGTCCTGGACACATTACAAGTTTTACAGCTTTACAGCTGAAATCCTTCAGGTTCTTCTGACCTGCTGAAGGGGAAAAAATGTTTTATTTTATTGTGATTCCCAAATGTTCTTTTGGTGTGCACTTTTTTCCTATAGAATGTGTATGTTGTTTCCAGCAATGTGTTTTATATTACCATGAAGAATAGGGATGCTCTGATGGGAGGAAACAACTGAGTCTTTTTGCCAACACAATAGAAAACAGAACTTGCCAGTGGGACCATGCTGATTTGACCAATGTCTTTGTATCATCAGTTGGTTTCTAAGCTTTGTTGTAGACAGACATCCTCCATGATCCAATCAGGGTGAGCACACAAGTGACCTAACTTGATTGTAAAGTCCTTCCCCTCTGCTCCCCACAATTAAAGATGTGTTGGCTTTTGGAACCCTAAACCCTTCATCATGCTCAGCTTTTCCCAAAGAATGAATGCAAGAGTTTCCCAAAGACCTTAAACATGTCAGATGTTTATTTCTCAATTGCGAAGCTGCCATAAAGTGCAGGATGTCGTTTGCTCAACACCCTAGAATTAAATATTTCCTGGAAGAGCAGATTTTCCAAGACTTCCATATGTTCGTGCCTGTTGGTCTCTCTGCATAGAATGAATGCATGGATAGACTCATAGTATATTAAAGCTGAAAGGGACTTAGTTATATCTAGTCCAACTTCCTAATTATTATAGATAAGGAAACTGAGGCCCAGGAAGGGGGAAATGATTTGTCTACGGTTGCATTGCCAGTAAATGGCAGAGGAAGATCCATGTCTGTGTTGTGTGATCTCAAATCAAACGTTCTTTTTTCTATGTTATCTTACTCCTTTCACATCTCAGCCTGTTGAAGTCAAAGCCTGGTTCAGGTGGCTTATATTCTATAAGGCAGAAGATCATCTACGTGCTCTGTGTTTCTATAATTCTGTGCGAGGACCCCTACTCCACCCTTGTTGCATTTTAACTTTCATGATATTTACTTGTATAGCTGCTTATTATAATGGAAGCTCTGTGAGGGCAGGAATGAACTTCTTTTTCATCTTTCCCAGTTGTGAGCACAATATTTTGCACAGTGTGGGTTCTTAAAAAAATTTTGTTTTGAATTGGATTGAATTTCATGGCCTTAGGAGAGACTTTTCATTGAGGTGACCATACATCGGTTCATTTCCTAGTTTTGACTTTAAATCTAGATTATGATGGTTGTTTCTCACCTTGACAATAAAATCTGCAGTGAGGGGTCCGGTCATTCTCAATATTTCCTTGTCTGGAAACTTCTGGAAGTCAACACTGGAATTATCCACAAGAAAGTTACCCGTAGTGCTGAGGCTGTTTTCACCTTTTGTACCTTGTAGAGTCTTAGTTTCCAGATCTACATAAAGAAACAAAGGAAGAGGACAGGTTCATATTTTCCAAACCAGCAAGGACATATAGAAGCCTACATCACCTTCCCATATCCCTCAGCTTCCTCTCCCTTCTGACTGAAGGACTGGAAGATGGAGCACTAGACTCCACTCAAAGCCTTCCTTCGTAGAGGGCAGGTTCTGGACTTCCAGATTGCTTTCCATCTGAACCCCTACTTGGTTTCTACTCCATGGAACAAAATGTCCCAAGATGACCCCATCCTGGGTACCCCGTTTTCTCTTTCACTCCTTTCCAGATTCTTTTTGTGTATTGTCTTTCTCAGTTATATTGTATGCTCCCTGAAGGGAAGGACTGTTTTTCTTATTTTTATCCCCAGCATTTAGCACAGTGCTAAATGTAGGTGCTTTTAATGCATGTTTATTGAGTAGAATATCAGTCAATCCCACAGGCTAAAGTCAAAAGCAGAGGAACAAGGTCCTCAAGTGACTGATAAGAAAGAATTTTATCTAGTTTTTAACTGTGAAAAATATAAAGCCAATGGTGGGGAGGCTAAAATTTAACATGACTATAAATTCTTTTAATCCCCAGTGCCACAAACAGGATGCTACACATCCTTGCTTAATATCTATTTGTTGAGTTGGAACAAACATGATTGAATGGACTTAAAAATCCTCAGCCCAACATTCCAAAAGGCTACTTCCCCCATACCTGTTGAACTTCATTTCTGTTGACCTTCCAAATCCATCCCCTTCTCCTCTAACCACACTAGTTTCCTCCTGGCTCTTATCCCTGTCTCAAAGTCTCCTTTCTCCATGCCTTTCAGGTGTTCCTTTGACCTGGAATTATCTTTATTACAATCCACAACTAATTGTGCCATACACAGACCACTTCTTTGCTCACCTCTATACACAGTTTCTAGGGAGGGCCATGGTGCACAGAGTGCTGGACTTGGAGTCAAGAAGACTCCTTGTCTTGAGTTCAGACACTTTTAAGTTGTGTGACCCTGAGCAAGTCACAATTCTCTTTGCTCCAGATTCCCCAACCGTAAAATGAGTTGGAGAAGGAAATGCAAACCACTATAGTATCTTTGCCAAGAAAACCCCAAATGGGGTCTGACAAAGAGTCAGACATGATGGAAGAAATTCCTGAACAAAAAATACAGTTTGCTGGTACACTTTTTCTAGTAATTACTCATATTATTTAGATGCTTAATCTTTGCATGTCTTTTCTCCCCACACAAGCTGCGAGATCTTTAGGGGCAGGACCATTTACAGTTGTCTCATTACCATCACTGTTTGAGATTCACAGTCTTGAGCTTTTACTTGATAGTATAGTAATTACTGGGCCTGAACAGGGAGGGCCTATATCTGATTCATCCTTGCATTTCTTTTCTTTTTGGGGAATGGAAGGGACCAGACCTACGATTTAATTGGGTAGGAAGATCCCAGGGCAAAAAAGATGGGAGGAAAAGGAGGCCTATGACAGGCATTTAAAAAAAATTGCCTACCATGTGTCAGGCAGTCAGCTAAGTGCTTTACAAATATAACAGTTGATAGTTAGGAACTCCTTCTACCAACGTCAATCAGTATCTGCTATGTAACTTTTGATCTTAAAACTGCTGGGAACACAGGGAAGTTAAATGAGTCCAGGGTCACCCAACTAGTTTGTTTCTGATGTGGGACGGCAGGTTTTATGATTCAAGACACAATGTCCTCCTTATTTCATCCTTGTACTTCAATTTAATTCTACAAACATTTGTTAAGTGTTTTCTTTTTTGCTAGGTACTGGTACGGAGAAGAGAACATGAAAACAGTCTCTGTCCTGCCTAGTTTCCATGGGGAAAATAGCCTGTATACAATTCTACATATAAAAATAAATACAAAGTAAGCCTGGACTAAATGCAATGGGGGGAGCACTAATAACTGAGGGGATAAGAAGAATTTCCATGTAGGAGGGGGCAGCTGAGGTGATCCTTGAGAGGAGTGAGGGACCTCAAGGGACACAGAGGAAGAGGGAAAGAATTCCGGTCATAGACAGAACAGTGTGTGCAAAGACTGACCCTGGGGTAGGAGATGGAAAATTCTGCATAGGAAACAGCAGCCAATTTGGCTGGAGCATGGGGGTGTCATAGAAAATAAATCTATAAAGATGGATTGGAGCCACACTGTAAAGGGATTTGTATTGTATCCTGGAGGCAACAAGAAATCACCTTTACCTCCTGTACCATCTCCAAACAAACATAAAGGCATAGGCAAATGTTTGTTGCATGAATTAATTTTTTTTTACTGCCCATGCCACTGACTTCAGTGGGGTACACACAGAAGGTGTATTAAGACACACTTGTTGGATGAAGAAATGCAATAAGTCAGACATATGGCAAAATTTCCTGATTATTGTAATTTGTTACTTGGTGAGTTTGAATGGAGTTCATTGCCCACTGGCCATGAAATGTGTTGATAAATGAAGTATAGTAGACCTGAGAGTCAGGAGATACCCACATTCAAATCTGCTACTTAATAATATTTAACATTTATGGGGCACCTCCTATGTATATAGCAGGTATTGTGCTAAACGCTTTATAAATATAATCTCATTTTATCCTCACAAGTCTGAGAGATAGGTACTTTAATTATTCAGATTTTTCAGATGAGGGAGGCAAACAGATTAAGTGACTTGCCCAGTGTCACACGGTTTGCAAGTATCTGAAGTTTCACTTGAATTCAGGTCTGTCTTCCTGACTCCAGGCCCAGTGTATAACCATTGTGCCACCTTGGGTAGGTTGTCCCACTGGTTTTTCTGAGGCTAAGTGGACTCATCTGTAAAAACGATGCTGGTTATTAGTGCCTAAGAGTACATAACCAGTACTTGCCTACTTTGTGAGGAATAAAACAATTTATTAGGCACTTGCTATGTGTCAGGGTCTGTGCTAAGGGTTAACAGATACAACTAGAGAATGTTGTATAAAACTGCATTATCATATAAAAATATTCTAGATGGAACCTGGAACCAAGGATCTACTCTGAGCAGGTGAAAAATCTTGGTAGCTAAGCATGTGTCTAACGGTTCTTCCAAAATTAACTCTGTGTGCCCTTCTCCAGGGCAGGCAAGTGCTAGGTGACTCATTGCCCTGTGGAAATGCCACCGTACCACACCATAGAGGTAAGAGTCAGCTTCGGTGTAATAAGTACCCTCTGCCCTCATGGAAAAATATAACTCAGTAGAAGAGAGCCCGACTGCAAAAACCTTGTATTGCTCTAGACCAGGGAGAGGGAACTTGCGGCATCAAGATCACACCTCTAGGTTCTCAAGGGCAGCCCTTTGACTGCATCCAAACTTCCCAGGTTCCCTACCCCTGTTCTAGACTCTGGAGGGAGGTTCCAGACTCTTTTGTAGGTTTTCATTGTTTTGGTCTCTTTTCTCGCCCCCCCCAAAGCTCATTAACCTGTTCCCTTAGGCATGTACACAGATTGCTCTTGCACAGGGGTTCCTAAAACCGGGATCTGTGAACTTAAAAAATAGATTTTAATAACTATTTCAATATAATTATTTTCCTTTGTAACCTTATCTATCATAATTTATTCATTTAAAAACACTCTGAGAAAAAGTCCATATGGTTCATCAGACTGCCAAGAAGCCCATGACATGAAAAGTGTTAAGGACTCCTGGTCTAGAAGCGTGTTATCCAGTCCAGTCCTATTCACTGCATAGAGGGAAATCTCTTTGGATAGCTGAAAGATACCCCTCCAGTCTCTTGTTAAACAACAGGGCTGGGGAGCTCACTACCCTATTCCAGTTCTAGACAGCTCTAATGGTTACAAAGTGATTCCTTATACTCAGTTTTCTGAAATATATCTCCTCGTAATCTGTTGTTCTTATTTCTACCCTCTGGAGCTAGATAAAATAAGTCAAATCTTTCCTTCCATATGATAGCCTTTTGGACGCTTGAAGACAGCTACCCTGTTGCCATATATCTTCTCTTTTCCAGGCTAAGCATCTCTTGGTCCTTAAACTGATCTGCTGGCACAGTGTCATCTTCTCTCACCTGTCCTTGTTGCCTCCCTCTAAAAATGTTAATAACGATAACAGCTAACATTCATGTAGTGCTTTAAGGCTTGCAAAGGGCTTTATATATTTATCTCACCTCATCTTCGCAAAATCCTCTAAGATGGACATTACTATTGTCTTCATTTGACAGATAGAAGAAATTAAGGGAGAGGTCAAATGACTTGATACAAGTCATACAGGTGGGGATGGTCTGAGGCAGAGTTTGAACTCAGGTCTTTCTGACTTCTCAGAACTTTGAGTTCAGTACTCTATTGATGGCATTGCCTGGTTAGCTGCATTGGCAATACTACAGTCATCCAAGACCTGAATAAAGTATTCAGGTTGGGTTTGACTGAGCAGAGAAAATAGGACTACAACCTTTCTCATCTTGGACACTAGGTTGTCTTAATAAAGCATAATTGTATTGGAGAATTTTTGTTTTCTTACATCATAATATGAACTGAGTTTTTTTTCATCTGACTCCCATTAAACCATGTCTCCCCCATCTTGTACTTGTGGAGCTGATTTTTGAACCTAAGACAAACCAAGACAATGGACAGTTCTCCTAGTTATATTTTACATTCCCACCTAAGCTCCATCAAAATTTTTTCTTGTTAGCTTAGATCCATTTTTTTGAGCCCCAAACTATCTTTTTTGAATCCTAATGGTAGTAGAGAAAATAACAACAACATGTAAACAACATGTACTAGTTACCAACCCCCTCTTCCCCCCAGGCTTGTATCATCCACAGATTTGATCAGAATGCCCTCTGGCCTTTATCCAACTAACTAATATTATCACTGGCCTTGCAACAGAAGCTAGCCCTGGAGGTCTAAGGCTGCTCTGGCTGTGGAACTGAATTGGCTTCCTGAGGTTCTTTCAGGGAGATGACCTACAGCCTGGCCAATCCATCTGTGTGTGTTCCAATCTGGACTTAAATACCCAAGACTCTGCCAAAACTGGATCAGCCTCTGGGAGTAGGGAGGGAAAGAATGGAGGAGGAACCCAGTGTTGCTTACTCAGACATTCACTTTGCTGTGCAATCTCCAAAAATGGTGGCAGGGGGTAGGAAGAGGGCAAATGGGAGGAATACTCCTTAGAAATACTTGAATTTTCAACAAGAACCTGGTGTGCTGAAATAAAGGATTTAACAGATTTTATTTCACTTTTTTGTCTTTTATAAATTTGAATGACTTTCTAGCCCTTGGGTCACTTGACTGATTAAGTTAAATAGCTTAGTTTTCCAGGTTCATAGACCCTTCATAGCAAGTAAACCTGGGAGACTGCTCTGTTCTACAGCACTCACTTTATCCCATTCCTTTGGGCTCCCTGCTTTTTAGTGAAGCCAGCTTCTTCCTCATTTTCTGATGGCCTTGGCTTGGATATTTTATTTGAGCATGTCACTGCCCAGAAAAATACTGTTTTTGAGTGTGGTTGCTACACCGGCAATAGGCCGGCAGTCAACCCTGCTCTATTCTCAAAGGGGAAAAGGAATCGTTTGAACAGCTATAGTTCACACGCACATATATAATCCTTTGACATGGGAACAGTGTATTTTATGGAGTTGTCCAAGGCTTGAAAAGAACTTGGTTTCTGAGGAGGTGAGAGATCAGCCTCCCTCGGTTGTGCTTAAGATCCTTTCTAGTCTTTCTTATACTTTAAAGACACCTACAAGTTCCATACTTTCTCCCCTCCCCACTACCACTACCACCAGACATTTTCATTTGTATTTCTATAAAGAGATCCGTAGTTGGTTTTCTTGTTTTACTGTTAGAGGCTACTATTTATCTTTCTTTTTTCTTGGCAATGATTTCATCCCAACTCAATAGCCAAAAGATAATGTTGCTACTTAAGTCAGTTGCATATGCATGTATGTAGGGGGTGACAGAAGATAGATCATTTACTGGCAAGAGGGAATCAGCCACAGTGGAGCTGATCAGGGTTGCCCAAGGGGCCCGTTAAAGTGAAGAATTTCAGGCAAACTGAACTTTTAAGAAAACCTTAGGATGTTCTCCCTGCCCCCCTTCCTGGTTTATAGCCCATAATTTTCTGCTTGTAATTCACAGCTCTACCTCTAAATAGCCATAAACTTAAAAGGAGAAAACAATTTTTTAAAGGTATAGCTAAAAGGCCAAAATTGAAGATCAATTCTTTCAATGAAGTGGAAAAAATGCTGGTGAGGCAACTCTACCACTTGGTGTTGGAAACTGTAAACATCATGCCTGCACTTGGATTCTGCATTCTGCCTACTGGTAACTTAGGATATCAGGACTGTATGACTCTACTATTAAATATGTACCCAGTAAATACCTATTGACTTAATTTGATAAGTTGAATTTCTTAGACACACAGTAGGTGATCAAAATCATTTGGAGAATTGAATTATTTCCCTTAGATGCTATATATTATAAACCTATATGTTTATTTTATTTCTCTGAACTGGAAGAATAAAAAGGGTGAAGAAATCAGGGAAAAAAGAGAGACAGAGTGGAGGAGGGCAGATAGACAGATGGGAAGAGAGAGAGAGAGAGAGAGAGAGAGAGAGAGAGAGAGAGAGAGAGAGACTGACACTATTTAGGAAAAAAAGAAACATGTCAGCTGAACTCTTGCGTTTTACTATTCTATATTCTTCACTATCAATGTGGTTAGAAGTAAGTTCCACAGAGCTTCCTAGAATCAAATGAATCAGCCAAGAGATAAACAAAGCATTTAAAAAACAATTTTTATAGTAGAGTTGGAAGATTTGTTATTTCTGTGTTTTAGTTTCTGGTGGAAAGAAAAAAATAAAAACAGGGGAATAAGGACTATGCTACAGTTGATTGATCTCTAGGAAGACACTTAATCAGGTTACTTACACAAGTGATCAGGTCCCTTTAAGACAAGGCGAACATGTCTGCTTCCATAGGGGATGGCAACCACAGTATCGTCAACTGGAGAGACACAAAATAGGAGAGATCTATCCATGTATACAGAGATAATCAGTTTGGGGTTCTGTGTTTTTTTTTAACATTTGACAATGAAACCCTGTAGCTACAGTTCTAAAAACTATCTTCCCAACTTACCTCCCTACAAAGTTAGTCAAAGGCTTTTCTTTCCTTTCCTTTTTTCTTTTCTTCTCTTTTCTTTTCCTTTCCTTTCTTTTCTTTTCCTTCCTTCCTTTTTTTCTCCCAAATGATGAAAAATGATTTTAAAGTGGACTTTCAACTTTTCATTTCAGATTATGTTTCCAATTAAAATGGAATTTATTTTAGACTGTCCTATAACTGTGGCTTATAGTGTTGGTGATGAGAAAGGTAGCATGATTTGGTGCAGATAGAGCTGATCTTGACATCAAGAAGCCCTGGGTTCAAGTCATGCTCTAACACTTGCTGGCTGTGTGACCATAAAGAAATCACTGAGCCTCTGTGAGATCCACACATAAATCTCTAAGTGTGACTTTCTAATTTTAGTTAGGAGAGGAGTAAGAGAAAAGGCAAAAGGAGGAAAGGAGAATATATGTGTGTGTGTGTATATATATATATATATATATATATATATATATATATATATATATATATAAGTATTAGAAACATACATATGTGTGCATAAATATATATTCATAAAATAGAAATATGAGTATATGAATATAGAGTAATAGAAACTATATATAATATAAATATGTATACAAATACATACATATACATGTGTATATAGTACATGTACATGTATCTATTCCATATTATATGTACATATAATGTACACATTATAGGTATACATACAGTACAATATAATACAAATAAACATGTATGTGTGTAGGTATGTCTCCTAAGTGTTTAAGAAGTAAGATCCAGAGTTCCTAATTCTTCTGTATCTTCTGTATCATCTAGTATACAGTAGGTGTACGATAAGTACTCATTAACTTTTCCCTTTAAAAAAAGGTACAAGTCTTAGCTCGGCAGCATCTGCCATCATGTGCAAATGAACACATTTCCCTTTCTAGGACCTCACAAGCAGGTTTGCTTGTTTTTCTTTTACTCTTTATAGCTTATTTTATTTTGTCTGTAATAGGCTTGTAATAAGGTAAGTATTCAAAGAAAAACTGTCCATTAAAAGGGTCTTCTACGCTGAAGGAAATCATTAGAATACCAACAAGAAAGGAAAGTCATTGAGCAGTTTTACTTATAATTTCACTGATAATATAAATGCTAACTTAGACCTGTGTAGTGCTTTACAGTTTTCAAAAAACTTCCATTTCATTTATAGTAACTCTCCCCTGTAAGGTGGGCAGGGATGTTAAAAGCTTTCATTGTCACAGTACTTTTAGCATGTTCACATTTCCTGTACCTGTGTAGCACTATCCATTATCTTACTTGATCCTCAAAACAACCCCAAGATTATTATTCCATATGACAGACAGAAAACAGCCTTGGAGAGGTTAAATGAGTTGTCTGAGGTCCCAAAGCTAGTGGCAATGAGAAGTAAGATTAGATCCCAGGTCTTCCTGATTCTGAGTCTAACAATAACCATAAAGTCCCATCAAGTGCTTTGCTGATAACATCCTGGTAAGGTTTGGAGTGAAAGTATTCTTATCCTAATTTTATAGATAAGGACAATGAAACTCAGGAAGATTAAATCGCTTGCTCAGAATCACAGGGCCACTGAAATAATCCAGACAGAGAAAATCTTTTAGGTTTAAAACTCATTTCTGTGTTCAAATGCTGTCTGGGAGTTTGTTTGCATAAGTCTTCCGAACAATGCTTTAAGAATGTTTAAATCACCAATACTTCAGTTCTCTCTCTCTCTCTCTCTCTCTGTCTCTGTGCCTCTGTCTCTCTCTGTCTCTCTCTCTCTGTGTCTCTCCATCTCTCTCTCTGTCTTTGTCTCTCTCTCTGTCTCTCTCCCTCACTTGTTTAAAGCACCAAGTGCTTGAGACATCACAGAACCACCAACTACCAGAATCTGAAGGGACCTTAGAACACAAAATGCCAGAACTAGAAAGATGCTTACAGCTCATTTTACAGATAAAGCGACTGAGGCTTAAGGATGGAAAGTTATCTTGATCACTATCATACACTAAGTTGCAGAAGTGATACTTGAACCCAGGGCCACAGGTTCCAAATACTGTATTCTTTCCATTACTTCTTACTTGTGAAAATGGAGAAAACTCTTAATTTGACCAGTCGTCATGAGATATTTGGATTCAATCTGTTGTGGGGCAGGAGTCATTTTCCTAACATCTCAGTTCCTATTTCTTACATTTCAGCCAGATTCTTCACTTCTATTCTGATCCCGTTTTCTTATGTCTTGCTGCCTCTGTTCTCAGAATGCCCTTCCTCATCCATTGTTAGTTATTGATATTCCTTCCTTTCATCAAAGATCAACTTAGATTCCATGACACTTTCAGGTAAAACTGACCTCTCCTTTAAACGTTCGATTTCACTTTGTCTGGACTTTGTCTTTTTCTTACTCTCCCTTGTGTCCTAATTATTTGTGTACTTGTTTTTGCCCCCATTTAGACTATGAACTCTGAGGGAGTATTAACTATGTTGTGTCTATATTTATGCCCCTGACATCATGCACATTGTATACAGAAGCTAATACTGAAACTCTCTCTATGTGTATTACGTGTTCTCTACATTTGCCTTTAGAAATAAGAAGTTCTCTTGAGATGAGCTTGACAAAGTAGAATTGTCATGCTAAAATAAGTCACATACCCCTGAACTAACCACATGAAATCTGATCAATGATGATCTATCAGTAAAGTACTTACTATGTGCCAGACTCTGGGGATACAAATACAAAAGTGATCCAGGTCATGCCTTTAAGGCACCTGTACTCCACGGGGGCAAATGAGATCTGGTTCTAATTCTGCGAAGATCTATGTGTCAGTAAAGCACCTACTACGTGTCAGGATCTACAGATACAAATGTAATTCAGGCCATGCCCTCAAGATACTTACACTTCACTGGAGGAAATAAGATCTGATTCTAATTCTGTAAGGTGTGCTAGTTACCTTGAGGTACAGAAAAGTAATATATGACAAAGTCATTGCCTTCCTGAAGCTTGACTTAAAAAACTCAAGTGGTCTCCTGTTGTCTTCAGGACAAAAGAGAAGCTCCGTATTTTTTGGCACTGAAAGTCCTCCACAATCTGGTCGCAGCTGATTTGTCCAGGCTGATTAAATTTTACTCCTCTCATATGCACACTCTATACCCTGTCCAGACTGGACTAGTTACTCCTTCCTAAATGAGACATTTCATCTGTTTCCTTACATAAGATGTCTTCCATGCCAGGAACACTGTTTCTGCTCTACTCCCCTTCTTGGAACCCCTAACTCAGGGATCAACTCCAGCTTTACCTCTTTCGAGAATCCTCTCCTGATTTTGCCCAGTTAGTAATACCTTTTGCTGTATATTATTTATTTTGTATATATCTTACATTTATTTTCCGAGAACATATTTCATACCCCAGTAAAACATATGCACTCTGCAGCAGGCACTGTCTCACTTTCATCCTTTTATCATCAGGACCTAGCACGGTGCCTGGTATATGGTAGGAGTTCAGGAAATGATTGCTGGTGGATCATTTTGCAAAGAAATCTCAGCTGATATTTTAAAAAAAATCAAGGATGTATAGGAGTCCCTCTTATTTAGCAATAGTTTTTTAGTATTTTAGAGTTAAATGGTTAATCTTTGATTAAAAATAAAAGTTGCTTCTCAACCCTATTTATGCAGGGTGAAAATTTTACAAGTACCAA
Organism: Potorous gilbertii; assembly: GCA_028658325.1. Classification (NCBI taxonomy): domain Eukaryota; kingdom Metazoa; phylum Chordata; class Mammalia; order Diprotodontia; family Potoroidae; genus Potorous; species Potorous gilbertii. Next base: position 19,228,163 of record CM053769.1, on the reverse strand, counting down.
GTTTCCTTCAGTATCCAGTGTCTTACCAATTTGATAAAACTCATGGCTCTGTTTTTCACATCCCACAGGGTTGGAGGAAGCAAAATCAAACCACTAGGACTTAGTTCCAGGTAGAAAAGTTTTGAATATTTGTTATATAAGAACAAGAAAAGGAGAAAAAAGTTGGGACCAGTCCCACAATGCTCTTAAGGCATATGCATAAAGAAATGCTCTTTGAAGCTTTTTTTTAAAAAAAAATGGTTACTTCAGCTAGAGCAATTGGATTTCTCAAAATAGAAAGTCTTTGTTTATCTGCAGGTCAAAGAGAGTGCATGTAAAAGGGAAACTCTGGTCCTACACACATTCAGTTCATTGCCTTCTCACCCACTCACTATTAGTGGGCCTCTTTTTTTCCGAAGATAGAAGGGAATGTTATTCCTCAGATGCTGACATGGCACTCTGCCTTTGCTAGGTCAAGCACAGTGGGGCAGAAATTAGAGGGGTTCACTTCCTTATGGAAAAGAACCATTTTTTTTCCTGCACCTTGGTTTCTTCCTCTGTAAAAGGAAAAAAAAAGAGTGGGATTCTGAGGGCAGTGGGACAGAGAAAAGAATGAGCAGCTGAATGAGAGGGGAATTTTTCCCTTCAACTCACTATGCTAGCAAGCCTGATGTTAAATATAAGCTTGACAGAAAACTGACTGCTGAATTTGCAACCCAATGATGTGGATTCAAATCCAGTTCTGCTGCTTTCTACTTAGATGACTTGGGGCACCTTAGTTTCCTTATCTATAAAATGAGGATGTTAATCACACCTATTACAAAGAGTGCTGAAAATCAGAGTCATCTAGAAACTCTGAAATACAAATACAGGAGTGAGAGAAACATAGAAAGGTCACCATAGAGGAACAATCTTCAGGAACTAACCAAGGATAAACTGCTTACATTAGAACATGGGGAGATGTTCTAAAGGTGGATTCCTTTCCAACTCTATTATCATCAAGGGTCCTAGAAGGAGTTCAGCTAGATAAATGGCCTGGGAGTAGTTCTGCTATATTTTAGTGATCTCCAAAGAAGAGTGGAAAGGAAAAGACTAAGAACATACTTCTTATGTTCTTAAAGAGGGGGAATGAAAAGAAGGATGGGGAAAATTGTCTTATATACTTGGGGTACATAGGCAGAAGCTTATACATATAAGGAGAAAGGAGTGCAGGGGTGCGGATGACATTTGAACCTTACTTCATCTGAACTGGCCAAAGGAAGGAAGAAAACACATACACATAGACACATGTGGAGAAAGTTATGGAAATACATTTCATTTAACAGAAAAATAGAAGGAAATGATGAGATTGTGTGTGTGTGTGTGTGTGTGTGTGTTGGGAGGGAAGTGTGGTGGATAAGAGAGAGGATAGATTAAAGAAGAGTTAAATTCTAAATTAAAGAACAAAGCTCTAAGGACGTACAAAATTATCTACAGCAGCTCTTTTTGTTGTGGCAAAGAATTGGAAAATGAGGGGTTATCCATTATTTCAGGATGGGATGCTCAAAGTATAGTATATGAAAGTGATGGAAAACAATGGTGCTGTACAGAATGATAAAAGGGACGGTCATAGAGAAACTTGGAAAGGTTCATATAAAGCAGTGCAGAGTGAGGTGAGCAGATGAGGAAAAAAGTCTATATGGCAACCACAGTATTGGAAAGACAAACAGCTGGGAAAGATTTAGGAACTTTGATCAATGCAATGACCAACAATGATTCCAGATGACACATAACAAAACATGCCAGTCACCTCCAGATAGAGGTGACAGATTCAGAGTATAGACTAACACGCACATGCACACAAGCTAGCAATGGCCAAAGTGAGAATTTGTTTTGCTTGACTATACATATTTATTATACTTTTTTCCTTTTTCCCCTTTCCTTTCCTTTCCTTTCCTTTCCTTTCCTTTCCTTTCCTTTCCTTTCCTTTCCTTTCCTTTCCTTTCCTCTCTTCCTTCCCTCCTTCCTTTCTCAATGGAAAATAATGATAAAAGAGGTGCGATGGAGAAAAGGTGAATTTTCATTCATTGAAAAAATAAATTTGAATTTAAAAAACATAGAGCTGGATATTGAATATGGACACTCCCACCACTGACTCAGAGGGGTAACTCATCTGTAAATTATAGTCTTTGCAACTTGCCTAGAGTACGGAGTGTTTAAGTAACTTGCATAGGGTCACATAGCTAACATATGTCAGATGTAGTTCTTTGTGACTCTAGTAAGCCAGATATGATTTTTTAAATTAATGTGACCCAGAAATTGCTATTGGGCACATCCAAATGTATCATTCCATAAGTAACTTCGGAAGGGAGATGTTCTATCTGGAGCTCAGACATTGCCAAATGGCTCAGCATAGTGGAAGGCTCTGGTGGGGATAGTGTCCTTCTTTCTTCAGAAGTATTCAAGACAAGTATTCAGGTAAAGTAGTCAGTCCTCCACAACACACTTCATTTAGATCAAATGACAAATTGTATTCTTATGAAAGAAAGGGAAACTCAGCCAGTTGGCCACTTTAATTCCATAGGGCTTTGCTTAGGATTTAGAGCTGGAAGCCATCTTGGAGATGATCTTCTCTGAGGAATCTTAATCTTTCTTGTGATGGACATCTCTGGCAGTCTGGTGAAGCCTGTGGATACCTTCTTAGAATAATTTTTTTAATTCATAAAATAAAACCCACAGGATTACAAAAGAAATCAGTTATGGTGATATAAAGATTTTTTCCCCATCCATTTTCACATTTTACTAGGGTGGGGAGAGGTCTATGGGCACCAAGTGAAGCATCCACAATTTACCTAAATCTTTTACGTAAAATGAATGAGGAAACAGAGACCAGGAGAAGTTAGATGACTTGCCCAAGGTCACACATGGAGAACCAGGATTTAAACATAGACTCTCTACTGCCATTTCCAGGATTCTTCTCACATAACATGGATGCTCACCATTCAGGTTTATTGGAGAAAGAAGTATGACTGCACTTCTCCAGTTTCTTAGCAGGCCTTCCCACCCCAGCCCCCACCCCCAAATTGAAGAACCTTGGAAAAGAATGAAGAAGCTTTGCTAAGTTGGCTAGTATGCCCAAATGTCTAAGGACTCCTACCATGCTTTTGCTTATTTTTCTATGTAGCGTTAGACTGTTAAGATCAAGAACCTCCTTTGGTGTGGCTGACATTCTCTGTCTCTCTCTTTCTCTCTCTTTCACTGAAGCAAGAGTCCACTCTCAGGGCAAGGCTTTGCCTGTCTGACCTGGTTTAACAAATGAGGCCCAGAATGCTTCAGCTCCATAGACATATTTATCTGATAGGTTAAGAAAGATAGGGATGTGGGACTGAATTTATCCCTGAGGGTTCTCAAAAGGTTCACTTTATATTTGTCCATTCCAGGTGTTGGATCTGTTTACTTCAATCCAACCACCACATCAAGGTAAGCAATGATTTGGCCACTATTATTTCTGAACTTTGCCATTGGTGTTATAATTTTAAATTCTAACAGTTAACTGGGATGGAAAAAATTTAAAACCGGAGGGGGACCTTAAGGACCATTGATTCCAACGTCCTCATTTGACAACTGCTGAAAATAAAACCCAGAGAAGTGATGAGGTCACACAAACCTGGGACAACAGTCCTACATCTCCTGTTTACCACTCCAGGGAACATTGACAACATGCCAGAAGTTGCACTGAATTTACAGCTGTAGTTCCAGAGTTACTGGAACAGGGAAGAGGCAGGGAGGGAAGAGAAGGGAAGAGGAGGGGAGGGAAGGGGAGGGAAGAGAAGGGAAGAGGAGGGGAGGGAAGAGAAGGGAAGAAGAGGGGAGGGAAGAGAAGGGAAGAGGAGGGGAGGGAAGGGGAGGGAAGGGGAGGGAAGAGAAGGGAAGAGGAG